>QXEO01000218.1:4504475-5704475 GCA_007115705.1 Dactylis glomerata
CCCTCCAGCAACCCTCTGTCCTGCGCAATGCCGACCGTTTTGGAGGCGCCAGAGGAGACCCACAGCCTCCCGCGGCCAAGCAAGAACCCTCCCAGCACGCGAGCGTGGCCGCCGTGACCGGAGAGACCGTCGAACGCCGCCAGGACCCCCGAGACGGCAAGCTTCTGGTCGCCTCGCTCCCGGCCTCCTGAGACTATAAATACCCCTCCGATCAAACGAAACGACTCACTTCACTCCCTCTACCTCCCAGACATAGTCGCTTAGCCCCGTTTGCCCTAGCTCACCGTCGCCAGCCTCGCCGGAGCAGTACTGGACGAGCGGAGCGCTGCCGCGTTCGAGCACCTGGGGGCAAGCTGCTGCAGGGAATCGGAGGAGGAGGAGCACCGCAGCCGATCCCGCACGTCGCCGACGAGCTCTGCTTCCTCTACGCCTCGCCCTCGCCGTCGAACGATCTTCACTGCTCGCAGGTGAGCTCCCGCCCGTGCTGAGGAAGAAGATGAACGCGAGCCATCCGATCTTGATCCAACGATAACTTACCGGTTCGGGATTCTAATTATGTTTGACGAGTAGGCCCACCCCACCTGTCAGCATCCATTTTATTTCTCCCGCCCCGCGCGAAACATTTTCTGGGCCAGGCCCGTTCGGCTTTCGTCTCTGAATTGGGCCCAGCCAGTGAAGTTTCAGTCCGTTTCGATTTTTATTTATTCTCCCGCCTTTTTCAATTAATTTGAATATGTTTCAGATGCTATTTTCAAACTTTAATTCCTAGAGTTTTACAAATCCAAATCTAGCAAATAAATATGCATTGGAAAGCTTAAAATACTCTACACAATAGGACTGGTTAGAATTCAAAATAACTTAAGGATTAAATTAGATATGAATAGTTGTGACCATAGCTTGTTTAATAATTGAAAGATTTCTAGAAGAAATTTATTTAAGCCATCAAAAATCATGAAAATTGAAATGTGAACTTACTAATGAACCCTCTACTGTTAGTCAACACTAATCAACCCCAAACCATATTAGTGTGATCATTTAGACCCTAACCCAACCCTATCTTGTAGCATAAAATAATAGATCACTAGTGCACACTTAGAATTAATTGCCCTCAATGCCAATCCACTTAGTGGATCCATCCCACTTGAACTTGTCTTAGTAACCCTCAATCAATACCAATGCTGCACAAGTGAACCACCTATGCCACTTAGCAAAGAATCTAGCTTGCACACTTGAAGAAAACTCAGAAGAAAGACTTCAATCCAACACCATAAAAATGCAACATGAATGCTTTGGTTAGCAAACAAAGATGTGTGCTTGGTGTGTGTTAGCTTGGTGAAGTGATGGTGTGCTTTGTGTTTATTCGTTATTAGACGCTAGTGTTGCCGAGGAGGATATTGGAGGGGATTATTATTATCAAGAAGAAGAAGAAAACCCCGGACACTTTGCCAGCCAAGGCAAGCCATCTTTTGATTCATACTCCCAATGCCTAGTTTTAATATTGCATTCTACTTGTTTTAAGTAGATTGCATGATTGAATTACTAGAGTAGAATGATAGAAGTAAATTGATATCTTGTTTATCAAGAGCATCAAGCTGAGTTTATCCAACCCTAGTTAGTAGTACTATCACTCAATGTAGTTGCTTAGTCGCTAATAAAAGTTGATGCTATCTTGGAGGAACCCCATTTGAAGGGTGGTGACTTGAACTTGAACTTGAAATGGGAGATTGCTCCTACAGGATGGCTTTATAAAAGAAATTAATCTTGACTAAGAACTATGAAATATATTTCTCCAATGACAACGAGTGATGTACTATGGGAGCCAATTATACCGTACGACCACATTACCCCTATATGGGAAGGGGCTTAATCCGTAGTTTATTTATCTTAGTATGGGAGGCCTTGTATCAAAGCTTCATGGAAGGACACCGTGAAACGGTTACTTCTGGACCAGGTGGATTCCACTAACCCGGTACCCGGGATGGGCAGAACTAGAGGCGCCGGAGCGGGGGATTCCGTATCCCGGGCTCTAGGGAAGGATCCTATACTAGGATGAGCAAGTGAAAGAGTTTGTTTGATTATTTGAACCTCGCATACTTTGTGTATGTCGAACCGTGGATTTCTCCCGGCAGATGTATCGAATCTTGTGGGTAAAGTGTACCCCTCTGCAGAGGTTTTGAAACTATTCGAATAGCCGCGTCCGTGGTCATGGACGGTTGGCAAGCTGTACTTGACTTTTGTCAGAACTAAAAGTGAAAATGGTGACTTGGTGAATGACTTGACCTGAAATGTTCTTGACATACTTGAAGTCCTCTTTAGATTGACTTAGAAAACTAAACTTCTTTTCTACAAATGAACATTCTTGGGAAATAAAACTAGCTTTGGCAAATAAACTTAGTGCTTAGTCCACTATACCAACCCATGCATATCTACTTCATCTTTCATTTATAAGATGGTTTGCGAGTGCATCCAATGTACTCACGGCTGTGTCCCTGGCTATCAACTTGGCCAGACTATGGGGAGGAATACTAGGAAGAAGGGTATGAAGAAGAGTACCAGAACTAAGCTCGTCTCCGTGAGTCGCCATTGCCTGTAGGGAGATGGCATGGGCCAAAGACGTTACTTCCGCTGCTATATTGTGTTGTAATATGACTTGGTCTATATGACCATTGTATTTGAACCATCATATTGTAATGTCTATGGAACTGTGGTATCAACTACGTTATGTAAATCACAACAATGATTCTAGGATTGTGATGGATTACATAATGGGCACTTCGAATTTGTATCAAATTTGAGGTCATCACAGGGACACTTCAGCAATCCCTCTGAAGATCTCACAACCATGTGATGTGGTACAAGAAGACTTACAACACTGCACTTCCCAAGTTAACATCAATGGCTCAACAATACTGCAACTTCACCACCAACTGCCATCAAGTTTCAACTCAAGCCAGAAGCAAGTAAATGGAGAAGTCAACAACTATGACCAACCATGACCCTAGGATGAATAGGACTAACCCCAAATATCGCGCGTTGTTAGGCATCATTGGTACTTGAAGTACCTCGTGTGATTTCTGCAATTGTTTGTTGTGTGCGTTGTGTGTTCTTGATAGCATTTGCAGTTGTCTTATGTGTTTCTTGAATGTGTGTTGTACTTTGTGCTCATGATTGACTTGGCCTCTCAGCCTTATAAACCCCTCTAGCTTGTAAAACCCCAAATAGAAAAACCTCCCTAAAATGTGTTTCCCTGTCACCTATTTATGTCAGCTCGAGTAGCATACGTAAGGTATTAGGAAAAACACTAACTCTAACCTTGATAATAGTGGGTTATAACTTTTCTTGCAACACATACCCAAGATCCGACGTGACAATTTTGGCTACATGCACCAAGCTCCACCAAGACTTCTCTACAATATTCGGGAAGCAGAAGATAGACCCGCCTGGACTATAGGGGACTTCTAGAAGACAAAGACTTCACTAAACCGGATAGCCTAACCTTAAATCTAGAGTTTCCTAACATTGATGATACTCTCTTAACACCCCAACACTTGCTAATCTTCTAACCAGCCAACTAACATTGAGCATAGAAGTATCAAACCCAATCCTAAATTTCGAAGATCAACCTGTTATCGTCACTTGAAGCCCGAAGACCCACGTGCTTGATCTCCACGGAGCAAATAGAAGGACGAAGGCCCTCTAGAAATCAGGCGGTCAATGTCGACTCCACCTTTAGGAGCCATCAATGAAGGTAGCAACGAGAAGAAGTGAAGACTTTTCTAACTAACTCACCCGCTCGTTCAAGTTCTGACGAGTTTGAAGCCAAACTAACTTATGCCACGAGTATAAATCCGCATGAAGACTCCTCGGAAGATGAAGTTGACTCAAGGTATCCCAACATACCTCAAGATCGTCAAGGCTGCAAAAAGATGGAGAAGCAAGAAGGTATTCAATAGTCTCCACCAACCCGAAGACAAGAAGGAATAGATCATTACCTACTGGAAGACACACCATTGGTGGTGCGCCGCCACCTGGAGCATTTTTAGCTCAATCACAAGGCGACCTAGAAGAATGGTTTCCATTAGGACTAACCTGCGCTTGGTAGTTAGGAAGCATATAGGACTAAGTGGCGATAGATTTGACACACCTATCAGGACCAAAGCATAAATGCTCTGGTCTACCATCCTCGGAGGACTACAAGCTCGATATTAAAGGTCTATGCCCAAATCAAACTTCAAGACGCAACACCAAGAATTGAAGACTCCATTAGTATATATGGAGGAAGCAACAACCCCAAGACAACAAAAGCTACCCGAGAAGCCTCCACTCTTCACGACCTCAATTACGGCTAAGAAACCTTCTAACTCCTGTAGAATACTTTGCGGCAAACTAGATAGCTTGACCCCATTAACCTCAAAGGCGTCTTAGCAAGGTTTTCATCAAAATACCTTTGGCTACACCAACTCTCCAACCATCAACTCCAGCAGAAGAAGATCTACAACTTCAGGAGAACAAGATTTCAACGCAACTTAGAAGACTAACGAGGAGTTGGAAGAATAACCATTTGAAGTCTAACTCTAACCTAGTCTCAGCACCTCTTTCTACAACACTTAGGAATCTCGGGATGAGATTCTGTTTAAGGGGGGAAGAGCTATAACACCCCACTTTTTGTAACCCTGATTAAGTCATGTTTAGTGAGCAAAAAATGAGGGCCAACAAAAAAAACTTTTTGAGCAAACCTCGGGAAGTACTGCTTCTTGGTTGTTATGTTAATGATGTCTATTTGAGTGGCTTGTTGAACACTATTGTGAACCACCACAACCTTTGTGCCCTTGTGATCATGCCCTTATTTATGCTTCTAGCTATTTTTTCTAAAACCATTATCTTGGCAACCTCTCCTTTATCAAAATATTTTATTTGTCCAAAATAAGTGCCAAGATTTATCTTTGAGACAAAGCTTTTATCAAAACTAAGTATTTACAAAATTATCTGGACCTACAAAGTAGAGTGGTCTCACTATTTTACAAACTTATATTTGTTGTTATTTATAAAAGGATTTCAAACACCTTTAAGAAAACTTTCTAAAGGAGATGCTATGTCTCCACTAGTTTCTGAAAAATCTACAAAAGCTTTACTCCTTTATTTGAAACTCTTTTCTACTTGACCATGGCATGATCATCATTGAGCACTTGTCCAATCATTGTTTCTGGTGATGCTAGATTAGCTGCAAATGATTGACCTTGTGTGGTGAGTTGACTTTGTGAGACTTTGTTTGACTTTGATGAATTGCTTGTGTGTAGATATGATCCTCAGGTAGGCCTGTGGCCTAACCTTTTTCAAAACTCATCAATTTATATTTTGTCCCATGTAAGTTATTTCCACTCTATCTTTCAAAATCAAACCTATCTTGTTATTTTCATCTCAATCCTGAATTCCTAACCCTAATGTCTTAGTCTCACCATAAGACATTAGGAGCCCCCTTTTGAGGAATCTTAAAACTAATCAAACTAGCCCAAGGAAAGCACCATTGGTGTTACTAGAATTATCTACACCCCCATCTTAGGAGGCTCCTCTCAGCTATCACAAAATATTTTCTTGCAGTCATTTTATCAAACACCTAGTGTGCAGACTATCTTAGTGTCTGTTAACAGATTCCATTTTCCAACACCTATATTAAGCTCATCTATTCTATCCATGGCAATGTACCTTCCTAGAATTCATATTTGGCATGTGATGTTCCATTCCTTCCATTGCCACCTAGCCATTAGAGGTCATCTGCTTCTTGCTCTAATCCTATTTCTGACCCTAATCAAATCACTGACCATTTGACTATTATCTTGTGCACTTTTGCTCACACTTCTAGAATTCAAAATTAATTGTTCAGAGGCCATTCTTTGACCCATTCCTCTTCCTTTTGATCTACTCTAACTATCTATGCACTTGCACGTGCATTTTGAAGCATGCCACCTATCTATGTGACTGGGTTTTCAACCCTAGTCAAAATTGTTTCCACATTCTAGTTTCCTTTGATCCTCTTGGAAATTTGTCAAACCTCAGCATAAAATCTCTCCATAAAATCATTTCCTCTCTACTAGCATTTAGAAATGTTATTCTTGCAAAATATCACTTTTCCTTCATCAAGAATAGCTATTTCTCTATCTCATTCTCCTTGCTTAATACAATACATATGAATGGTGCCTATATTATTTCATGCACCTTTATTTTCTCAACCAGCACTTTATAATCTCCTACCATGTTCTCTTATTCCTACAGAACCCTTTGGACTCAAAAACCCTAGTGGTGCATCTTCAATTTTTCAAAATATTGTCTCAAGTAGTATAGGGCAATATCATTAATCTCACCAAACCACACCCACCTAATCCATATATGCATGCTATTGATTATTGCATATGGGACTAGCCATATTCCAAGAATTTCACCATGCATAAGGTCACCACCATATCAACCCCTACCAAATTCAAACTTATTTGAAACTTCACCAAACCACCACTTTGACCTCCCCAGCACCTTGACCACCCCCTGGACGAAATGTACTGTAGCATTTCCCTCTCTTTTGTCCCCTAGTGCTTGGATTGAATTAGAGGAGAGACTCTCATGCATATTTTAAAAATCTTGCCCAACATTGTTTAAAGCATCCAGCAGCCCAGCCTTCTTAAGGAAGGCATCTCTCTGACCCTCTCTCACCCTCCCACCGTCACTCTCCCCCAACCCTAGCCCTCCTATGGGCCCTACCATGCCAAACCGACCTAAGCACTCATCCCTCTCGGTTTAAAGCTGCAGACCACCCCAGCCCCTCCCTCCTGGCTCATTCTGCTCCTCTCAGTCTCCCCAACCAATTCCTACGCCCAGATCTCAAGCCCTCAACCCGTGGAGCCGAGGAGAGCAAGGTTTTCACCCCGGTGCTGCAAACTTGCGAGGAGCTTAGCCTCTGATCCAAACCTTCTCTATCTCTCCCCTCTGTACCATACGAATCACCTCTTCCAGATCTACCTAACCATGCCCTTGTACTTATGCAGGAGTTCCCGGAGTCGCCGCCACCATCTCGCCCCTATAGGTCCTGTCGAGGACGGACCCGATGGCCCCGGGCACCAGAAGCCAAGACCTGGCCGCCCTGGGGTCCCTGAAGCCTCCGCGTCCGCCCTAGACCTCCGTCGGTGGCTGGCGACCGCCCTAGGTGAGTCCCCCGCCACCTCCCTGTGCCGGCTAGGGTTTCCTCCCTGGCTAGCTGGGCGCGGGGAAGAAGACGGCCCCCAGCGGTCGATGGGCTTCTAATCGGGCGGCCAGTCTGCTCCCGTACCGCTTCGGCTGCCGCGGCTGCTGACAGCCGGGCCAGGCCTGTCAGCGCGGCCGGACGGTTTCACGCCCGCGCGCTCACGTGAGTGGGCCGGCCCGGCGCTGGGCTGAGTCGGCCGGTCAGAATCGACCCGTGCGCATTTTTTATAGAATATTATCCCTGTTAATTTCCTTAGATCTATTAGCTTGCAAAAAAATCATAGAAAAATAAATATGGTTCCATTTGAGTTGATTCAAATTTCTGTGAACTCCTTAGATTATTATCTATCTTGTAGTACTGGTTGCACATAATTTGAAACCCTGTAGAAAGACTTGTATTTAAATTGGTAGATCTAGTCACTTTTTCTTTAAAAATCCAAATCTGAGGTTTTATACTATAAAAATGTGTTATTCCAATTCTCAGTGGTGCCTTACTATACTGGGAACCTAGAGGAACTGGTTTTGCTATTTTAGGGCTTTTATTCTCGCAGTAGTAATTGAAATGGCTTTATGTGTATTTAATTTTAGGAAAATTACCACTTGCAGTAGGAAGGGAATTTTCAGTTGAATCCAATTTTGTTGGATCATGTTCTGGAAGTACTTTCCAGAGCACTTTACCTCATATTTTTCTGAGGTTCAGAGAATATATGAGGATTATTTTGGAGCCCTAGTGTTATTCTCCTATTGTTAAATTCATAGGAAATAAACCACACCTTGTTTTTCAGTAAATCCAACTTTGGTAGTTTCTTAAGATTGTTGTCAACCTGCAAGATTGATAGAGGTGATGTTTGATTCACTGGATGCCTGCATGTTTGATTTGGTTGCTAAGTGGTGGTATTCACATCTTAAGAAACCCTAGTTTCTAGTAGGCTTAATTTTGCTAATTAAGAAACTTTAAAACCTTGTTTGTTTTCTAAACTTGTTTGCTTCTGATACTCTTTGATAAGATGGTATGAGTGCTAAAATGCTTGTGACTTGTGGATGCATGTATGCTTATTGTGTGCTTTTATTTTTTCGACAATAGAATCGAACGAGGAGTGTACCGAGGAGGGGGAAATCTTTGTTTATCAAGAAGAAGAAGACCAGGGACAAGCTACTAAGGCAAGCCATCTAACTTTATGCATATCTGAACTCCTAATTACACAATTGCATGTCTCCTTCTGTTTTATTAAGGTACATGTTTTCTTACTGCTATAACTCTTATAGCAATTATGTTGTTGGCTCAAGCTCCACGAGCCAATTTGTTATCATCCTTCGAGATGACCCCTTTTAAGCACCTATTCAAATCCCTTGCAGTAGTGGCTTGTTGATTAGCAGCAAAGCCTTAGATAAACCTTGTAGTGGAGCTAAAACTCTAGGGTGGGAACACTCAAAGAAAATTTCGAAAATGCTTTCGAAAACCTTGGAGTAGTATCTACTCCACTGACATGTTTTCAAAAATGGATTTGGACAAATAAAGTTGGACTTAGAGTAAAAAGGAGTTGTGGTTTTAAAAGAAAAGACATTGGTGATTATGTACTCACCCGGGGCAATTAATCCGTGCAACCACATTACCCTGGTATGGGACGGGGCTTAGTTCGAAGTTTATCTGTTTTAGTGCGGGGAGCCTCATACTATATCGGGTCTGGAGGACCCCGGAATCCAGATTGCCGCCAGATTATGGGCAATAGTAAATCGGGATCCATCGGGATTTATCCGGCCAGAAGACACTTGGGTTTCTCCCGCCATGGTACTGGAACTACGCTCGACGGAGGTAGACGGCTAGGGTTTGCCGGGGATGTATACTCCACAGGGTAGGCACCCATACTAAGGTGGATGAATGGAAGGCTCTGATCGGGTGCTTGTCGTGGCATAGGATGCTATGCGGGGATGATGCCCACACGATGAGTATTCGGATGGTGTGGGTAAAGTGTACAACCTCTGCAGAGTGTAAATCTATTCGAATAGCCGAGTCATCGGTCATGGACGGTTGAACTGGATGTTGCCTAACCCAATGTCAAGTTTTGGTTTTACAAGAATGTTTTCGGAAAGAAATGGAGAAAATGCCGGATGGAGTACTCGGAGGATACTGCCGTGGCACATGCTTGATTTGGAGTACTTGTAGGGTACTGCCGAAGGTGTGAAGTGGTCATGTGTGATTGACCGGAGGTTAATAAGAATGGTGGTCATGTTTGATTGACCCCGACTCTTCTCTTGAAAATGAGTTTCCCCCTTCCCTAGAGCTTTTACTAAAGATGCTTTTCAAAGATTCTTCTTTAATAAGGATATAGAGATGTCGTATGACATGCTATATCGACACGAGAAATTGGCTAGATAGGAAAAACTAGACTAGAGCCTTTCTCCTTGCTACAGCCAAACTGCATATTTGTCCTCTCTCCTTTAGATAGTTTGCGAGTATAATTCAAATGTACTCACGGCTTTGTCCCTGGCTATTAACTTGGCCAGATTATGAAGACTATGAAGATGATGGTGAGGAGTTCGACGACGCCTGTGCGAGCTAGGAACGTCTCCCAGTCAGTTGCCTGTAGGGTAGTAGGCATGACGTGGGTCATCAACGCTGCTTGGTATCCGCTGCTTAGTTTGTAAACTCGCCCTGCGTGGCATTATCAGTCTTGGTCATGTGACCAATTGTAAGACTTTTTATTCGGTATTGTAATGGATGATGTAACTTTGATATCAGCTCGGTTATGTGGACTCATGACATACTGATCATGGGATCGTGAGTTGTATGCATAACGGGAATTCCGGGTGGTAAACCGGGGTCCCCTCATAGACCTACAGTTTGGAGCTTGTAATCCTTTGGATGAAGCAGATAACGATGACTGGTCTTACGAGGTGTGTCAGATCTATAGACTTATCTCTCTATGCTTTCTAATTCACAGGACATATGTTAGTCCTAATCGGAAGCATTCTTCTGGGTTTTCTCAGGCCTGAGTTGAAGGTTCTTCTTTGGTGGAGGCGAGTCGAGGGCTTGGTCTTGAAGAGTCTTAAGGCTTGCATTTGCTTAGTGGAGATCAAGCATGTGAGTCTTTGTCTTCACGTGCCAAGAACTTGTTGAACTTTGCAGGTTAGGCCTGGCATCGATACTGCTATGCTCAATGTTAGTTGGCTTGTTAGAAGATTTAGTAAGTATTGTGGTGTTGAGAGAGTATCATCAATGTTAGCAAAGCTCTAGATTTAAGGTTAGGCGATCCGAGTTAGTGAAGTCTTTGTCTCCTAGAAGTCCTTTGTAGTCTAGGCGGGTCTATCTTTTGCTTCCATGTCGTTGTAGAGAGGTCTTTGATGAAGCTTGATGCACGTAGCAAAAATGGTCGTGTCGGATCTTGGGGAGGTGTGGCGAGAAGAGTTATAATCCACTCAAGGTTGGAGTTAGTGTTTTACTAATAAATTATCTATGCTACTCAAGCTGACATAAATTGATTGAGAGGGAAAACACATTCTATAGAGGCTTCGTATTCATGGTTTTACACGCCAGAGGGGTTTGTAAGGCTGAGAGGCCAAGTCAATCATGAGCACAAAGTACAACACACATTCAAGAAAAACACAAGACAGCTGCAAAACAATATCAAGAACACACAAGGCAAACTACAAACAATTACAGAAATCACCCGAGGTACTTCAAGTACCAACGATGCCTAACAACTCGCAATGTTTGGGGTTAGTCCTGTTCATCCTAGGGTCATGGTTGTCCATAGTTATTGATGTCTGCATTCTCCTTGACTCTCGCTTTAGCAGAAACTTGATGGCAGTTGGTGGTGAAGCTGTAGTGTTGTTAAACTGTCGATTCAGAGTTGGGAAGTGCGAATTTATAGGTCTTCTTGTCTCGCATCACCTTGATGTGGGTGCTTCAGAAGGGTCATTGAAGTTCTCCATATGTGGCAATGTCTCGTGATAGGCCTAAAAATTTCTAGTCGAGCAATTGAGTACTTGGTCCTTGGCAACTGCAAAAGTGTGAGCCAGTGAGGAACAAGGTCAACTTCTCGACGGAGCCGTTGGTGTGAGCCAAAGGCAGAATATTTGGCAACACTCTTCTTTCTTTGTAGCAGGAGAGATTTGAAGATCTCCTTCTGAATATTTGCTCCATCTTGTGTTGCTAAGCTTTAGGTCTAATTGGGCTATAACATCCATTATTTAAATTTGAAGTGGAAAAGACAAGAGAGTAAAATCTTTAAAATCCTTCAAAAAAATTAGAGAGGTAAGATTAGAAGTTTTGAAAGGGTAAGTAAGGTATAAACCATACTATTGGCTACCTAGAAGAAATAACCTTTGCAAATAGTTTTAGCAAGATTTTAATTTCCTATCTAACACCCATGCTAACTAAGGTCTCCTACTGTCAGGATGGCCCTGATACCAACTCTGTGGGGACCCCGCTTTACCACTCCGGGATTCCCGTTATGCATACAACTTATGATCCCATGATCAGTACGTTGTGAGTCCACATAACCGAGCTGATATCAAAGTTACATCATCCATTACAGTATCGAATATAATAGTCTTACAATTGGTCACATGACCAAGACTGATATTGCCACGCAGGGCAAGTTTACAACTAAGCTGCGGATATCAAGCAGCGTTGATGACCCACATCATGCCAACTACCCTACAGGCAACTGACTGGGAGATGTTCCTAGTTCACACCAGTGTCGTCGTATCCATCATCACCTTCCTTGTAGTCTTCTTCATAGTCTAACCAAGTTAATAGCCAGGGACAAAGCCGTGAGTACATTTGAATTGTACTCGCAAACCATCTAAGAGAAAGTGTTGACATGCAGTTTGGCAATAGCAAGAGGGATCGCTCTAGACTAGTTTGCTCAATACTAATCATAGTTTCTCTTGTCGACATAGCATGTCATACGACATCTCTATAACCTTATTAAAGAACACTTTTGTAAAAACCATTTTAGTAAAAGCTCTAGGAGAGGGGAAAACTCATTTGGTTTTCAAGAGAGAGCCAGTGGTCAATCAAACATGACCATCTTCCTTTATAAAACTAGGTCAATCACACATGACGATCTCCATTCCTTCGGCAGCACCCTGTAAGTACTCCAAACCAAAACTGTGCCACGGTAGTACCCTCCGAGTACTCCACTCGGCACCTTTCTCCATTTTTCCAAAAACATCTTTGTAAAGCCAAAACCTGACATTGGGCTAAGTAATGGTTGTCCCAACCGTCCATGATCGAGGACTCGACTATTCGAATAGATTTATACTCTACAGAGGTTGTACACTTTACCCACAATCATCCAAATACTCATCATGTGGGCATCTTCCCCGCATAACATAAAATGCCATGACAAGCACCCGATCAAAGCCTTTCGCTTATCTACCTTAGTACAGGAATCTACCCTATGGAGTATGTACCTCCCTAGCACACCCTGGCAGTATACCTCCATGTTTGAGCGTAACTCCAGTTCCACGTCAGGAGACCCTAGTGTCTTCCGGTCGGATAAATCCCTCGCTAGATCCCAATTTACTATTGCCCATTTACTTGCAGCAATCCAGATTCTAGGGTATCGCATACCCGTATATAGTTATGTGACTCCCGTACTAAAATAAACAAACAACGAGCTAAGCCCTGTCCCATACCAGGGTAATTGTGGTTGCACAGGTTAATTGTTTTGAGTGAACACTTAGTGATCACCAATGTCATTTCTAAAAAACTCTTGCCTCCAACTCCGGGATATACATCCCCACCTTATTTTCAAAATCATTTTTGAAATCCATCAATGGAATAACACTCCATTCCAAGGTTTTCAAAATCATTTTCAAAGACCCATTTGAGTGTTCCCAACCTAGAGTTTTTACTCCACTACAAAGTTTCCCAAAGGCTTTGCTGCAAATCAACAAGCCATTGCTGCAAGGGTTTTGAATAGGTGTTAAAAGGGGTCATCTCGAAGGATGATAACAAATTGGCTCGTGGAGCTGGAGCCAACAAATAATTGCTACAAGGACTATAGCAATATTAAAAACATGCAGTTTAATAAACCTTTATGAAACATGCAAAGTAAGTGAATAGGATCAGATATGTATCAAGTATAGATGTCTTGCCTTGATTAGCTTGTGCATGGTCTTCTCATTGATAATCGGATACCTCCCCTTCCTCGGTACACTCGGTGTCATTCGAATCTAGCACCGATAAATAATAGCAACATAAGTAAGCAAGCCCAAATCAAGCCATACACAACACCACAGCAAACAAATCACACCAAGCAAGTATCAAAAACATCAAAACACCATACGGAACATTTCAATAACAGTAACTATTTCTAAGAAGAAAGCAAGGATTTTACCTATTAATTAAACCCTCATGGAGCTCTAAATAACAAGTAGGAACTTAAATTGGTTAAAGACATGCTACCAGCATACCAATAGAAAGGCTTCAATTTTATGGATCCAACAAAAGTGGATTCAACTCAAAATTCCTTGTGGTTGATTTTCTATGAAATTCCTAGCAATAATAATAGCTATAACACTAGAATAATTCCCAGATATTCTCTGGACATCATAAAAATGTGCCAGAGGATGTTCTGGAAAGCTAACACAATGCATGACACATAGAAATTGGATTCATGCTAAAATACCTAATCTATTTCAAATGAGGAAATAAATAAGACTAAATACTCTATTGGACATTTTAATTACTACTGTAGATATATACAACATAAAATACAAAACCAAGTGTCACTTGTAAGCTAGTACAACATAGCATCATTGAAAAATGGATTCACTCCATTTCAATATACATAACTACAATTTTGGATTTTTGATCGAAACTAGGGTTGATTTGCTGCGGTGGGGGCTTGGTCCTTCTCGTCTTGGCCTGCTCGGCTGCACAGGTGGGCTCCCAGCCGTCGGTGAGCCGCAGGCGAGCTCGTCTACACTGATGCATGGATGGCTGACACTTACAGTGATGGATACATCGGACTCGATGGCAGCTTGGTTTAAGCAAGCTGCAGGGAAAACGGATGTTCGGTTAGGGTTTGCAGGCTTTAGAGAAGAAGGAGGAGACAAAAAGAGGGGGTGGAGGGGTCCTGTGCTAGTGTGCCCTCGGCTCAATGAGCAGCAGACCGAGATGAGCTTTGGCTTGCCCGCATCGACGGGTGGAAGGAGAAGAAGAGAGAGTAGCATCCCTTCTCCGTGGGTCTTGTGGTCTGAGGGAGAGATTATGGAGTGGTGCATTGCTAGCTAAGGCTCAGGGTGGTCTTAAATAGATGGAGCTGCAGTGTGTCTCAGCGTGGTGTATGGCTCGTGTGCGATGCGTACATGGTCGCAATTGAGCAAAAAGGCGATGGAAACATGCATGGTATGGAGGGTAGAGCTCAGTGTGATACACAGTGATGAATGGCATGAGCTAAAACAGTCGAAGCATGTCATGCTTTGAGAGAGGATGCAGGTGTTTGATCACGAGGGTTCAGACTAGAGTGCACGCATCCAGTGGAGCAGGGGTGCTCAAACCAACGTTGACCAAATACCAAGTGTCCATCGGAGGGAGAAAAGAAGGAGGGGGTAGAGTGGCATCCATGGCCAAACATGGGGCGATGGTGGCGGTGCTGGGGAGTCCACACATGGGGGAGTGTGTGCATGGCAGAAGAGTTAGCCGGAGAGGGAGAAAAGGGAAAGACAGAAGGGAGAGAGGGATAGCTCAGGCTCTCCCCAAAGGTTCCCTAAAAGCTAGGATTTTGACAGAGATATGAGAGGGGAAAATGCCTAGGGAGATCAGGGTGCTGACATGGCAGTAATTAGTGGATTTTACCATGTTTGGGCCTGGTTTTTGATTCAGATTAGATTCGAGTAGAACTTGCTTGCAAGGTGTTTGTTGTATTCCCTTCAAGAATATTTAATTAAGTTTTCTGAATTTTTCTTGAATAGAAATCTTGGAGAAGATGATAGAGCAATGGTGGTAGTGTTCCAAGATATATTGGGATAAAACACTTCACTCATGTGTTGGTTTTGAAAATAAAATGAATTTGACCCAACTTTGAAAGAATTTCCAATGGAGTAGCCTTTGAGATTTTTGAATAAAAGGAAAATAAGATTTTGAGTTAAAAAGGGTTCTGATTGCATTAAACTCACAGCAATTTTTTTTTTGAATTTATTTGACAAAATGAGGTGCATGAAATGACACATATACCATTAGCATGCATTTTGGTAATTAGGAAAAAGAATAAATAAACAATAATTTTCTAGAAAAAATATCTTTTAATGGAAAGGATATTATAAACATATAAGTAGCATTTCCTATTTTCATTTGAGAAAAGGTTTTGAAAATAGTTTGACAAAACTAGAAGTATGTTGGTAGACCAAAAAGAAGAAGACGAGAATTAGGGGTAGAGGTCTATTTGGAGGGAAAACCATTTTTTGAAATTTTGAAAGTTTGCCCAAGGTCATTTGAATATATTTTTTTTGGACTTGGTTTATTGAGATTACCAAAAGAATTACCAAAGTGGAGGCAACTCATACCTCACGTACATTCATAGGAAAACAGACATGGCACTAGTCAACCAAACGTGACTAGTATAAGGAATTGGATATAAATAGGAAAAGGGATCTTAAGGTTGAAGGTGGACCTTGGAAAGATGATAGGAGTGATACAAGAGATGGATGGTCGATAGGGAAACTTTAATATAGATTCTGAGATTGAGATAATCACACAAAGTCAAGCAAGATGAATACAAACAACTACCAAACAAACCAAAGAGCAATTGCTGAACAAGTACCCAAAGATGATCATATCGTGGTAAAGTTAAAGAAGGGTTCAAATAAGGAAGTAGAGCTCTTGTTATATTTCTAGAAAATATAGGAGTTAGGATCATCTCCTAATTTTGTTAAAGCCTTTTTAAAAGAAGCAAAGGTTTGAAATCCATTTGTTAAATGTTTGTAAAATAATAGTTGACAAAATATGGGATCATAACAACCTATAAATCCCTATAGTTTTTGTAAATACTTAGTTTGGAAAAACCTTTGCGTCAGAATAAATCTTGGCTCTTTGTTTTAGAAAAAAAACTAAACCACTTGAAGTAAGAGAAGTTGCCAAGATAATGGTTTTGTCAAATAGCTAGTAGTATTTGAAATGACATGATCACAAGAGCACAAGAATTCTGTTGGTTCACAATATTGTTCAACAATCAACTCTAAGAGACAAGATTTACACAACAATCAAGTCAAACATGCACAAAACTTTACTGGGTTTGATTAATTACAAAAAGTTTTTGTTGACCCTCATTTTTGCCTCACAAATTTCTATTTAAACGTTGTTTCAAAAGTTGGGGTGTTACATCGTTGTCGTTGCCTGAGAGTTACCCTGGTTTTGTTGAGTAGCTACTCGGGGCTACACACCTGGCTGTCAACCCAGGATTTGTGTGGTTGTCATCACCTGAGAGTTACTTTGGTTTTGTTAAGTGGCTACCTAGGGCCACATACCCTAACATTATGTGGTGGTTGTCACCTGGGGGTTATCTTGACCTCAAAAGTCTTCAATGTTTAAAAAGTTTTGATTTGGAAAATGATAGGATAAACTTGCTATATGCAAATCAGCCAAAAGCTCCACTAGCCAAATATCATGTAGATAGCTCTTTCACAACAGCCACCAAATATGTGTCATTTGCCAGTACATCATTATACTGACCCCCCCCCCATTTATGGGGCTGCATATTCAAATGTGCAGGCTTTCAGATAAAGATTGTTTAGTAGGATCTCGAGACTGCATTCCAACATGTCTGCCTGTGGCACGTGATGAAGATGGAGGCTTAGTGCCATTTTGTTTTTCCGCTGTGTATTTGTAAGGTTTGAATACTTTGTATCTGCATCCACGTTGTAATCTTGATACTATGCAATGAATATTTCATTTTGTTCTGTGGTGCTATCAGTGATCCAGAAAATAGCACTTAACATAGGTGTTCCACCTTAATCCAAAGGTGGGGCATTACAAAATGGTATCAGAGCATAGTGTTGCCTGTAGGATCGAGACCCTAGGTTTGGAATTAGAAACAGGAAGACCCTAGGATAAAAAGAAAATTATCTATCTCATCTTGTTTCTGTTTACATAAAAAAGGAGTTTGCATTTTGAACTCATTGTATTCTCTCCTACTTTCTCTTCAAATGTTTCCTAGTGCTATAGATGACCCTACCTTGAAATCATCAACAAAGGATAGAAGATCACAATGTGCCAGAAGTGTGGGACTGATACTCCATATATTTTCCTTGACTCAATATGAAGAACTACATTGAAGGCCAAATAAAGAACTTGGAGAAAGACCCAAGTGTAGCTTGCACAACTCCAGAAGATGAATCAAGGAAGTAGAGAAGAAACTTGAAGTACACAAGCAAGTAATATACAAGACCACCAGTACTTATAGTTTATAGAATCAATGATATCGTGTTAAAGAAATGATCCTACCAAATTGTGGTATGACCATACTAGCTTGATTGCACCATATACTAGATGTGGTGAATGCCTGTTGTTTGATGTTTGTTGTATTGTTTTGATTTTGGTTTTGGGTAGGAAACTCCTTAGATCCTTTCAATCTATTCTCACCTACACCCAACCAAAACAAGTGTTCTTGAGAAGCCTCTCCAAAGATGTCAAACATCAGCAACTCCAACCAAGGTGTTACCTAAGAAGGTGTTGAAGCTTAGGATTTGAGTTACACAAACCTATAGCTAAGGATCGATAGATTAGACTAGAGGTATTTTCTAAAATTATTTAATGGATTTTGAACCATAGGTCCATGAAAGTTTATCAAATTGGTGAGGTTGACCAATAGTTAGAATACGTGATTCACCTATCCTCTTACAAGGTAATAATTTGGGTGCAGGATGGACTGATCACCATTCCTACTACTCTTGTTATTATTTATTGTAATGTTGGCTTTGAGAATCTTGAGTGTCCTAAAATCCTAGAAGAGAGACAACATCGATAAGCCTGAAAATTAGGTGGATAATATATTATACCCTTATGTTAGGCAAGTGTTGCCAAGCATATAAATACGGTGAGGATGAATTGGTTTATGAATGGTTGCACAAATCTGAAATGTTTCGCTCAGTGGGTTTTGAATACGAAGGCTGTTCAGCTTTGACTGCTGCCTGTTCGGTTCACCTCCCTGACCCTTCATTTTGTCTCCCTACGTGGCCTATTTGGCTCTCCCTCTTTGCCTATAAAAGAGAGGTCGCTCCTCTCCAGAGAGACACAATAGAGACAGCCACCACTACCTATGCGATTGCCTCCTGGTTCCTGAGCTTTGCGTCGCCGCTCAAGTCTTCACCATCCTAGTCTACAGCATTATAAGGCAATCTTTCGTTCCTTGGAACTGCTTTCCCACCCAGGAGAGCTATGTTAGATCCCTTATTTCTTGCAAAGGAGTTCACCTTCGAGGTATGATCAAGTTGTCCAGTGCCTTCTAATGACTATTGATACGTCCATTTTGCATCACTATTTTGTATCATAATTTACTGTTATTCATTGATATATTTCATATTTAGATATGATACTTATGTTATTTCCTTTGTTTTCACATGTTTGATGGTCATTGGAGGATTTGCTGCCGGAGTCAGGATTCTGCTAGAAAAAGGACCATCAACGGACCATATTTTGAAGATCGGGAAAATTTCAGAAAAATACCAGGAAATTATATTTTCCTAGAAGACCCAGGGAGCCAGAAGGAGGAGTTGAGAGGAGCTAGGAGGGGCCCTCATGCCAGGGTGGCGCGGCCTAACCCCTGGCCGTGCCAGCCCTGTGTGAGGCCACCCTGGCCCACTTCTGCCATCGCCTTTTCACATATTTCATCATCCCTAAAAACCTACGTGAATGGGGGGCTGAGAGTTAGATACAACCGCCTCTGCGGGGCGGAGAACTCCAAAGAGAGAAAAGTTCTCTAGCAGGGAGAAATCTACCGAGGAAATTCCTTCCCGGAGAGGGGAGATCATCGCCATCGTCATCACCATCGCACCAGACTTCATCGGGATCATCATCATCATCATCTCCATCACCAGCACCGTCATCTCCACCATCACCATGCCATCCCGCTGTAACATCTTGAGTTGGATCTTGTTATATTCATAGGGGAAACTTTCCCGGTGTTGATTACTCTTGTAGTTGATGCTATTGAGTGGAACCATTGAATTAAGGTTTATGTTCAGATTATTATTTATCATTATTTCACCTCTGATCATGATCCATATGATGTCTTGTGAGTATTTCGTTTAGTTCTTGAGGACATGGGAGAAGTCAAGATGTTAGTAGTGAATTATTGTTGAGAAATATTTAATGGTTTGATATTGTTGTGGTGCTATTTCACTAGTGGTGTCATGTGAACGTTGACTATATGATACTTCACCATTTGTGGGCCTAGTGAGATGCAATTGTGTATTTGGCTACCAATTGTGGGGTTGCTGGAGTGACAAAAACCTAAACCTCCGTTGGAAAACCATTGCACTAGGGAGCGTAGGATCTTAGAGTTTAAGGCTATGGTTAGATTTATCTTAATTACTTTCTTGTATTTGCGGATGCTTGCAGGAGGATATAATCACAAGTGTGTATTTATCCTAGTAAGGGTAGTGCGCTAGCACAGGTTCACCCCCATAAGACCTATCAAACCAATAAAGACTATTGGCTTTATGAAGCGAAAGCTCTTGACAGAAACTCCCGTGTGTCCTCGAGAACGTTTGGTTATTATAAGTTACACAACCAGCTTGTCCTTTGCTAAAGAAAGGATTGGGCCACTTGTTGCAATTGTTAGTATTGTTTTTTATTTACTCGCACTTTATTTACTTGTATTGCCAAATACCCCTGAAAACCCGTTTGCTAGTATTTATAGTAAATCCTTGATCAAAACCACTCATCAACACCTTCTGCTCCTCGTTGGGTTCGACACTCTTATTTATCGAAAGTACTACGATACACCCCCTATACTTGTGGGTCATCAATAATATTTTCTGGCGCTATTGCCGAGGACTGTAGCGCTATTGAAGAATGGAATTGGTAAAGGTAACCGTCACTGTGAGTATTGTTTTTATTTTGTCTTTTATTTTTATTTTACTCTGCCATGGAGAACTCTCCATTTGGTTTCCTATTTGGAAACACTTCTACTACTGCTGCACATGTGGAGGAACCACCACCGCCACCACCTACTGAAATTGATCCTTTTAAAATACCTATGAAAATTGTTGGGTGTATTATGGATAACTGCTATTCAGGAGATGGAACTGTCCATCCAGGTGATCAATTATTATTTATACATGAATTATGCGAGTTGTTCAGATGTGCAGGTATTTCACCAAGCTAGGTCAAGAAGAAATTATTCTCTTTATCATTGAAAGGCAGAGCTGAAGATTGGTATCGACTACTCCAAGATGGTCCATCTATGGCATGGGAGGATATTATACCTCTCTTTTATTCCAAGTTTTATCCTCCAAGTGAAATTCATAAAGACCGTAACCGGATATATAATTTTTGGCCTCATGATGGAGAGAGTATTGCCCAAGCGTGGGGGAGATTGAAGTTACTAATGCTCAAATGCCCCATTCATGAGCTCCCCAATAGGCTTACTCTTCCTGATAAGGATTATTTGGATGCCTCTTGCTTTGGATCATTTACTCATATGAAAGAAGATCCTAAGTGGAAACTTCTTGACCGTATACAAGAGAATGCTGAAGGTTGGGAAAACAACAAAGGTAGGAAGTCAGTTATAAACTATGATTATGAATGCATTAAATCTTTTATGGGGACTGATGACTTTTATAGTGTTAGCACTGCTTATGGTCTTGATTCTCAAATACTTGCTAATTGTCTTAAGGCCTTTGCCTCTTATCTTGATGTTCCAAAGAAAGATTGGAACAAATATCATGCGCCTTATAAAGACTCTATTAGTCATATACCTGCTGCAGCTACTGAAGTTTGTACTGTTGATAGCATTGTGCCTGAACCTTATTTTGAGAAGACACCTTTCCCTGCTAAGGTAAAAAATTATTCTACTTTGGTAAGTGTGTCTAATAAAAGTACCAAGAAAGCTGCAGAACCTGATGAGCAAATTACTATTAAGTCTCCTGTAGCTATATTGAAGGATCTTGTTACTAAAGATGTAGGGGATGAATATATTCTTTTTTATGAAGATGCTTCTAACATTCTCTCACATCCTAAAAAGCATAGGAAAACAAGTGTTCCTGTTATTTCTGTCAGGATTGGAGATCATTGCTATTATGGTTTATGTGATATTGGTGCTGGTGCAAGTGCTATTCCTTTAGAGCTTTACAAAGAAATTATTCATGAGATTGGCACTTGTGAACTTGAAGATATTGATATGGTTGTTCAGCATGCTAACAGAGAGACTGTTTGGTCTCTTGGTATTGTTTGAGATGTGGAAGTTCTTTGTGGTAAGACTAAATACCCTACTAATTTTCTAGTACTTGGTAAGGAGGCTAGTAAAACTTGTCCTATTATTTTTGGTAGACCATTTTTGAATACTTGTGGCGCCGTGATAGATTGTAAGAAGGAGAATTTTTTTACTAAGTTTAATGGAGAGTCTTATGAGTTTAATTTTTCCAAGTTTGCTAAGACTTCTTATGAAAATAACACGCCTAATAAAAACTTTCGAGTTGAATAGCTTGCTTCTATTGCGCTTGCTCCTAATAATGCTTTGCAGCAATTCATGGAAGATCATGAGAGCGATGTTTTCAGTAAGGAAAGAGAAGAGATTGATGATATTCTTCTTCGTCAACCACCATTAATCAAGTGTAATCTTCCCATGGAGGATCTTGGTACCACTTTGCCACCTAAGGAAGATCCTGTTTACAAATTAAAACCTTTGCCTGATAATCTTAAATATGCTTACATAGATGATAAGAAAATATATCCTATTATTATTAGCTCTAAACTTTCAGGAAAAGAATAAGAAAGATTATTGGAGATATTGAGGAAACACTAAGGAGCTATGGGATATACTCTTGATGATTTAAAAGGGATTTCTCCCACTTTATGTCAGCATGCCATTAATATGGAGAAAGACGCAAAGCTGATCAAAGCCTTTCGCTTATCTACCTTAGTATGGGAATATACCTATGGAGTATGTACCTCCCCGGCACACCCTGGCAGTATACCTCCACGTTCGAGCGTAACTCCAGTGCCACGTCAGGAGACCCATAGTGTCTTCCAGTCGGATAAATCCCTCGCTGGATCCCGATTTACTATTGCCCATTTACTTGCAGCAATCTGGATTCCAGGGTACCACGTACCCGTATATAGTTATGAGACTCCCATACTAAAATAAACAAACTACGAGCTAAGCCCCGTCCCATACCAGGGTAATCATGGTTGCACGGGTTAATTGTTCTGAGCGAACAATTAGTGATCACCAATGTCATTTCTGAAAAACTCTTGCCTCCAACTCCGGGATATACATCCCCACCTTATTTTCAAACTCATTTTTTAAATCCATCAATGGAATAGCACTCCATTCCAAGGTTTTCGAAATCATTTTCAAAGACCCATTTGAGTGTTCCCAACCTAGAGTTTTTGCTCCACTACAAAGTTTCCCAAAGGCTTTGCTGCTAATCAACAAGCCTTTGCTGCAAGGGTTTTGAATAAGTGTTAAAAGGGGTCATCTCGAAGGATGATAACAAATTGGCTCGTGGAGCTGGAGCCAACAAATAATTGCTACAAGGACTGTAGCAATATAAAAAAAACATGCAGTTTAATAAACCTTTATGAAACATGCAAACTAAGTGAATAGGATCAGATATGTATCAAATATAGATGGCTTGCCTTGATTAGCTTGTCCCTGGTCTTCTCCTTGATAATCGGATACCTCCCATTCCTCGGTACACTCGGTGTCGTTTGAATCTAGCGCCGATAAATAATAGCGACATAAGTAAGCAAGCCCTAATCAAGCCATACGCAACACCACAGCAAACAAATCACACCAAGCAAGTATCAGAAACAACAAAACATCATACTGAACATTTCAATAACAGTAACTATTTCTAAGAAGAAAGCAAGGATTTTACCTATTAATTAAACCATCATGGAGCTCTAAATAATATTAAGAAGGAACTAAAATTGGTTAAAGACATGCTACCAGCATACCAATAGAAAGGCATCAATTTTATGGATCCAACAAATGTGGATTCAACTCAAAATTCCTTGTGGTTGATTTTCTATGAAATTCCTAGCAACAATAATAGCTATAACACTAGAATAATTCCCAGATATTCTCTGGACATCATAAAAATGTGCCAGAGGATGTTTTGGAAAGCTAACACAATGCATGATACATAGAAATTGGATTCATGCTAAAATACCTAATCTATTTCAAATGAGAAAATAAATAAGACTAAATACTCTATTGGCCATTTTAATTACTACTGTAGATATATGCAACATAAAATACAAAACCAAGTGTCACATGTAAGCTAGTACATCATAGCATCATTGAAAAATGGATTCACGCCATTTCCATATACAGAACTACAAATTTGGATTTTTGATCGAAACTAGGGTTGATTTGCTAGTTAAAAATAAATGTATTGCTACAGGGCTCTAAATGGAGTGAGGTCAGTGGCATGTGAAGCATAATACACATAGGCCTCAAACAAAATTATGTTCAAACCATTAGGGTTTCTGGATATCAAGATATGCATTGATGAGTGCAAAAGATGCATTTTAGTGGATTAATTACCAGAAAAGATCTGTAATTTATTTGGGTCAAGTAATTGTTCTGCATGTTGTACAAAAGGTTACAGAACATTGATAAAATTTGATCTGGGCATTTTCATGCATTTTTCAATTTGTTTGGAATTTATTCCAACAATAGAATAATAGATCTGCTAAAAAGGGCTAAAGACTACCTAGAAAAAAATGTCTTTGAGCCAGATCCGACCAAACTGAACTGCACCTCGCCGGGCCAGCCCAGTTAGCTTCCCCAGAATAGCAACTAAAAAAACACGAGAGAAGCTTTAAAATTCATGCTACAGGATTATGGCTACTCGACAGAGACGATGATCGAGAGCTGCTCACCAAGGGGACCATCGGGGACGGTGGACATGATGCGGTGGGGGCTTGGTCCTTCTCATCTTGGCCTGCTCAGCCGCACAGGTGGGCTCCCAGCCGTCGGTGAGCCGCGGGCGAGCTCGTCTACACCAACGCGTGGACGGCCGACACTTACAGCGACAGATACGTCGGACTCAATGGTAGCTTGGTTTAGGCAAGCTGCAGGGAAAACGGAGGTTCTGTTAGGGTTTGTAGGCTTTAGAGAAGAAGGAGGAGACAAAAAGAGGGGGCAGAGGGGTCCTGTGCCGATGTGCCCTCGGCTCAATGAGCGGTAGACCGAGATGAGCTTCGGCTTGCCCGCATTGATGGGTGGAAGGAGAAGAAGAGAGAGTAGCATCCCTTCTCTGTGGGTCTTGTCGTCTGAGGGAGAGATTATGGAGTGGTGCATTGCTGGCTAAGGCTCAGGGTGGTCTTAAATAGATGGAGCTGCAGTGTGTCTCAGCATGGTGTACGGCTCGTTTGCGATGCATGCACGGTCGCAATTGAGCAAAAAGGCGATGGAAACATGCACGGTATGAAGGGTAGAGCTCAGCACGATACACAGTGATGAATGGCTGATCCCTACACTTGTGAACGGTTGATGGCGAGTTGATGTGGGAACAGATGTCCTTGTGCGTGGTGATTGACCAGCCCGTTGGGAACCCCAAGAGGAAGGTATGATGAGTGTAGCGACTAGTTTTCCCTCAGTTAAGAAACCAAGGTTTATCGTTCAGGAGAAGGGAGACGGTGACGACTGAAGGTGATGCTTGCTAGCTTGCGACAGCAGCGGACAATTTATATGTGGCGCCTCGTCCAAGCTTTGCTTGCTAGCTGCAACGTGGAACCTGCACACACACAAACAAATACTTTGTTCCCAACTTGCGATGAGGTTGTCAATCTCACCGGTTTGCTTGAAACAAAGGTTATGAGCGTATCGAGTGGAAAACAGTAGAGTATATGCGAGTAAAGTAAACAGTACGGGAAAAGTAAACAGGTGATTGCAATATGATTAAAATAGGACCGGGGTCCACAGTTCACTAGTGGTGTCTCTCCATAGATAAATAACATGCTGGGTAAACAAATTACAGTTGGGCAATTGATAGAATAGAGCTAACGTGATATGTCAAGAAGATCACTATGAGATTCACTCTGGGCATTACAACAAAATACATAGACCGCCATCCAACTGCATCTATGACTAATAATCCACCCCCGGGGATATCATCCGAACACCCTAGAAGTATTAAGTTGCGAACAACAGATAATTGCATTAAGCAAAGTGTGTAATGTAAACAAAGCATATGCCCTCGAGCATATGAATGTTGTTTTCTCCCTAGTAGCAACAGCACATCTACCACCTTAGAGGTTTCTGTCACTCCCCCAGGTGAAATAGAGGCATGAACCCACTATCGAGCATAAATACCCCCTCTTGGAGTCACTAGCAACTACTCGGCCAAGATAGCTACTAACAACGGAGAGCATGCAAGATCATAAACATCATAGAGATAACATAAGATAAAATTCAGTACAGCAACTTAATCATAAACACCAATATTCATCGGATCCCAACAAACCAACATCATAGTATTACATAACAGTGATCTCAATCATGTAGGGCAGCTCATGAGATCTAAACATGAAGCACATGGTGGAGAAGACAACCATCTAGCTACTGCTATGGACCCATAGTCCAAGGTAGACTACTCACTCATCGCTCCGGAGGCAATCATGGCGATGAAGGAGACCTCCGGTGGCGATTCCCCTCTCCGGCAGGGTGCCGGGAAGAGCTTCTGGACCCTCCCGATCTTCGGGTCGACGGCGGCGGCGGATCGCGATGTATTCTGAAAAACTGATCCGGCCCTTAGGTTTTTCTCGTCAGGGGGTATATGTAGGCGAAGGGGCGATGTCAGAGGGTGGACCACGTGCCCTCACAAGGGGGTGGCGCGGCCAGGGGCTGGGCCGCGCCGCCCCTGTGTGTGGGGGCCTCGTGGCCCCCCTCCGTTAGGTCTTCGGATGTTTGGGAGCTCCCCGGTGAAATATGACTTTAGGAACTTGTTTCGTCCAATTCCGAGAATATTTCCTGTGTATCACTCTGAAACACAAAAACAGCAGAAAACAGGAAACTGGCACTGTGGCACTTCGTTAATAGGTTAGTTCCGGAAAGCGTATAAAAATGCCACTAAGTGTAACGAAACAGTAGGCAAATGGTGTAAAACAAAGCATGGAGCATCAAAAATTATAGATACGTTTGAGACGTATCAAGCATCCCCAAGCTTAACTCCTGCTCGTCCTCGAGTAGGTAAGTGATAACAAAAGAATAATTTTTGAGGTGACATGCACCTACACAATCTTGATCATATATGTAAGCATTGGTGAGCTGGGATCAATAGAACTTAAAACATGGGCATGAAGATATAATCATGACAATAAGAACTTAGCAACCATGTTGTAAACATGCAAATGAACACAAACAAAAGATCATGATAATGAAACAATGAAAGTCAAACGTGTGTTCAAATCATAAGGAAAAACATACAAGTGGTTTTCAGCTTGTCCTTCAAAGAGAGCAAAACATAAATGCATAGGACACCTCAAAGTTTAAGAGGGCGACTAGATACAAATAATTTAAGAACAAGTGAAACCAACAATATGAGTCAATCAATGAACCTTGGGACAATGCATATCACACTAAGAATGACGACTATGCTCTCTTAATGGTGCATAAAGAAAGAAGGTGGTGACTCAACATAAAAGTAAAAGAAAGGCCCTTCGCAGAGGGAAGCAGTGATTTAGCATGTGCTAGAGCTTTTCATTTTGTAAAACAGAGATAAAAACTTGATTTTGAGAGGTGGTTGTCTTTGTCAACGACTGGCAATGGGGTTCTTACTATCTTCCATACAAAAATGAAGCAAGTTTTTGAGAGAGAGATTGGCACTTTGGTGCTCTTTTTATAAAACTTGGCACTCCTCCCCACCTTTTCCTTTCACATACCATGGCTAACCGATTCCATCGGGTGCCCACCAACATTCACATTCTTGGAGGAGTGCCTTTTTTTTCTATTTTTCACCTTTTTTTTTCTTTTTTGGAATAAGCAATATGGAAGATAGCAAATCCGACCACTACGTCCCCATGAGCTGAAAACAGTGTCACAAAACGAGAAGTATTTTGAAGATTTTTGAAAGGTAGCACATGAAAATTTTACTTTGGAATGGCTTAAAAATACCATGCATAGGAATTTATAGTGGACACTTTGGAAAACTTGGCTTTTAGGAGTTGGATGCACGAGTAGAGCTCATACTCAGTACAAGGTGAGGGCTAGCAAAAGACTGGGAGCGACCAACTAAGAGAGCAATAATGGCCATAATCATGCAAAGCGACAAAGCGACATTAAAAGAAGCATACGATGGCATCAAAAGTCAAAAACTAAATGATCATGAAGGCTAATGGCGACTTTGGAAGAGTCTAACATGTGTGAGCATGCGCCAAGTCAACCCAAATAAAGCATCAAGGAGAAAACCAAAATAATGCTTCCATACAATAAAAACAACGCATGATTTTTTCAAAGGCTCATTAAGCAATCTCAGTTATTTGAGACAAGTCATGCTACAGCAAAACCACTAAGCATACTATCAAAAAGACATCTAGCATGACATGAAAAAGCCTAAGCCGCAGTCTACACAAGCTCCTTCTTGTACCACTATTTTGCACAAAGCTTTTTCTCTTTTCCAACACCATTTGAAATTTTTATAAACACCTCTTTTGATGAAAACCAATAAATATCAGAGGCAAAAATACACCTTGATGAAAAGATATGACAAGATCTGAACGCAAATCAAGGCGAAAACGAAAACCAAAAGCAGTAGCAGAAAAAGTAGAACGCTCGATTTTAAATAAGAGTGAAAACTAGAGCGTTCTTTGCAAATGAAAACGAGTACATCTCCTCCAAAGGGAATTTGTCGGGGTCCAACCATTTATTGCAGCAACAAACAAACTAAACAAACTAACAAAACTAAAACAACTGACGCTCCAAGAAAAACACATAGTGCATGAAGCAATAAAAATATAGTGTTTTGAAAGGTGACCTGATTTTTGCCGATGAAGAAGGGGTGCCTCGGGGGCATCCCCAAGCTTTGACGCTTGTACTTCTTGGATATTTCTTGGGGTGCTGGGCATCCCCAAGCTTGAGCTTTTGTCCATTCTTCAACTCATCTCATCATTCTCCAATCCCTACACTTGAAAACTTCCTTCATACAAAACTAAACACAATTCTATTAGCAACATTAGTGTAAGCATAAAATATATTCACCCCTCTTTTAGCTTCAGGTTTCAACTCAAAACCACCACATATAAAGTATATACTACTGTAGCAACTTCCACAAGAGTTCCATGATCAAAAAGAACTCAAAAGAAAGCGATAAAGTGGCAAAAGCAAATATTGGCAGAAATCTGTCAAAACTGGACAGCTGATAAAGGACGAATTTTTGAGGGATTTTCCTTTGCTCAAATCAAAAAGTGTTCAACTAAGAAAAGTTTGGATATAACCTGGGGCATATACACAAGAAATTTCAGGTCCAAAAGATATACAGTGATTTTATACGAATTTTTACGGTGCAGCACCGAAAACAGTTTCAGGACAGCAATAACCCCAAATCTTTACCTCACTCAAATTAGAGGCTTCTCTTGGCACAAAAACGAAATAAACAAGATAAAGAGCGGTCATTACAGTAGTAATGACTTCTGAGACTCAAATAAAAGAAAAAGTACTGAAAATAAACATTGGGTTATCTCCCAAGAGTGCTTTTCTTTAACGCCTTTGAGCTAGGCGCAGAAAAGTGCAAATCAAGTAATATCAAGTGATGAAGCATCAAGATCAACAGCAGAGGTCTTGTCAATAAGGCATTGTATTTCATCCACATAAGTTTTTGAAGACCCTTTGTGATCATGCTTTGGTATACTATTCTCATCAAAAAGATTTTCAGGACAAATCCAGGCAAAATTATTTTTGAAAGCATCATTCAATCCCAAAAGCTTGCAGGGTATGGGTATCTCGGTCTCCTCATCATTAGCATCAATAACCTTTATAGGTGAACCGAGTTTATTAAATCGTTTAAGAACTTTCCTAGCTTCAATAACTACATCCTTGAATTCTAGGCGCAAAGTTTCCAAGATAAAAGCTTTCTTTTCGGGATCCTCTATTTCATGAAGCTTAAGGAACATGTATTGCATAAAAGGATTAAGACTAGCAAACCTAGTTTCCAACATATCAAGTAGTAGAAAAGAAGCAACTTCAATACTAGGAGCAAGCTCAATCAAAGACTTTTCCTCAACTTCCTCATGCATACTAATATGATTAAAGAACTCCTCAATGTTACTTTTACCAATTATAGAACCACTACCTACTGAGAGGTCCTCCAGAACGAACTTAGGGATAGACATGATAAACTAAAGTAAAGAGATAACAACTACCAAGGATTCTAATTTTTTTGGGTTTTTGATATAAAAGCAATGCAGGTAAATAAAATAAAGTAAAGCAAACAAATAACAAAGCAAAGAATGTGTGTGCGAAGAACTCCCCTCGCAGAAGTCTTCTCTTCCTTCCCCGGCAACGGCGCCAGAAAAGTAGCTGATCCCTACACTTGTGAACGGTTGATGGCGAGTTGATGTGGGAACAGATGTCCTTGTGCGTGGTGATTGACCAGCCCGTTGGGAACCCCAAGAGGAAGGTATGATGAGTGTAGCGGCTAGTTTTCCCTCAGTTAAGAAACCAAGGTTTATCGTTCAGGAGAAGGGAGACGATGACGACTGAAGGTGATGCTTGCTAGCTTGCGACAGCAGCGGACAATTTATATGTGGCGCCTCGTCCAAGCTTTGCTTGCTAGCTGCAACGTGGAACCTGCACACACACAAACAAATACTTTGTTCCCAACTTGCGATGAGGTTGTCAATCTCACCGGTTTGCTTGAAACAAAGGTTATGAGCGTATCGAGTGGAAAACAGTAGAGTATATGCGAGTAAAGTAAACAGTACGGGAAAAGTAAACAGGTGATTGCAATATGATTAAAATAGGACCGGGGTCCACAGTTCACTAGTGGTGTCTCTCCATAGATAAATAACATGCTGGGTAAACAAATTACAGTTGGGCAATTGATAGAATAGAGCTAACGTGATATGTCAAGAAGATCACTATGAGATTCACTCTGGGCATTACAACAAAATACATAGACCGCCATCCAACTGCATCTATGACTAATAATCCACCCCCGGGGATATCATCCGAACACCCTAGAAGTATTAAGTTGCGAACAACAGATAATTGCATTAAGCAAAGTGTGTAATGTAAACAAAGCATATGCCCTCGAGCATATGAATGTTGTTTTCTCCCTAGTAGCAACAGCACATCTACCACCTTAAAGGTTTCTGTCACTCCCCCAGGTGAAATAGAGGCATGAACCCACTATCGAGCATAAATACCCCCTCTTGAAGTCACTAGCAACTACTCGGCCAAGATAGCTACTAACAACGGAGAGCATGCAAGATCATAAACATCATAGAGATAACATAAGATAAAATTCAGTACAGCAACTTAATCATAAACACCAATATTCATCGGATCCCAACAAACCAACATCATAGTATTACATAACAGTGATCTCAATCATGTAGGGCAGCTCATGAGATCTAAACATGAAGCACATGGTGGAGAAGACAACCATCTAGCTACTGCTATGGACCCATAGTCCAAGGTAGACTACTCACTCATCGCTCCGGAGGCAATCATGGCGATGAAGGAGACCTCCGGTGGCGATTCCCCTCTCCGGCAGGGTGCCGGGAAGAGCTTCTGGACCCTCCCGATCTTCGGGTCGACGGCGGCGGCGGATCGCGATGTATTCTGAAAAACTGATCCGGCCCTTAGGTTTTTCTCGTCAGGGGGTATATGTAGGCGAAGGGGCGATGTCAGAGGGTGGACCACGTGCCCTCACAAGGGGGTGGCGCGGCCAGGGGCTGGGCCGCGCCGCCCCTGTGTGTGGGGGCCTCGTGGCCCCCCTCCGTCAGGTCTTCGGATGTTTGGGAGCTCCCCGGTGAAATATGACTTCAGGAACTTGTTTCGTCCAATTCCGAGAATATTTCCTGTGTATCACTCTGAAACACAAAAATAGCAGAAAACAGGAAACTGGCACTGTGGCACTTCGTTAATAGGTTAGTTCCGGAAAGCGTATAAAAATGCCACTAAGTGTAACGAAACAGTAGGCAAATGGTGTAAAACAAAGCATGGAGCATAAAAAATTATAGATACGTTTGAGACGTATCAATGGCACGAGCTAAAACGGTCGGAGCATGTCATGCTTTGAGAGAGCACGCAGGTGTTCGATCACGAGGGTTCAGACTAGAGTCCACAAGAGAGTTATTGAGGGTGTCCTGTGTATTTTTGGATAGAGGCTCTATGCTTCAGCATGTTGGTCCATCCTAGGTTGCATGGTAGGAATGGGAACAGATCGACATGCCATGCTTGTGGTGACCACAAGGCGGCGAGCTTGGTGTGGGTCAGTGGGCAGCGACGGGGACCTCGAGACCGTGTGCACCGCAGGGAGATGGGACAGGGCAGCATCCTGGCGCAGCTAGTGGAGCAGGGGTGCTCAAACCAACATTGACCAAATACCGGGTGTCCATTGGAGGGAGAAAAGAAGGAGGGGGTAGAGTGGCATCCATGGCCAACCATGGGGCGATGGTGGCGGTGCTGGGGTGTCCATGCGTGGGGGAGTGTGTGCTAGGCAGAAGAGTCAGCCGGAGAGGGAGAAAAGGGAAAGACAGAAGGGAGAGAGGGATAGCTCGGGCTCTCCCCAAAGGTTCCCTAAAACCTAGGATTTTGACAGAGATATGAGAGGGGAAAATGCCTAGGGAGATCAGGGTGCTGACATGGCAGTAATTAGTGGATTTTACCACCTTTGGGCCTAGGTTTTGATTCAGATTAGATTAGAGTAGAACTTGATTGCAAGGTGTTTGTTGTATTGCCTTCAAGAATATTTAATTAAGTTTTCTAAATTTTTCTTGAATAGAAATCTTGGAAAAATTGATAGAGCAATGGTGGTAGTGTTCCAAGATATATTGGGATAAAACACTTCACTCATGAGTTGGTTTTGAAAATAAAATGAATTTGACCCAACTTTGAAAGAATTTCCAATGGAGTAGCCTTTGAGATTTTTGAATAAAAGGAAAATAAGATTTTGAGTTAAAAACGGTTCTGATTGCATTAAACTCACAGCAAAAATTTCTTAAATTTATTTGACAAAATAAGGTGCATGAAATGACACATATACCATTAGCATGCATTTTGGTAAATAGGAAAAAGAATAAATAAACAATAATTTTCTAGAAAAAATATCTTTGAATGGAAAGGATATTATAAACATATAAGTAGCATTTCCTATTTTCATTTGAGAAAAGGTTTTGAAAATAGTTTGACAAAACTAGAAGTATTTTGGTAGACCAAAAAGAAGAAGAAGAGAATTAGGGGTTGAGGTCTATTTGGAGGGAAAACCGTTTTTTGAAATTTTGAAAGTTTGCCCAAGGTCATTTGAGTATTTTTTTTAGGACTTGGTTTATTGAGATTACCAAAAGAATTACCAAAGTGGAGGCAATTCATACCTCATGTACATTCATAGGAAAACAGACATGGCACTAGTCAACCAAATGTGACTAGTATAAGGAATTGGATATAAATAGGAAAAGGGATCTTAAGGTTGAAGGTGGACCTTGGAAAGATGATAGAAGTGATACAAGAGATGGATGGCCGATAGGGAAACTTTAAGATAGATTTTGAGATTGAGATAATCACACAAAGTCAAGCAAGATGAATACAAACAACTACCAAACAAACCAAAGAGCAATTGCTGAACAAGTACCCAAAGATGATCATATCGTGGTAAAGTTAAAGAAGTGTTCAAATAAGGAAGTAGAGCTCTTGTTATATTTCTAAAAAATATAGGAGTTAGGAACATCTCCCAATTTTGTTAAAGCCTTTTTAAAAGAAGCAAAGGTTTGAAATCCATTTGTGAAATGTTTGTAAAATAATAGTTGACAAAATATGGGATCATAACAACCTATAAATCCCTATAGTTTTTGTAAATACTTGATACTCCTAGTTGATGTGGGAGATCAGAGGTCCTTGTGCGTGGTGAAGACCAGCTCGTTGGGAACCCCAAGAGGAAAGTATGATGAGTATAGCGGCTTGTTTTCCCTCAGTTAAGAAACCAAGGTTTATCGTTCAGGAGAAAAGCAGACAGTGACGGCCGAAGGTGATGCTTGCTAGTTTGTGATAGCTTCGGACAATTTATATATGGCGCCTCGTCCAAGCTTTGCTTGCTAGCTACAACGCGGAACCTGCACACACATAGCCAAGTACTTTGTTCCCAACTTGCGATGAGGTTGTCAATCTCACCGGTTTGCTTGAAACAAAGGTTATGAGCATATCGAGTGGAAAACAGTAGAGAATGCAAGTAAAGTAAACAGTGCGAGAAAAGTAAACAGTGCGAGTAAAGTAAACAGGTGATAGCAATATGATGGAAATAGGATCGGGGTCCACAGTTCACTAGTGGTGTCTCTCCATAGATAAAATAATACATGCTAGTTAAACAAATTACAGTTGGGCAATTGATAGAATAAAGATAAACGTGATATGTCAAGAAGATCACTATGAGATTTACTCTGGGCATTACAACAAAATACATAGACCGCCATCCAACTGCATCTATGACTAATAATCCACTTACGGCGAATCAATCTGAGAACTCCACAAGTATTAAGTTGCGAACAACAGATAATTGCATTAAGAAAAGTGTGTAATGTAAACAAAGCATATGCCCTTGAGCATATGAATGTTATTTTCTCCCTAGTAGCAATAGCACATCTACAACCTTAGAGGTTTCTGTCACTCCCCCGGGTTAAGCAGAGACATGAACCCACTATCGACCATAAATACCCCCTATTGGAGTCACTAGCAACTACTCGGCCAAGATAGCTACTAACAACGGAGAGCATGCAAGATCATAAATAACATAGAGATAACAAAAGATAATATTTAGTACAGCAACTTAATCATAAACACCAATATTCATCGGATCCCAACAAACCAACATCATAGAATTACATAACGGTGATCTCAATCATGTAAGGCAGCTCATGAGATCTAAACATGAAGCACATGGTGGAGAAGACAACCATCTAGCTACTGCTATGGACCCATAGTCCAAGGTAGACTACTCACTCATCGCTCTGGAGGCAAGCATGGCGATGAAGAAGACCTTCGGTGGCGATTCCTCTCTCCGACAGGGTGCCGGGAAGAGCTTCTGGACCCTCCCAATCTTTGGGTCGACGGCGGTGGCGGATCACGATGTGTTCTGGAAATCTGATTGGGTACTTAGGTTTTTTCCATCGGGGGTCTTTATAGGCGAAGGGGCGATGTCAGAGGAGGGCCCAGGCACCCTCACACCATGGTGGCGCGGCCAGGGGCTGGCCGCGCCACCCCTGCGTGTGGGGCCCTGGTGGCTCCCCTCCTGCTCTCCTTTGGATCTCTGGAAGCTTTCGGGTAAAATATGACTTCAGGAACTTGTTTTGTCCAATTCTGAGAATATTTCCTGTGTATCACTTCTGAAACACAAAAACAGCAGAAAACAGGAAACTGGCACTGTGGCAACTTGTTAATAGGTTAGTTCCGGAAAATGCATAAAAGTGCCACAAAGTGTAACGAAACAATAAGCAAATGGTGTAAAAACAAGCATGGAGCATCAAAAATTATAGATACGTTTGAGACGTATCAAGCATCCCCAAGCTTAACTCCTGCTCATCCTCGAGTAGGTAAGTGATAACAAAAGAATAATTTTTGAGGTGACATGCACCTACACAATCTTGATCACATATGTAAGCATTTGTGAGCTGGGATCATAAGAACATAAAACTTGGGCATGAAGATATAATCATGATAATAAGAAACTTAGCAACCATGTTGTAAACATGCAAATGAACACAAACAAAAGATCATGAAAATAAAACAATAAAAGTCAAACGTGTGTTCAAATCATAAGGAAAAACATACAAATGGTTTTCAGCTTGTCCTTCAAAGAGAGCAAAACATAAATGCATAGGACACCTTCAAGTTTAAGAGGGTGACTAGATACAAATAATTTAAGAACAAGTGAAACCAACATCATGAATCAATCAATGAAAACTTTGGGACAATGCATATTGCACTAAGAATGACAACTATGCTCTCTTAATGGTGCATAAAGATAGAAGGTGGTGACTCAACATAAAAGTAGAAGAAAGACCCTTCGCAGAGGGAAGCAGTGATTGCAAGTTTTATAACCTTCAAAAATTATGGTACTTATTGGCTTTGAGCTCTCATTGCCCCCATCATAAGCATCTTGAATGGTTAAAGTTAATGCGAGAACAATTATGATGCATATGCTTGACAAATCATAAGTTGAAAACCTCGTGTCCCATGAATACGAGTACCCAAACCTCATGCTACTTTACTTAGAGTCCCAAGCAAGGCTCTTGTCATTGTAAATATATGCATATCATTGAGAACTGCCAATCGGGTACCTCCGTGCCCGATGACATGGAACAAGCCCACACCAAAATAATAGGACAAGCAGACAATGAACACCTCGACATCTCTTTTATTTGCCATTTGTTTAGCTTTTTATTGTGAGATGCGTCATCGTATGTTCACCATGGGTATGCTACAAATTTCCACCATGAATTATGCATGGCTTAGATTGGCGGCCCGGCGTTTCCCTAACACATATAAAAACTCCATGATCCCCACAAGATTCCCAATTCATTTCACACCGCGGGCATCCATAAACAAAAGATCACGATATCAACTCAAATAAGAAGTGCAATGTTGAAAGCTTGCCCATGACTGCATGGCTGGGCTAGAATCCAACTTACAACTTGCAAGCATAACAACTCAACATAAGAGACCACAATGTCAAATTTTTAAGACAGGAAAAAGTAAAGTGTGCCTTTCGGTTCGTGAGAGCTTTACTGACCGAATTTCGCATAACACTGGTAAGAGTTTAATTTGAAGAGAAAATAAAAGCAAGTCAAATTTACTTGGAATAGCAAATTGCTAGTAGGTATGTATGGTGGACACTTTGGAAGACTTTGGCTTTTAGGAGTTGGATGCACAAGTAGAGCTCATACTCAGTACAAGGCGAGGGCTAGCAAAAGACTGGGAGCGACCAACTAAGAGAGCAATAATGGCCATAATCATGCAAAGCGACAAAGCGACATTAAAAGAAGCATAAGATGGCATCAAAAGTCAAAAACTAAATGATCATGAAGGCTATTGCTGACTTTGTATGAGTCTAACATGTGTGAGCATGTGCCAAGTCAACCCAAATAAAGCATAAAGGAGAAAACCAAAATAATGCTTCCATACAATAAAAACAACGCATGATTTTTTCAAAGGCTCATTAAGCAATCTCAGTTATTTGAGACAAGTCATGCTACAGAAAAAGCACTAAGCATACTATCAAAAAGACATCAAGCATGACATGAAAAAGCCTAAGCCGCAGTCTACACAAGCTCCTTCTTGTACCACTATTTTGCACAAAGATTTTTCTCTTTTCCAACACCATTTGAAATTTTTAAAGACACCTCTTTTGATGAAAACCAATAAATATCAGAGGCAAAAATACAACTTGATGAAAAGATTTGACAAGGTCAGAATGCAAATCAAGGCAAAAACGAAAACCAAAAGCAGTAGCAGAAAAAGAAGAACGCTCGATTTTTAATAAGAGTGAAAACGAGAGCATTCTTTGCAAATGAAAACGAGTACATCTCCTCCAAAGGAAATTTTTTAGGGTCCAACCATTTATTGCAGCAAACAAAACAAACTAACAAACTAAGAAAACTAAAACAATTGACACTCCAAGAAAAACACATAGTGCATGAAGCAATAAAAATATAGTGTCTTGAAAGGTGACCTAATTTTTGCCGATGAAGAAGGGGTGCCTCGAGGGCATCCCCAAGCTTTGACGCTTGAACTTCTTGGATATTTCTTGGGGTGATACATGGGCATCCCCAAGCTTGAGCTTTTGTCCATTCTTCAACTCATCTCGTCATTCTCCATTCCCTACACTTGAAAACTTCCTTCATACAAAACTAAACACAAATCTATTAGCAACATTAGTGTAGGCATAACATATAATCAACCTCTTTTTGCTTCAGGTTTCAACTCAAAACCACCACATATAAAGTAAATACTACTGTAGCAACTTCCACAAGAGTTCCGTGATCAAAAGTACTCGCAAAGAAAGCGATAAAGTGGCAAAAACAAATATTGGCAGAAATCTGTCAAAACAGAACAGCTGACAAAGGACGAATTTTTGAGGGGTTTTCTGTTGCTCAAATCAAAAAGTGTTCAACTAACAAAAGTTTGTATATAACCTGGCTCATATGCACAAGAAATCGCAGGTCCAAAAGATAAACATAAAATTTATACGAATTTTTATGGTGCAGCACCGAAAACAGTTTCAGGACAGCAACATCCCCAAATCTTTACCTCGCTCAAATTAGAGGCTTCTCTTGGCACAAAAACGAAATAAAAAGGATAAGGAGCGGTCATTACAGTAGTAATGAGTTCCAAGACTCAAATAAAAGAAAAAGTACTGAAAAGAAAACATTGGGTTATCTCCCAAGAGTGCTTTTCTTTAACGCCTTTGAGCTAGGCGCAGAAAATTGCGAATCAAGTATTTTCAGAAGAAGCATTAAGATCAACAGCAGAGGTCTTGTCAATAAGGCATTGTATTTCATCCACATAAGTTTTAGAAGACCCTTTGTGATCATGCTTTGGTACACTATTTTCATCAAAAAGATTTTCAGGACAGATCCAGTCAAAATTATTTTCGAAAGCTTCACACAATCCCAAAAGCTTGCAAGGTATAGGTATTTCGGCCCCTTCATCATTTGTACTAATAACCTTTATAGGTGAACCGAGTTTATTAAAACATTTAAGAACTTTCCTAGCTTCAATAACGACATCTTTAAATTCTAAGCGCAAAGTTTCCAAGATAAAAGCTTTCTTTTCGGGATCCTCAATTTCATGAAGCTTAAGGAACATGTATTGCATAAAAGGATTAAGACTAGCAAACCTAGTTTCCAACATGTCAATTAAATAAACAGAAGCAACTTCAATACTAGGAGCGAGCTCAACCCAAGACTTTTCCTCAACTTCCTCATGCATACTAATGTGACTAAAGAACTCCTCAATGTTACTTTTTCCAATAATAGAACCACTACCTACTGAGAGGTCCTCCATAACGAACTTAGGGAACAACATGATGAACTAAAAGTAAAGAAATAACAACTACCAAGGATTCTAATTTTTTTTGGGTTTTTGATAAAAAAACGATGCAGGTAAAATAAATAAAGTAAAGCAAAACAATAAAACAAAGTAAAGGATGTGCGTGCGAAAACTCCCCTCACAGAAGTCTTCCACTCTTCCCCAGCAACGGCACCAAAAAATAGGCTGATACTCCTAGTTGATGTCGGAGATCAGAGGTCCTTGTGCGTGGTGAAGACCAGCTCGTTGGGAACCCCAAGAGGAAAGTATGATGAGTATAGCAGCTTATTTTCCCTTAGTTAAGAAACCAAGGTTTATCGTTCAGGAGAAAAGCAGACAGTGACGGCTGAAGGTGATGCTTGATAGTTTGCGACAGCTTCGGACAATTTATATATGGCGCCTCGTCCAAGCTTTGCTTGCTAGCTGCAACGCGGAACCTGCACACACACAGCCAAGTACTTTGTTCCCAACTTGCGATGAGGTTGTCAATCTCACCGGTTTGCTTGAAACAAAGGTTATAAGCGTATCGAGTGGAAAACAGTAGAGAATGCAAGTACAGTAAACAGTGCGAGTAAAGTAAACAGGTGATAGCAATATGATGGAAATAGGACCGGGGTCCACAGTTCACTAGTGGTGTCTCTCCATAGATAAAATAACACATGCTGGGTAAACAAATTACAGTTGGGCAATTGATAGAATAAAGATAAACGTGATATGTCAAGAAGATCACTATGAGATTTACTCTGGGTATTACAACAAAATACATAGACCGCATCCAACTGCATCTATGACCAATAATCCACTTGTGGCGAATCAATCTGAGAACTCCACAAATATTAAGTTGCGAACAACAGATAATTGCATTAAGCAAAGTGTGTAATGTAAACAAAGCATATGCCCTTGAGCATATGAATGTTGTTTTCTCCCTAGTAGCAACAACACATCTACAACCTTAGAGGTTTCTGTCACTCCCCCAGGTTAAGCAGAGACATGAACCCACTATCGAGCATAAATACCCCCTCTTGGAGTCACTAGCAACTACTCGGCCAAGATAGCTACTAACAACGGAGAGCATGCAAGATCATAGACAACATAGAGATAACAAAAGATAATATTTAGTACAACAACTTAATCATAAACACCAATATTCATCGGATCCCAACAAACCAACATCATAGAATTACATAACGGTGATCTCAATCATGTAGGGCAGCTCATGAGATCTAAACATGAAGCACACGTTGGAGAAGACAACCATCTAGCTACTGCTATGGACCCATAGTCCAAGGTAGACTACTCACTCATCGCTCTAGAGGCAAGCATGGCGATGAAGAAGACCTACGGTGGTGATTCCCCTCTCCGGCAGGGTGCCAGGAAGAGCTTCTGGACCCTCCCGATCTTCGGGTCGACGGCGGCGGCGGATCACGATGTGTTCTAGAAATCTGATTGGGTACTTAGGTTTTTTCCATCGGGGGGTCTTTATAGGCGAAGGGGCGATGTCAGAGGAGGGCCCAGGCATCCTCACACCATGGTGGCGCGGCCAGGGGCTGGGCCGCGCCACCCCTGCGTGTGGGCTCCTGGTAGCTCCCCTCCTACTCTCCTTCGGATCTCTGGAAGCTTTCGGGTAAAATATGACTTCAGGAACTTGTTTCGTCCAATTCCGAGAATATTTCCTGTGTATCACTTCTGAAACACAAAAACAGCAGAAAACAGGAAACTGGCACTGTGGCAACTTGTTAATAGGTTAGTTCTAGAAAATGCATAAAAGTGCCACGAAGTGTAACAAAACAATAAGCAAATGGTGTAAAAACAAGCATGGAGCATCAAAAATTATAGATACATTTGAGACATATCAATACTTAGTTTGGAAAAACCTTTGCGTCAGAATAAATCTTGGCTCTTTGTTTTAGAAAAAAAAACTAAACCACTTGAAGTAAGAGAAGTTGCCAAGATAATGGTTTTGTCAAATAGCTAGTAGTATTTGAAATGAAATGATCACAAGAGCACAAGAATTCTGTTGGTTCACAATATTGTTCAACAATCAACTCTAAGAGACAAGATTTACACAACAATCAAGTCAAACATGCACAAAACTTTACTGGGTTTGATTAATTACAAAAAATTTTGTTGACCCTCATTTTTGCCTCACAAATTTTGATTTAAACGTTGTTTCAAAAGTTGGGGTGTTACATGGTTGTCGTCGCCTGAGAGTTACCCTGGTTTTGTTGAGTAGCTACTCGGGGCTACACACCTGGCTGTCAATCTAGGATTTGTGTGGTTGTCGTCGCCGGAGAGTTACCCTGGTTTTGTTAAGTGGCTACCCAGGGCCACATACCCTAAAAGTATGTGGTGGTTGTCACATGGGGGTTATCTTGACCTCAAAAGTCTTCAATGTTTAAAAAGTTTTGATTTGGAAAATGATAGGATAAACTTGCTATATGCAAATCAGCCAAAAGCTCCACTAGCCAAATATCATGTAGATAGCTCTTTCACAATAGCCACCAAATATGTGTCATTTGCCAGTACATCATTGTACTGACCCCCCATTTATGGGGCTGCATATTCAAATGTGCAGGTTTTCAGATAAAGATTGTTTAGTAGGATCTCGAGACTGCATTCCAACATGTCTGCCTGTGGCACGTGATGAAGATGGAGGCTTAGTGCCACTTTGTTTTTTTGCTATGTATTTGTAAGGTTTGAATACTTTGTATCTGCATCCACATTGTAATCTTGCTACTATGCAATGAATATTTCATTTTGTTCTGTGGTGCTATCAGTGATCTAGAAAATAGCACTTAACACAGGTGTTCCACCTTAATCCAAAGGTAGGGCATTACAAAATGGTATCAGAGCATAGTGTTGCCTGTAGGATCAAGACCCTAGGTTTGGAATTAGAAATAGGAAGACCCTAGGATAAAAAGAAAATTATCTATCTCATCTTGTTTCTGTTTACATAAAAAAAGAGTTTGCATTTTGAACTCATTGTATTCTCTCCCACTTTCTCTTCAAATGTTTCGTAATGCTATAGATGACCCTACCTTGAAATCATCAACAAAGGATAGAAGACTTTTGAGGTCTTGATCCTACAGGCAACATGAAGAACTACATTGAAGGCCAAATAAAGAACTTGGAGAAAGACTCAAGTGCAGCTTGCACAACTCCAGAAGATGTATCAAGGAAGTAGAGAAGAAACTTGAAGTACACAAGCAAGTAATAGACAAGACCACTAGTACTTACAGTTTATAGAATCAATGATATCGTGTTAAAGAAATGATCCTACCAAATTGTGGTATGACCATACTAGCTTGATTGCACCATATACTAGATGTGGTGAATGCCTGTTGTTTGATGTTTGTTGTATTGTTTTGATTTTGGTTTTGGGTAGGAAAATCCTTAGATCCTTTCAATCTATTCTCACCTACACCCAACCAAAACAAGTGTTCTTGAGAAGCCTCTCCAAAGATGTCAAACATCAGCAACTCCAACCAAGGTGTTACCTAAGAAGGTGTTGAAGCTTAGGATTTGAGTTACGCAAACCTATAGCTAAGGATCGATAGACTAGACTAGAGGTATTTTCTAAAATTATTTAATGGATTTTGAACCATTGTTCATGTCCATGAAAGTTTATCAAATTGGTGAGGTTGACCAAGAGTTAGAATACGTGATTCACCTATCCTCTTACAAGGTAATAATTTGGGTGCAGGGTGGACTGATCACCATTCCTATTACTCTTGTTATTATTTATTGTAATGTTGGCTTTGAGAATCTTGAGTGTCCTAAAATCCTAGAAGAGAGACGACATCGATAAGCCTGAACCTTAGGTGGATAATATATTATACCCTTATGTTAGGCAAGTGTTGCCAAGCATATAAATACGGTGAGGATGAATTAGTTTATGAACGGTTGCACAAATCTGAAATATTTTGCTCAGTGGGTTTTGAATACGAAGGCTGTTCAGCTTTGACTGCTGCCTATTCGGTTCACCTCCCTGACCCTTCATTTCGTCTCCCTATGTGGCCTATTCGGCTCTCCCTCTGTGCCTATAAAAGAGAGGTCGCTCCTCTCTAGAGAGACACAACAGAGACAGCCACCACTACCTATGCGATTGCCTCCTGGTTCCCGAGCTTTGCGCCGCCGCTCAAGTCTTCACCATCCTGGTCTGCGGCATTATAAGGCAATCTTCCATTCCTTAGAACTGCTTTCCCACCCAGGAGAGCTATGTTAGATCCCTTATTTCTTGCAAAGGAGTTCACCTTCGAGGTATGATCAAGTTGTCCAGTGCCTTCCAATGACTATTGATACGTCCATTTTGCATCACTATTTTGTATCATAATTTACTGTTATCCATTGATATATTTCATATTTAGATATGATACTTATGTTATTTCCTTTGTTTTCACATGTTTGATGATCATTGGAGGATTTGCTGTCGGAGTCTTTTATTTTTATTTTACTCTGCCATGGAGAACTCTCCATTTGGTTTCCTATTTGGAAACACTTCTACTACTGCTGCACATGTGGAGGAACCACCACCGCCACCACCTACTGAAATTGATCCTTTTAAAATACCTATGAAAATTGTTGGGCGTATTATGTATAACTGCTATTCAGGAGATGGAACTGTCCATCCAGGTGATCACTTATTATTTATACATGAATTATGCGAGTTGTTCAGATGTGCAGGTATTTCACCAAGCCGGGTCAAGAAGAAATTATTCTCTTTATCATTGAAAGGCAGAGCTGAAGAGTGGTATCGACTACTCCAAGATGGTCCATCTATGGCATGGGAGGATATTGTACCTCTCTTTTATTCCAAGTTTTATCCTCCAAGTGAAATTCATAAAGACCGTAACCGGATATATAATTTTTGGCCACATGATGGAGAGAGTATTTGCCCAAGCGTGGGGGAGATTGAAGTTACTAATGCTCAAATGCCCCATTCATGAGCTCCCCAATAATATTGTTATTGATAATTTTTATGCGCGGCTTAGTCTTCTTGATAAGGATTATTTGGATGCCTCTTGCTTTGGATCATTTACTCATATGAAAGAAGATGCTAAGTGGAAACTTCTTGACCATATACAAGAGAATGCTGAAGGTTGGGAAAATGACAAAGGTAGGAAGTCAGGTATAAACTATGATTATGAATGCATTAAATCTTTTATGGGGACTGATGACTTTTATAGTGTTAGCACTGCTTATGGTCTTGATTCTCAAATACTTGCTAATTGTCTTAAGGCCTTTGCCTCTTATCTTGATGTTCCAAAGAAAGATTGGAACAAATATCATGCGCCTTATAAAGACTCTATTAGTCACTAGTAAAAATGCCCGTGCGTTGCACCGGACGAACAACTAAACACTCAAGCAAATTATTTGTGATGATACTTCTCCTCTGTGCCACCATCGACGAAGGTGTTCACGTTTTTCTCCATTCATAATGAACACGATTAGTAGTATGAAGATTTTCTTGCCAGCCTCTTATTTCATCAAGAAATGTTAGAAGAAATTATTTGGCGGACTTGGCATGATGGTGGCTATCAAAATGTCTAGTATTTTTGAATTATAGGTAAATACAAATCAGTGTTAAAATAATTATAAATAGATGTATGAATAGTAGTCATCGTTTACACACTCCATAGTAATGGACGTGTTTGATCTACATCTTATGTATTTGAACATTTTCTTACATGTACTACACTTGTTCAGACTCGATTCAGAACATTTTTTCTTCTTCAAAGGCCGGTTATCAAAATCCTCAGAAGTGGTTAATTCATTGTTGATTTCAATTTTCTGCAGTAAAAAATTATAAGCATTTCATACTCAGACCATTCAAAAAATATTTGAAAATGAATTCATAAAATGTGATACACTACTATTTGATAATATAGAGGATTTGCCAGCATGTGAGGATTAAGAATCGTACTCAGCCTTGTATTGGAGAAAATGAAAGGTAAAAACAGAGCAGCAAAAGTATAAAAGGCAAAGGCAAAGCAGGAACAATGTAATAAGGACAGAGGATGTGAAGAAGCAAACACTTTAAACATCTACTACTTTGCATACATTTTGCCTACTTGCTATTTGAACTCCAAAACCGTAATAACCGATCAAACATGATTGTTTTGTTGGTAGTAAACTCAGAGAGGCTATTGAAAATTTACCTCCTCATTTATAGAAATAGATGAACTGGATTCCATGCTGGGAGCCACCTTCTGTTCTTCTACATCTACTCCCTTAATTCTCTGCGAGAAACAACTGCATGTTTCATTTTCTGACTGTGAGCAAATAAAAAGAAATGTGCCGAACACTTATTCTAACGGCTACTCTCGATCCAATCTATCAACTACTTCGCATACATTTTTTATCTACTTGCTACTTGAACTCCAAAACTGTAATAAACGATCAAGCATGATTGCTACTGAAAATTTTCCTCCTCATGCACAGAAACAGGTGAACTGGCTTCCATGCCGCTTGCCATCTTCTGTCCTACTTCTACTCCCTCACCTCTCTGCGAGAAACAAACACTGCAAGTTTCATTGTCTGACTATGAGCAAATAAAGAGAGAGGTACCGATTTTATCTGTCATGAAAAGGTGTAAACGCTGTGAAACAATCAATATATTTTCTAATAGATATGTAGATTAATCAATCAATATGCATTGAAGCTAGTCATCTATCTGAATAAATTCAATTCATCAATCTGCACTGAAGTTAACACTTGTGATTCTAACTGAATACTCTTGCTACATAGAACCAGCGAGAGACAACCTATGTAGAACCTACAAAACCTACCGCTAGATGAATATACCACGTGAACTTAGCAATCTCCTGCCATCATACATAGCATTGTGTCAATTTCAATTGAGAATTTTATAATTACCTTGGCGGTCTTGCGTGCCGTCGAGCTTCTACTGTTTCTGCGGCGGCCTGCCATCTTGTCCTGCTATTTGTTTAGAGATCAACAACTTGAAAAGAAACTGACGGTTTCAGTTAATTTGGGCACTACAAACTAACAGTTTCAGCTAATGGGACTCAATACATGCATGATTTACTGGCCATATTTTCCTCAAGATTATAATTTGGTTGTGGCACAGGGTGTTTTAGAGGCCGTTCACATTAGTTTTGCTGGCTATCCTACCAGAAGGACATATGCTGAATTTGTTGATCGGTTTGGCGTCAGTGATGGACCAACTTGATCTGGCAAGGTACCACACTCATGGTTGCAGAGCACGTACCCGAGCAGCCCGAACGGAGAGTTCCGGTCAGCAGAACGGCGTGCGAATCTTCAGGTCAGCAGAACGGCGATCGGATCTTCAGGTCAGCAGAATGACGAGACGGCGAGCGGATCTTGGGGCGTGGCAATGTCGCAATGTGACGGAAATCTTGAGTTTCATTCTTTGGTTTTGATCAATTGATTGATCCGAGACCTATTTTTATGGGCGTCCAATGGCCGAGTAGAGTTCTTATAGGAATTTTTTCTCTCGCAGTGTTGCCGTGTTTGAGACCAACTCCATTGAGACAGTCTGGCCCGGTGTGATGCCGGAGCTCCACGAGCAGAGGATGGTGAGGGATGTCGAGGCCTACGAGGAAGAGGTCCGGGACGTCTACAAGGAGGACGTGGTGGAGGCGCCGCGAGCGAGGAACGGCGTGGTGGTAGTGTACTTCACCAGCCTCTGCGGCGTGCGCAAGACCTTCGAGGACGGCCGCGCCATGCATGCCATACTGGGGGCCTATGGCGTGCACGTGGACGAGCGCGATGTGTCCATGCACGCCGCCTTCAAGGACGAGCTCCGCGGCCTCTCCCTCCCGCGCGTGTTCGTTGTCGGCGACGGCGGGCAGCATCAGCAGTGGCAGTGGCACGACCTCGGCGGCGCCGACGATGTGCACGTGCAGCACGAGACCGGCAAGCCGGCGCGCGTGCTAGAGGACTGCGAGCCGCTGGGGCCGAACCACGCCCCATGCCTCGGGTGCGGTGGCATGCGGTTCCAGCCCTGCTACACCAGATATGGCCACTGCAGCAGGGTGTACGCCGGCGACGGGGGTGACTATACCTCGCCGGTACGTTCGAGGACTGCAACGAGAACGAGCTCATTAGGTGCCCCTTCTGTTGCTGCTTATGCTGCATAGAATTGTACTATAACTTAAACCATGCATCCGGATGACAGGGGAAGAGGAGGCGCGCGATGCGACTATGCGAGGCATACCAACAGTCCAACATGATCGGTGGTGACCTTGCCCTCGTTAGTTATCGCGGCCGTCCTACTGCCGTACTGCGCCACACATATCGGTACGCGGGACTGAACTGCACCTGACCAACTTATTCTTCTCACATTGCCCGTCTTATGCAGCAGAAGCGACACTGCACTGACGCCGCCGGCGCGGCCGATCACGCGTTTTGTTTTGCTGGCCTGGCCATGGTGAACCGTCGCCGGCATGGCCTCCTAATGCGGAACAACATCATCCTCGTATATCTCCAATCCCACCTTAACATCCACCTGGACGCCGCCATGGCCCATCCCGCGTTCATTATCGCTGGCCACGGCATCGTCCATGTCTGGGTCGAAGAGCAGGTCCCTCTGCTCGTAGCAGTCCGAGCATGGCGTGCACTGCCTCTGTTTCGTTTCTTCCCAGGGTCCTCTCTGCCATGGACTCGCTCCTGTCGCTTCAAGCTCGGCAGCAATTAAGCATGCTCGTCTGCGACCCGGCACCGACTCCTTCACCAAGCTACGCCCGTTAGCAAGACGTATGTGATGACAAAAAGAAAAAAGGTTACATATGTATACAAGGATGTATGCACCAAGGGTTATCCTCAGTGGCCAAGAACTATGGCCTCCTCGTCGGCAAGCTCGATGCCAGCATCTGCAAGACGCTTCTCCTTGTACACATACCCCCTAGCCGCAACCGTGAAGAAGCAGAGGTTGATGGCGCTCATCACGGCGAGCAACCAGTAGAAGTAATCGAGCCTGCCATCATTGATGTTGTTGGCGAGCCAGCCGCCGCTGCCCTCTGTCCCGTGGCCGGTGACCTTGTGCACGATGGTAACTATTAGCATGCTGAAGAAGAAACCAAGCGCGCACGTGCTAAGGAACAGCCCTGTGATCATCGTCTTCATCCCCTTGGGGCACTCGCGCAGGAAGAAGTCGAGCTAGCCCATGTACGTGAAGGCCTCGCCGGCGCCGACGAGCAGAAACTCGGGCATGAGCAGGAACACGGTGAGCGTGACCCCGTGCGTCAACAAGGTGAGCCGGTGGCGCTCGATGAGCGCGGCGGCGGCCATGCAGGCGATGGACAGGAAGAGGCCGACGAAGACGCGCTGGAGCGGGGAGAGGCCGTGCGGGTTGCCCGTGACGCGGCAGGCCAGGGGCGCCACGAGGCGGTCGTAGAGGGGCACGGTGAGGAGGATGGAGCCGATGAGGAACACGGTGAGGGAGCCGGCGGGGATGAGGAAGCCCGAGCCACCGATGGCGTGGTCCATGAGGGAGGCCTGCTCGACAGCGAAGGCGGTCATCTGCGCGTAGATCGTCCAGAACATGATCGTGGTGGCCCCCGATAGTAATTTGCTCATCAGGTTCTACAGCTTTCTTGGTACTTTTATTAAGAAAGCTGTAGAACCTGATGAGCAAATTACTATTAAGTCTCCTGTAGCTATATTGAAGGATCTTGTTACTAAAGATGTAGGGGATGAATATATTCTTTTTTGTGAAGATGCTTCTAACATTCTCTCACATCCTAAAAAGCATAGGAAAACAAGTGTTCCTGTTATTTCTGTCAGGATTGGAGATCATTGCTATTATGGATTATGTGATATTGGTGCTAGTGCAAGTGCTATTCCTTTAGAGCTTTATAAAGAAAATATGCATGAGATTGGCGCTTGTGAACTTGAAGATATTGATGTGGTTGTTCAGCTTGCTAACAGAGAGACTATTTGGCCTCTTGGTATTGTTCGAGATGTGGAAGTTCTTTGCGGTAAGACTAAATACCCTACTGATTTTCTAGTACTTGGTAAGGAGGCTAGTAAAACTTGTCCTATTATTTTTGGTAGACCATTTTTGAATACTTGTGGCGCCATGATAGATTGTAAGAAGGAGATTTTTTTTACTAAGTTTAATGGAGAGTCTTATGAGTTTATTTTTTTCCAAGTTTGCTAAGACTTCTTATGAAAATAACACGCCTAATGAAAATTTTCGAGTTGAATAGCTTGCTTCTATTGCACTTGCTCCTAATAATGCTTTGCAGCAATTCATGGAAGATCATAAGAGCGATGTTTTCAGTAAGGAAAGAGAAGAGATTGACGATATTCTTCTTCATCAACCACCATTAATCAAGCATATTTTTCCCGTGGAGGATCTTGGTACCACTTTGCCGCCTAAGGAAGATCCTGTTTTCGAATTAAAGCCTTTGCCTAATAATTTTAAATATGCTTACATAGATGATAAGAAAATATATCCCGTTATTATTAGCTCTAAACTTTCAGGAAAGGAAGAAGAAAGATTATTGGAGATATTGAGGAAACACTGAGGAGCTATGGGATATACTCTTGATGATTTAAAAGGGATTTCTCCCACTTTATGTCAGCATGCCATTACTATGGAGAAAGACGCAAAGCCAGTCGTGGAGCATGAACGCCGCCTAATTCCCAAGATGAAAGATGTGGTAAGAAATGAGGTATTAAAACTCCTTGATGCTGGTATTATTTATCCTATTGCTGATAGTAGATGGGTTAGTCCTGTTCATTGTGTTCCTAAGAAAGGAGGTATGACTGTTGTGCCTAATGAGAATAACGAGCATATTCCTCAAAGGGTAGTAGTTGGTTATAAAATGTGCATTGATTATAGGAAGGTAAACAAAGTTACTAAGAAAGATCATTATGCTTTACCGTTTATAGATCAGATGTTAGAAAGGTTGTCTAAGAAGACTCATTTTTGTTTCCTTGATGGTTATTCTGGTTTTTCTCAAATTGCTGTTAAGAAGGAAGATCAAGAGAAAACCACTTTTACTTGTCCTTATGGAACTTATGCTTATAGACGTATGCTGTTTGGTTTATGCAATGCTCCTGCTACTTTTCAAAGATGCATGTCTGCTATTTTTCATGGCTTTTGTGAAGAAATTGTGGAGGTCTTCATGGACGATTTCTCCGTCAATGGAACTTCTTTTGATAATTGTTTGCCCAACCTTGATAAAGTTTTGCAGAGGTGCGAAGAAACTAACCTTGTTCTTAATTGGGAGAAATGCCACTTTATGGTGAATGAAGGAATTATCCTTGGACATAATTTTTTTGAAAGAGGTATCAAAGTTGACAGAGCAAAAGTAGAGGCAATTGAGAAAATGCCCTGTCCTAGAGATGTTAAAGGTATTCATAGTATTCTTGGTCATGCTGGTTTCTATAGGAGGTTTACTAAAGATTTCTCTAAGATTTCAAAGCCTCTTACTAATCTTCTTCAAAAAGATGTACCATTTGTCTTTGATGATGATTGTAAGGAAGCTTTTGAAACTCTTAAGAAGGCTTTAACTACTGCTCCTATTGTTCAACCACCTGATTGGAATTTACCTTTTGAAATTATGTGTGATGCTAGTGATTTTGTTGTTGGAGCTGTTCTTGGACAGTGAGTAGATAATAAGTTGAATGTTATTCATTATGCCAGTAAGAGTCTTGATGCTGCTTAGAAGAATTATGCTACTACTGAGAAAGAGTTTCTTGCTATTGTTTTTGCATGCGATAAGTTTAGATCTTACATTGTTGATTCTAAAGTTACTATTCATACTGATCATGCTACTATTAGATATCTTATGACTAAGAAGGATGCTAAGCCTAGGCTTATTAGATGGGTGTTGCTTTTACAAGAGTTTGATTTGCATATCGTAGATAGAAAAGGTGCTGAAAATCCTGTGGCTGACAAATTGTCTAGATTGGAAAACATTTTTTTGATCCTATTCCTGTTAATGATAGTTTTCCAAATGAACAGTTAGCTGCAATAAATGTAACTTCACGAGACCTTCCTTGGTATGCTGATTATGCTAACTTTATTGTTTCCAAGTATTTGCCTCCAACTTTTACAGCTCAGCAAAGAAGAAAATTCTTCTATGATTTGAGGCATTATTTTTGGGATGACCCACACTTATATAAAGAAGGAGTTGATGGTATTATGCGAAGATGTGTACCAGAATATGAGCAACAAGAGATATTAAGAAAATGCCATGGCAGCGCTTATGGAGGGCATCATGCTGGAGATAGAACCACACAAAAGGTTCTACAATCAGGTTTTATTTGGCCAACCCTCTTTAAAGATGCTAGAAGGTATGTTTTACCTTGCGATGAATGTCAAAGAGTTGGTAATATTTCTAGACGCAATGAACTGCCTATGAGTTACACTCTTGTTATTGAACCATTTGATTGTTGGGGATTTGACTTTATGGGTCCTTTTCCTCCTTCAAAAGGCTATACCCACATACTTGTTGATGTTGATTATGTTACTAAATGGGTAGAAGCCATACCTACAAAGAGTGCCGATGGTGAGACCTCGTTAAAAATGCTTAAGGATGTTATTTTTCCTAGGTTTGGTGTGCCTAGATATCTTATGACTGACGGAGGTTCTCATTTTATTCATGGTGGTTTTAGAAAAACTCTTGCTAAATATGATGTCAATCATAGAATTGCTTCTGCTTATCATCCTCAAACTAGTGGGCAGGTAGAGCTTTCAAATAGGGAGATCAAGTCTATCTTGCAGAAGACTGTCAATAGATCTAGGAAAAACTGGGCTAGTAAGTTAAACAATGCTTTATGGGCTTATAGAACTGCTTATAAGAACCCTATGGGAATGTCTCCTTATAAGATGGTTTACGAAAAAGCGTGTCACTTGCCTTTAGAATTAGAACACAAAGCTTTTTGGGCAGTGAGAGAGCTTAATAGAGATTTTAAATTAGCCGGTAAGAAAAGGTTGTTAGATTTGAGTTCTCTAGATGAGTGGAGAAATGAATCATATAAGAATGCTAGGCTTTTTAAAGAGAAAGTCAAACAATGGCATGATAAGAGAATTCTTAAGAGAGAGTTTCATGTTGGTGAGAAAGTTCTATTGTATAGGTCTCATCTCAGATTTTTTGTAGGAAAATTACTATCTAAATGGGAAGGACCATATGTTATTGTGGAAGTGTACCGCTCAGGTGCTATTAAGATTGCTTCATTGAAAGATGACTCTACACAAGTGGTGAATGGTCAAAGACTCAAGCATTATATTTTTGGAGATTCTTATAACGAAGATGTTGATGTTATTGAAACAGTTTCTCCAGAAGAATTCATCCAAGACAAATTGCAGGCACCTGCAGAGTTCATTTTCGAATAGGTAACAGTTCTAGTCAGAGAAGTTTCATGAAAATCTCTTTCTTTAATATTTTTGCTATTTTTACTAAATATAAAAAATCACGAGACAAAAACAGGCAAGAAAAGGAGTCTGTGTGCTTCTCACACACAGGTGGCGCAGGCCCACCCTTGGCTGCGCCACCCAGGTGTGAGAGCACCCCGGAATTCGTTTCCGTCCCAGTTTCCTCCTGCGATTTCGCTTCAATATATAATTTTCACTTATTTAACCCCCCAGAGTCACTGAGGTCTATATATCATTTTCTTATCGTGTTTTGTTTTGAGCTATTTTTGTCAGGGATTGCTCTCGGCTTTGGAGTTACAATGTCTTCATCCGGTCCATCTAAGGAGAACCCTCTTGCTGATTCCATCAATCCATACATGAGGGAGCTGAGGATGCATCTGAAGGAGTTGTCACTCAAGGATGGGGAGTTGCAGATTAAGGATGTTCAAGGACCCAAGGGAGAAGGGAGTCTCAAAGTGAGGATGGAAGCACTAGAACATAAAGTTTTCTAATACAAGAAAATGACAGAACGCGAGGTGGACATTATCTATAGGATTAATCAAGAGCTTGTCACTAGTAGGGAAAACCTCATCTGTGGCGCACCAAAAAGTCTATTCTGTGGCGCATGGGTGGTGCTCCACAGAATCTTCGCCACAAAAATAAGCATTCTGTGGCGCACCAGTACATGCGCCACAGAAATAGACATTCTGTGGCACACCAGTTCTTATGCGCCACAGAAATAAAGCATTCTGTGGCGCATGAGTACTAGGTGCGCCACAGAAATAGGTGCGCCACAGAAAATTCAAAAAAATTCAAAAAAAATTAAAAATCGAAAAAAATATTATTATTTTTTGAAAATCATAAAAATCGAAATAATGTGAAAAAACTATTTTATTTCAATTTTTTTAGGATTTTATCACATGAGGAACATATTCAAATCACACCGAATTTCTTGACTTCCCGCTAGGTCACCCATCTTTAGACTACTCCGGGTTCAGCACGCTTAACTTCTCCATTCTATGTGCATGAGCTATCCCTAACATACCCAAGTTCTTATTGATATTACTATCATATCAATCCTCTTAAGGCCTATGTGTGCTTGTGTGTGTATGTGCATATATATATGTATATGTGTATGTATGTGTATATATATTATGTATATATGTGTATATGTGTATATGTCTGTGTATATGTGTATATATGTCCGCGTATATATGTGTATATGTGTATGTATATGTATGCATGTGTGCATATATGTGTGTATATGTGCATATATGTGTGTGTATGTCCATGTATATGTGCGTATATGTGTATGTATGTCCACGTATATGTGCGTATATGTGTATGTATATATGCGTATATGTGTGTATGTGTGTGTATATGTATGCATGTGTGCATATATATGTGTTTATATGTGCGTATATGTGTGTATATGTGCGTATATGTGTGTATATGTGCATATATGTGCATATATGTGTGTGTATGTGTGCGTATATGTATGTATATATGTGTGTATGTATGCGTATATGTGCATATATGTGTGTGTATGTGTGCATATATGTGTGTGTATGTGTGTATATATCTGCATGTGTGTATATGTGTGTGTATATGTGTGTGTATATGTGTGTGTATATATGTGTATATATGTGTGTATATGTGTGTATATATCTGCATGTGTGCTATATGTGTGTATATAACTAATCCAAAAGTTTAATCCAATATAAATTTTGATCTAAAAATAAAAATTGAAAAAAAATTGAAAATATAAAAGTGCAAAAAAGTCTATTTTCCCTTTGGAATTTTGAGATTCTAAAATTTGTCGAAACGACCATAGGTAGTTGAATTCGGATGTAACTTTTCGTGTAGATACTTTTTCATATAAAAAACTTTTCGTGGGGGGTGGGACGAGCTAATTCTGTGGCGCACCAGGGCCAGTGCGCCACAGAATTACCCTAATTCTGTGGCACACTGGTCTTGGTGCGCCACAGAATGCTCACCAGGGCCAGGGCGCCACAGAATTACCCGAATTCTGTGGCGCACTGGTCTTGGTGCGCCACAAAATGCTCTAATTCTGTGGCGCACTAGCCCTGATGCGCCACAGAAATAGAGGAACCAATGATTGGGGCTGATAGGGCATGGGTCCCACCCTATTTCTGTGGCGCATGGTCTTTTGGTGCGCCACAGAAATGACATATTTCTGTGGCGCACCTGGTTTGGTGCGCCACAGAAATAATTTCTGTGGCGTACTGCTGGCTAGTGCGCCACAGAATTGCATCCCACCTATAAGGGTTTTCCTACTAGTGTGTTGCCAAGTACAAGAGGGAGACTACAGAGCTCTGGAGGGATATCCTCTCCAAGAGACGACTAGCCAATTACAAGCACAACTCTACGACGTGCAGAACCAAAATTGTGAGTATGAAGCTAGATTTCAACAAATGAGTGCTGCTGCAAGTTTCAAGATTTTGGAGACCAAGACATCCTTCCTTGATGGAGGACCTCTGCCTTGGAAGTATGAAAACGCTGAAGATTCACCGCCACCGCCAAAGGAATAATTCATCATCGGTATAGGCATCCCCTTGGCTTGTTCCAAGCTTGGGGAGTGCCACGGTATCACATCATTACCTTTTGCTCATTTACTTTTCAAGTAGAGTCATATCATGAATAGAGAAGTTATCTTATAGAATAGTTTGTGGTTTGGAAGTATCCTCCTTAGTTGTTATCTATGTATCCCTTGGTGTGAGTTGCGGTAATGAAATATTAATGAGAAGTTCCATCATTTACTTTTTGCACACTTTATGTTAGTTTGCAATCTCTCTTGTATGACTAGTCTTGTTGATTGGTATTGGTATCACTTTGGGAGCATGAGTAAATTTAGTTGGTTTTGGCAAACCTAGCTTGGTCAGTAGCAACATTACCTTGAGGTTTGAGTAGAAAAGAATAAAGAAGTGCTTGTAGTTACATCACTTCAGTTTATCCTTCATGTTTGGCTTATAAGCATTGTTATTCCTAAAGTCACAATCATTGTACCTTCAAAGGAGTTTGCATGATTGTTCTTATTATATGTATGTTTGTCTGTTTCATGCAACTCTTATGCTTGCTACCCAGCCTTGCTAGCCAAAAACCTGTACTGAGAGGAAATACTTCTCGTGCATCCAATTCCCAAAAGCCAAGTCACTTCCAAAGAGTCCACTATAAATTCCTATGCATGGTATTTCAAGCCATTCCAAGTAAATTTTCATGTGCTACCTTTCAAAAAACTTCAAACACTTCTCATTTTGTGCCACTATTTTTAGCTCATGAGGACGTAGTGGATGGGTTTGTTATCTTCCATACTAAATTAAGTACCCCTTGACTAGGCAGCTTCATCTTCTCGTCATTATTTTTGCAAGGGAGCTGGTCAGACCATTATAATCTCAAAAAAAGGAAAAGTAAAGAAAGAGCACCCCTCCAAGGTATGTGAAAGTTGGTCGGCACCCGATGGAATCGGTTAACCATGGTTTGAGAAAGGAAAAGGTGGGGAGGAGTGCAAAGCTATAAAAGAGCACCAATGTGCCATTTAATCAAACATCTCGGAACCGCTCTCACTTGTTTAGTACGGAAGATATCAAGAAGTCCGTTCCTAGTCATTGACAAAAGCAACCACCTCTCAAAATAACTTTTTACCTCTGTTTTGCAAATGAAAAGCTCTAGCACATGTATAATCCCTGCTTCCCTCTGCGAAGGGCCTATCTTTTACTTTTATGTTGAGTCAACCTATATCCTTCTATCTCAAGCAAGCATTTGAGTTGTTATATTTCACTCATCCATATGTTGATCCATTTAATCATGTTTACTATCTTCCTTGTCTTGTACAATGCTTTTGTCTGAAGGAATATATCTTTGAAAGCTTTCTATGAATGCAAAAGTTTGTTTTGTTGAGCATATAGTCTTGCTATATTAGCTCTATTTTAAAAGGCTCCGTTCAAAAGAAAGAATAGCTTGTTCTTCATTCTTTGACCAAGAACTAAGGTTTGCCATTGCCAATTATAGTTTACCTTATGCATCTTTACATGTGATTCCCTTTTACCTATTGAAAGTCTATATCTTATAAAGGGAAGTTGCTATCTATTATAATTTGTGCCTTAGTAAATGTGATGCTTCTTGTCCGTATTTTGATTATTGACACTTCACTCCATAAACCTATGGTCATGTTTACCGAGTTTAGTTTTCGCTTGGGGACAAGCGAGGTCTAAGCTTGGGGGGCTGATACATCCATTTTGCATCACTATTTTGTATCATAATTTACTGTTATTCATTGATATATTTCATATTTAGATATGATACTTATGTTATTTCCTTTGTTTTCACATGTTTGATGATCATTGGAGGATTTGCTACCGGAGTCAGGATTCTGCTGGAAAAAGGACCATCAAGGGACCATATTTTGAAGATTAGGAAAATTCCAGAAAAATACCAGGAAATTATATTTTCCCAGAAGACCCAGGGAGCCAGAAGGAGGAGTCGAGAGGAGCCAGGAGGGGCCCTCACGCCAGGGTGGCGCGGCCTGACCCCTGGCTGCGCCAGCCCTATGTGAGGCTGCCCTGGCCCACTTCTGCCATCGCCTTTTCGCGTATTTCATCATCCCCAAAAACCAAAGTGAAGGGGGGCTGAGAGTTAGACACAGCCGCCTCTGCGGGGCGGAGAACACCAGAGAGAGAAAAGCTCTCCGGCAGGGAGAAATCTACCAGGGAAATTCCTTCCCGGAGAGGGGAGATCATCGCCATCGTCATCACCATCGCATCAGACTTCATCGGGATCATCATCATCATCATCTCCATCACCAGCACCTTCATCTCCACCATCACCACGCCATCCTGCTGTAACATCTTGAGTTGGATCTCGTTATATTCATAGGGGAAACTTTCCCGGTGTTGATTACTCTTGTAGTTGATGCTATTGAGTGGAACCGTTGAATTAAGGTTTATGTTTAGATTGTTATTTACCATTATTTCACCTCTGATCCTGATCCATATGATGTCTTGTGAGTAGTTCGTTTAGTTCTTGAGGACATGGGAGAAGTCAAGATGTTAGTAGTGAATTGTTGTTGAGAAATATTTAATGGTTTGATATTGTCGTGGTGCTATTTCACTAGTGGTGTCATGTGAACGTCGACTACATGATACTTCACCATTTATGGGCGTAGTGAGATGCATTGTGTATTTGGCTACCAATTGTGGGGTTGCTGGAGTGACAAAAACCTAAACCTCCGTTGGAAAACCATTGCACCAGGGAGCGTAGGATCTTAGAGTTTAAGGCTGTGGTTGCGGATGCTTGCAGGAGGGTATAATCACAAGTGTGTATTTATCCTAGTAAGGGTAGTGCACTAGCACAGGTTCACCCCCATAACACGTATCAAACCAATAAAGACTATTGGCTTTATGAAGCAAAAGCTTTTGACAGAAACTCCCGTGTGTCCTCGAGAATGTTTGGTTATTATAAGTTACACAACCGGCTTGTCCTTTGCTGAAGAAAGGATTGGGACACTTGCTGCAATTGTTACTACTGTCTTTTATTTACTCGCACTTTATTTACTTGTATTGCCAAATACCCCTGAAAACCCGTTTGCTACTATTTACAGTGAATCCTTGATCAAAACTACTCATCAACACCTTCTGCTCCTCGTTGGGTTCAACACTCTTATTTATCGAAAGTACTACGATACACCCCCTATACTTGTAGGTCATCAACTATGAAAATGGTTGCGAAAGGAATTCTTAAGGACCATCTGGTACTAGTAGCAGATAGCATGATGAGCACCAGTATCAAGAAAAGATTCAACAATGCTGGTTATAAGGCAACCTTCCATTCCTTAAAAGTTCAAGTGCATCCTATAGAGTCCACCTTGTTTACCCCTGTGAAATGCATGAGAAGATTGCAGAGAGATGCCATCCTAATTCATTGGGATGTGTGGTCTCATCATGTTACTCTCATCCAGAACTAGATGAACGAGGGAGGCGACCCGCAGCTGGTACGAAACCTTGAGTTCACCGTACCAACAGCGGAAACTCTGGCCAAGATGTACATCAAGAATCCGCCATACGTGGACAAAAACCACGATGAAGTTAGGGCTATGCCCATCGAGAACATCATGGCTGCAAAGGAGCTATTGGAGCACAATAAGAGCCCAGCAGCCCTGGAGACAGCGGTGAAACTGATGACCAAAGCATTAGTGCAGCAGGAGAAGGCTACGTCGTCATGATGGCTCGAATCTGATCCTGCGCTATGCAGGTCCAGCACTGCCTCTAAAGCTCGGGGGGCTGGCAACTATGAATATCATACCGGATCCTCAGAAATCCGAAGAAGAGAAGCTCGCAACCGGGCGAACACAATCCCAATATCCTCCGATGACAAACCACATGGCAAAGGCCCGTAGAGAAATCCATCACCACCCCGCAAAAATTACCCTGCTTACGGATACCAACAAGACAATGCTGCCCCTTGCCATAAGACCAACATGCCGCCACCAAAGTATAAGACGTTCGAAGTCCCGAAGGAAGGAATTGTCATACGGGACAATGATGGCAAGCGAGGGCAAAGCCGTGATGCTGGACGCAGAGACGATCCACCACGATGGGAAACCAGCAGAGACAGTGGATCCAAGAGAAGGGACCGATCTCGCCATGACGACGGTGCGCACCGTGGCAGCGACAACGACAAGCATCGCTCTACTCGCCGTCACGATGACAAAAGGCAAGGCTCCCGCCGCCATGACGACGATCCATCTCCACGAAGAACAGAAGGAAGTCATCGTAGCTGCAAAGATCAGTTGCAGGACGGCGAGAGTAAACGACGGCGTGACCCTTCGCCATCCCCACCAGGGAGCCCCCACGGCGGCGGCAGTGGTGGCGGTGGACCAGCAAGGTCATGCAACTCTCGCAAGGATCCACCAGACCAGAAGCCCTACGACGCCCGTACCCATCTAAACGAGATTGCCAAGTCTCAAACAGCCTTCTTTCTCGGCCCAAAGTGCTTTGGACAACGGATTCGTGATGAGCCCATCCCGCATGGCTTTAAAATCGAGAAAAATATCCACCAGTACAATGGAGTCGATAGGCCTTTAACTTGGCTACAAGACTGCTTCAACGCAGTACAATTCGCCAGGGGATCTCCCAATGTCGCTGTCCGCTATCTGCCCCTGATGCTATCCGGCACGGCGAGGCAGTGGATCAATGACTTGGCAGAAAACTCTATCCAAACCTGGTTCGATATGCAAACTGCGTTCACCAAAAACTTCGAGGGGACTTACAAGAGACCCCATAACATTGGTGACCTCCAACGGTGCTGACGGGCCGACGATGAGACCTCCCAAACTTTCCTCGTGCGATGGCTGGATATGAAGAACTCCTGTGAAGGGGTTACTGACGAATCCGCCATCCTCGTGTTTATTGACAGCTTGGAGAGAGGCCAACTGCTCCGCCATCACCTGTTGCCGGAAAGGAACGAAGGGAAACTGACCCTAAATTCCATGATCACCATCGCAAGGAATTATGCGGCCGCCGATGACGATGCCCGCGAATCATTAAAGGCTGCCGCCATCCAGAACACTAGAAAGCGGAATAGCAGCAACAAATGGAAGAATCCGCCAAAAGAGCCACAGGCCCCGGACATGGTGGCCACAACTTTGCTAACAGGGGTCAAAGCAGCCAGCGCGGCAGGGGACGCGATGGTAGCAGTGGCCAGCCGTGGAGTTCTGCAACTCCCGCTTTGGCGTCATCCGCCCCCGTGTCTTACGACGAATACCGCGACATGCCATGTTTTGCCCATTGTGACGCTTCAGGAAAGTGCAACCACACCAACTGGAACTGCAAGTTTGTCAACGACCTCAAGGCGGATCAAGAGGATGGCTTCAAGCGCAGCCGGTGACAACGGCCTCGTGGCAAAGGAAAAGCGGACAAAGACAAGGAGTCTAGGGATGGCAGTGATATGGACGAAGACCCTGTGCCCAAACCCACCGAAAAGGCAGAGGGTGGTGCTGGCAAGGGTAACCCAATCAAGGACAAAAAAGGTGCCTTTCACACATTACTTGGACCCCCCACGGCTAAGGCACAGAGAGCTTCTATGCGCTCCCTTAATGCCACCGTGCTAAAAATCCGCCAGTACGTCTGATGGTCTGAAATACCGGTGCACTGGAGCCACGATGATCATCTAGAGCACATCCAAGATGAATATTACGCCATGGTGGTATGCCCTGTAAATCATGGCTATGAGTTCTCCAAATGCTTAATGGATGGCGGCAGCAGCCTGAACATCATGTACGTGGAAACCTTGACAAAGCTCGGCCTTACCAAGACACAACTCTGCCATAGCGTGGTCACCTTTTATGGGGTAGTTCCTGGTTGCCAAGCCAAGTCCCTCGGGTCCATCACACTCAAGGTTGCCTTCGGTAGTGAGGAAAACTACAGAGAAGAGCCCATAACCTTTGAGGTTATCCCGTTCAAAAGTACTTACCACGTGATCTTCGGGCGCCCCGCCTTCCACAGCTTCCATGCAAGGCCATGCTACATCTACAATCAGCTAAAGATGCCAGGACCGGATGGCATAATTACCGTTTATGGCAACTTCAGAAAGGCAAAGGAGTGCGAGGAAGGAGAAGCTGCCTTCGCGGAAGCAGTGTTCTTTGGCGAGGAGTTCAAAGAAATCCACGCCGCTACGGACCCCGCAGAGATGCCGGCATCCAAGCAGGAGGTTTCCGCCTTCCCACCCACCTTCAAGCCTATGGTCGACACAAAATAGGTGGAACTTGTCGCTGGCGATGACGCCAAGACCACCGCCATTGGGACAAACTTGTCCCCCAAATAGGAAAGCGTGCTCGTCGAGTTCCTCCATGAGAACAGGGACATCTTCGCATGGCAGCCATCTGACATGACGGGTGTACCCAGGGAACTCGCCGAGCACGCTCTGCAGATAATTCCTGGCCCCAAGCCAGTAAGACAAGCCATGAGACGATTCGGAGATGAAAAGCGCCACGCCATAGCAAAGGAAATTTCCAAGCTGTTGAAAGCAGGCTTCATCAAGGAAGTGATACATACTAAGTGGGTGGCAAATCCGGTGCTAGTTCCTAAGAAAAACACAAAAGTTCTGCGCATGTGTGTAGATTACACTGGCCTGAACAAAGCATGTCCAAAAGACCCTTTTCCCTTCCCTCACATTGACCAAGTCATTGACTCGACGGTGGGATCGGAGCTGCTGTGTTTCTTAGATGCCTACTCAGGATACCACCAGATCAAGATGAAAAGTCCGATCAGCTCGCTACGTCGTTTGTAACACCCTATGGCACATATTGCTATGTCACAATGCCATTCGGCCTGAAAAACGCAGGAGCAATGTATCAGCGCACTATGCAAAAGTGCCTGGCAGATCAAATCGGATGAAACATCCACGCATACGTGGACGACATCGCAGTTATGTCTAAGAAGCAAGATGGCCTTATAGCAGATTTGCAAGAGACCTTCGACAATCTTAGGAAGTAAAACATGATGCTTAACCCCACGAACTGTGTCTTCGGGGTTCCAGCTGGACAACTTCTAGGATTCATCGTCTCCCACCGCAGAATTGAGGTTAACCCGGAGAAGATCAAGGCAATCCTCGACATCTCCCGGCCCATTGATCTAAAAGATGTACATCGACTCACAGGCTGCGTGACAGCAGTGAGCAGATTCATCAGTCGTCTTGGCGAGAAGGCTTTGCCACTCTCCAAGCTGATGAAAAAATCAGACGAATTTGTCTGGACCGATGAGGCAGACGCTGCACTTAAGGATCTGAAGTGAGTGTTATCCACTGCACCAGTCCTAGCGGCTCCCGAAGACCAGGAACCCATGTTACTATACATGGCGGCAACTAACAGGGTGGTCAGCATCGTCATGGTGGTAGAACATAAGGAAGAAGCGCAGGAGTATGGCGTACAGAGACCAGTCTACTATGTCAGCGAGGTCCTGACGGAATCCAAGCAGCGCTACCCTCACTACCAAAAATTGGCATACGGAGTCTTCCTAACTTCTCGTAAGTTGAGGCATTACTTTTGTGACCATAAGATCACAGTGGTGAGCAAAGCCCCACTGAAGGACATCATCAACAACAACGATGCAACAGGACGAGTTGCGAAGTGGGGCATTGAATTGGCCTCTTTCGACATCGACTATAAGCCTCGCACCGCCATCAAGTCTCAGGCTTTGGCGGAATTTATGGCGGATTGGAAGGAAGCACAGGAGACTACGCCCATCCCAGAACCAGAGCATTGGGTGATGCACTTTGATGGCTCGAAGTTGCTACACGGCTCGGGGGCTGGAGTGACACTCAAATCTCCCAAGGGAGATGAGCTAAGCTATGTTCTCCAGATCCACTTCCCCACCACCAACAACATCGCGGAATATGAAGCTTTACTGCACGGGCTACGCGTCGCAAAGGAGATCAGCGTACAACACATCATGTGCTGTGGAGACTCTGACCTTGTGGCTCAGCAGGTGGCTGCCACATACAAAGCTCAGAACGAAGTTATGGCGGCATATAGAGACGAAGTGGACGAGATGGCCAAAAGTTTCCTCAGCTATGACATAAAACACGTACGGTGAGAAGATAACATGGCAGCCGATACGCTATCCAAACTGGGATCCAGCCATATGGCAGTTCCGCCAGGCGTATTCCTCGAGCATCTACGCATACCATCAGTTAAGATGGTGGATCCAGAAAATCCGGAGTTAGCGAGCTCCCCTGTTATGGCGGTTTTGCCAAGCAATCCGCCATGGGCAGAGCCCTACCTTGAATTTCTGATGAACAAGAAGCTTCCTGAAGATGAAGTCCAAAAAAGACAAATCGAGCATAGATCCAAAGCGTACACCATCATAGATGGCCAACTCTACAAACGAAGCGCCTCGGGAGTTTTCATGAAGTGCATATCCCAAGTGGATGGAATCGAAATACTAAGAGAGATCCACGAAGGCGAATGTGGGTATCACATCGCCGCCAGATCCCTAGTAGCTAAAGCATTCCGCCATGGATTCTACTGGCCAATAGCCAAGGCAGATGCAGACCGCATTGTGGAGCTCTGCCATGGTTGCCAGATGTACTCTAAGCAGACCCATATGCCCGCCACAGCACTGCATACGATCCCCATAACTTGGCCTTTTGTAGTCTGGGGGCTGGACATGGTGGGTCCGCTAAAAACAGCACCTTCGGGATTTACGCACCTCCTGGTAGCGGTAGACAAGTTCATGAAGTGGGTGGAAGCTAAGCCCATCAGAAAACTTGATGGCAAAACTGCCCTAAAATTCGTCAAGGACATTGTGGTTAGATTTGGCATCCCACATAGCATCATCACCGATAATGGCACTAACCTGTCTCAGGGAGAAGTTGAAGAATACTGCCATCACAGCGGAATCCACCTGGACCTAGCATCTGTGGCACATCCACAGTCTAATGGCCAAGTTGAGTGGACCAACGGACTAATCATGTCAGGGATCAAGCCACGCCTAGAAGCACCGCTGCACAGAGCAGCTGGAGCCTAGGCAGAGGAGTTGCCATCTGTGCTGTGCAGTCTACGGACCATGCCAAACAGATCAACTGGCCTTACCCCTTTCTTCTTAGTCTACGGAGCAGAGGCAATCTTGCTAAGCGATGTTCAGTACAATTCTCCAAGAGTCAAGGCCTACAAGGAAGAAGATGCAGAAGTGTCCAGATAACTATCTGTGGACCTGCTGGAAGAAGAACGAGACCTAGCAGCCCAGAGATCTACCATCTACCAGCAGAATCTCCGCCGCTATCACAGTAGGCGAGTTCGCCAACGCTCATTCAAAGAAGGTGACCTGGTGCTACGACTCAAACAGCAGAAGTCCCACAAGCTATCCCCGCCTTGGGAAGGACCCTTCATCATCAGCAAAGCTCTACTGAATGGTTCCTACTACCTCATTGATATTCGTGAGCTAGGTAAGCGACCAAGTAAGAAGCGCAAATGAAGAGACCCTGACGATATCTACGATGAGACAGATCATCCATGGAACATCGCACAGCTACGTCCTTTCTACACTTAGCACTTCTCTAGCTATGTAATAGGCACCTCTATATGATCAATGAAATAAAGCATTTGGTTCACTCTTAATTTTTTCTGAGTCTTTTACCTCCTTTATTGTTCATTTAGATCGTATAGAACCTTTTGCACAACTGTGCTTTGCACTTGCATTTCTTTTAAATCCGCCATAAGCGGTCTGCGTAGCTTTTTTATGTTTTGACCTTCATTCGATGTTTTCTGTGTGGATTCCAGAGTAGTGACTTTTTGACGATCTAAGCCGCCATCTGCTCAGGGTTTTGGATGTTGCTATTAAGGATTGTCGCCCTAGCGGATTGTTCATGCGAAGATTTCACCATCTCATGAAAAGTCAAGCACAGAGAGCCGGATGGCGGATCGCATAATCCTACGCATGAAATTTTTTCAAAGTGTTGTTTTTTGGGCATGGCAAAAACTGCAAGTTGCATAAAACTAGGCCTGGCAGTTTCTTCGCGCAATTAAACCACTTCATAAAAACAAGCTGCAAGAGTTCAAAAGTATTCCACTGATCTGCCACAAGCAGATCAGTCACAGTGCAGACACATTCACACGCAGTTTAAGTTTAAATTACAGACCCACTCAGGGGCCGAATTGATGCAAAGTATTTTTTCCTGCCATATTGCAGGGCACATCTCAAGAAGATGGCGGAACCTTGGAAGACACCTCATCACCGCCATCACCACCTGCTGTAGCTGCGGAGGCTGATGCCGAAGCCTAGCTTGGCATCCCTAGCAGCTCGTATGCTTCATAGTATACATTCAACTGAGTGCCAAGGGCACACAGTTGATCGTATCCAAGCATGCTCTGTCGGATGGCGGCCTCATCCACCGGCGCACCATCCTCGCCGCTCTCCGGGATGCCGGAGGTGAGCAGGTCCAGGTCCATCTCGGGGTAGTGGGCCTTTGCCAAGGTCAAAGCTGTCCTGGCACCACCCCGAGCAGAGGACTGTTTCCAGTCCGCCACCAGACCTGGCACTAGCAGCAGCTTCTGTGTAAGCGCAATGGCAGAGAGGTTGGAAGAACCCGCTATCTGCAGGCTCCGCACGCCTGACGACCAGCGTTGAGAAGGCCATCAAGCTCCTTCTTCACTGCGTCGGTGGCCATGCACAAGCCTTTGGCGGTATCCGCCTCGCCCTGCCCCAGAGCGACTGCATAGCAGAAAAAGAAGATGCATCACGCACGGCATAGCAGAAATTGAAGAAACTACGTTATAAGAAGAAATTGTACCTAGCAAGTTGTCCTGGAAGTGATGGAGGAGCTCGTTAAAGCCTTCACGCCGCTTCTCAAAATCAGCAGCGGCTTTGCGGAGGTCCGCTATCTCCTTGTCCTTCTTCTTGCCCTGGTTTCCTGGTCCTTCAGCTGCCTTTCGAGGGTGGCATTTTCGGCCAGTGATTTCTGGAGCTGTTCATTCAGCCCATCCATCGCAATGGCATGGCCCTTCTTCATCCCCTCAAGTGTGGACTTGAGCTTGGCAATATCTGCATGGCGGGATTTTGTCAGCTCAGCATTGATTGAATAAGCATAAGGGAAAGCAAATTTGTTAAGGTAAATTACCGCTATTCTCAAGCTGCTGTTGCAAGTCCACCACCAGAGCGCTTTTTTCCGCCAGCTCCTTCTCTTGCGAGCTGACGACCTGGACCAGGTCCTCACCACCTTCTTGTAGTTCTGGCAAAATTTGAAGTGTTAGTCACTCTTAGAGCTTTATGCCGGATAAGAATCCGCCATAACGCTCGGGGGCTACTCACGATGATTTTTTAGTCACTCTTAGAGCATCCTGATGGACAGAATCCACCATGATGCTCGGGGGCTACTTATGCTGATTTTTTGTCTTCCTAAGAGCTTTATGCCGGATAGTCATCCACCATAACTCTCGGGGGCTACTCGGCATGAAATTTAAAAAGTTCTCTATAGAGCACTGTATAAACTACCAGCGCTCGAGGGCTGTGCTACTCAAAAAACTTATAGAAGTCACTCTTGAAGCCCCATAGCGGATCGAATCTACAAATCCGCCATGGCGCTCGGGGGCTACTGGGAGTACATACCTCTTTAACAAGACTGGTTCTCTGAACAAACGCTGCCATAGCAGATGACACATGGTTACTGGCCTCCTCTTGTAGATTGTCGAGGCGGAAAAGAGCTTCTAATTTCTTCTTCCATTTTGAGGCCTCCCCAGCTTCTGCGTCCATCTGGACTGCTTTTCCGCTAAAACTCACCTTCTTGGCACCTTTAGCGGGGCGGTCTAACAGTCCAGCACTTTTCTCTAGAGCATCCGCCACCTTGCTAGCATGCTGGGAAGAAGTGGAAGGCCCAGTTGGGCGAGCAGGAGCATCCGGTGTAGGTGGAATGGTAGCAGGAGATGGCTTGGCCCTTGGAGGTTTCTGGCCAGAAACCTTTCTTCTTCTGTGCGCAGAAGACAGTCACAGATTAGAATAGTCAAATTATTCATGGTATGAAGGCAAGTTATGATTATCCTTACTTCCGCTCTGGCAGATTTATAGTGGCGGAATGTTCGGGCACGGTGTCCAGATGGCCGCGAAGAGCAGGGGACGGATGGCGAGAGATGACTCTCTTGCCTAGCCCACGAATACGCCCGCCAGCACCGCGAACGCCATGAAGAACCGTTGTTATAGGTTCATCTGCCACTACCTCCTCCTCTGCCACCTTCTGTCCTTTGGGAGATGAGGATGTCTCGTCCTCGTTGTCAGTAAGCTCTTTTGCCCGAGGATAACGGACGAGACGGCTCAGGTCAGATGGTGACAGGGAAGAAAGCTGCAGAGAAATGCAAAGTTATTCAAGAAAAATTAGCTGTTATGGCAAAATAAGGAGAAACACTCACCTTTGGACAACTGCCATTCTCATACATAGGGATCTTTAGCTTCAGAGGCTCATCTTGCCCCACCTTAATGATGTTGCGGATTTGTTGCTCGATCTCTTCAGCAGATAGTTCCTCCTTGGAATAGTGCTGAGGATCATCAACTCCGCTATATTCGCACATCAGGGCTGGGCGGTATTGAAGAGGCTGAATCCGCCGTGAGACCCAGCAGTAGATGGTATCAGCACCTGTCAGTCCAGAGAAGACAAGTTTCGAAATCTGCCATGAGCATAATTGGCATTCATCATCCATTGTAAAATCGTCCATGACGCCCCAGCTATCCTGCTCCTCGGCGGGGCCGTCAACAAAAGACCGCAGGCCAAACTTCCTTTCAGGAGGGGCCTGGTCAGCCTGATAGAAGAAGGATCCCCGCCATCCCTTTGCAGAGTCATGAGGGACAATGTAGGGGTAGGATTTCCCTTTCCGAGGAACAAAGGAGATTGATCCGCAATTGCGAGGATCTCCGTTCACGTCCCGGTTATGGTGGATATTAAAGTATAAGCGGAACAGATCGCCGCGTGGGCTGATACCCAGGTACCCCTCGCATAGCGCAACGAATCCCGCTAGAGCAGTGAAGCTATTTGGAGCAATGTGGTGTAGCGGTAACCTGTAGTGCCGAAGAACGCCTTTCAGGAAGTAAGATGGCGGAAGACTGAGGCCACGATCGATGTGGGATTTTAGTATGACGACTTCTTCATCTGAAGGAGCTGGCATTGCTGCACCAGGTTCGACCCGCCATCTAGAAATCTCCTTAGTAGCTATGCGGCCTTCCTGCTCCAAGGAAGATAGAATCTCCTCATTCAGATTACAGGAGTCCCAATATCCTCCTGAGGTTTCGGGCATGGCAGATTCTGTATCAGAGGACCGCGCCGAGCCCTCAGCAGCTTCGGACTTGGAGGCTTGGCGAGGCGATTCTGGTTCCATGGCGGCCAGTGGCGTGGCGGTAATAACTTCAAGGATTTCAAGCGAAGATGAGGAAGACAATGCCAACTTGTGGCGGAAATGCTACCGGCGGCGAGGGTTTCCCGCGGTGGCTCGTCGGAGATGGTGAAGCTCTCGTGGCGGCGCTGAGGAGAGAGAATGCAACGGGGGTGAATGAGGGGTGACCGGCCGGGGGTGAGAGGCTGGGGTATATATAGACCCCGGACCTCAAGATTTGTGCCCGCCATCACCACCGTTCGTCCTGATCGCAAAAACCCTAATCTGGCGACATGTGTCTAGGGGTAAAAAAGTAACTTGGTGAAAACAATGCGTCCACTGTAAGCCTTGCCCTAGAAGGAGCTGTGTGCCGAAATTTATGGCGGATTTCAACGGTATGATCTGCTGGATCCCGAAAATCTCGCTAAGATAACTACATCGCTTGATCCGTTATTTATGGTGGATTAATAGATGAAAGAAGGAACATCAAGACGACCGCCATCCCAGCACAGAAGAAAGAGCTATGGCGGAAGTAACTCACCAAGAACATGCGTGGCAGATGTAGATGGCAGTCTTGAAGTTTCCTGGGGGCTATTGTTGGGGATATACCAAATAGGTATACCAGCGACGTAGTCCTAAATCAGCAAGCCAGGGTGGCCCATCAGGGGTGGTATGGCGGATTCGCCATACCGGGCGGCCCAGTTTCTGAAGTTGCCACGGCGGTACTGGACGCAGGCGCTTATGGCGGATCCCTAGACATGTCCATGGCAGATCCGGAAACAGGCCCATGGCGGACTACTGACGACAAGCCCATGGCGGGTTTGGAGACAGCCCATGGCGGGTTACCTTGTAGTACACGCATAGGACTTAGTCTAGGACTCCAAGTTGTATCCGCTCCGATACCAATGTGTAGCCCACGCCAGGCGCCTTTATAAGCCCGACGTGGAGCAGCCCTTGAGGCAGAGATTAGAGTCGTATGGCCAATCGCATAGCAAAACAGCCAACCTCATCATTGTAACCGAGCACTTATTGCCGTATAGTGAATTATAGCAGCACGTAGGGTCTCGCCACCGTTGCGGGATCTGAAGCTGGGTAAACTCGTGCTACCACCGTCCCGAATCGCTCCTCCGTGTTCACCCCCTTCCACAAATCGCCATACCCCTACCTCTATGGCAGATCTATTGACGAAACCATGACAATGTTCGTGGGGCAAGCATGCAGTACTTGGCAATGGGGCATCTTTTGAGATTCTGGAACGAAAATTAGCTAAAAAGGAACAAGGAGTTTGGCGGTGACCTATCTGATTTCCTGGCCTTGGTGAGGACCGACCAAGAAAAGGCTAGATACACATTCTTGGAAGATGTGGACTACCTTATTGATGACAACGCAATGGATGATATCTGCTTATCACCTAAATTGGATGGGACCCTTAGTAGGCCCACTTTTGAAGATAGTCTTGAACAACAAGTCACTGAGAAGGGCGATTCATGGGAAAATGGCACAACAGTGAATGCAAGCTGGGAACAAAATGCAAGTGCCTAAAGAAGCATCAAGATACCACCAAGTGGAGATTTCTTTTAAGGGTGGTAGACCCTAGTTCCTTTGGAACCAATTAACTTTCTAACCTTTCTCCAATCTCGGGGACGAGATTTCTTTTAAGGGTGGTAGTCTGTAACATCCCTGACTTTTCCAATTTTTAGAAAATCAAACAAATTATTTTAACAGCTCATATTTGTTTGTCTTGATTGAAAAATCACAAGAAATTAAAACTTTTTGAACTATAACTAAAGGTTATCTTAAACTACTTAAGAACCAAATCAAAAACCCTAAACCCTAATACTAAAATTATCGAAGTTATTCCCATCTCTCATCTACTTCAAAATTTATTTATCAAGTTCTTTCTTTCAAACTATTTTTTCCCTTAACCTTCTGTTTTGAAGGAATTATTTCCATCTAGAGAAAAGTTCAGAAACAAAACCCTCCATAATTCCCAACTACTTCTTTTATATCTTGAAAACTATTTCTGAAAAGTTTTATTTCAAAAATAGAACCAAAAGGGGCCACATTTAAAATAAGCAATATAGCTGATGTGAGCTGTCTCCATTGTTTTATTAAAATGATTTTCAACCTTAAGTTGAACTAATTTTTTTCCCCTTAACCCTCTCTATTTTAAAACCATATCTTATCAATATCAAAAAGGAAAAGATCAAATCTATCAAATTCAAATAAATAAAGAAACACCCAAAGCAATTAAGTTCTGTAGCTTTACTTCTTAAAATAGATCAGTACATTTTCAATTAATTCATCAAAGACCTCCAAGGTGTTCTTCAACAAATTCCTAAACCACTTTACAAATTTTATAGAAAAGAAATATTTCCAATTGAATCAATTTTTTTGAATTCAAACAAAATCTGGAAATAAAACTGAAAAGGAAAAATCGGAAATCAATTCAGAAAATGAAAAAGGCAAGGGGGCAAGCTTCTGGCCTGGCCAGAGAAATGACCCACAGCCCAACTAGGCCAAACCTGGGAGCCCCTCCCCTTTCTCTCTCTCCCTCCCACTGCCAGCAGGCCCCACCTATCAGCACGTTCTTCTCCGCCAAATCTTGCCAGGAAACGGCAGAAGTAAACGTGATTCAATCGCGATGATTTTCATTGAAATCGATGTTTATTGCCATGTCCAGTGAGTGCACGTTAATCCCCTCAGCCTCCGCGGTGTTTCTCCCCTTTTGGTCGAGCCCAGAGACCCACCACAGAGACTGTGTGGAGCTTGTCATTGCCACGGTCACCGACGGCGAGAACCGTCGATTCCGATGAACTCCGGCGACCCCCGAGCTACTAGCCACCACCTATAGACTCCCCGTGCCCTGGCGGACCTCTTGGACATCAAGACCTGGATGCGTGCGCTCTGGAACCTAGAGTTCATCATCGATCGCGCGCCACTGAGCCCAGGCGGAACTCCGACGACAATTTCCGGCCAGCAGAGGACGTCCCCGACCAAGCCCACTCACCACCAGCACCGCCTCATCCTCAGCTTCATCATGGTATACTCCTGGCTCCCTGTAGCCCTCTTGTTCGATGGGAATGGCCATGCCGCTCGTCGCCGGTGTGTGCTCCAGCAGATCTCCGGTGTAGTCTAGGGTTAGACTTGGTCAGCGAGATCCTGGCCGTTGGATCTCATCTCAGCGGCCAGATGCCCCTCTGCTGACCAGTACAGTTAGCAGTCAGCGCGCCCTTCCCCTCAACCAATCAGGAATTGACACGTAGCAGCCATGTCAGGTCAATTGTCCACGTCATAGTCATCAGTCAAAGCCCAGTCAAATCTGATTTTTCAAATTTAAATTCAAATCCCTATTTCTATACACAACTTCTAAAATTTGTAGAAAAATAACTACTTGGCCAAAAATTACAAATTTTAAATCAAATGAAAGCTATTCAAATTATCTACAACGATCTATAAAAATATCATATGTGTTCTGTACAAATAATTGGACCATTATTTAAATTGCTAAAATGGCTTAAAAACACCAAATAATTCACCATTTGAAATCTGTAAGCCCAAAAAATAGCAAATTTGTAGTCTCTGGAATTCTCTCAATGTGTAGAACACTTCCAAACAATAAAAATCCAAACTTGAGTCATGCACTCAATGGCTAAGTTAAAATATGTTCAAATCAGTAATTTGGACTTCATTTGAAATTTAAAAATGATTTTGAGTTGATTCCAATTAGGTTGGCTTTGTCTTACAGAGCCTTATCCAAACATATCAAAACATAGTTTTCACATATCATAAATAAATGCAGTACAAATTAAAAATGGTGGTGTATGCCATATTCGAACCCCTAAAATGGAAATAACCATTTAAATAAAAATATCCAGTGGACCCACTACCCAAAATAATTGGACTTAAGTGAGAGTATTCAAATTCATGAATGAGAATTTGAGTATACCTAAGTCATTGTGCAAATCTATCAATCTCTTCAACTTAGAATCACTTGACCATGATCTATCTTAATACAAATCTTATGCCATTTTGGAAATGGCCAAGTTGAGTGGATTTGTCCACATGACCATATCCTAAATATAAGAATAAAACTAGTTGATCTTAAAGTAAAATGATTCCTAATACTATCTTCCCATCATCCAACCCAATATCTATCTTAACAAAATAATCCCATGATCATTGTTATCCATTCTACCTTGAAATATTTACTCAATTTACAAATGGCTAATTGGAGTAAGTGATATCATACTAAAGTTAAAATATCCATTCTATCACTGAAACCTATACTCTAGCCATATATTTCAAACTTGATAGTCAATCTTGTCACACCCTCATCCAAGTGTAAATATCTATTCCAAACTAAATCCAAAAATAATGGCTTATGCCATATATTGAGAAGCAAACCAAGTTAACCAATTTAATAATCATAATTGATAACCATGAACCCACTATATTTATCATTTTCATTTCACCTAATCAAATCTCATACTATCCCAGTTCCATCTTATTGAACTATCCAAATTTCAAATGTGATATTTGAGTAATTCAATGTACCTCCAAATCTTTGAATATTAAATTAATATGATAATCTCATTCATCAAAACCAAGCCTTGCAAGCCAAGCCTCATGCCATCATCCCCAAATCTTAGAACCCTAAGTGCAATAAACCCAAAATAAACAGGATGACCCAACCCTTTACTTTTGTCTATCTGCGTGTTGTTTGTTGTTGTGAATGGTATGTTTATTTTGTGTTGTTTCTATCTTATAGTTTGTTTGGGGAGTTGCTTGAACTGCTGAGAGGAAGAGAGTTTTACCTCTGACAAAAGGCAAGTGACACACATGTCCCTTTACCCATTTTCTTTACTATATGCATTACTGTTTTCTTTACTTGTACTATGCATGATAGGTTGTGTTCTCAATGAAAAGAGTTGTTATGCTAGAACCTAGTAGTTTATAGCCACCCCTGAACCATCTCCTATTAGGTTGTATCAATGTTGAAAATGATGCCAATGCTTGTTTCATAAAGTCATTGTTTAGTTTAAATTTAACTACAACCCCAATGAAACTGTAACAACCCACGTTTTGTAATACATATTAAGACCAAATAATGCTTTAATTAGGGGAAACTAAAACTTTTTATTAGGACATTGTGTGTGTATGCATGATCCCATGTGTGTTGGTGTGACTCTATAAAGATCCCTTGTTCAAAATTTTCTTCTGGAATTCTTGCAAGAGTGAATTATGGTGTGTGTTGGCTTGCAAATAATTTAATTTCCATTTCAAACCTAGAAAGAATAAATCTAGATCTTGCTTGCTTGTTTGCACTATCATTTCATGTGCATGTGTGGATTTTGTTTAAACTCCTTTTCTTCTTGGTTTTCTTTTCTCTTTAATTCTAGCAAGTTTAAGTGACCTAAGAATTTGACTCCAAACTCTCCAAACATTTTACCAAGCTAGAATATTGAAATGCATTTCAATTGTGTGTGTGTTTTGACTGCCCCTCGAGGGTGTTCGGTGAATCCATCAAATCAAGTGACAACTAATAGCAAGAAGGCACTTTCTTTTTATCCGTGGCCCAAAAGTGCCGTTTTCAAAGCATATCCACAGGGCGGGAAACATGAAAATAAACATGGCCCTCTGGTTCTAGCTTCCCTGCTATGGAGATTATGCTTAGCAAACAAAGACTTGATCAACATCTGTTTCTAGCTTTGGTTGGTACTGCTCCAGGTGGCGAGAGTCGAAGGGAGACGGCGTAAGATCGCCTATAGCTCTAGCTCTCCGGTTCTTCTTGCATCAAGTAAAGAAAGAAATATACGATTTGAGCCTAGCTCGAAAACGGATGCGCAACGGCTTTCTCGAGTGAAAGACTGCTAGTTCCAATTTTGATTTGCCAGCTACTTGTTTCATGGCTTTAATTTGAGCCGCGGATCCTACTCTGGAAACAGAAATACCCACATTAATAGCAGGTCGAATTCCGACATTGAATAGATCTGCAGATAAGAATATTTGTCCATCTGTAATGGCTCCTCGGGAGGATAGATGGGGCGATTCAGGTGAGATCCCATGTAGATCTAACTTTCTATTCACTCGTGGGATCCGGGCGGTCCGGGGAGGGGCCACCACGGCTCCTCTCTTCTCGAGAATCCATACATCCCTATCATTTCATGTGAGCATTTTCTTTCTTTCTTTCCTTCTTTCTAAAAACAAAATCTTTTCTCTCTAGTATCCAACACCAAGGCATGGTCAATGACCAGCATTGCACCTAGCACCACCCCAGCCATGCCTTGCTTGGAAATTTTTCAAATTTGAGAGAGAGAGAGGGAACCCGAGCCCTAGTGCATGCAAAGATCTTGCAAATCTTTTCTTCTCTCTCCCATCTCCCTCCACCACTTGCCAGGTGGGTAACCAGACCCAGACCAACACCCTACCCCACCTGGCAGCCCCAGGGGTGAACCCTAACCCTCACCCTCACCCACGCTCTAGCCGGAGATGGAGGTCAAACACCTCGAAGCCCACCCATCCTCTCTGCCCCCTCCAACCAAACAAGCATGCGCACCAGCTCCACTGTGCCTCGCCGATTCCCCAGGCGAGCCCCCTAGCCCGCTTGTGCACCACCGCCAGCATTCGACCCCCAACCAGCGATGTCCATGTCGCTCCAGACACTCTCTCGCCCTCGACTCCACGTCCGTTCTCCATTGGTTTAGCTCACGCGCATGGAGAGAGGAGGCAGCTAGGACCCTTCTGGCGCATGCCAGCTCTCTCTCCCCCTCTAGCCTCGACCCCATGCCGCCCCAAACCGCCACTCCCTGGACAAGCACCTGCAGGGCACCGTTATGCCGTAGATGTGCGTGGGCTAGCCAACATCTGCAAACGTCCAAAGCCACCACCCATGCCATTGGCCGAGTCAACACCGCCACCACTAGCCAATGCCGAAGCCGAACCCCCACTCCTCTCCCTCTTTGCCCTAGCTCACCGTACACCACCTCGGGCGTATAAAACCAGCACCCCTCTCCTGCTCTCGTTTTCTTTCGCCCAGACCAGAACACCACCACCCCACTCACTCACCAGAAGGACTCAGAGTAAGCCCGTTCCTCTCCTGAGCGGAGAGGGAGCTCTACGTCCTCCCAGCAACCAAGAAGAAGGTGGAGATGGTGGCCATTTCTGACCAGGCTCTGCTGCCATTCTCTCCCTGCCTTCTCCGTCATTCTGAACCTGCACTCACATGCTGTTTATCCCATGCCCAGGAGCTCCTAATCGAGCTAGGCGGGAGCTCGCCGGTGCCAGCATGGGACGGGAATGACACGAACAACCCCGACACCACCTGCAGCAAACCAGACCACGCCATGGTCACCGAGCTCTCCTTCACATCACCACCGCCAATTCGCATCCTCGCCAGCCTCTCCAATGAGCCCTAGGTGAGCCTGCACACTAAACCGACGAGGCCGAGCGGTCGCGCCGCCCGTTTTAGGTCACCAGCGCTCGGGCCGCGTCTGCGGCGTCCGATCACGATCGGATGGGCGCGTACCGGTTCGGCCGGGCGCCAGCACGGGAGGCCGCCGATGGGCCAGCCCAGCTCACCCCCGCAGCAGCCCGGGCAGGAAATCCCGGCCCGTTCTTTTTTTTCTTCTGAAAATGCATTTCTATTTAAATTGTTCTGCAAACTTTGAAATGCCATCGAAATTGTTCTGTACATGCAAATGAAGTGATTCAAATTTCCTTGAGTAGCTTAAGTCATTAACTTTCAGATGGCATAGGTCCCATGATTTTAGGAGCAATGTAGAGCAAATGATAAATAGTGGTGTGTTAATAGCCTATTTTCTTACTTAATTGCAAATCTTGAGTTTGGTATGTTGAAATTGAATGAAACCAATTTTTAGTGATAGCTTATCAATATACCTTGCTTGACCCATTGGTTTTGCTATTTTAGGACTTGTATTCTTGCAGTAGTATTTAAAATGGCACTGTGTGTAATTAATTTAGGAAAATCAATACTTGTAGTAGAAATGGAATTTTCTATTGAATCGAAATTTTATGGATCATGTTCTAAAATGGCTTTCCAGTGCACTTTACCTCATATTTTTCTGATATGCAGAGAATATCTGAGGATTATTTTGGTGCTCTAGTGATATTTTCCTATTGATTAATTCATAGGAAATTAACCACAACTTGTTTTTTAGTAAATCCAACTTTGTTAGGTTCTTAAGATTGTTGTCAACCTGCAATTTTGATAAGGGTGCTGTTTGATTCGTTGAATGCCTGCATGCTTGAGTTGGTTGCTAAGTTGTTGTGTTCACATCAAATAAGAAACCCTAGTTTCTAATAGGGATAAATTGCTAATTAAGAACCTTTAAAATCTTGATTGTTTTCTAAACTTGTTTGCTTCTGATACTCTTTGATAATATGATATGGAGTACTGCATTGCTTGTGACTTGGGTATGCTTGTGTATTTATTTGTGCATTGTTATATTTTTTTGGCGATAGAATCAAATGAGGAGTGTACCAAAGAAGGTGAAGTGTATGAGTATCAGGAAGAGGAGGACCAGGGACAAGCCAGCCAAGGCAAGACATCTAACTTGATGCATATCTGAACTCCTATTTATAGATTTGCATGTCTCCTTCTGTTTTATTGAAGTGCATGGATTTATATTGCTATAATTCCTGTAGCAATTATCTGTTGACTCAGGCTCCGCGAGTGAAATTGTTATCATCCATCGAGATGACCCCTTTGATTACCTATTCCATTACCCTTGAAGTAGTGGCTTGTTGGTTAGCAACAAAGCCTTTGATAAACCTTCTAGTGGCGCTAAAACTCTAGGAATGGGAACACTCAAAGGAAGTTTACAAAATGTTTCCGAAAACCTTGGGGTAGTACCTACCCCACTGAAGTGATTTCGAAAATGGTTTTGATCAAAATGGAGGACAAGGAGATGGTGGTTTTTGTTGACATTGGTGATCACTAGGTGACGAGGGTTAACTCGAAAAATGTCCTAAATGAAGGACTTAGGATCAGGGAGACAGGGCGTCGGATGAACTCGAAGGTAAAGTTAGTCGAAATAAGGGTGTGTCAAAAGTAAACTTGGGTGTTTAACCTGGCTTGCTTTCAATCTGTCCCACACTGCCCTCCCCTGGCCTCTATATATAGATGTAGCACCCTGCCTTTATCAAAAGGCATAACTCATGTGTTAATATGCCATTCCCTGGATCAGTAGATAGCACCACAGTACAAAATAAGTAATCATTGCAATAGCATCAATATTACAACATAAATCCAGTTACATAGGTCTTCAACCTTATGAGTACGTAGCATAAAGCATAGTTGCAGTGAGCCTCCATTCTTCATCACGTGCCACAGGCAGACATGTTGGAATGTAGTCTCGAGATCCTACTCCTAGTTCCTTACTCGAAATAAAACCTGCACGTTTGAATATGCAGCCCCAGAGGGGTCAGTACAATGATGTACTGGCAAATGACACATATTTGGTGGCTATTGTGAAAGAACTAACTACATGACATTTGGCTGGTGGATCTCATAGGCTGATTTGCATAAAGCCGATTTTATCCTAAAATCCTTTTTATACTTTCTTTCTAAAATTTTATTTTTCAAGGGTCAAGACAACCCCCATACATTACATACTGGCCGGTATGTAGTTTCTGGGCGAAACTCAACATAGTTTTGAAGTACAGAAACCACCACCCCTCGGAGTGTATGGCCCTGAGCCTTCTCCTGATTGTTGCTAGTCAATTTTTAAAGCATTCAGAAATGGTGATGAGATTCTTCCGTACATTCCATGTCTAGAGACTCAAATTTTCCATTCCGAGGACTCGGCTAATCAATTAGTTTTGACACCTTGCAAGGGTTGTGCACTTTCACCTTATGATTCATTTTATGCCCATACATAAAATGAGACGAGACCTTTTAGAAGGAGAGGGCAACTAACTGGCAAGCTCCGTTCCCAACCTACAATTCAACTACCTGCCACTGCTTCACACACAAGTTGCACCCTCACATCTAATCAGTTAAGACAGAGCCCATAATGTCATAAGGCTGCACTGGAAGCACTCTAAGCATGGAAGACATGGTAACCTCTTTATTCCTGGGTGGCCATCCCGAGCGGCATTCTGAGTACACATCCTTACTGGCATGTGCCCCAGAACCCACCTACTTCGCCGCCTCTTATCAAACCAATCCACCCAGGTGTTTCATTTTAGTTGAAGTTCTTAATTTGTTCACAAAACACTTTTACAAGTGATTATAGCATGGCATCAATATTTTTCAAAGTATTTAGCATCCTAACAGGTGGGGTTTGAAGGATAGCTACACACTACTAGGATCTAAGCATTTTATAAAATAGTTGAATATTCCACCTATCATGCATACTACTGGATCACACTAATGCAATAGTAAAATGGGTAAAGGGATATGTGTGTCACTTGCCTTGTTGAAGATCACGATGTTTCCACTTCTCTCAACTATGCACGTAGCTCTTCACACCAACTATAGCACAAAATAACATAACATAAACACACCATACCAACTCAACGAAACAAATCAAACAATTGAAAGGTGTTGGTTTTAACAATTTAAATTATTGAGATTGTTAAGACAAGAAAGATATGGTAAAGGATCATGAATTGTGAGATATGAATTTGAGAGCTTAGTTGGGAAAGATCAATATAATTTGAGAGATAATTGGACTAGGCATAATATAATTGATGATGTTTTTATGCTTTATTAAAGCATATATGAGTTTTAGGAATAGCTCATGTGTAATAAATTACACAAGAGTCAATTTGTGCAACTACAACACTATTGAGTAAATGTGACAACAATTACTCTTAAATAACATCTATTGCACTTAGGCACTAGGCTAGGTTTTAAGAATGCTTGAACTACTCAATTAGCACATTTGCAAGTTGAATAGTCCAATACATGTGAACAAAACTAAGTAGGCATTGGATTGGGTATGAATGATTGATATTTGAGGACATGGCTCAAAAGGTTCATTTATCAACATGGTGTATAACACATACTACGGTATGGGTTATAACAACACCACATTAATAAAATCTAGGTTTGAGATGAATTTATATTCTACTCAAGTAGCACAATTGCAATTTGAATATATATGAATTAGACAAAATAAGTTTAGATAAACAAGACATAATTGATGAAGCCTTTATGCTTTATCAAAGCATGAATGAAACTTGGAATAACTCATGTGAACTACATCACACAAGTGTCAAATAGTGTACAACCATACTATTGAGTAAATGTGACAACAATTACTCTTAAATAGTATGCATAACACTTAGACATTGGGTAAAGATTCATGAAACATTGTGTTACTCAATTAACTCATTTGTTAATTGAATAGTTCTACACATGAGATCAGGATCAAGTGGACAGAGGATTGAGTATGGGTAGATAACATTTGAGATCTTGGTTTATGGTTTCTATTGGGTACATGGAGTGTCGGATAGGTGCCATGATGTTGATTAGATCAACACCACAAAGATAGCAAGAATAGAATCTATGATTGAGATGTATCACACTTTACTCAAACAACACAATTGTAATTTGAATATGTGTGAACTAGACAAGATAGGTCTAAGTAGATATGATCTTGATCAAGATGTTATTTAGATAACATTGATGACTAGGTATGATTATAGGATTTGCTATGGTAGTAGAATTGAATCAATACCTTAACAGCAAGAGTAGAACTGATGATTAAGATATGTCTCACTTTACTCAAATAACTCAATTGAAATTTGAATAGGTGTGAAATAGACATGATGTACTTAGATGGATATGACATTGGATCAAAGTGATCTCAAGATGATATTTGATAACTAGGTATGATCATAGGGTTTTCTAAAGTAGAAGGAATCATTGATTGAAATAGAAATAGAATTAATCTATAGGAATACTCAAATTCTCATATTAGAATTTGAATAATTGTGAAGTGGTTTAGTAAAATTAGGAAGTGATGCTACTGGATAGCTTGCAGCAAAACAAAGCTACTACAATTGGATTCATTCCAAAATAAATTTTAGAACTCAAGATATGGTCAAATTAGTGATTTGAATAGATTTGAATGCACAAAGTGTGTGCACGTATCAAATTTGGCTTTTATTGATCCTGTGATGTTCTACAAGTTGAGAGGATTCCAAAGACTATAAATTTATAATTTTTGGATTAACAGAACAAAAGATATGAATTGTATAAGATAACAAAAGGTTTGATTCCAATTTGAAAATAGTTTCAAATTGAACCCATAAAATATGAATTATTATTGTACTACTGGATTCTAGATGTTCTAAGGATTCCAACGAGACATTATTTGCTATTTTTGGACTTACAGAAAGAAAGTTATGAATTTTACAAGACTAGATCAAATTCTGATTCAAAATTCTATTTGAATCCTATTTTTGATCGGAGCAGGCCACGTGGCTGTATCGGATTGGAGGGTACCGGGTTGGGAGGATCATGATTTTTGGCCATCAAATTCAAGTGGATCTGTGCAGCTCAGATCAGATGGTACCGTTTTAGTTAAGTGACCTATTCTGGCCCATTGGATCTCGATCTAACGGATCACAGAGGATGAGAGGGAGAGCTCACCACGAGGGCTAGGGTTTGGTCACCGGCGGTGAGGTTTGTGCACTAGAGGTGGTCATTGGCGGCATTCTGGGGGGTCTCTAGAAGCGACGGAGAGGTGGACGATGATCGGCGTGGCGAGGGGAAACCAGGGGCGTGGTCAACGTCATCGATTAGTTCCAGTGGACAGGGAGAGAAGTGGCCGGAGGAGCTCGGGCGAAGATGGACTTCGGGTGAGGAAGCTTGCTTCGATTTGCTGCGAAATAGGAAGAGAGACAAGTATTAATAGATGTGCCAAATCCTGGGAAAGAGAATGGTACCAGAGAGAGGGCTCGGAATATCGGCGGCTCGTCGGAATCGATGAATTTCTGCGGCGGTTGCTGCAACCTCCGGCGGGCGATTTTGGGCAGCCTGGGGGCTCTCTGGTGGAATTGGAAGAGGGAAAATGGAGAGGAGAGAGGGGGCTATTTATAGGCATGGGCAGGGCATCGAATTAGGCCGGCATTTAATCGAATTGAAGCGGATAAATCAGTGCGGAGGCTCGGTTACTGGCATGAACTCAAACGGAGGAAGGAGAAGCTGACCTAGCCTGACTGGTGGGGTCCATGCATCAATGAGGGAAAAAGAAAATCTGTACCAATTCGGGAAAAAGAAGGATGGGCCGTGGGCCACCTCTGGTGCTGGGCCGGAATGGCGCCCCCAGCCTTTTTATCCTTTTTTGATTTCTTTTTCCTTTTCTGTTTTACCAAATCTTTAATAACTTTTGCAAATATGATTCAAATCAAGCCAAACCATTTTCATAAATTTTGCAAAATTCACAGCAAGGTTTTAGACCAATATGAGACATATTTTCAAAACCAAAATAGGATTTTTAATAAAAGATCTTAATTGAACCTGATGGCTTTGCTTGCATAAAATAATAGTAACAGGGTTTGAAATTAAATCCTTTGAAATAAGAAATAATACTTTATAAAATAATGTTTGAAATTACCTTTCAAACTTAGTTTTGAAAATACATTCTTTACTAAATAAAACCACATTTGTGATTCACTCCTTTGCAAGCAAGCTTGCATAGGTTTGAATAAAGGATAGTATTTTGATACTTGATCTTTCTCAAAGAAGTTCTTCAAGAAAATAGTAGAAAGTTTAAAATAGTTTTCTAATAAAGCTTTCAAATAGACTCAAAAAGTTTTAAATCCCTGTGAATTTCCAAACATCTCAAGCAAAACAAAAGCAAAAAATTTCCCCAAAATTTGATAAAATCTTGGGATGTTACAAACTACCACCCTTAAAAGAAATCTCGTCCCTGAGATTGGAGGAAGGCTAAAAGTTTATCGATGCTAATAGAACTAGGGTGCTACCACCCTTAAAAGAAAATTCCTCTTGGTGGTATCTTGACGCTTCCTTAGGCACTTGCATTTTGTTCCCAGCTTGCATTCACTGTTGTGCCATTTTCCCTGAACCGTCCTTCTCAGAATTCTTGATGTTCGATACTATGTTCAAAAGTGGGCACACCAAGGGTTCCATCCAATTCTGGTGATAAGCAGATATCATCCATTGCGTTGTCACCAATAAGTTAGTCCACATCTTCCAAGAATGTGTATCTAGCCTTTTATTGGTCGGTCCTCACCAAGGCCAAGATAGCATACAGGCCATCACCATACTCCTTGTTGCTTTTTAGCTGATTTTTGTTCCAAGAATCTCAAAAGATGACTCAGTGCCAAGTGCTGCATGCTTGCCCCGTGAACATGATGAGACCACACATCCTAATGGATTAGGATGGCATCTCTCTGCGGTCTTCTCATGCATTTCATAGGGGTAAACAAGGTCGACTCTGTAAGAGGTACTTGCACCTTTAAGGGACGGAAGGTCGCCTTATAACCAGCATTGTTGAATCTTTTCTTGATACTGGTGCTCATCATGCTATCTGCCACTAGTACCAGATGGTCCTTAAGAATTCCTTTCGCAATCATCTTCATAGTCATTGGAAGACGCTGGACAACTTGATCATATCTCGAAGATGAACTCCTTTGCAAGAAATGGGATCTAACGAAGCTCTCATGGGCAGGAAAGTAGTTTCAGGGATTCAGAGAGTTGCCTCATAACATCGTAGGTCGGGATGGGGTAGACTTTGGTGGCGTAAAGCTTTGAAACTGGGAGAAAATCTCATAGGTAGTGGGGCTCTCTCTGTTGTGACACTCTGGAGAGGAGTGACCTCTCTTTTATAGGCTCAGGGAGGGAGTAGAACAGGCCATGTTGGGAGTCAAAACGAAGGGTCAGGAAGATGAATCAAACGGGCAGTAGCCGAAGCTGAACAACCTTCTTATTCAAGGCTCACTATAAGGGATGTAACATATTATCCTCCTAAGGTTATGGTTTAATGACGTCATCTCTCATGTAGGTAGGTCTCTCTAGATTCACCATTCCTCCTACAAGAGCGAACAATATGACTAGTCGTCATGGGGCGAAAATCCATGTCACACCCAATCATTACCTTGTATTTGGTTTGGTGCATCTCGCATTCTAACTCTTGGTCAACCTCACTAGCTTTTAAACAAAAGTTTTGTTGAAATTGGAACCAAGTTCCCAAATCTTATTTTGAATTTAGAAAACAAAATCTATCGTTCCTAGCTAGAGGTTTTCAACAAAGCTCATGGCAATAATCCTTAAGTTGTAGATCCTTTGGTTTGCCATTTAAGAGGAATTAAAATCCTTTCCATTGCTCTGTTTGCCCTTTCCATTGCTATGTTTGTCCTTTCCATTGCTCTGTTTGCTCTTTCCATTGCTCTGTTTGTCCTTTCCACCTTTCTTGCATGATGTGGTTGAATAGTATTACTTCCACATTAGCTACACCTTGGGGTGTCTTCTTATTGTTTGCATGGTATCCTTCAGTCATCCTAGCTTACTGAAGTCTTGGGGTATCATCCTTTGTGCAGCCTCTTGTGTAATGTTCCAGTCTCTTGTACTTGAAACACTATCTCTTGTTGTCGATGGATTTCGTGTCGCAAGAACATGGGGTACCACGCGACGGACCCAAGGATTCGAACGCAGGGGGCTGAACGTGTGAGATCTTGGATCGCAACGAAACACGGTGACGAAAGCCTCGAGTGTCGACCGTGCTATGCACTGCAGAGAGAGAGAGAATGAGCTTTACCCAGGTTCAGGGCCCTCGTGGTGAGGTAAAACCCCTACTTCCTGCCTTCTTGTATTGCAATGCGACACCTCGCGAGGAGTACAAGGCCTTGGTTACAAAGTTCTAGCTGGCCAGAGGTTGAAGAACCTGCGTGCCCAGCTAGCAACTTGGGGAAGATCAGATCCCATCTAAGGAGCAGCCTCCCTTCCTTTTATAGCGCGAAGGTCCTCCTTCCCCTTATCTTCTTGGGGAACGGGTTGCCACACATATGGCCAAGGAAGGGTGGACAGCTATAGACTACGTTCTTCTGTAGACATAGTCTTCGCAGGGTAGTGGCGCCGGTCCACAGGAGTGGGTGGAGGAAGCTGACGTCCTCTTCTGGCGCCCTGCACCGTCCACGCTATTTTTAGGGGGGTGGCCAACAACCACTGTGCCGCTTTGGGCAGGCACGGCGAAAGTTGGTCTCCTCCCTGTCGGGGGTAGCATGGGTGGTACGCGGTCTTCTGCCCGTTATCTTCTTGCTCTGCACGCAAACGTGCTGAGCTGACATGGGCGTACTTCCTCTCCTCACCAGCGGGGGCTCGTGAGGAGGTCTTCTGGTCCTTAGTCGTTTGTGTCATCGTTCTCCTCACGAGGCGCCTCCTCGTGAGGGTCTTCTCTGTAGCTTGGGTCGTCGATTCTGAAGGTGGGCCGATGACGTGGCCCAGGAGCAGGTGGACCGGGATACCCCGGTATCCATAACACCGACAGTAGCCCCCGGGAGCCCGGCCCGCAAACGCGCCCTCTCGAGGGAGCGAAGGGATGGGGGCCCCAGAAGCTGCTGGGCCCTCCAACGGCACGCGTCAACCGTGCGGTCAGAGGACCATGTGAAGAGGCAGACGCTGTGGACGCGTGGCATGGCCGCAACAGGCGAGACAAAACGGCGGGTGACGCTACAGTCTCCGAGGCGTCAAACCCTCATAATGACGCGTCGCTTGACTGTGGAGCACTGCGCCAACGCTTCGATTCCCGTGCAGGGATTTGACGCATCGACGTCGGACGCCCCCCTTAAATAGATCTTCCTCGAGACCTCCAGCACTTCACCTCCTTCCTCCAGCGCCACTTCTGCTTCTGCGCCCCTGAGCTCATGGATCCCTCCAACTCCTCCGTCGCCGCCGGATCAAGCTCTGGGGCGAAGCGCCGCGGACGTCCCCTGGGCAGCGGGGAGAAAGCGAAGATCCCTGCCCAGTGGGCGCCCGGCGCCGGCGGCCCTCTCCGCATTGGTGCGCCGAGGCAGGGCGAGGCGAGCCGCGCCGCCTCGGGGACCTCCGGCGCCCTGACCCTCAGGGGTCCCGCGCATGGAGGCGCCCTGAACTCGTCGTCGCCGCTAGCGGCGGCGCCTGCTTCCCGCGCCTCGGGGAACATCGATCGGGCTCTCCGGGAGGTGGAGGCCGCCCTGGGCCTCCCTCCCCCTGCTGCAGATCTTCCGACCCCGCCGGCGAACGGAGTGGTTGCCACTCCGCGCCACCTGGCGGCGGCGATGCTGGGACCCCTCATCGCCCCGGGGTCCCGCTTCCTGGAGCTCCTCGTCGTCGTCGACGCCCTGGGCTTCAACTCCCTCTGGCTGCCCGATGCCATCCGGAGGGTGGTTCACGCCCACGGCCCGGCCACCGGGGAAATCGCCCTGGGGGAGCAGAGCAGGCCAGACCTCTTCTGGCCTGTGGACATCTTCTTCGGGGCGGGAGGCGACGCCGCCCTCACCGGACGCTGGGGGGCTCTGGCACACGGCCTCCGACTCCGGGTCGGGGACCACCTTGTCTTCCGCTTCAAGCTGGGGACTCTGGAGGCCTCGGTGAGGGTCTTTACCGCCGCTGGCCTCCGCCGCACCTACCCTCCGCTCGCAGCGCAGTGAGGAGGAGGTCCCAGTGCGGTAGTCCTCTGGGGAGGGGAGCTAGTCTCCTCCCCTCTTTTGTCGTGTGGTCCTTGCCAGCGGGGTATGCCCCGCCGTGCTTCGCTCCTTCCCCACTGGGGGTGCTTTAATGGAATCCGCCTGTTAATTATCTTGCTGCTCTTCAATGTCCTGGACATTCGCTCGCTCGAGAGCCCTGGTGAGTTGTTGGCATCGACGGGAAGCCTCCCTCCGCCTCAGAGCTCAAGATGGGGTCAGCGTTGATGGCACATTGGACGATTCCTGAGACAAGAAGTTGAAGAAAAAGTTGGAAAACAAAAAACCCCAAATCCCCGAAAACGGAAAAACAAATTGACAAAACAAACGAAAAAATAAGGCGAATAAGATGCCCCTGTGACCGGCACAGGGACCTTCTCTGTCGTGGAGGAGCGCGGCACTATCTGTGCCAGCAGCTAAGAGCAAATTGCCGCGCGTGGTGATTCACGGGGCCTTCCTCATCGTTGAGGGAAGCTGGACCCTCACAGACGTGAAAACATCAACGCTTAAGAGAGCCCAGAGACCGTAAACACCTCACAAGGGTTGCTCATGAGGTGAAGGGCCTGGCGCGGACCTCCAGATCTGCGTCTCCTTCGCAAGATGATCGGAGCGGCCTTGGTCTTCAATAATCCTGCCACGTTAGGCCTTCCTCGATAGAGGGAATCTTCCTGCGGATGCTGGTGCATCGACGCGTCCTTGCTCCCTCGTGAGGGTTGCTCACGAGGGGTAGGTCCTTAGTGGGTGCCTTGGCGCACACCTTGGACTTTTCCTCGAAGATTTTTTATTTTCCGATGTACTTTGCGAGGAACTAAGCACCATGGGTATTTGGAGGTGATCGATAACAGGGCCGTCGCAGAGGCGCTATAGTGCGCTTTAACTTAATATCAGTGCTTAAGAGCAGGTTGAGCTGATACAAGTGCCGTGAAAACGGTCTTTTTCCTCGTAAGGAACCTAAGGGTATAACTTTCGCAGATAAGCTATGTTCCACGGGTTCCCCACCGGCACGCCTTCTGCGGTTTCCAGCCGCGCCGAGCCTGGCCTGGCGATGTGCGTCACCTTGAAGGGCCCTTCCCACATCGGAGATAGCTTGTGCAGGCCCTCGCGAGAGAGTATTCTCCTCAGCACCAGGTCGCCGACCTCCAGTGTCCTTGCTCGAACATGGCGGCTATGGTAGCGGCGTAGTCCTTGCTGGTACCTCGCGGTGCGGAGCGCGGCTTGGCACCGAGCTTCTTCGAGCAGGAGGAGGCGATCCTTGATGAGGTCCTCTTGGCGAATTTCGTCAAAGGCGAGCACTCTTGGCGACCCGAACTTGACATCGGTGGGAAGAATAGCCTCCGCCCCATAGACCAGGAAGAAAGGGGTTTCTCTAGTGGGCTTGGTGGCGGTAGTCCTGATGGACCACAAGATGGATTGGAGGTTGTCTAACCATTTTTGCCGCAGGCTTCGAGTTTGGCGTTGAACCTTTTCGTCTTGAGTCCTTTAAGGACCTCGGCGTTAGCACGCTCGGCTTGGCCATTGCTCCGGGGGTAGGCGACGGAGGCGAAGCAGATCTTGACGCCGACCGATGCACAGTACTCTCGGAACAGTCCGCTGGTGAACTGGTTGCCATTGTCGGTGATTATGTGGTTAGGCACACCGAAACGACAGACCAGCCCACGGACGAACTTGACTGCGGACCTCGCCGGGATTGTGCACACCGGTTCCACCTCCACCCACTTGGTGAACTTGTCGATGGCGACGTAGAGGTAGCGATAGCCCCCTTGCGCTCTGGGGAATGGACCAAGGATGTCCAGCCCCCAAACTGCAAAGGGCCAAGTGAGTGGGATGGTTTGCAGCTCTTGCGCCGGCTGATGTATCTGCTTGGCGTGGAGTTGGCATGCCTCGCACCTCTTGATGATTTCCACCGTGTCTCCGAGCGCCGAAGGCCAGTAGAAACTGCTTCGGTATGCCTTTGCGGCTAGAGTTGCCGCAGAAGCGTGATGCCCGCATTCGCCAGCGTGGATGTCCTTGAGAAGCTCTTGGCCTTGGTGAGTAGAAATGCACTTCAGAGCGACGCCGTTTGGGCGACGCCGGTACAAGTCACCATCCTTGACACAGTAGCCTGAAGCTTGGCGTACGATCCTTTCGGCCTCCTCTTCATCCTCAGGGAGCCTGCTGCTGGTGAGGAAGGCCTTGAGCTCGAGGATCCAGTCCACTCCCTCCTGTCGTGCCAACGCCAGAAGGACGCGGTCACCCGAAGGAGGCCCGTAGTCCAGAGCCCCCTGCTCTGGCGGTGGCGGCAAGGCAGGCGGAGGGTCTGATCCTGTTGACGGCGGAGAAGCGGATGGCTTGAAGAGACGCTCCTCGAAGACGCCAGCCGGTTGTGCCAGGCGGTGAGAGGCGCGCTTGGCGATCTCGTCGGCTTCCACATTTTCCCCTCTCGGGATGTGCCTCAGCTCCAGGCCTTGGAAACGCTTCTCCATCTTTCGATGCTCCTCGAGATAGGCCACCATGTGCTCGTCCTTTGGCGTGTAGTGATACGTCTCAAACGTATCTATAATTTTTGATGCTCCATGCTTCGTTTTACACCATTTGCCTACTGTTTCGTTACACTTAGTGGCATTTTTATACACTTTCCGGAACTAACCTATTAACGAAGTGCCACAGTGCCAGTTTCCTGTTTTCTGCTGTTTTTGTGTTTCAGAAGTGATACACAGGAAATATTCTCGGAATTGGACGAAACAAGTTCCTGAAGTCATATTTCACCGGGGAGCTCCCAAACATCCGAAGACCTGATGGAGGGGGGCCACGTGGTCCACCCTCTGACAGCCCCCTTTCGCCTACATATACCCCCTGACGAGAAAAACCTAAGGGCCCGATCAGTTTTCCAGAATACATCGCGATCCGCCGTCACCGTCTCTCTTCTTCAAGATCGACATTAAACCTTGGTTTCTTAACTGAGGGAAAACTAGCCGCTACACTCATCATACCTTCCTCTTGGGGTTCCCAACGGGCTGGTCAATCACCACGCACAAGGACATCTGTTCCCACGTCAACTTGGCATCAGCTAATTCTCTGGCGCCATCAACCGTTCACAAGTGTAGGGATCAGCTAATTTTCTGGCGCCGTTGCCGGGGAAGAGAGAAGACTTCTGCGAGGGGAGTTCTTCGCACACACATTCTTTACTTTGTTATTTGTTTGCTTTACTTTATTTTATTTTACCTGCATTGCTTTTATATCAAAAACCCAAAAAAATTAGAATCCTTGGTAGCTGTTTTTACTTGTTTACTTTAGTTTTGCTGAAATGGCCAATCCTGAAAACACCAAGTTGTGTGACTTTGCTAGCACAAACAATAGTGATTTTATCTGCACTCCTATTGCACCACCTGTTCCTGCTACCACTTTTTATGAGATTAAGCCTGCTTTATTGAACCTTGTTATGAAAGAGCAATTTTCTGGTGCTAGTACTGAAGATGCTGCAGCTCATCTCAACAATTTTGTTGAGCTATGTGAGATGCAGAAATATAAAGATGTTGATAGTGATATTATTAAGCTCAAGTTGTTTCCTTTTTCTTTGAGAGGAAAGGCTAAAGATTGGTTGCTGTCTTTGACTAAGAATAGTATTGATTCATGGGCTAAGTGTAAGGATGCTTTTATTGGTAGATACTATCCTCCTGCTAAGATTATATCGTTGCGTAGCAATATTATGAAGTTTACTCAGTTTGATAATGAACATGTTGCTCAAGCTTGGGAAAGAATGAAATCTATGATAAAGAATTGCCCCACTCATGGACTGACTACTTGGATGATTATCCAAACTTTTTATGCAGGACTGAATTTTTCTTCAAGGAACCTACTTGATTCAGCTGCTGGAGGCACTTTTATGTCCCTTACATTGGGCGCCGCATCGAAGCTACTCAACAACATGATGGTAAATTATTCCGAATGGCACACCGAGAGAGCTCCACAAGGTAAGAAGGTAAATTCTGTTGAGGAAACCTCTTCCTTGAATGATAAGATTGATACCATTATGGCTATGCTTGCTAATGATAGGACTCATGTTGATCCTAATAATGTTCCTTTGGCCTCTCTGGTTGCTCAAGAAGAGCAAGTTGATGTGAATTTCATTAGAAACAACAATTTTAACAACAATGCTTATAGGAACAATTTTGCTAGTAACAATTATAGGCCATATCCTTCTACCAATGGTAATGGTTATGGTAACTCTTATGGTAATTCCTACAACAATACTAGGGCCGCGCCCTCTGAGCTTGAGGTAATGCTCAAGGACTTCATCGGTAAGCAATCTGCTTTTAACAAGTCTGTTGAGGAAAAGTTAGGAAAAATTGATATTCTTGCTTCTAAAGTTGATAGCCTTGCTCATGATGTTGAACTTCTGAAATCAAAAGTGTTTCCTAATGATGTGAATGTGAGCAATATTGTTGCTGCCGCTAATGCTACCCAAGTTGGAATTGATGAAAATATTAGATTGTTAGCGGAATTGCATGCCAGGTGGAAAAGAGAGGATGAGATGGCTAGAGAGATGAAGGTATGTACCATTACTACCTCTAATGATGTTGCTCCTACTGATAGTAATCCTCTTACTTTGATTGGTGTAGAGAAAACTCCCACTCCTTGTGTTAAAAAGCCTAAAACTGCCAAAACATTTTCTCAAAAGAGTGCTGAAATTTTTCGGAGTGTGGGAGATGATAGCTCTATCTCTTTTAATGATTTTGATGTTGATGGCTGCAATATATCTGAAGTAATTTTGTTCTTGCAAAAGCTTGCTTTGACTCCCAATGCTAGTTCTTTGAATATTGCTTTTACTAAGCATATTACCAATGCTCTTATAAAGATTAGGGATGAAAAGTTGAAGCAAAAAGCCTCTGTTCCCAAGAAGTTAGAAGATGGTTGGGAACCCATCATTGATATGCATGTTAATGGTTATGATTGCCATGCTTTATGTGATCTAGGTGCTAGTATTTCTATCATGCCTAGAAAGATTTATGACATGCTTGATTTACCACCGCTTGAAAAGTGTTATTTTGATGTTCCTATTGCTGATGTTGCTAAGAAGAAACCTTTGGGAAGGATTAATGATATTCTTATTGTGGTTAACAATAACCTTGTTCCCGTTGATTTTCTTGTTATGGACGTTGAATGCCATGCTTCATGTCCTATTATTTTGGGAAGACCTTTTCTTCGAACTGTAGGTGCTATTATTGATATGAGGGAAGGCACTATCAAGTACCCATTCCCACTAAAGAAAGGTATGGAACACTTCCCTAGGAAAAGAAAGAAATTACTCTTTGACTCTATTCTTAGAGCAAATTATAAGCTTGATGCTTCATCCTTTGATATTACTTGATTCGCACTTTTCTGCGCCTAGCTCAAAGGCGTTAAAGAAAAGCACTCTTGGGAGATAACCCAATGTTTTCTTTACAGTACTTTTTATTTTATTTGAGTCTTGGAAGTCATTACTACTGTAATGACTGCTCCTTATCTTGTTTATTTCGTTTTTGTGCCAAGAGAAGCCTCTAATTTGAGTGAGGTAAAGATTTGGGGTTATTGCTGTCCTGAAACTGTTTTCGGTGCTGCACCGTAAAAATTCGTGAAAATTCTCTATTTATCTTTTGGACCTGCGATTTCTTGTGCATATGCCCCAGGTTATATCCAAACTTTTCTTAGTTGAACACTTTTTGATTTGAGCAACAGAAAATCCCTCAAAAGTTCGTCCTTTGTCAGCTGTTCAGTTTTGACAGATTTCTGCCAATATTTGTTTTTGCCACTTTATCGCTTTCTTTTGAGTTCTTTTTGATCATGGAACTCTTGTGGAAGTTGCTACAGTAGTATATACTTTATATGTGGTGGTTTTGGGTTGAAACCTGAAGCTAAAAGAGGGTTGAATATATTTTATGCTTACACTAATGTTGCTAATAGAATTGTGTTTAGTTTTGTATGAAGGAAGTTTTCAAGTGTAGGGATTGGAGAATGATGAGATGAGTTGAAGAATGGACAAAAGCTCAAGCTTGGGGATGCCCAGCACCCCAAGAAATATCCAATAAGTACAAGCATCAAAGCTTGGGGATGCCCCCGAGGCACCCCTTCTTCATCGGCAAAAATCAGGTCACCTTTCAAAACACTATATTTTTATTGCTTCACGCACTATGTGTTTTTCTTGGAGCGTCAGTTGTTTTAGTTTTCTTAGTTTGCTTAGTTAGTTTGTTTGCTGCAATAAATGGTTGGACCCCAACAAATTCCCTTTGGAGGAGATGTACTCGTTTTCATTTGCAAAGAACGCTCTAGTTTTCACTCTTATTTAAAATCAAGCGTTCTACTTTTTCTGCTACTGCTTTTGGTTTTCGTTTTCGCCTTGATTTGTGTTCAGATCTTTTCATATATTTTCATCAAAGTGTATTTTTGCCTCTGATCTTTATTGGTTTTCATCAAAAGAGGTGTCTTTAAAAATTTCAAATGGTGTTGAAAAAGAGAAAAAGCTTTGTGCAAAATAGTGGTACAAGAAGGAGCTTGTGTAGACTGCGGCTTAGGCTTTTTCATGTCATGCTAGATGTCTTTTTGATAGTATGCTTAGTGGTTTTGCTGTAGCATGACTTGTCTCAAATAACTGAGATTGCTTAATGAGCCTTTGAAAAAATCATGCGTTGTTTTTATTGTATGGAAGCATTATTTTGGTTTTCTCCTTGATGCTTTATTTGGGTTGACTTGGCGCATGCTCACACATGTTAGACTCTTACAAAGTCGCCAATAGCCTTCATGATCATTTAGTTTTTGACTTTTGATGCCATCGTATGCTTCTTTTAATGTCGCTTTGTCGCTTTGCATGATTATGGCCATTATTGCTCTCTTAGTTGGTCGCTCCCAGTCTTTTGCTAGCCCTCGCCTTGTACTGAGTATGAGCTCTACTCGTGCATCCAACTCCTAAAAGCCAAGTTTTCCAAAGTGTCCACTATAAACTCCTATGCATGGTATTTGTAAGCCATTCCAAAGTAAAATTTTCATGTGCTACCATTCAAAAACCTTCAAAATACTTCTCGTTTTGTGACACTGTTTTCAGCTCATGGGGACGTAGTGGTCGGATTTGCTATCTTCCATATTGCTTATTCCAAAAAAGAAAAAAAAAGAAAAAAAATAAAAGAAAAAAAGGCACTCCTCCATGGTATGTGAATGTTGGTGGGCACCCGATGGAATCGGTTAGCCATGGTATGTGAAAGGAAAAAGGTGGGGAGGAGTGCCAAGTTTTATAAAAAGAGCACCAAAGTGCCAATCTCTCTCTCAAAAACTTGCTTCATTTTTGTATGGAAGATAGTAAGAACCCCATTGCCAGTCGTTGACAAAGACAACCACCTCTCAAAATCAAGTTTTTATCTCTGTTTTACAAAATGAAAAGCTCTAGCACATGCTAAATCACTGCTTCCCTCTGCGAAGGGCCTTTCTTTTACTTTTATGTTGAGTCACCACCTTCTTTCTTTATGCACCATTAAGAGAGCATAGTTGTCATTCTTAGTGTGATATGCATGGTCCCAAGGTTCATTGATTGACTCATATTGTTGGTTTCACTTGTTCTTAAATTATTTGTATCTAGTCGCCCTCTTAAACTTTGAGGTGTCCTATGCATTTATGTTTTGCTCTCCATGAAGGACAAGCTGAAAACCATTTGTATGTTTTTCCTTATGATTTGAACACACATTTGACTTTCATTGTTTCATTATCATGATCTTTTGTTTGTGTTCATTTGCATGTTTACAACATGGTTGCTAAGTTCTTATTGTCATGATTATATCTTCATGCCCATGTTTTAAGTTCTATTGATCCCAGCTCACCAATGCTTACATATATGATCAAGATTGTGTAGGTGCATGTCACCTCAAAAATTATTCTTTTGTTATCACTTACCTACTCGAGGACAAGCAGGAGTTAAGCTTGGGGATGCTTGATACGTCTCAAACGTATCTATAATTTTTGATGCTCCATGCTTCGTTTTACACCATTTGCCTACTGTTTCGTTACACTTAGTGGCATTTTTATACACTTTCCGGAACTAACCTATTAACGAAGTGCCACAGTGCCAGTTTCCTGTTTTCTGCTGTTTTTGTGTTTCAGAAGTGATACACAGGAAATATTCTCGGAATTGGACGAAACAAGTTCCTGAAGTCATATTTCACCGGGGAGCTCCCAAACATCCGAAGACCTGACGGAGGGGGGCCACGTGGCCCCCACACATAGGGGCGGCGCGGCCCAGCCCCTGGCCGCGCCACCCCCTTGTGAGGCCACATGGTCCACCCTCTGACAGCCCCCTTTCGCCTACATATACCCCCTGACGAGAAAAACCTAAGGGCCCGATCAGTTTTCCAGAATACATCGCGATCCGCCGTCACCGTCTCTCTTCTTCAAGATCGACATTAAACCTTGGTTTCTTAACTGAGGGAAAACTAGCCGCTACACTCATCATACCTTCCTCTTGGGGTTCCCAACGGGCTGGTCAATCACCACGCACAAGGACATCTGTTCCCACGTCAACTTGGCATCAGCTAATTCTCTGGCGCCATCAACTGTTCACAAGTGTAGGGATCATGTAGCTCTTGTTCGAGAAGTTCACAACCAGCTGTGAATCTCCCTTGACGATGAGGCGCTTGATGCCCAACGCGTTCGCCGCCCTTAAGCCGGCGAGTAGTCCTTCGTATTCCGCAATGTTGTTGGAGACCTTGCTCTCAGGCTTGAAGCAGAGCTGCACAGCATAGAAGAGCTTGTCTCCAGAGGGAGAGGTTAGGACAGCACCAGTTCCCGCGCTGGGGAGGTTGAAGGCGCCGTCGAAGTGCATGACCCAGAGGCCTGGGGCCTCCTCTCCTGGGAGAGTTGACTCCTCCTCCGGAGGCTCGCCGGCGAATGGATCGGTCCACTCTGCAGTAAACTCAGCCAAAGCCTTGCTCTTGATTACCTTTATAGTTTTGAAGGAGATCTCGAAGGGTTGAAGCTCTACGGCCCACTCTGCCACCCGCCCGGTGACGTTGGGATTGCGCAGGATGGTCTCCAGAGGACAATCAGTTACCACCTTGATTGGGTGACCCTGGAAGTAGTGACGCAGCTTCCGCGAAGCGATGAGCAGTGTGTAGAGCAGCTTTTGCTGCATGGTGTAGCGCTCTCGCGCGTCGCGCAGCACCGTGCTGACGAAGTACACGGGCTTTTGCACCTTGACGACACCCCCGGAGCGCTCCTCCTCGGGGGGCCTTTGAGCGTTGCTCCGAGGGAGCGGCTCGGTCGGCGAAGGCGCCTCGGGCGGTTCCTCTCGAGGGTCGGGGGATGGAGTGGCCTGTTCCTCGCGAGGAGCCCCCAAGCTTGGAGAGTTTACCTCCCCTTTGGCGATCACCTTGGCGTCCTGCTCCGCGACGAGGACGGCACTTGCAGTCCTTGGAGTTGCCGCGATGTAGAGTAGCAAGGGCTCGCGGGTGGTTGGGGCAACCATGATCGGTGGGCTCGTGAGGTACCTTTTTAATTCAGCGAAGGCCTTGTCGGCTTCCGGAGTCCACTCGAACTTCCCAGCGCGCTTCATGAGCTTGAAGAAGGGCAAGGCTTTTTCCCCACTCCTCGCGATGAAGCGCCCCAGGGCCGCCATGCACCCCGCGAGGCGTTGCATCTCCTTGAGATTGCGCGGTGGACGCATTTCTTCGATGGCCTTGACCTTGTCAGGATTCACCTCTATCCCGCGATGGGACACGAGGAACCCTAACAGTTTTCCCGACGGTACGCCGAAGGCGCACTTGGCAGGGTTGAGCTTGATGTTTACCTTTCTCAGGTTGACGAATGTTTCCTCCAGATCCTCGATGAAGGTGTGACCCTCGCGAGTTTTGACGACGATGTCATCGACGTAGGCCTCCGCGTTCCTTCCCATCTGAGCCCCCAAGGCCTTGCGCATGAGCCTTTGGAAGGTGGCTCCTGCGTTCTTCAGACCAAAGGGCATGCAGACATAGCAGTACACACCACAAGGCGTGATGAAGGCAGTCTTCTCCTCGTCCTCCTTTGCCATCTTGATCTGATGATAGCCGGAGAAAGCATCCAAGAAGCAAAGGCGGTCGCAGCCGGCGGTGGAGTCGACGATTTGATCTATCCTCGGGAGCGGATAAGGATCCTTGGGGCAGGCCTTGTTTAGACTTGTGAAGTCCACGCAGAGGCGCCCACTACCGTTAGCCTTTGGGACGACCACCGGATTAGCAATCCAGGTGGGGTGGGCTACCTCGCGTATCAGCTTGGCCTTCTTCAGCTTCTCTATCTCCTTGACAATGAAATCCTGCTTCTCTTGCGCTTGCTTCCTTGTCTTCTGCTTTACGGGGTGTGCCTGAGGGCTCACGACTAAGTGGTGCTCAATCACCTCCCTGGGAACGCCGGGCATATCTGACGGAGTCCAGGCGAACATGTCAGAGTTTGCCCGCAGGAAGGTGATGAGCGCGCTTTCCTATTTGGGGGAAAGCCTTGCCCCGATGGTGATGAAGTTTTCGCAGCCCCTAGCCTGAAGAGGGACCTTCTTGGCTGCGGAGCGCTCTTGGGTAAACTGGGGCCTCCTGCCTGAGGGTACCGCAGCTTCCCCAATGCTCATGTCCAGCATTGGATGGACCAGGTCCTTGCTCGGGGTAGGCGATGCAGAGGCGGCGAACTTCTTCCCTATCGAGCCCAGAGGGTGGGGCTCGAGAGAGGCCTTCTTCGCAACAGCCTGCTCTTGGGATACGAGCTGCTTCTTCCTCGTGAGGTCACCGGAGTGTTCCAGCAGATCTTCGTCGGCAGGGAACATGGTGGCGGCCTCACGGTAAACGTGCTCCACTGACCGGAGAGCATCCTTTTCATTGCAGCGCACGGTGATCGTGCCGTTGGCGCCCAAAATCTTGAGGACATTGAAGCCATGGTGCGTTGCCGCCATGAACCTCGCCAAGGCTGGGTAGCCGAGGATGGCATTGTATGGCAGGGCGATGTAGGCGACGTCAAAGTCGAGGCTTTCTGTCCTGTAATTGTCCCGGGTGCCGAAGGTGACGGGCAGGTTTACCTGCCCAATTGGTGTTGTAGACCCCTCGGTTACCCCGAAGAATGGTCGAGTTGGCATGAGCCGGTGGTACGGCACCTGCATCTTTTCGAAGATCTCGACCGAGATGATGTTGAGGCCCGCCCCTCCGTTGATGAGAGTGCGATTGACGGCGACGTTGTTGATGGTTGGCGTGCACAAGAGGGGGATTGTGCCCACGCCCCTTGTGGAAGCCGGATGATCCTCCTCGTTGAAGCCAATCTTGCACGTCGACCACTTCATTAGGCGATTACCGACGTTGGGCTGCACCGCCGCGATTTCTCGCGACAGCTGCTTGAAGTGTCGATTTGACAGAGGAGCCTGAGCTCCACCCAGGAGGCAAGCAGCGAAGTCTCACGGCTCTTGATAGCCCCACTGGGCCTCCTCCCGATGATCGTTTGCTGGTGGGGGCAGCGGCAGCGGCTCGGGATCGGCTCGAGACAGACCTCCGCGGCGGTGACCTTCCTCGCGGTCGTCGTCGCGGCGATCGCCCCGGGATCCACTCTTGCCGTGGCTGCGGCCGCCCCCACGGCGCTTGGCGATGCCATTTTACTCGTGAAACTTCTGGACAATCCAACAATCTTCGGTATTGTGGGTGTCCTTCTTGTGGATAAGGCAGTAGCGGTGACATCGACCTTTATCGCGATCGGAGCGGTCCCCACAGCGTTGCTTATGATCTGGCTCCGCCGCGAGGACAGCAGTCTCCTTTCGCTTGGGGTCCTTAGACTTCGGCTTCGGGGGAGGCGCCTCCAGCAGACTGTGCACGAAGAGCCTCCCCTCCTCAGCCTTGGCGCAGCGGTCGGCGATCTCGAAGAGCCTGACGACGGAAGTCAGCTCATCATTCACGGACAGCCTCTCCCGCATCTTGACGTCGAAGACGCCCGTGGAGAACGCGGAGATGACCTCCTCGTTAGAGATCTGGGGGATCTTGTTCCTCATCTGACTGAAGCACTGGATGTACTGACGAAGCGTCTCGCCCTTGTACTGACGCACCGCCTTAAGATCGTTCTTGGTAGCGGGGCGCTCGTACGTGGGCATGAAGTTGGCAACGAACTGATGACATAAATCCTTCCACGAAGTCATGGATTTGTGAGGAAGATTCATGAGCCAAGTTCGCGGAGCGTCCTTGAGGGCCATGGGGAACCAGTTGGCCATGGCACGCTGATCTCCACGCGCAGCCTGGACGGCGATGACGTAGAGTTGGAGGAACTCGACAGGGTTTGTGGTCCTGTCATAGCGCGTGGCGATGTCCGGCTTGAACTTGTCAGGCCAGACCACGTAGCGCTGCTGGCGAGTGAGGGCAAGACACCCAGGGTTGTAGATTGGTTCGCCGGGGGTCCTGACGTTCTTGCCAGCTTCGCTGATGTCATCGATGGCACGGTCATGATTTTCACGGCGGCGCTCGAGGGAGACGCGTGCGTCTTTCGGAGCGCATTGGACGATTTGACAGCTGGGCTCCCCGCGTGGCGAAGATGCGGTGCGGGAAACCACCTTCTTGGCCTTGTTGGCCTTTCCATCTCCGGCGCGACGCCCCGCCGCCGGATCTGGATCTCCCGCGCCCTGGGCTCCTCCCTGGGCCGGGTCTTCGTTGGCAATGGCGACGAGCTCAGCGATTCGAGCGCGCCACCCCTCACGCCCGTCATCGGTGGGTTGATAGCGCAGTAGCTCCTATGCCATGGCGAGAGCCTACGCAGGAGACAGCTGACTCCCAGAACGAGCGCGAGAAGTGGCGGTGGCGGTGAAGGAGAGCGAAGGCTCCGTACGCCCGGACGGGAGGTAGGAGGACTCCAGATCCTCCTCCTCTTCCTCCCCGGCCGAAGCTTCACGACGATGGAAGATGGGCTCGGTTTGCCCCCGAGCAGCGTTGCGACGGCGAAGATGCTCGAGCCTTGGGTTGGCGTCGGCCATGTCGAAGCAGATCTAGGAGAAAACACACCACAGCCCCCTACCTGGCACGCCAAATGTCGATGGATTTCGTGTCGCAAGAACACGGGGTACCACGCGACGGACCCAAGGATTCGAACGTAGGGGGCTGAACGTGTGAGATCTTGGATCGCAATAAAACACGGTGATGGAAGCCTCGAGTGTCGACCGCGCTACGCACTGCAGAGAGAGAGAGACCGGGCTTTACCCAGGTTCAGGGCCCTCGTGGTGAGGTAAAACCCCTACTTCCTGCCTTCTTGTATTGCAACGTGACACCTCGCGAGGAGTACAAGGCCTTGGTTACAAAGTTCTAGCTGGCCAGAGGTTGAAGAACCTGCGTGCCCAGCTAGCAACTTGGGGAAGATCAGATCCCATCTAAGGAGCGGCCTCCCTTCCTTTTATAGCGCCAAGGTCCTCCTTCCCCTTATCTTCTTGGGGAAGGGGTTGCCACACATATGGCCAAGGAAGGGTGGACAGCTGTAGACTACGTTCTTCTGTAGACATAGTCTTCGCAGGGTACTGGCGCCGGTCCACAGGAGTGGGTGGAGGAAGCTGACGTCCTCTTCTGGCGCCCTGCACCGTCCACGCTATTTTTAGGGGGGTGGCCAACAACCACTGTGCCGCTTTGGGCAGGCACGGCGAAAGTTGGTCTCCTCCCTGTCGGGGGTAGCGTGGGCGGTATGCGGTCTTCTGCCCGTTATCTTCTTGCTCTGCACGCAAACGTGCTGAGCTGACGTGGGCGTACTTCCTCTCCTCACCAGCGGGGGCTCGTGAGGAGGTCTTCTGGTCCTTAGTCATTTGTGTCGTCGTTCTCCTCACGAGGTGCCTCCTCGTGAGGGTCTTCTCTGTAGCTTGGGTCATCGATTCTGAAGGTGGGCCGATGACGTGGCCCAGGAGCAGGTGGACCGGGATACCCCGGTATCCATAACACCGACACTTGTTGTTGTACTCTGTATCTTGTAACAACCCAAGTTTTTGGAAAAATAGAAATAAATGGAATTTATCAAAATACCAAATTTTGGAGCCAACAAAAACTTTTATTTTGAATACTGGATTAATTTCTTGCCTTTTTGAAACTTCTGAGTTTGAGCATTTGCTCCCATGCTTCAAATAAAAAGAAAGAATCTGAGAAAGGTTTGAAAACAAATCCTTTGAGCCAAACAATTTCAACCCTCCAAAAAGAAACTATTTGGAAAGGAAGTAAAATCTTATTTCAAGAATCCTAGATTGTCTTTAAAACAATAGAATAAAAAGATTCCACTTTTGAAAATTATTTTTCTCTTCATCAAATGAAGATTTCCAAAATGATTTGTATGTATATACTACCTTATTCCAAATGTTAACCCTTTGAAAACCTCCCCTGATTTCTTAGCCAAACTTGAAGACCAAAAATAAGACCTGTGCTTATTAAATGAGTTAATCAAAATAGATTTTCTGCATATTTCAATCTTGCATAAGTGCACGCCAAATCCATTTGGGAAACATCGTTCAAATAAACAAAGTCATCCAATCCCATGCAACCAGGAAGAAAACATAAAGAAATGAGAAGAAACACCAAAACCCTGAATCGGAAAGATAAGAAAAGCTATCTTCCAAATATTACTGATTACACTACTTTACCCCTTTGTACTAAGAAATTCTTGAACTAGACCATCATGCACCTCTCCACCACAGATGAGAACAAGTTATATTCAATCAAAGCCTGCAAAGTTTGAAACCAAAAACTACTTGGAAACCTATTTAAATTTCTACCAAAGTTTGAATTCAAATAAGAGGTCATTCCCAACTCCATGTCATCTCCAAGAAAACCAACACTTTTGGGCCAAGATAAAACTTTTTTATCTATTATTGCATGCATACATAGTATTTTAAATACACGTTGTTTTATGATTTCATGTGTGTTTTAATTTGTTGTGCAATGTTTAGTTAATTCGAACTTAACCAATAGAAGCATTAGAGAAGAACCACAAAGATCAAAAGAACCAGAAGCAAGAGAAATAAAGAAAAAGAGAAGAAAAGATGATCTAGAAAAAGTTAACCACTACCCTACTTTGGACCTTTAGAATAAGAAATCTGTAACTCAAGCAAAGGTGTGGTCAGTTAGTTGAGCTTGACCATATCACATACTAACTCAACCAAGAAGTTTCCAGCAAAAACTCAAACCCTAACCTCTTTCAAAATCTGTCCAAAGTTTGAATCTAAAACAGAAACCGTACTTCAAAATTGAAATAAGATTTTTGCAAAACCTCATATTTCTTCATAACAAAAATATGTTTGGAGTCCTTATCCAATATCTTGACAACCCACGGTGGCAGATTTCAAAATTTCAAAATTTGAATTCTTTCGGGCATTTCAACAAACACTTGGTGGGCAGAAATCTAACAAAATCAAATCAACTGTTTGCAACAGTGGTTGGCAGCCCTAGTCCTAGTCCCTGACCTCCAAGCAGTGCCCTGGACTCTCCTCGGTCGAGCCCCTATCTCCCCTGCCCAAACCCCAGCCGTGAAATGTGGACAAAAAGAGGAGAACCACCCCGGACCCCTCCCCACAGCCATCACTTGGCCCCTCTGCACCAGACCACCCCGCAGCCCGCAAGCGCGCTAGTAGCACGCCACAGCACGCCGCAGCCCTCCGCCGAAAGCACCGACCGCCGCGTCCCTTCTGTAGCCGACACCGGCCGCGCTCTGGCCGCAGATCCCCTCACCTCGTGCTCCCTCTCCCGCCTATAAAAGGCCACCTCTCTTCCCTGAAAAGATTCCCCTCACCTCCCTCTACCTCCTAGACATCATCTCTTCGCTAGTTGCTCGCCGGTTTGAGCTCGCCGGCGTAGGCTGAGCTCCAGGACGCCAGCCGTTCCCGGTGTTCCAGCCGCTCCCTCAAGGTGCCGCCTGGACGAGGTGGAGGAGGAGAAGCTCCTCCGCCGGACTGCAACGTGCCGGCGCCTCCCGTGCCACCCTCGTCGAGCTACGCCGCCGCGCCCTGCCTCGCCGTCGGTGAGTTCCTCCCAGTAACCCGAGTTGAGGACGACGACGAGTACCGGTTCGATGAGTCCTGGCAGCTGGGCCCCCTTGGTCAGCCCGGTTGTCTTTTTTTTTTCCTCTCTGGCTCTCACACCCGTAGCAGCCTAGTGGGCCGGCCCAGTTTAGTCTGTGTGTCCGGCCCGAGTTAAAAAAAAAAGGGGGTTAATATATTTTTCAATTCTTGAAAAACTCATTCAGATGCTTTCGTATATTTAATTTTCCCGGAGTTCTACCGACTCAAATTTAACAAATGAAAATGTTCTGGAAACCTTAGAATATAAGCTATCCATTAGAAGTTGTTTCAACACAATTAGATTTACATAGTGGTTGCAGTAAAAATAACAAAACAGGAGCTTTTCCAAGTTAGAAAATCCATATCAATTCAAATAAAATTCCTAAAAATATAAATCCAACTTTAGAAATTCACAATTAGTGATACCCACCTGCCTATACCATTAGATCTCATTTTTGAACCTTTTAAAGTAAATGCTATTTACCTATATGGTTAAATAGGCATTTGCCATATAGGATTTTATTAAACTCAAATCTATAATCAAAATTTTTATGGAACCCTTGTTGTTAAACCACATTTCCGAATACCTATCAATAGGTACTAATCCTAGTTCATGTGGACTTGTAGAAGATATTTGGAAATTTACCACTACATAGTAGTAATTAGAAACTCAAACTTGCACACCAATCTCAAAATATGGAAATGATATAAAACCAAATTCTAATCAACCACATTTTCTAAGATTCATCTATATCCATGGACCTAGGTCAACTTGGGGCTATACATAACCTTTGGATATTTAAACAAGATCACTAAATAGTTGCAAACTAGAAATGGCTTCAATAAAAGAAAAAGACTCCAAATCCTATGAAGCCTCTTTGGTTGAACCATAATCTTGATTATCTACTTGTAGTCCACGACCTTGGTCAAAAAGGACTTGCAGGAGATATTTTCATAATCAAAAATAAATAAACCCTACTTAGATACAACAACTCAATAATCTCATTCATCAGAACTCAATTATCTTCGAAGCCACTCTCCATAGACTTCCTAGATAGTTTCCCTTACCCCAACGATCCTTATTTGAGTGAATATGTGTTGTTTGGGGAATTGTGTGGTGATTGTATGCTTATTTGATTTTCGACGATTAGACGACCACGAGAGTAAGGAGAATGGATCCCGAAGTCCACCAAGAAATGGAGATGGAGATCAATCAATCAAAGATGAAGATGAAGACTATTTTGACTTTGCCAAGCCAGGCAAGCCATCTTTTGAATCATACTCCAATGCCTAGTTTTACTATTGCATTCTACTTGTTTTAAGTAAATTGCATGATTGAATTGCTAGAGTAGAATGATAGAAGTTTAGTGATATCTTGCTTAGCAAGAGCATCAAGCTAAGTTTATCCAAGATTCCTATTAGTAGCCAATATCACCCAATGTAGTTGCTTAGTCGCTAATACAAGTTGGTGCTATCTCTAGAGGAACCCCATTTGAACTTGGTGAACTAAACTTGAAAACTTGAATTGGAGACCACTCCTACATGATGGTTTTATGACGGAAAAATAATCTTGCCTAAGAACTATGGAACGTATTTGCAAATTGATAATAAGTGATGTACTATGTGAGCCAACCTTTACTGTATGACCACATTACCCCTGAATGGGAAGGGGCATAGTCCGTAGTTTGTTTGCTTTAGTATGGGTGACCTCATTGAACTTATAGGGGATGGATCCTACGGGACGCCCCCGAAGCCGGGACTAGCCATAGATGTGATGGAGGATACCACAGTCTATGGGAGTCCAAGGTAGAGCATCCTCTAGCCGGAAAAACTATGGGTACCATTCCGTATCTGGACTCATAGGGAGGATCCCTATACTAAAGTAGGCAAGTGAAAGATTTGTTCGATTATCTGAACCTCGCATACTTTGCGTATGACGAACCGTGGATTTCTCCCGGCAGATGTATCGAATCTTGTGGGTAAAGTGTACCCCTCTGCAGAGGTTTTCAAACTATTCGAATAGCTGCGTCCTCGGTCATGGACAGTTGGCAAGCTGTACTTGACTTTTGTCAAGAATGTTAACAACTGAAGGTGAACTTGGTGAATGACTTGACTTGATATTTGATGGTGACCAACACTTGAAGTTCCTCTTTAGATGAACTTAGAGAACTAAACCTCTTTTCTACTAATGAACATTCTTGGGAAATAAAGCTAGCATTTTGCAAATAACCCTAGTGCTTAGTCCACCATATCAACCATGCATATCTCTTTCCCCACTTTGTTTATAAGATGGTTTGTGAGTGCATCCAATGTACTCATGGTTGTGTCCCTGGCTATTAACTTGGCCAGACTTGAAGGAGCAAGATCAAGAAGGAAGGACTCATTGACGGCTTTGCGAATTAGGCTCGTTTCCTACTGTCTGCTTTGCATGTGCGGTTGAAGCTTGACAATATGGACCCAAAGTGTTATTCCGCTGCATGTTGATGTATTGTAAGGTTTGGTCTGTGCGACCACCTATGTAATTCCCTTTATTTACTATTAATGGCTATGACTATGATATCAACTACGTTATGTAAATCACAACAATCATTCTGGGATTGTGATGGATTACATAACGGGCACTTCGAATTTGTTATCAAATTTGAGGTCGTCACAAGTTGGTATCAGAGCCTAGGCTGACTCTAGGAAACCCTAGTTAGCGTGGTCATTAGAAAATGATATCTCTGATATCACAAGTTTGGTATCAGGACTATCATGACCTTAGGAGACCTTAGTTAGTATGGTCGTTAGCTAAGAAAGTGATATGTTGACAAAAACTTATTTCTACAAAAGAAATTTATTTGCTTTGGTATCCAAAGCCAATCTTATACTCCCATCTTATTCACTTCAAATATCTTACACTCTCAACTTATACTCTCAAGAGATTTTGACAAAGAATTTATTTACCTCTTTAATTACAAAGTCTTTTCAAATATTTGTTTCACTCTATTCCTCATCTACTTCAAATTAATACTATGGATGATATACCGACCTAAGACCGAAGGACTTTTGGATGAAAAGATTAGGGACTCAATATTTTTCAAGGCTTCAACCTTGGATGTCAACTACGACCGCTACCAACGAAAGAGAGTCTCTTCATCTGATCCAGAAATCTTCCAACAAGAGTCAACCCTGCGACATCAAGATTTCAAGAGCAAATCAAGAGTGATCAGAACTGATGAAGACCCAGCAACCTTTTGACCCACAGGATTTATAGAAAACGCTTAGTTAATTTCATTGAGCTACCCTTACCTCACGATTAGTAAGTGTGCTTAGTGCCTGGTGTGTATGAACGATTGATTTGTTTTGAGATGTGTTGCTCATATGCCCTATGGCAACATGTAGCAACCACCTCAACAGCTTGTTTTCTCAAAACTGTTCTAGTATGTTTTGCCCAAAACTAAACTTTTAAACCCTACCAATCCCACATTAGAAACCTTTTGAAAGTTGTTCCCTCTCATCTACTGCAGAGCTCAACCCCTGATGCACCTCACCTGCTCGCAAGTCTACACAACTACACCAGGACCCACCCTAGGAAATCTACATTTCGAGTCATATCAAATTCCCTTCATTTAGGAGCTCAAGTTGTCAAGACTAGCAAAAAGTCTCAATCTCGTAAGAAGCAAAATCAAGCAAGAGATATGTACCATCAAGCAAGTGGATGTCCAATACGCTGCAAGGGAGACTATGAGAAGACTCTGCGATCTGGAAAAAAATAGTTACTGGTGGCAAGACCAACATTACCTGCTATGAGTGCGGAATCAAGGGGCACTACTCCAACGAGTGCCCAAAGAAGCTGAACGAAGCACCACCATCTATCGCATGCCTGCGTAGCCATGGAATAACTGAAGATCGTGTCAAAGGACGCACCTGCCTCATCATCCTTAACACGACGGAAACACCCTTCCAAAGTAACCACGAGTATGTCTACCAACATGAAGACACAAAGAAAGGAAAACCCGGAATCAGCCACTAGCTACCCGGAAGTTGCACTTAGCTACAAAGCCTGGTAGGAACAAGTTGGATCAATATTTTGGAGCACCAATCAAGAAGCCTTAATCACTTTAGTTTGGTACTAGTAGTCTTGTTTATCTCCTTCTAAAAAGAATGAGACTGTAATCTACAAGACCCTTATTAATGAAATCCTATGGTTTAAACCTAGAAGATTTTTGTTTTGGGAAGTGTGATTGTTTGTTGACATTGCTATGTGATTGATGAATATGTGTTTTGGCCCATCTGGCCACATCACATTTTGGGTGTATCCAATCTTTCTATCTCGATAGGAATCAATATACACTCCATCTCTTATCTGTTAATCTCATTTCCCAATCTATCTCAATCTTAACTTGTGAATCTCGGGACGAGATTCTTTTTAAGGGGGGAAGATTGTAACAACCCAAGTTTTTGGAAAAATAGAAATAAATGGAATTTATCAAAATACCAAATTTTGGAGCAAACAAAAACTTTTATTTTGAATACAAGATTAATTTCTTGCCTTTTCGAAACTTCTGAGTTTGAGCATTTGCTCCCATGCTTCAAATAAAAAGAAAGAATCTGAGAAAGGTTTGAAAACAAATCCTTTGAACCAAACAATTTAAACCCTCCAAAAAGAAACTATTTGGAAAGGAAGTAAAATCTTATTTCAAGAAACCTAGATTGTCTTTAAAACAATAGAATAAAAAGATTCCATTTTCAAAAATTATTTTTCTCTTCATCAAATGAAGATTTCCAAAATGATTTGTATGTATATACTACCTTATTCCAAATGTTAACCCTTTGAAAACCTCCCCTGATTTCTTAGCCAAACTTGAAGACCAAAAATAAGACCTGTGCTTATTAAATGAGTTAATCAAAATAGTTTTTCTGCATATTTCAATCTTGCATAAGTGCAGGCCAAATCCATTTGGGAAACATCGTTCAAATAAACAAAGTCATCCAATCCCATGCAACCAGGAAGAAAACATAAAGAAATGAGAAGAAACACCAAAACCCTGAATCGGAAAGATAAGAAAAGCTATCTTCCAAATATTACTGATTACACTACTTTACCCCTTTGTACTAAGAAATTCTTGAACTGGACCATCATGCACCTCTCCACCACAGATGAGAACAAGTTATATTCAATCAAAGCCTGCAAAGTTTGAAACCAAAAACTACTTGGAAACCTATTTAAATTTCTACCAAAGTTTGAATTCAAATAAGAGGTCATTCCCAACTCCATGTCATCTCCAAGAAAACCAACACTTTTGGGCCAAGATAAAACTTTTTTATCTATTATTGCATGCATACATAGTATTTTAAATACATGTTGTTTTATGATTTCATGTGTGTTTAATTTGTTGTGCAATGTTTAGTTAATTCAAACTTAACCAATAGAAGCATTAGTGAAGAACCACAAAGATCAAAAGAACCAGAAGCAAGAGAAATAAAGAAAAAGAGAAGAAAAGATGATCTAGAAAAAGTTAACCACTACCCTACTTTGGACCTTTAGAATAAGAAATCTGTAACTCAAGCAAAGGTGTGGTCAGTTAGTTGAGCTTGACCATATCACATACTAACTCAACCAAGAAGTTTCCAGCAAAAACTCAAACCCTAACCTCTTTCAAAATCTGTCCAAAGTTTGATTCTGAAACAGAAACCATACTTCAAAATTGAAATAAGATTTTTGCAAAACCTCATATTTCTTCATAACAAAAATATGTTTGGAGTCCTTATCCAATATCTTGACAACCCACGGTGGCAGATTTCAAAAATTCAAAATTTGAATTCTTACGGGCATTTCAACAAACACTTGGTGGGCAGAATTCTAATAAAATCAAATCAACTGTTTGCAACAGTGGTTGGTAGCCCTAGTCCTAGTCCCTGGCCTCCAAGCAGTGCCCTGGACTCTCCTCGGTCGAGCCCCTGTCTCCCCTGCCCAAACCCCGGCCGTGAAATGTGGACAAAAAGAGGAGAACCACCCCGGACCCCTCCCCACAGCCATCACTTGGCCCCTCTGCACCAGACCACCCCGCAGCCCGCAAGCGCGCCACAGCACGCCACAGCACGCCGCAGCCCTCCGCCAAAAGCACCGACCGCCGCGTCCCTTCTGTAGCCGACACCGGCCGCGCTCTGGCCGCACATCCCCTCACCTCGTGCTCCCTCTCCCGCCTATAAAAGGCCACCTCTCTTCCCTGAAAAGATTCCCCTCACCTCCCTCTACCTCCTAGACATCATCTCTTCGCTAGTTGCTCGCCGGTTTGAGCTCGCCGGCGTAGGCCGAGCTCCAGGACGCCAGCCGTTCCCGGTGTTCCAGCCGCTCCCTCAAGCTACCGCCTGGACGAGGTGGAGGAGGAGAAGCTCCTCCGCCAGACTGTAACGCGCCGGCGCCTCCTGTGCCACCCTCGTCGAGCTACGCCGCCGTGCCCTGCCTCACCGTCGGTGAGTTCCTCCCAGTAACCCGAGTTGAGGACAACGACGAGTACCGGTTCAATGAGTCCTGGCAGCTGGGCCCCCTTGGTCAGCCCGGTTGTCTTTTTTTTTTCCTCTCTGGCTCTCACACCTGTAGCAGCCTAGTGGGCCGGCCCAGTTTAGTCTGTGTGTCCGGCCCGAGTTAAAAAAAAGGGGGTTAATATATTTTTCGATTCTTGAAAAACTCATTCAGATGCTTTCGTATATTTAATTTTCCCTGAGTTCTACCAACTCAAATTTAACAAATGAAAATATTCTGGAAACCTTAGAATATAAGCTATCCATTAGAAGTGGTTTCAACACAATTAGATTTACATAGTGGTTGCAGTAAAAATAACAAAACAGGAGCTTTTCCAACTTAGAAAATCCATATCAATTCAAATAAAATTCCTAAAAATATAAATCCAACTTTAGAAATTCACAATTAGTGATACCCACCTGCCTATACCATTAGATCTCATTTTTGATCCTTTTAAAGTAAATGCTATTTACCTATATGGTTAAATAGGCATTTGCCATATAGGATTTTATTAAACTCAAATCTATAATCGAAATTTTTATGGAACCCTTGTTGTTAAACCACATTTCCAAATACCTATCAATAGGTACTAATCCTAGTTCATGTGGACTTGTAGAAGATATTTGGAAATTTACCACTACATAGTAGTAATTAGAAACTCAAACTTGCACACCAATCTCAAAATATGGAAATGATATAAAACCAAATTCTAATCAACCACATTTTCTAAGATTCATCTATATCCATGGACCTAGGTCAACTTGGGGTTATACATAACCTTTGGATATTTAAACATGATCACTAAATGGTTGCAAACTAGAAATGGCTTCAATAAAAGAAAAAGACTCCAAATCCTATGAAGCCTCTTTGGTTGAACCATAATCTTGATTATCTACTTGTAGTCCACGACCTTGGTCAAAAAGGACTTGCAGGAGATATTTTCATAATCCAAAATAAATAAACCCTACTTAGATACAACAACTCAATAATCTCATTCATCGGAACTCAATTATCTTCGAAGCCACTCTCCATAGACTTCCTAGATAGTTTCCCTTACCCCAACGATCCTTATTTGAGTGAATATGTGTTGTTTGGGGAATTGTGTGGTGATTGTATGCTTATTTGATTTTCGACGATTAGACGACCACGAGAGTAAGGAGAATGGATCCCGAAGTCCACCAAGAAATGGAGATGGAGATCAATCAATCAAAGATGAAGATGAAGACTATTTTGACTTTGCCAAGCCAGGCAAGCCATCTTTTGAATCATACTCCAATGCCTAGTTTTACTATTGCATTCTACTTGTTTTAAGTAAATTGCATGATTGAATTGCTAGAGTAGAATGATAGAAGTTTAGTGATATCTTGCTTAGCAAGAGCATCAAGCTGAGTTTATCCAAGATTCCTATTATTAGCCAATATCACCCAATGTAGTTGCTTAGTCGCTAATACAAGTTGGTGCTATCTCTAGAGGAACCCCATTTGAACTTGGTGAACTGAACTTGAAAACTTGAATTGGAGACCACTCCTACATGATGGTTTTATGACGGAAAAATAATCTTGCCTAAGAACTATGGAACGTATTTGCAAATTGATAATAAGTGATGTACTATGTGAGCCAACCTTTACCGTACGACCACATTACCCCTGAATGGGAAGGGGCGTAGTCCGTAGTTTGTTTGCTTTAGTATGGGTGACCTCATTGAACTTATAGGGGATGGATCCTACGGGACGCCCCCGAAGCCGGGACTAGCCATAGATGTGATGGAGGATACCACAGTCTATGGGAGTCCAAGGTAGAGCATCCTCTAGCCGAAAAAACTATGGGTACCATTCCGTATCTGGACTCATAGGGAGGATCCCTATACTAAAGTAGGCAAGTGAAAGATTTGTTTGATTATCTGAACCTCGCATACTTTGTGTATGACGAACCGTGGATTTCTCCCAGCAGATGTATCGAATCTTGTGGGTAAAGTGTACCCCTCTGCAGAGGTTTTCAAACTATTCGAATAGCCACGTCCTCGGTCATGGACAGTTGGCAAGCTGTACTTGACTTTTGTCAAGAATGTTAACAACTGAAGGTAAACTTGGTGAATGACTTGACTTGATATTTGATGGTGACCAACACTTGAAATTCCTCTTTAGATGAACTTAGAGAACTAAACCTCTTTTCTACTAATGAACATTCTTGGGAAATAAAGCTAGCATTTTGCAAATAACCCTAGTGCCTAGTCCACCATATCAACCATGCATATCTCTTTCCCCACTTTGTTTATAAGATGGTTTGCGAGTGCATCCAATGTACTCATGGCTGTGTCCCTGGCTATTAACTTGGCCAGACTTGAAGGAGCAAGATCAAGAAGGAAGGACTCATTGACGGCTTTGCGAATTAGGCTCGTTTCCTACTGTCTGCTTTGCCTGTGCGGTTGAAGCTTGACAATATGGACCCAAAGTGTTATTCCGCTGCATGTTGATGTATTGTAAGGTTTGGTCTGTGCGACCACCTATGTAATTCCCTTTATTTACTATTAATGGCTATGACTGTGATATCAACTACATTATGTAAATCACAACAATGATTCTGGGATTGTGATGGATTACATAACGGGCACTTCGAATTTGTTATCAAATTTGAGGTCGTCACATATCCTTATCTCCAACTAAGGGTCATTTTAGTTGTTCTGTCATTGAGAATACTTTGGTTTGGGTTTTAGGACAAGTTTAGATCTTAGCATATATGAGAATTAGATACAAGAGATCTAAAGAAGATTCCTACCCAAACTCAGTAAAACAAGGCAATTCATCTTACAAACAATATCTAACAAACATTCAACATAACAAGCAAACTAGTTTTCAAACCAACGGGAAGGTACGATCACCCACAAGTCGGCATGATCATAAACGTCTATTACATGTCGTCCTTTATTATAAATCCTAACTGGAGGTCCAACTAAAGCTTCTTAGTTTTTTTCCTTCTAGGCAGATCCATTGTTCTGGTCCAGTTGCTTCTATAGATTGGCAATCCGCTCATCCTTTGTGGTGATGAGGTCCTGTTGAACACTAAGTTCAGATTCCAATTTTTCCATGTCACCTTGAAGTTGGTTTATGGTTTCGTTCAATGTAGTAGTGTCTTCCTTGTTCTTGTATAGGTGCAGTTGCACCCACCAATATTCTTCACCTTCCTCAAATCCTTTGTAAACAGCTTCTCCTTGCATTCCCATACTTAACATGAGGTTCTTCAAGGCTTTGGGAAACTCAGTCTCACACTTCAGAGTCATGTCATTACTGGTCCTTTCTTTAGTGATTCAATGAGGCTGGTCATCTAAATTAGAAGGAAAAGTAGTGTAAAACAAATGAATGGGATAAGTTCCTACAAGAAAATTTCGAACTAAAGTAAATAGATTGATTTCATTTAGAAAATTGAATTGATTTTCTTTTTAAAGAGAGAGGAAAGAATCCTAAGGCTTCCTAGTCTAATCCAAACCTAGGGTCTCGATTCTACAGGCAACACTATGCTCTGATACCATTCTGTAGCGCCCTGCCTTTATCAAAAGGCAGAACTCCTATGTTAATGTGCCATTCCCTGGATCAGTAGATAGCACCATAGTAAAAAATAAGTAATCATTACAATAGCATCAATATTACAACGTAAATCCAGTTACATAGGTCTTCAAACTTACGAGTACATAGCATAAAACATAGTTGCAGTGAGCCTCCATTCTTCATCATGTGCCACAGGCAGACATGTTGGAATATAGTCTCGAGATCCTACTCCTGGTTCCTTACTTGAAATAAAACCTACACATTTGAATATGCAGCCCCAGAGGGGTCAGTACAATGATATACTGGCAAATGACACATATTTGGTGGCTGTTGTGAAAGAACTAACTACATGACATTTGGCTTGTGGATCTCATAGAATGATTTGCATAAAGCTAATTTTATCCTAAAATCCTTTTTATACTTTCTTTCTAAAATTTTATTTTTCAAGGGTCAAGACAACCCCCATACATTACATACTGGCCGGTATGTAGTTTCTGGGCGAAACTCAACATAGTTTTGAAGTACAGAAACCACCACCCCTCGGAGTGTATGGCCCTGAGCCTTCTCCTGATTGTTGCTAGTCAATTTTTAAAGCATTCAGAATGGTGATGAGATTCTTCTGTACATTCCATGTCTAGAGACTCAAATTGTCCATTCCGAGGACACGGCTAATCGATTAGTTTTACACCTTTCAAGGGTTGTGCACTTTCACCTTATGACTCATTTTATGCCCATACATAACATGAGACGAGACCTTTTAGAAGGAGAGGGCAACTAACTGGCAAGCTCCATTCCCAACCTACAATTCAACTACCTGCCACTGCTTCACACACAAGCTACACCCTCACATCTAATCAGTCAAGACAGAGCCCATAATGTCATAAGGCTGCACTGGAAGCACTCTAAGCATGGAAGACATGGTAACCTCTTTATTCCTGGGTGGCCATCCCGAGCGGCATTCTGAGTACACATCCTTACTGGCATGTGCCCCAGAACCCACCTACTTCGCCGCCTCTTATCAAACCAATCCACCCAGGTGTTTCATTTTAGTTGAAGTTCTTAATTTGTTCACAAAACACTTTTACAAGTGATTATAGCATGGCATCAATATTTTTCAAAGTATTTAGCATCCTAATAGGTGGGGTTTGAAGGATAGCTACACACTACTAGGATCTAAGCATTTTATAAAATAGTTGAATATTCCACCTATCATGCATACTACTGGATCACACTAATGCAATAGTAAAATGGGTAAAGGGATATGTGTGTCACTTGCCTTGTTGAAGATCACGATGTTTCCACTTCTCTCAACTATGCACGTAGCTCTTCACACCAACTATAGCACAAAATAACATAAAATAAACACACCATACCAACACAACCAAACAAATCAAACAATTGAAAGGTGTTGGTTTTAACAATTTAAATTATTGAGATTGTTATGACAAGAAAGATATGGTAAAGGATCATGAATTATGAGATATGAATTTGAGAACTTAGTTGGGAAAGATCAATAAGATTTGAGAGATAATTGGACTAGGCATAATATAATTGATGAAGTTTTTATGCTTTATTAAAGAATATATGAGTTTTAGGAATAGCTCATGTGTAATAAATTACACAAGAGTCAATTTGTGCAACTACAACACTATTGAGTAAATGTGACAACAATTACTCTTAAATAGCATCTATTGCACTTAGGCACTAGGCAAGGTTTTAAGAATGCTTGAACTACTCAATTAGCACATTTGCAAGTTGAATAGTCCAATACATGTGAACAAAACTAAGTAGGTATTGGATTGCGTATGAATGATTGATATTTGAGGACATGGCTCAAAAGGTTCATTGATCAACATGGTGTATAACACATACTACGGTATGGGTTATAACAACACCACATTAACAAAATCTAGGTTTGAGATGAATTCATATTCTACTCAAGTAGCACAATTGCAATTTGAATATATATGAATTAGACAAAATAAGTTTAGATAAACAAGACATAATTGATGAAGCCTTTATGCTTTATCAAAGCATGAATGAAACTTGGAATAACTCATGTGAACTACTTCACACAAGTGTCAAATAGTGCACAACCATACTATTGAGTAAATGTGACAACAATTACTCTTAAATAGTATGCATAACACTTAGACATTGGGTAAAGATTCATGAAACATTGTGTTACTCAATTAACTCATTTGTTAATTGAATAGTTCTACACATGAGATCATGATCAAGTGGACAGAGGATTGATTATGGGTAGATAACATTTGAGATCTTGGTTTATGGTTTCTATTGGGTACATGGAGTGTCAGATAGGTGCCATGATGTTGATTAGATCAACACCACAAAGATAGCAAGAATAGAATCTATGATTGAGATGTATCACACTTTACTCAAACAACATAATTATAATTTGAATATGTGTGAACTAGACAAGATAGGTCTAAGTAGATATGATCTTGATCAAGATGTTATTTAGATAACATTGATGACTAGGTATGATTATTAGATTTTCTATGGTAGTAGAATTGAATCAATAGCTCAACAGCAAGAGTAGAACTGATGATTAAGATATGTCTCACTTTACTCAAATAACTCAATTGAAATTTGAATAGGTGTGAAATAGACATGATGTACGTGGATGGATATGACATTGGATCAAAGTGATCTCAAGATGATATTTGATAACTAGGTATGATCATAGGGTTTTCTAAAGTAGAAGGAATCATTGATTGAAATAGAAATAGAATTAATCTATATAGGAATACTCAAATTCTCATATTAGAATTTGAATTATTGTGAAGTGGTTTAGTAAAATTAGGAAGTGATGCTACTAAATAGCTTGCAGCAAAACAAAGCTACTGCAATTGGATTCATTCTAAAATAAATTTTAGAACTCAAGATATGGTCAAATTAGTGATTTGAATAGATTTGAATGCACAAAATGTGTGCACGTATCAAATTTGGATTTTATTGATCCTATGATTTTCTACAAGTTGAGAGGATTCCAAAGACTACAAATTTGTAATTTTTGGATTAACAGAACAAAAGATATGAATTTTACAAGATAATAGAAGGTTTTATTCCAATTTGAAAATAGTTTCAAATTGAACCCATAAAATATGAATTATTATTGTACTACTAGATTCTAGATGTTCTAAGGATTCCAACAAGATATTATTTGCTATTTTTGGACTTACAGAAAGAAAGTTATGAATTTTATAAGACTAGATCAAATTCTGATTCAAAATTCTATTTGAATCCTATTTTAGATCGGAGCAGGCCACGTGGCTGTATCGGATTGGAGGGTACTGGTTCAGGAGGATCATGATTTTTGACCATCAGATTCAAGTGGATTTGTGTGGCTCAGATCAGATGGTACTATTTCAGTTTAGTGACCTATTCTGGCCCATTGGATCTCAATCTAACGGATCACAGAGGATGAGAGGGAGAGCTCACCGCGGGGGCTGGGTTTGATCACCAGTGGTGAGGTCTGTGCACTAGAGGTGGTCGTCGGCGGCATTCTGGGGGGTCTCTGGAAGCAACAGAGAGGTGGACGATGATCGGCGTGGTAAGGGGAAACCAGGGGCATGGTCGGCATCGTCGATTACTTCCAGTGGAGAGGGAGAGAAGTGGCCGGAGGAGCTCGGGCGGAGATGGACTTCAGGTGAGGAAGCTTGCTTTGATTTGCTATGAAATAGGAAGAGAGACAAGTATTAACAAATGTGCCAGATCCTGGGAAAGAGAACGGTACCAGAGAGAGGGCTCGGAATACCGGCGGCTCATCGGAATCGACGAATTTCTGCGGCGGTTGCTGCAACCTCCGGCGGGCGATTTTGGGCAGCCTGGGGGCTCTCTGGTGGAATTGGAAGAGGGAAAACGGAGAGGAGAGAGGGGGCCATTTATAGGCATGGGCGGGGCATCGAATTAGGCTGGCATTTAATCGAATTGAAGTGGAGAAATCAGTGCGGAGGCTCGGTTACTAGCGTGAAGCTCGGACAGAGGAAGGAGAAGCTGACCTGGCCTGACTGGTGGGGTCCACGCATTAGTGAGGGAAAAAGAAATCTGTACCAATTCGGGAAAAAGGAGGATGGGCCACGGGCCGCCTCTGGTGCTGGGCCGGAATGGCGCCCCCGGCCTTTTTATCCTTTTTCGATTTCTTTTTCCTTTTCTGTTTTACCAAATCTTTAATAACTTTTCCAAATATGATTCAAATCAAGCCAAACCATTTTCATAAATTTTGCAAAATTCACAGCAAGGTTTTAAACCAATATGAGACATATTTTTAGAACCAAAATAGGATTTTTAATAAAAGATCTTAATTGAGCCTGATGGCTTTGCTTGCATAAAATAATAGTAACAGGGTTTGACATTAAATCCTTTGAAATAAGAAATAATACTTTATAAAATAATGTTTGAAATTACCTTTCAAACTTAGTTTTTAAAATACAATCTTTACTAAATAAAACCACATTTGTGATTCACTCCTTTGCAAGCAAGCTTGCATAGGTTTGAATAAAGGATAGTATTTTGATACTTGATCTTTCTCAAAGAAGTTCTTCAAGAAAATAGTAGAAAGTTTAAAATATTTTTCTAATAAAGATTTCAAATGGACTCAAAAAGTTTTAAATCCCTATGAATTTCCAAACATCTCAAGCAAAACAAAAGCAAAAAAATTCCCCAAAATTTGATAAAATCTTGGGATGTTACAATAGATGGCCAGGTCTCGAGGATCAGGTGGGATCCGATACAGATTACAATATTGACATACGGTAAGAACTCGTATGTCGACTATCATTACAATTGGGCCTAGCTTAATGGGCCTCAGGGGTACTCAACTAACGGGCTCTATTATCTATACCCTTGTCAGTAGCCCCTGAGATTCTACCAGAATTGCAGATTTGGGTTGAATCTCTAATCTTGAAATCCTTGACTTGATCAATTCTTTGACTTCTTCATATCTTCCAATCATCGACTTGGTCTTTCGACTTATCTTATTGATAATATCTCGCAAGGGGTTTTGATGAACAAGCCTGACAACTCTAACGGATCAAGATGTCCGTTAACTACCGGAATAGATACTTGCCACCTACTTCAAATTCAATCCCCTTGGACTTGAATTCGGGATACCGGTCAAACCCACTCTTTTGCCGCATTTAGGACTTACAAAGAATGGATCCCAGTGATTCTCAGGGTACCCAGTGTGTCCACCGGGATTTTCTTCGCATCGTAGACATGGATACATACCAGCAGAGCCAATCCATGTGCGTATACTAGGCCACACAGGACGGATCCCGGGGTCTTACCTTCATGAATAATCATGGTATTCGAGTTTTGTTGTGATAACGCAACTCAAGAATTACATGTCGCAGTCTTATTTGACTAAAAATATTTGGGTTATATAACCATGAATTAATAAAAAACTCACTCCCGATGGGAGTATCATCGAATCTTCCTTCACCTTTGTTGCTTCAAGTATTCATGAATAAATATCATCGGGTGCGCGCTCAGCACTCCCGATGGGAGTAGCCCCCGAGGCTATAGTCGAAGAATTTTTTCAAGTATAGACTTGAATATAGTGTTCTCTTATCTTCATACTTCAATAGTTTAATGATAATTTCATCGGGGGCGCACTCAGCGCTCCCGATGGTAGTAGCCCCCGAGGCTATAGTCGAATGTTTTCAGGTATAGTCTCCTTAATCGTTATTTGAATTGTTGGTGCCAACTTTGTTTCCCTCTTTGATTCATTCTTTATTCAGAACTTGCCATATTCTATATTCGTCGAGTATATGCATCTGTCAACTTGATCTTTTTACTTTTCATCTTCCTCATGACGTCATTGGCCAAATTTAGCTATACGTCACTTTGATTTGAGTGCGAACCGTTTCATGGGTAGCGCGGTAATTTAATATTTTTCTGCCCGTTAGTGGGATGCCGCTTTCGCTCCTTTCGCCATGTCTCAGCCCATGTTCCTTCGCCGAGAAGGTATATAAGGGGAGAGTGGGGTTTTTTACTGTTTACTAGCTCTTCTTCTCTGTCACCACCACCATTGCTAATCTCTGCATCCTTCTCCCCTTGCACATAGCCCCCAGGCTTAGATTTATAGATGCGCGTGAAGCACCTTGCGTCTAAGAACATTATGGCCAAGGGAAAGACGGCGAATCCCGCGACCAACTGGGTGTGCTCTGCTATCTAGCAGAAGGAGGTGGAGAAGGCTAGGACGGATGACCTCATCTCCAGCAAGGACTCCATCAAGTTCCCAAGCACCGAGCGGATCCCTCAGCCCCCGAGCGGTTATCGGGTGATATTCCTCTCCTTCCTCCTTCACGGACTGTCTCTTCCTGCCCACAAGTTTCTTCGTGGGCTTCTTTTTGTTTATGGTGTGCAACTTCACCAGCTCACACCGAGTTCTATCCTCCACATCGCTTGCTTCGTGACTCTTTGCGAGTCATTCTTGGGGATTGAGCCCACTTTCTTCTTTGGTGTTCGATCTTTCGACTCTGCCTAGTGTTGTATTAGCCAGCAAACCTGAACTGGGTGGCGCTGTCATCTCTGTGCACGCCGAAGCTCAATATCTAGAGTTTTCTATGTCTACGTCAGTCCAAGGTTGGAGGACAAAATGGTTCTACATCAAGGACCATAAGGCCTCCTCCGAAGATGAGTATGGCTTAGCCCCCTTTGATGCCTCCAAGGAACTGAAGAAATTGGCATCGTGGGATTCGCCTCCCACAGATGCTGAAATGGAATAGATTGCTCTTCTGTTGACTCGCATCCAAGCTCTGAAAGGAGGTAAAGGAGCTGCTTTGTCAGGTATTCAGCTCATGGCATTCTTTGTGCAACATCGAGTTCAACCCCTTCAGCATCGCCTTTCCAAACTTTGGAGCTATGCTGGATTGGTGGATCGTTCTCGCATCTCTGAAGATCTAATGGAGAAGCAAGATGTCAACAAGCGAGTTAGGAGCCTCACCAAGCTCACCAAGGATCACGCAGTCACAGACTTGACCGCCAATTACTTCGACTCTATGCACCCCCTACCCGAGGTATGCATTTGTTTGCTTTGTATACTTGTTGTTGAATTTCATCGGTTTCCACCTGTGTTTTTCCTTGCATTGAATACTTTTCTGGCTTATTCCTCTGCAGGACCATCAATTCCTCATTTCACTCCCTCCTTTTCCCGAGGAAGGGCCTCTCCCAGCTGATCTGGCCTCTACTATATCTAAAGCCCCTGAGGCTGAAGAAAATAAGGACGGAGATGAAGCCAAAGAATCAGAAGTAGATACCAGCTCGACGACATTGCCTTCTCATGCGCTTTCTGAAGAAACTGGTGCAGACAGGAAAAGGAAGCGTGTCGATGATTTTATGTCTTCGAGTACTTCTGCGCAGAGAACTGCGGCTACTGAAGCCCCTATTCTAGAAGAAGGTGTCGAATTCTTTGACCTTATGGCTTCATAAGTGTTTCCGTGAGTTCCGTTGTCCTTCTTAATTTCTTTCTTTCGGGTTGTATAAAACCTGTTTCTTCTTGTAGTGATGACGAGGAGCCGCAAATGGATGCCATGGCTGTCCCTTCTACACAGGCTGTAATTCCTGACGAGCCTTTCATGCAAGAAGTTGAACCAGCTATGCAGGCGCCAAGGACCACCAGGGCTTCTGTTAAGAAGATTCCTGTGACCCGAGGCACCAAGCGAGCGAAGAAATCCAAAGAAGCCAACGTTTCTCTTGAAGCACATGAGCCCACAAGCTCTTCTGATGATGTGAGCGATTGTACTATAAAAAATTTCCCTTCGCCTTGCATATACTTATACGTTCTTGCCTTGCTAGGTGCTGATGAGGAAATTCGTCGCCTTGGGTACTAAGTGTACTTAGTTTTTGAAGGTTGCGAAAGCTTCTGAAGGTGAATTCTTTGTCCTGTCTTTGCTTACTCTATATGCTTTTTCCCTGTTTATTTGACTTCCTTCCCCTTTCTTTGCTGGACTATAGATGCTCTAGCATCAGCCAATGCTCGCATTTCATCGCTAGAGGATGAGCTTAGCACTTCGCAGAAAGCATTTGATTCCGCAACTGCTGCCAAAGCAAATGCTGAGAAGCTGTATAAGACAGCACTCGCTAAGGCAAAGAAAGCGGAGAAAGCTTTGGCCGATGCCAACAAGGAGCACCTTCAGTGAGAGCAGGTCATAGCCGAATGGCTCAAAAAATGTCTGCTGCTGCTGGAGGTACATACTTGTCTTGTCTTCTTCTTTTACTGTTGTTTCTTTCTTATACTCACTGATATTTCCCTTTCCTGCTATTTACCTACCCCTTCATTGTACAGAGCGTACCAAGGTACCTTTGTCTACTCTGCAGCCGGGCGATGATCCCCTTATGGCCGCGGTTAACTTACTCGAATCAAACTGGATATCTGTCCAGGAGATCTTTGACTTGGTTAACCGTGTTCTTTCGCGGACGTTTGTCAGGTTGTGGCCTAAGAAAAAGGTGGAGGTTCTGATCAATGACCTGAAGAAACTCGCCAAAGCCTTCGATACTGATGATGATCCCATCCTCTAGCTGAAGGTGCTTTCTGTGAAGCAAGGTGCTGAGGGTGCCATTGCGCTTTCCTATGCACATGGTGCAGATCTTGATTGGGAGAAGATTAGCTCCCCTCATGGACGCACCAGCTCGGAACTGAAGGCCTTTTTTGAGAAGGTGAAGAAATTTACGCCCGCCATAGTGTCGATAATTTCTCCCTTAGTGGCTTCTGCAGCTTTCTTGATGCGAACTTCATCGACTCCAGCGATGGCTACTTCTGCGCCTCCTTTAACTGCTGATGCTGAGGGAACCATCCCTTCCTCTGCCATAGAGCAAAATGCTAAGGTGGCGTAGACTCGGCTTCTTTATTGTAGTTTCAATTTCTGCTTTTGATTGTAAGAACCTTTAATCATATGCAACCCGAGAACCTTAGCCAAAGGGTTTGCATGTATGTAAAGATATCTCTTTTCTATGATATATTGTGTTAGTTTCTGAAATGTTTCCCCTTTCCTTTCTTTTGACTTCCAGTCCATGCGCATCAGTGATCCTTTGAGTCACGCTCATGCTCCCTCTTCTGCCAGCGCGTTTGGTTCCAAAGTTTTGTCGCCTCCTCGCCGCTGCTGTCAATGCGCAGAATATTCTTCAAGGATTGCAGATCTTGAGGCTCGCTTAACTTTGGCCAAACGCCAAGCAAAGATGGTTGTTGACAAAGCTAGCAAAGCTTGTGGTTTTATGAAGCGGATATCTGCTCTTGATGATAAGGTGTCTAGTCTGATAGCGAAGATTGTCCATCATGAGGAATGCGAATCTTTTATCATTGGCATTGTCAAATCTGCTTGCGAGATGCTGAGATGTAAGATTCCTTGCGACTTCTCTTTTCCTCTTATGTTCAATTATTGTCTTGTGATATCCTTTGTACTCTTAGGTACTTGCTTGGATTTTGCTGATGAGGCTCGTCGGGTTGCCAAGTGAAATGCAGCTCTGGAGAAAGCATCAGAGGGTATTGATAGTTTGTGGTCTAATCCGCGATGCCGTGGGGCTATCGTTTTGCTTCAAGACCGTGCCCAACATATCGAAGAGGCGGTTGATGGTTGCCAAAGATCCTAGACGACCATGCACTCTGTCATGCTTCCTCGTAATCCCTTGCCTGCAAGCTTTCCACTATTACTAGATACTTTCCGATCTAGTCAATGAATCCATCATCTGATTGAACTCAACTTAGTGGCTGACGCCAATTTTGCTCTTGGATGGATACGCAAGTGGCACCCATAGCTTAATTATAGTTCCTTGTCGCTTAGTCTTCCTTTAGGAGGAGCTAGGATGCGAGTCCATATGGATGCTACCCTCCTTCCAGCGAGAAGAATCATAGCTAGATAACTTCAAGAGGATGCCGTGTTTTTTCATGAGCATCCTTACTTAGACCCTCTAGGGGTGGATGATTCTGATGACCCAATGTTGTAGTGTTTTTGTGTATATGTGGAGTGCGAGAGTTTCTTATTTCGTGACTATATGTCTGAAATTTCTTCTCAAAGCATTTTTGTATGATTCGTGCGTTTGCCGCATTGAAAGACTCATAAACTCAGATATGAGGAACGCTTTGTCTTTATTATTCTTGTAATGTAAGATACATGGGGTGACCCAAGAGATCCGGCCTATGACCTGTGTTCTGGATCTAGAGGGCATTGCCCTGAGATAACTCATGGCTTTTATAGCCTTATGTTTCTACTCTACTCTGTTGTTCTTTGATAACTATGCCATCGTGGCCTCCTTTTCTTCTTCTGTAACTTCGACTTCTCCTAATGCTTCTACTCGTGGTTTCTTCATTTTTGGCTCCAGAGTACGTCCTTCGGGTAGCTTGTCGCCTTTCATAGTCGTGCTTGTCATTTTTTCTGCATAGTTGGCTATCATGCCAAAATTTTGCGCCATCTTGTGGAACTCCTTGTCCCATTGGTCAGAAACTTCGAAGCTTCCCTTTAATGTGATAATTCCCTTTGGTCCTGGCATCTTGAGTACTAGATACATGTAGTGGGGTACTACCATGAATCATGAAAATGCGGGTCTCCCAAGGATCGCATGATACTGAGATGGCCAGTCCATGACTTCGAAGTCCAGTTTTTCTCTTCTATAGTTTTGTCTGTTGTCGAAGCAAACGTTGAGTGCTATCTGACCTAGTGGATAGTTTGCACTTCCTGGTATGATCCCGTGGAAGGAACAATCTGTTGGTTTTAGGAATTCTAGTGATATATGCATTGCTCTGAGTGTCTTTGCATATATCATGTTTATTCCACTTCCTGCATCCATGAATATTCTGTTGACATCATATGTGCCGATCTGAGCTTTGAGTACCAGAGGCGCATTTCTTGGCCGAGGTACTGTTATGGGATGATCTTCTCTAGTGAACTCGATTGGTTGTTCTGACCAATGTAGATATTCCGTTGTAGCTGGAGGTGCTATGATTGCTAGATTGATTTGTCGGGTTATGCTTTTCTCTTCTTTGTTCGAGTTAGCACATGTTGTATCATTGCTGTGATGTGCCCTTTGGATGGAACATATCCTCCGTCGTCGTCGCATCCTTGATTTGGCTGGTCCTGCACTTGAGGAGCTTCGTTGTTTCCTTACTGACTTGCGGTGGCGTTATTATTGTTCCCCTCGTATCCTTACCGCTTTGCCTCTGTTTGTTTGTTCAATGCCGCTTCCTATAGCTTCAAGAATGTTGTGCAATCTTTCATTGGGTGCCTAGATACTCGCTTTCTGTCGACGAACGCTGAGTGTATATGACAGGGCCCGTTCAACATGTCTTCTGGTGATGGGTTGTACTCTCTAGATTCTCTGGCCTGGAACTTTTGTACTCCTCTTTCCCATAGCTTCGATATCCTGAGATTCTGCGATCACTCCCTTGGTAGCTGTTGTCCTTATACCCCATGGCTATTTGGCTATGGGAGCTGTAGTTGTCATAATTGCGGGATCTTCTCCTTTGTCCTCCATATTTGTTTCTTCTATCGTCTTCTGGCGATCGCATTCATTTGTTATTGCATGCGTCTTCTCCATCGGCGAATCTGTTTGCTATGTCCATTAGGTTTGATACTGTTTTTGGCTTGATTCTCCCCATTTCTTCACCTAGGTCTCCTCGCCTTAAACCTGCTCTAAACGCATCTATTGCTCTTTCGTCCGACACTTCGACTGCTGAATTTTTTATGAGACTCCATCTTTGGATATACGCCCTCAGCGTTTCCCCGCGTTGTTGTATGCACTCTTTGACTTCTTCTGTGGATGCCGGCCGCTTGTATGTTGACTTGAAGTTGCATGTAAATTGTCTCGTGAGATCTTCCCAGCTGCCGATAGTTTCTTTTTCTAATTTTCTCAAACATGACCTTGCTGCGCTGGTGAGGTGTAGTTGCAAACTTTGCATAGCTGTTTCTTTGGTTCCTCCTAATATTTGTACTACTTGCAGGTAATCTGAGAGCCATGACTGTGGCTCCTGTGACCCGTCGTATTTTTGTTGGTCATGAGGTAGTTTGAATCCCTTGTGTACTAGTGTGGTGCGAACTATGTGAGTAAAGCATGATGCTCCCATCTCTTTTTCATCGTCTTCATAACCGTACCTTATATTCGGAGATCGAGATTTTTGGGTTCCCCCATGCTATTTTGGTGATGGTGATCGGGATCGATGACTACCACTTCTGTGCCGAGGACTATTATGACGGCGAGGTGACCTTGGCTTGTGTGCTCCCTTATTGCGTTACACCTCTTCTTCTTTTGCTGATAACTTGTTGCCTACCATCTTTAATCCATTCAATCCTGTCCTGTGCATATGCTCCATTGGGTCTCCTGGGCTTGGTTGAGTGGTGAATAGATATGTTTGAGCTGCCACTAGTGCTGCTTTGGGGGTTTTTGGTATGATATTTCCTTGCTCATCGACCGATAGGAAGGACGAGTCTAGATTTTTGGAGATACTTTGCCTGTCTGAGTACTCGAGGTTTTCGTACCTTGAACCATGTTGATGATTCCTCCTTGGTTTGTTGTGTGATGCGTCGTTTCGTGCTCTGCGAGCAGCGCTACTGGATGCAATGGCTGAGTCTTTTCTCTTCTGTATCTCTATTTTCTCCTTTGCTAGTTGCTTTGCCTGTCGCCTTAGGGTATAATGATATCCTAAGAGCATATCTTTGTGGGAATTCGGTGGTATAGGTGTGCCATGATCTACAGCTTCCCTTATTGCTCTCCATTCATCGACTGATAGTCAAATTTTTTCTCTGCTTGCAAGGGAATCTGCTGTTTGCCCTTCTATTAGATGATTTGCTCCTCTGTCTATGTTTGTTGGGTTTAATACTGGTTTTTTGTTTTTTGTCGAATTCTTCTGAATTGTCTCCTGTGATGATGAGTACCTGGCACTGCTTGCCTATTTTGCTGCTAGAGCCTGAGAAGATTAAGTCATCGTCCTCAGAAAGTTCTAACCCTGTTTTCCACGTATCTGTTGACTTGTCTGGGGTGTTGTTGTGGCAGATCATGAGATCTTCGAGTTGGACCTCTAGGTTGAAATTTTCCATTGTTTCATCGCCTTCTGCAATTTTCCTCTTTCGCACTGCTCCTGCGTTGACTGGCGAGTTTACCTCGCTGGAAGAGCCTTCAAAATATTCCATCATGACTTCTGTTTCGGGCTCACTTGCCGACGGATCTGGTTTTGCCGGATCTGAAAGGCAAGTCGAACTCGAAGGCCCAATGAAGATGCTTAGACTTCCGGTTGTTAACTCCATCTCTTCACTTTCCTTGATTCCTGCACTGCTACTAGCTAAAAGCGAAAAAGCCGTCGAATTCATAATTCCAACACCCAGAGTCCCCATGGTCAGCGCCAATTAACGAGGGTTAACTCGACAAATGTCCTAAATGAAGGACTTAGGATCGAGGAAATAGGGCGTCGGATGAACTCGAAGGTAAAGTTAGTCAAAATAAGGGTGTGTCAAAAGTAAACTTGGGTGTTTAACCTGGCCTGCTTTCAATCTGTCCCACACCGCCCTCTCCTGGCCTCTATATATAGATGGCCAGGTCTCGAGGATCGGGTGGGATCCGATATAGATTACAATATTGACATACGGTAAGAACTCATATGTCGACTATCATTACAATTGGGTCTAGCTTAACGGGCCTCAGGGATACTCAACTAACAGGCTCTATTATCTATACCCTTGTCACTAGGTGTTCGCTCAATTAACCTGTGCAACCACATTACCCTGGTATGGGACGGGGCTTAGTCTGAAGTTTATTTGCTTTAGTGCGGGGAGCCTCATACTATATAAGGGTTTGTAGGACCCCGGAATCTGGATTGCCGCCAGTCTATGGGCAATAGTAAATTGGGAACCTTCGGGATTTATCTGGCCGAAAGACACTTGGGTTTCTCCCACCGTGGCACTGGAACTATGCTCGATAGAGGTAGACGGCCAGGGTTTGCCGGGGATGTATACTCCATAGGGTAGGCGCCCATATTAAGGTGAGTAGATGGAAGGCCATGATCGATTATCCGAACCCCGCATACTTGTGTATGACGGACCGTGGTGGTATCCCGATGGATTTATCGGATGGTGTGGGTAAAGTGTACAACCTCTGCAGAGTGTAAATCTATTTGAATAGGCGAATCCTCGGTCATGGACGGTTGGGACGACCGTTGCCTAGCCCAATGTCGGTTTAGTTTTCAAAAGTTGATTTTGGGAAAATGGAGAAAGGTGCCAGACGAAGTACTCAGAGGGTACTGCCATGGAATGGGTATGTATTGGAGTACTTTCGGGTACTGCTGAAGGGATGGAAGTGGTCATGTGTGATTGACCCAAATTAATAAGGATGGTGGTCATGTTTGATTGACCCCGGCTCTTCTCTTGAAAATGAGTTCCCCCTTTCCTAGAGCTTTTATTAAAGATGCTTTACAAAAAATCTTCTTTATTAAGGATATAGAGATGTCGTATGACATGCTATATCGACAAGAGAAACTATGATATAGAGGTGTCGTATGACATGCTATATCGACACGAGAAACTTTAATTAGAAGTAAACACTAGCCTCAACCCAACTCCCCTTGCTACAGCCAAATAGCATGCAATTTGTTCCTTCTTAGGTGGTTTGCGAGTACAATTCCAAAATGTACTCACGGCTTTGTCCCTGGCTATTAACTTGGCCTGATTATGGAGATGACTACGATGATGATGGTGAGGAATTCGACGACGCCGGTGCGAACTAGGATCCGTCTCCCAGTCAGTTGCATGTAGGGTAGAGGCATGATCCGGGCTACCAACGCTACTTGTGTTTCCGCTGCTATGTTTAGTGAACTTGCCCTGCGAGGCATTTGAATTTGGCCAAGTGGCCATGTAAGACTAAATGACTTATTTATGTAATGGATGATGTACTCTGTAATGCCAACTCTGTTATGTGGATTCATGACGGTCTTCCTGGGATCATGAATTGTATGCATAACGGTAATTCTGGGTGGTAAACCGGGGTCCCCACAGAGTTGGTATCAGAGCCATCCTGACCTTAGGAGACCCTAGATAGCATGGGCGTTAGATCGGACCAAAAAACTATTTTCACTATTAAAAAGTTATAAGATATGGCTTAATATATATAAGGTAAATATATATTGCTCTCATCTCTTCCCTTACTCTTTAAGCATTTAGACTACTTGCAACTTAATTTAAGTTTTTACCATATTTAAAATATTGCACACTTGGGTAAGCTATTAATTCAACCTACCTTAAAATTTTCTGTAGATGGACGCTCCTACTGCACACCGTCAGGTCGGTACCCACGAGGACGTGCTCGTCTTGGAGCGCGACTTAGTGGAGTTGGCCGCGCGTCTCAGACGCCCACGTCCAGAGGTCCGAGGCTATCGGCTCTTCGAGGAGGGTACCCACGAGTTGGCGTACCAGGTCATTTGCCAGGTCCACGGGAAAGAGGTCCCGCCGACCTCTCCAGAGTTCACCTTCGAGGTGATCAAGCGCACGTGGGGCGATGGACTTATGCATGTCCTCCGACATGCTATCTCGCACCTTGTCCACCTCCACTACGATGAGCTACTTGGCACCAGCTACGAGCACTACGAGAGGGCCGACTCTGATGGCCTTCCCTACCAGGCCGCCGCTCACACTCCTTTCAGCTATCACTTCTGCCACACGGAGGCCCTGCTGCACCACGCCCAGGGGCAGCTGGACCATGTCTGTATGGTTGCCGATGAGCGAGGCCTGGAGTTGGCCGTTCTCTAAGAGGACCTGCAAGAGTCCATTTTCTCTCGTCACCATCTCCTCGCTTCCAAGAGGAGTATCGTGAAGAGGAACAGGGCTCTGCATCAACGCGTCCGTGATCTGGAGGATCACCTCGCCTCACTTGAGAGTCATGTGTCCGAGTTAGAGGAGGAGACCGCCAAGCTCTGCAAGGAGACCGAGAAGGTACTTGGCCGCAACGACGACCACCAGGAGGCCTACGATGAGGAGCCCGTGAGCACTGACAACGACGACCGTGGTAGCGATGGTGGTGATGACCGCGACGCTATCATGGACTTCTACGCTCCTGTGACCCCGAGTGAGGAGGATCCTGAGGAGGTTGTGCCTCACATTAGCATCGACGAGTAGGTACCCGGTGCACTGCTATCTCACTTAGGATGTCGCGTAGTGGCTAGGTCGACCCCTTTTGCATTTAGGTGTGTTGTATGGTTCAGCTGAAACCATTTGGTATGTGTTGCATGAGACTTTGTGGTATGTGTGCTAGACTTATGTGGCACCTCTTTTGTATGTATGTATGCCTGTGGTGGACTTGGATCTTTATGGTTGATGATGTATGCTTATGGATGTTGGTGTGGTTACGTCTCTTATGATTCCCTTTCATGTCATATTGCACAACTTGTTTTCCCCTGCATTTAAATTGTTGTATCTCACAAGATGAGCTTCTCTCCAGAATGGCTACAGAAATGCGAGGCCACACTGAAAACAACCTGCCCCCACCTCCTGAGTCCGACATGACGCAGGTGCTGTGGCTCCTGCTAGAGGATCATGAAGCTCCACGTGCCGAGCACCAAGCTAACTTCACCACACTCCAACACCTCGCCCAGATCGCCACCCACCACAACAATGGTGGCCATGGCAATGATGAGCCCTAGAGTAAGCTTAGGGATTTCCAGAACTCCAATCCCCCAGTTTTCTCCAAGTCCACTGAGCCACTGGAGGCCGATGATTGGCTCTGCACCATTGAGAACAAGCTAGAGTACGCTGGAGTTGGAGCCAATGACAAGGTGCTGTACCCAACCCACTTCCTAGCTAGAGCTGCTAGAGCATGGTGGGAGAATGTCCGCGCCATGCAGCCCGAGGGTCAAGTGATGACGTGGGAAGCATTCAAAACCAAGTTTCGCAAGGCCCATATCCCATCTGGACTTATCAAGATTATGAGGGACAAGTTCCTCAATCTGAAGCAAGGAGGGATGAGTGTTCCTGAGTATCTCGACAAGTTCACCACCTGGGGAAGGTATGCTCCCAATGACATAGATACTGATGAGAAGAAGAGGGAAAGGTTCCTCAATGGACTGCAGGAGGAGTTGCAGACTTACCTTGTCATCGTGCATTACCCTGATCTGGAAGCCATGGTGGATGCTGCAATCATGGTTGAAGACAAAAACAAGGCTGCCCGTGAGAGCCACAAGCGCAGAATGATGAGTGAAGGTGGACCTAGTGGACAGCGGTCCCGTAGCCTGCCCCCATCCAGGGCTGCGCCCCCTCCACAGAGGTTTGCATCCCAAGTCCCCAGGCCCAACAACCTGAATCGCCAATATTCTAGCAATCGCCCCTTAGGAGGGAACTTCTTCGGAGGTAACCGCAACACATTCAACCCCACCAACCGCAGCCAAGGTAGCGGATGCTATACATGTGGCTAGCCAGGACAATTCTCTAAGGAGTGCCCTCTGAAGAAGTCCTCTGCACCGAGCCTCAGCGCGCCGAGACCCAACCAGGGTCAAGGCCGTGGACCCACTGGGAAGAACCCAAAGAACCAAGCCAATACTGCACGAGGCTGCCTGAACCATGTCACTGCTGATGAAGCTGCTGAAGCGCCCGATGTTGTCCTGGGTACGTTTCTCGTCAACTCCATCCCTGCGCGAGTGCTATTTGATTCTGGCGCCTCTCATTCCTTCATGACTGAAAACTTTGTTGCAAAAGGAAAGTTAGAATCAACCATGATGCCTAGGACTATGCTAGTTCAGATCCCTGGGTCAGTTATGAAAACCAAGAGAAATTGCATAGACATGCCGATAGATATCCACGGGGTGTCTTTCAAAGCCAACTTAATCATTCTAGGCATGAAGGGTTTGGATGTGGTACTGGGAATGGACTGGATGTCCGAGTATCAGGGGCACATTGACTGCGCCAAGAAGTTAATAGCTATGACCAACAACGAGGGTATTCAAGTCGATCACGTTGCAACCATGCCATCCCGAAAGGCATACTACAAGAAGTCTGTGTCTGGATCAACTCTTGACCAAGTCCCGGTGGTATGTGAGTACCCCGATGTCTTCCCCGAAGAGTTGCCAGGTATGCCCCCCTGATCGGGATATTGAGTTCATTATTGAGTTGATTCCCGGAATAGCCCCTATAGCACAAAGAGCCTACCGCATGAACCCCCAGGAGTTAGAAGAGTTAAAGAGGCAGCTCACTGATATGCTCAGCAAGTGTCTTATCCGTCCCAGCGCATCACCTTGGGGATTGTCTGTTCTATTTGTGGACAAACAAGACGGTACCATCTGATTGTGTCTGGACTACCGTAAGTTGAACGAGGTGACGATCAAAAATAGGTATCCACTCCCAAAAATTGAAGACCTATTTGACCAGCTGAATGGAGCTAAAGTGTTCTCCAAGATTTATCTCAACACTGGATATCATCAGCTAAAGGTTTGCGAGTCCGATATCCCCAATACCGCCTTCACCACACGATACGGTTTATTCGAGTACACCGTGATGTCCTTTGGCCTGACCAATGCCCCAGCCTACTTCATGAATCTCATGTACAAGGTGTTCATGAAGTTCCTTGACAAGTTTGTGGTGGTATTCATAGATGACATCTTGGTCTATTCCAAGACTGATGAAGAGGACGCAAAACATCTGCGACTAGTATTGGGAACCTTGAGAGAGCACCAGCTTTATGCCAAGTTTAGCAATTGTGAATTTTGGCTAAAGGAAGTTGGATTCTTGGGTCATGTTATTTCAGCCGGGGGAGTATCCGTTGAACCATCAAAGATTACTTCCATCTTAGAAAGAAAGACCCCAACCAATCCCACTAAAGTTCAAGCCTTCCTCGGATTAGCTGGATATTACTAAAAGTTTGTTGAAGGTTTCTCCAGCATTGCTCGCCCGATGACTCAGCTCCTCAAGAAGGACAAGAAGTTCGAGTGGACTGAGAAGTGCGAGCAGAGCTTCCAAGAGCTCAAGAAGAGGCTCGTATCAGCTCCTATCTAGACCATGCCCGACATCACCAAAAGCTTTGATGTCTATTGCGATGCCTCCAAGCTTGGACTTGGGAGTATTTTGATGCAAGATGGCAAAGTCATTGCTTACCTATCCCGTCAACTGCGCCCGCATGAGTTAAACTACCCTACTCATGACCTAGAACTTGCTGCCATGGTGTATGCACTCAAAACTTGGCGACACTATCTTATGGGGAATAGATGTGAGATCTACACCAGTCACAAGAGCTTGAAGTACATCTTCTCTCAGAAGGAGTTGAATATGAGGCAGCATAGGTCGATTGAACTCATCAAGGATTATGATCTAGGCATTCATTATCATCTGGGCAAGGCGAACGTGGTCACCGATGCCCTTAGCCAAGAGCCTTTCTCCCCAAATGCCCTGCTAAAAACCAGCCAGCCTACCCTATGTGAAGAGTTTGAAAGGTTTGGACTTGAGCTTGTGAGCCATGGGTTCCTAGCCAATCTTGAGGTCCAACCTACTCTCTTTGGCCAAATCAAGGAAGCTCAAAAAGGGCATGAAAGCATTGAAGGAATTAAGCGCAGGATGGAACGTAAAGAAGTGCCTGGGTTTTTGATTGATCAGCAGGGTGTGCTATGGTATAATGGTCGCCTATGTGTCCCTAGTATTGAATAGTTGAAGCAGATCATCCCGAAGGAGGCCCATGATACTCCCTACTTGATTCACCCAGGAGGCACAAAGATGTACCAAGACTTGAAGCAGCAGTTCTGGTGGCATGGAATGAAGCGAGAGATAGCATTTTATATTGCCCGGTGCGACATCTGCCAGTTGATACGTCTCAAACGTATCTATAATTTTTGATGCTCCATGCTTGTTTTTACACCATTTGCCTATTGTTTCGTTACACTTAGTGGCACTTTTATGCATTTTCCGAAACTAACCTATTAACAAGTGCCACAGTGCCAGTTTCCTGCTTTCTGCTGTTTTTGTGTTTCAGAAGTGATACAAATGAAATATTCTCGGAATTGGACGAAACAAGTTCCTGAAGTCTTATTTTACCCGGAAGCTTCCAGAGATCCGAAGAGAAGTAGGAGGAGGGCCACCAGGGCCCCACACACAGGGGCGGCGCGGCCAGCCCCTGGCCCATGCCACCCCCGTGTGAGGGTGCCTGGTCCCTCCTCTGACATCGACCCTTCGCCTATAAAGACCCCCCGACGAGAAAAACCTAAGGCCCGATCAGTTTTCCAGAATACATCGCGATCCGCCGCCGCCATCGACCCGAAGATCGAGAGGGTCCAGAAGCTCTTCCCGGCACCCTGCCGGAGAGGGGAATCGCCACCAGAGGTCTCCTTCATCGCCATGCTTGCCTCCGGAGCGATGAGTGAGTAGTCTACCTTGGACTATGGGTCCATAGCAGTAGCTAGATGGTTGTCTTCTCCACTATGTGCTTCATGTTTAGATCTCATGAGCTGCCATACATGATTGAGATCACCGTTATGTAATTCTACATGTTTGGTTTGTTGGGATCCGATGAATATTGGTGTTTATGATTAAGTTGCTGTACTGAATATTATCTTTTGTTATATCTATGTTGTTTATGATCTTGCATGCTCTCCGTTTTTAGTAGCTATCTTGGCCGAGTAGTTGCTAGTGACTCCAAGAGGGGGTATTTATGCTCGATAGTGGGTTCATGTCTCTATTTCACCTGGGGGAGTGACAGAAACCTCTAAGATGGTAGATGTGCTGTTGCTACTAGGGAGAAAACAACATTCATATGCTCAAGGGCATATGCTTTGTTTACATTACACACTTTGCTTAATGCAATTATCTGTTGTTCGCAACTTAATACTTGTGGAGTTCTCGGATTGATTCACCACAAGTGGATTATTAGTCATAGATGCAGTTGGAATGGCGGTCTATGTATTTTGTTTTAATGCCTAGAGTAAATCTCATAGTGATCTTCTTGACATATCACGTTATCTTTATTCTATCAATTGCCCAACTATAATTTGTTTACCCAGCATGTGTTATTTTATCTATGGAGAGACACCACTAGTGAACTGTGGACCCTGGTCCTATTTACATCGTATTGCTATCACCTGTTTACTTTACTCGTACTGTTTACTTTACTCGCATACTATATTGTTTTCCACTCGATACACTCATAACCTTTGTTTCAAGCAAACCGGTGAGATTGACAACCTCATCGCAAGTTGGAAACAAAGTATTTGTTTGTGTGTGTGCAGGTTCCACAACACCTTCAGTCGTCATTGTCTCTCTTCTCCTGTTCGATAAACCTTGGTTTCTTAAACTGAGGGAAAACTTGTTGCTGCACTCATCATACGTTCCTCTTGGGGTTCCCAATGGGCTGGTTATTGACTACGCACAAGGACAGTCTGGTCGCCATCAGAGGCATCAGCTCCTCGTCAACTTGGCATCATCAGCTATTTTTCTGGTGTCGTTGCCGAGGAAGAGAGAAGACTTCTGCGAGGGGAGTTCTTCGCACACACATTCTTTGCTTTGTTATTTGTTTTGCTTTACTTTATTTTATTTTACCTGCATTGCTTTTTATATCAAAAACCCAAAAAAATTAGAATCCTTGTTAGTTGTTATTTCTTTACTTTAGTTTATCATGCTGTTCCCTAAGTTCGCTCTGGAGGACCTCTCAGTAGGTAGTGGTTCGATTATTGGCAAAAGTAACATTGAGGAGTTCTTTAATCACATTAGTATGCATGAGGAAGATGAGGAAAAGTCTTGGGGTGAGCTTGCTCCTAGTATTGAAGTTGCTTCTGTTATATTAATTGACATGTTGGAAACTAGGTTTGCTAGTCTTAATCCTTTTATGCAATATATGTTCCTTAAGCTTCATGAAATTGAGGATCCCGAAAAGAAGGCTTTTATCTTGGAAACTTTGCGCCTAGAATTTAAGGATGTCGTTGCTGAAGCTAGGAAAGTTCTTAAACGTTTTAATAAACTCGGTTCACCTATAAAGGTTATTGATACTCATGATGAGGGAACCGAAATACCTATACCCTGCAAGCTTGTGGGATTGAATGATGCTTTCGAAAATAATTTTGCCTGGATTTGTCCTGAAAATATTTTTGATGAGAATAGTGTACCAAAGCATGATCACAAAGGGTCTTCAAAAACTTATGTGGATAAAATACAATGCCTTATTTACAAGACCTCTTCTGTAGATCTTAATGCTTCTTCTGAAGGTACTTGATTCGCACTTTTCTGCGCCTAGCTCAAAGGCGTTAAAGAAAAGCACTCTTGGGAGATAACCCAATATTTTCTTTTCAGTACTTTTTCTTTTATTTGAGTCTTGGAAGTCATTACTACTGTAATGACCGCTCCTTATCTTGTTTATTTCGTTTTTGTGCCAAGAGAAGCCTCTAATTTGAGTGAGGTAAAGATTTGGGGATGTTGCTGTCCTGAAACTGTTTTCGGTGCTGCACCGTAAAAATTCGTGAAAATTCTCTGTTTATCTTTTGGACCTGCGATTTCTTGTGCATATGCCCCAGGTTATATCCAAACTTTTCTTAGTTGAACACTTTTTGATTTGAGCAACACAAAATCCCTCAAAAATTTGACCTTTGTCAGCTGTTCAGTTTTGACAGATTTCTGCCAATATTTGTGTTTGCCACTTTATCACTTTCTTTTGAGTTCTTTTGATCATGGAACTTTTGGGGAGGTTGCTACAGTAGTATATGCTATATATGTGGTGGTTTTGAGTTGAAACCTGAAGCAAATAGAGGATTGATTATATGTTATGCTTGCACTAATGTTACTAATAGATTTGTGTTTAGTTTTGTATGAAGGAAGTTTTCATGTGTAGGGATTGGAGAATGATGAAATGAGTTGAAGAATGGACAAAAGCTCAAGCTTGGGGATGCCCATGCATCACCCCAATAAATATCCAAGAAGTACAAGCGTCAAAGCTTGGGGATGCCCCCGAGGCACCCCTTCTTCATCGGCAAAAATCAGGTCACCTTTCAAAACACTATATTTTTATTGCTTCATGCACTATGTGTTTTTCTTGGAGCGTCACTTGTTTTAGTTTTCTTAGTTCGTTTAGTTGTTTGTTTGCTGCAATAAATGATTGGACCCCAACAAATTTCCTTTGGAGGAGATGTACTCGTTTTCATTTGCAAAGAACGCTCTAGTTTTCATTCTTATTAAAAATCAAGCGTTCTTCTTTTTCTGCTACTGCTTTTGGTTTTCATTTTTGCCTTGATATGCGTTCAGATCTTGTCATATTTTTTCATCAAGGTGTATTTTTGCCTCTGATCTTCATTGGTTTTCATCAAAAGAGGTGTTTATAAAAATTTCAAATGGTGTTGGAAAAGAGAAAAAGCTTTGTGCAAAATAGTGGTCCAAGAAGGAGCTTGTGTAGACTGCGGCTTAGGCTTTTTCATGTCATGCTTGATGTATTTTTGATAGTATGCTTAGTGGTTTTGCTGTAGCATGACTTGTCTCAAATAACTGAGATTGCTTAATGAGCCTTTGAAAAAAATCATGCGTTGTTTTTATTGTATGGAAGCATTATTTTGGTTTTCTCCTTGATGCTTTATTTGGGTTGACTTGGCGCATGCTCACACATGTTAGACTTTTACAAAGTCGCCAATAGCCTTCATGATCATTTAGTTTTTTACTTTTGATGCCATCGTATGCTTCTTTTAATGTCGCTTTGCATGATTATGCCCATTATTGCTCTCTTAGTTGGTCGCTCCCAGTCTTTTGCTAGCCTACGCCTTGTACTGAGTATGAGCTCTACTCGTGCATCCAACTCCTAAAAGCCAAAGTTTGCCATTGTGTCCACTATAAATTCCTATACATGGTATTTGTAAGCCATTCCAAAGTAAATTTTCATGTGCTACCTTTCAAAAACCTTCAAAACACTTCTCGTTTTGTGACACTGTTTTCAGCTCATGGGGACGTAGTGGTCGGATTTGCTATCTTCCATATTGCTTATTCCAAAAAAAAAAGAAAAAGAAAAAAGGCACTCCTCCATGGAAAGTGAATGTTGGTGGGCACCCAATGGAATCGGTTAGCCATGGTTTGTGAAAGGAAAAAAGGTGGGGAGGAGTGCCAAGCTTTATAAAAGAGCTCAAAAGTGCCAATCTCTCTCTCAAAAACTTGCTTCATTTTTGTATGGAAGATAGTAAGAACCCCATTGCCAGTCGTTGACAAAGACAACCACCTCTCAAAACCAATTTTTATCTCTCTGTTTTACAAATGAAAAGCTCTAGCACATGCTCAATCAATGCTTCCCTCTGCGAAGGGCCTTTCTTTTACTTTTATGTTGAGTCACCACCTTCTTTCTTTATGCACCATTAAGAGAGCATAGTTGTCATTCTTAGTGTGATATGCATTGTCCCAAAGTTCATTGATTGACTCATATTGTTGGTTTCACTTGTTCTTAAATTACTTGTATCTAGTCGCCCTTTTAAACTTGAAGGTGTCCTATGCATTTATGTTTTGCTCTCTTTGAAGGACAAGCTGAAAACCTTTTGTATGTTTTTCCTTATGATTTGAACACATGTTTGACTTTCATTGTTTCATTTTCATGATCTTTTATTTGTGTTCATTTGCATGTTTACAACATGGTTGCTAAGTTCTTATTGTCATGATTATATCTTCATGCCCATGTTTTAAGTTCTATTGATCCCAGCTCACCAATGCTTACATATATGATCAAGATTGTGTAGGTGCATGTCACCTCAAAAATTATTCTTTTGTTATCACTTACCTACTCGAGGACGAGCAGGAGTTAAGCTTGGGGATGCTTGATACGTCTCAAACGTATCTATAATTTTTGATGCTCCATGCTTGTTTTTACACCATTTGCCTATTGTTTCGTTACACTTAGTGGCACTTTTATGCATTTTTCGGAACTAACCTATTAACAAGTGCCACAGTGCCAGTTTCCTGCTTTCTGCTGTTTTTGTGTTTCAGAAGTGATACACAGGAAATATTCTCGGAATTGGACGAAACAAGTTCCTGAAGTCTTATTTTACCCGGAAGCTTCCAGAGATCCGAAGAGAAGTAGGAGGGGGGCCACCAGGGCCCCACACATAGGGGCGGCGTGGCCAGCCCCTGGCCCGCGCCACCCCAGTGTGAGGGTGCCTGGTCCCTCCTCTGACATCGACCCTTCGCCTATAAAGACCCCCCGACGAGAAAAACCTAAGGCCCGATCAGTTTTCCAGAATACATCGCGATCTGCCGCCGCTGTTGACCCGAAGATCGGGAGGGTCCAGAAGCTCTTCCCGGCACCCTGCCGGAGAGGGGAATCGCCACCGGAGGTCTCCTTCATCGCCATGCTTGCCTCTGGAGCGATGAGTGAGCAGTCTACCTTGGACTATGGGTCCATAGCAGTAGCTAGATGGTTGTCTTCTCCACTATGTGCTTCATGTTTAGATCTCATGAGCTGCCATACATGATTGAGATCACCGTTATGTAATTCTACATGTTTGGTTTGTTGGGATCCGATGAATATTGGTGTTTATGATTAAGTTGCTGTACTGAATATTATCTTTTGTTATCTCTATGTTGTTTATGATCTTGCATGCTCTCCATTTTTAGTAGCTATCTTGGCCGAGTAGTTGCAAGTGACTCCAAGAGGGGGTATTTATGCTCGATAGTGGGTTCATGTCTCTATTTCACCTGGGGGAGTGACAGAAACCTCTAAGGTGGTAGATGTGCTGTTGCTACTAGGGAGAAAACAACATTCATATGCTCAAGGGCATATGCTTTGTTCATTACACACTTTGCTTAATGCAATTATCTGTTGTTCGCAACTTAATACTTGTGGAGTTCTCGGATTGATTCACCACAAGTGGATTATTAGTCATAGATGCAGTTGGAATGGCGGTCTATGTATTTTGTTGTAATGCCCAGAGTAAATCTCATAGTGATCTTCTTGACATATCACGTTATCTTTATTCTATCCATTGCCCAACTATAATTTGTTTACCCAGCATGTGTTATTTTATCTATGGAGAGACACCACTAGTGAACTGTGGACCCCGGTCCTATTTACATCGTATTGCTATCACCTATTTACTTTACTCGTACTGTTTACTTTACTCGCATACTATATTGTTTTCCACTCGATACACTCATAACCTTTGTTTCAAGCAAACCGGTGAGATTGACAACCTCATCGCAAGTTGGGAACAAAGTATTTGTTTGTGTGTGTGCAGGTTCCACTACACCTTCAGTCGTCATTGTCTCTCTTCTCCTGTTCGATAAACCTTGGTTTCTTAAACTGAGGGAAAACTTGCTGCTGCACTCATCATACCTTCCTTTTGGGGTTCCCAACGGCCTGGTTATTCACCACGCACAAGGACAGTCTGGTCGCCATCAGAGGCATCAGCTCCTCGTCAACTTGGCATCATCACCAGTGTGTCAAGGCTGAGCACCAAAGACCTGCGGGTCTGTTGCAACCCCTGAAGGTGCCCATGTGGAAATGGGAAGAAGTTGGTATGGATTTCATCACTGGTCTGCCGAGGTCAAACAGGGGGCATGACTCTATCTAGGTCGTTGTTGATCGCCTAACCAAAGTCGTGCACTTTATTCCGGTCAAGACCACCCACAATGGTAGAGAACTTGCCGATCTTTATATCTCTAGGATTGTGAGTCTACATGGGGTACCCAAGACCATCGTATCCGATCGTGGTACCCAATTCACATCTCATTTTTGGGCGAAACTCCATGAAGCCTTAGGGACCAAGCTTTCATTTAGCACAGCCTATCATCCGCAAACTGGAGGTCAAACCGAGAGGGTCAACCAGATTCTTGAGGATATGCTCCGTGCATGCGTCCTATCTTATGGAGCTAAATGGGAAGACTGCTTGCCATTCGCGGAATTCTCCTACAACAATAGCTACCAAGCTAGTCTTCAAATGGCCCCCTTCGAAGCCCTGTATGGCCGTAAATGCCGAACCCCTCTCAACTGGTCAGAGACTGGAGAAAGCCAAGTATTCGGTCCTGATATCATCAAGGAAGCCGACGAGCAAGTGCAACTAATCCAAAAATGTTTGAAGGCTGCTCAATCTAGACAGAAGAGTTATGCGGATTCTCGACAAAGACCCCTTACCTTCCAAGTGGGAGGTTTTGTCTATCTTTGAGTGACTCCACTCAAAGGTATGCAGCGTTTCCACGAGAAGGGAAAGCTTGCATCCCGCTACATCGGCCCATACAAGATCCTTGAACGCCGAGGAGAATTGTCCTACAAGCTAGAACTACCTCCGATGTTGTCTGAGTTTCACGATGTCTTCCATGTGTCCCAGCTTCGCAAGTGTCTCCAAGCCCCTAACCAACCCGAGACCTTCAAGGAGGTTGATCAAGATACCATTGACCTCAACCATGACTTGACCTACCGCGAGAGACCAATCCGTATTCTGGAAAAAGATGTCCATCTCACCTGTAGACGGAAGATCAACACATACAAGGTTCAGTGGAGTAACCATACCGAAGATGAGGCCACATGGGAACGTGAAGATTTTCTTCAGCGAGAGTTTCCCGGGTTACTCAATGCTTAGCTACGGAATCTCGGGACGAGATTCTTTTAAGGGGGAAGGTCTGTAACAGCCCACTTTTTATAATACATATTAAGACCAAATAATGCTTTAATTAGGGGAAACTAAAACTTTTTATTAGGACATTGTGTGTGTGTATGCATGATCCCATGTGTGTTGGTGTGACTCTATAAAGATCCCTTGTTCAAAATTTTCTTCTGGAATTCTTGCAAGAGTGAATTATGGTGTGTGTTGGCTTGCAAATAATTTAATTTCCATTTCAAACCTAGAAAGAATAAATCTAGATCTTGCTTGCTTGTTTGCACTATCATTTCATGTGCATGTGTGGATTTTGTTTAAACTCCTTTTCTTCTCGGTTTTCTTTTCTCTTTAATTCTAGCAAGTTTAAGTGACCTAGGAATTTGACTCCAAACTCTCCAAACATTTTACCAAGCTAGAATATTGAAATGCATTTTAAATTTTTGTGTGTTTTGACCTATCATTTCATGTGAGCTTTTTCTTTCTTTCTTTCCTTCTTTCTAAAAACAAAATATTTTCTCTCTAGTATCCAACACCAAGGCATGGTCAATGACCAGCATTGCACCTAGCACCACCCCAGTCATGCCTTGCTTGGAATTTTTTTGAATTTGAGAGAGAGAGGGAACCCGAGCCCTAGTGCATGCAAAGATCTTGCAAATGTTTTCTTCTCTCTCCCATCTCCCTCCACCACTCGCCAGGGTAACCAGACCCAGACCAACACCCTACCCCACCTGGCAGCCGCAGGGGTGAACCCTAACCCTCACCCTCGCCCATGCTCTGGCCGAAGACCGAGGTCGAACACCTCAAAGCCCACCCATCCTCTCTGCCCCCTCCGACCAAACCAGCACACGCACCAGCTCCACTGTGCCTTGCTGATTCCCTAGGTGAGCCCCCTAGTCCGCTCCTGCACCACCGCCACCATTTGACCCGCAACCAACAACGTCCACGTCGCTCTAGACATGCTCTCGCCCTCGACTCCACGTCCATTCTCCATCGGTTTAGCTCACGCGCGTGGAGAGAGGAGGCAGCCGGGACCCTTTAGGTGCACGCCAGCTCTCTCTCTCCCCCTCTAGCCTCGACCCCACATCACCCCGAACTGCCACTCCCGAGACGAGCACCTGCAGGGCGCCGTTCTGCCGTAGGCGTGCATGGGCTAGCCAGCATCTGCAAATGTCCAAAGCCACCACCCACGCTATCGGCTGAGTCCACACCGCCGCCACTAGCCAATGCTGAAGCCAAACCCCCACTCCTCTCCCTCTTCCTTGCCCTAGCTCACCGTGCACTGCCCCGGGCATATAAAACTAGCACCCCTCTCCTGCTCTCGTTTTCTTTTGCCCAGACCAGACCACCACCACCCCACTCACTCACCAGAAGGACTCAGAGCAAGCCCGCTCCTCTCCTGAGCGGAGAGGGAGCTCTATGTCCTCCCAGCAACCGAGAAGAAGGTGGAGACAGCAGCCGTTTCCGACCAAGCTCCAACACCATTTTCTCCCTGCCTTCTCCCTCGTTTTGAACCCCCACTCACGCGCTGTTTTTCCCATGCCCAGAGCTCCTAATCGAGCTAGACGGGAGCTCGCCGGTGGCAGCATAGGACGGGAATGACACGAACACCCCTGACACCACCTGCAGCAAACCAGACCACACCACGGTCAACGAGCTCTCCTTCACATCATCGCTGCCGATTCACATCATTGCCAGCCTCTCCGACGTGCCCTAGGTGAGCCTGCACACTTTTCCGATGAGGCCGAGCGGCCGCGCCACCCGTTTTAGGTCGTCGGCGCTCGGGCCATGTCTGCGCCGTCCGATCAAGATTGGACGGGCGCGTACCGGTTCGGCTAGGCGCCAGCACAGGAGGCCGCCGATGGGCTGGCCCAGCTCACCCCCGCAGCATCCCGGGCGGGAAATCCCGGCCCATTCTTTTTTTCTTCTGAAAATGCATTTCTATTTAAATTGTTCTACAAACTTTGAAATGCCATAGAAATTGTTTTGTGCATGCAAATGAAGTGATTCAAATTTCCTTGAGTAGCTTAAGTCATTAAATTTCAGATGGCATAGGTCCCATGATTTTAGGAGCAGTGTAGAGCAAATAATAAATAGTGGTGTGTTAATAGCCTATTTCTTACTTAATTGCAAATCTTGAGTTTGGTATGTTGAAATTGAATGAAACCAATTTTTAGTGATAGCTTATCAATATACCTTGCTTGACCCACTGGTTTTGCTATTTTAGGACTTGTATTCTTGCAGTAGTATCTAAAATGGCATTATGTGTAATTAATCTTAGGAAAATCACTACTTGCAGTAGAAATGGAATTTTGTATTGAATCCAACTTTGTTGGATCATGTTCTAGAATGGCTTTCCAGAGCACTTTACCTCATATTTTCTAAGATTCAGAGAATATCTGAGGATTATTTTGGTGCTCTAGTGATATTTTCCTATTGATTAATTCATAGGAAATTAACCACAACTTGTTTTTCAGTAAATCCAACTTTCTTAGGTTCTTAAGATTGTTGTCAACCTGAAATTTTGATAAGTGTGCTGTTTGATTCGTTGAATGCATACATGCTTGAGTTGGTTGCTAAGGTGTTGTGTTCACATCAAATAAGAAACCCTAGTTTCTAATAGGGATAAATTGCTAATTAAGAACCTTTAAAATCTTGATTGTTTTCTAAACTTGTTTGCTTCTGATACTCTTTGATAATATGGTATGGAGTGCTGCATTGCTATTGACTTGGGTATGCTTGTGTATTTATTTGTGCATTGTTATATTTTTTCGACGATAGAATCAAACGAGGAGTGTACCGAAGAAGGTGAAGTGTATGAGTATCAGGATGAGGAGGACCAGGGACAAGCCAGCCAAGGCAAGCCATCTAACTTGATGCATATCTGAACTCCTATTTAAACATTTGCATGTCTCCTTCTGTTTTATTGAAGTGCATGGATTTATATTGCTATAATTTCTATAGCAATTATCTGTTGACTCAGGCTCCGCGAGTCAAATTGTTATCATCCATCGAGATGACCCCTTTGATTACCTATTGCATTACCCCTGAAGTAGTGGCTTGTTGGTTAGCAACAAAGCCTTTGATAAACCTTCTAGTGGAGATAAAACTCTAGGAATGGGAACACTCAAAGGAAGTTTAACAAATGTTTCCGAAAACCTTGGGGTAGTACCTACCCCACTGAAGTGATTTCAAAAATGGTTTTGATCAAAATGGAGGACAAGGAGATGGTGGTTTTTATATGACATTGGTGATCACTAGGCGTTCGCTCAGAACAATTAACCCATGCAACCACATTACCCTGATATGGGACGGGGCTTAGTTCGAAGTTTATTTGCTTTAGTGCGGGGAGCCTCATACTATATAAGTGTTTGTAGGCGCCCGGAATCCGGATTGCCGCCAGTCTATGGGCAATAGTAAATCGGGATCCTTCGGGATTTATCTGACCAGAAGACACTTGGGTTTCTCCTACCGTCTCACTAGAACTAAACTCGGCAGAGGTAGATGACCAGGGTTTGCCAGGGATGTATACTCCACAGGGTAGGCGCCCGTATTAAGGTGAATAGATGGAAGGCCATGATCAATTATCCGAACCCCGCATACTTGTGTATGACGGACTGTGGTGGTATCCCAGTGGATTTATCAGATCATGTGGGTAAAGTGTACAACCTCTGCAGAGTGTAAATCTATTAGAATAGCCGAGTCCTCGGTCATGGACGGTTGGGACGACCATTGCCTAGCCCAATCTCGGTTTTATTTTCAAAAGGTGCTGGACGAAGTACTCGGAGGGTACTGCCGTGGCACGGGTATGGATCGGAGTACTTGCAGGGTACTACCAAAGGGATGGAAGTGGTCATGTGTGATTGACCTAAATTAATAAGGATGGTGGTCATGTTTGATTGACCCCGGCTTTTCTCTTGAAAAATGAGTTCCCCCTTTCCTAGAGCTTTTATTAAAGATGCTTTACAAAAACTCTTCTTTATTAAGGATATAGAGATGTCGTATGACATGCTATATTGACAAGAGAAACTATGATATAGAGGTGTCATATGACATGCTATATCGACACAAGAAACTTTAGTTAGAAGTAAGCACTAGCCTCAACCCAACTTCCCTTGCTACAGCCAAATAGAATGCAATTTGTTCCTTCTTAGGTGGTTTGCGAGTATAATTCCAAAATGTACTCACGGCTTTGTCTCTAGCTATTAACTTGGCCAGATTATGGAGATTACTACGATGATGGTGGTGAGGAGTTCGACGACACCGGTGCGAACTAGGATCCGTCTCCCGGTCAGTCGCCTGTAGGGTAGAGGCATGACCCGGGCTACCAATGCTACTTGTGTTTCCGCTGCTATTTTAGTAAACTTGCCCTGCGAGGCATTTGAATTCGGCCAAGTGGCCATGTAAGACTAAACGACTTATTTATGTAATTGATGATGTACTCTGTAATGCCATCTCTGTTATGTGGATTCATGACAGTCTTCCTGGGATTATGAATTGTATGCATAACAGGAATTCCGGGTGGTAAACCGGGGTCCCCATAGAAACACTTGGGTGGAAGTGGCATTGCTTGATTTATGTTGAGTGGCTACCTAGGGCTACACACCTGGCTTTCAACCCAGGATTTGTGTGGTTGTCGTCGCCTGGGAGTACACTTGTGGATGGCCACCCAGGAACAAAGAGACTACCATGTCTTCCTTGCTTAGTGAACTTCCAGTGCAGCCTTATGACAATATGGGCTCTGTCTTGATTGAGTAAGTTGTGAGGGTTCATCCATGGGTGCTGACAGAGGGTGGTATTTTGGGCACGGTCAGATCCGGATGGTTGAATGCTCCTTCTAAAAGGTCTTGTCTCATTTTATGTATGGGCGTAAAATGAGTCTTAAGGTGAAAGTGCACAACCCCTGCAGGGTGTAATACTAATTGATTAACCGTGTCCCCGGTTATGGAAAATTTGAGTTCCTAGTCATGGATGTACGAAAGAGTCTCATCACCATTTCTGAATTAAATAAAATTTGTTTAGAAACACTTAGGATAGGGACTACTCAGGGCTACACACCTAGCTGTCAACCCAGGATTTGTGTGGTTGTCGTTTCCTGAGAGTTACCCTAGTTTTGTTGAGTAGCTACTCGGGGCTACACACCTGGCTGTCAACCCAGGATTTGTGTGGTTGTCGTCGCCTGAGAGTTACCCTAGTTTTGTTAAGTGGCTACCCAGGGCCACATGCCCTAAAAGTATGTGGTGGTTGTCACCTGGGGGTTATCTTGACCTCAAAAGTCTTTAATGTTTAAAAAGTTTTGATTTGGAAAATGATAGGATAAACTTGCTATATGCAAATCAGCCAAAAGCTCCACTAGCCAAATATCATGTAGATAGCTCTTTCACAACAGCCACCAAATATGTGTTATTTTCCAGTACATCATTTTACTGACCCCCTATTTATGGGGCTGCATATTCAAATGTGCAGGTTTTCAGATAAAGATTGTTTAGTAGGATCTTGAGACTGCATTCCAACATGTCTGCCTGTGGCACGTGATGAAGATGGAGGCTTAGTGCCATTTTGTTTTTCCGCTGTGTATCTGTAAGGTTTGAATACTTTGTATCAGCATCCACATTGTAATCTTGATACTATGCAATGAATATTTTATTTTGTTCTATGGTGCTATCAGTGATCCAGGGAATAGCACTTAACACAGGTGTTCCACCTTAATCCAAAGGTGGGGCGTTACAGAAGCATTCAACCAAACAGATCCGACCGTGCCCCCTATATTTTGCTACCACCCTCTGTCAGTACCCATGGGTGAACCCTTAATCCTACTCAATCAAGACAGAGCCCATATTGTCATAAGGCTGCACTAGAAGTACATCTAAGCATGGAAGCCATATTAATATCTTGGGATTTCTATTTTCGTGCCCTCAGGTCCTTAGTTGTACTCAGGTTTCCCCAGTTCCTTAGTTTTTCCTCAGTTTTCCCCAAGCCCTTGTTTGAAACCCTCACAAGGAGCTCGGACGGGAGGATTTCCGTTTAGTTGACCATTTCGTGCTGACATATGGGGCCGCGTCATATGGGACCGCGTCGCGTGGGGCTGGTAGAACGGGACTGCGTGGGACAGGATGAGGCCGCGTTTGGTTGTACGTGAGAGTTCAGTTCTGTCTCTCTCGGCCCAAATAGGCATTTTTCAGAGCACCTTTTTCCCCTCTCTCTCTGTAACAGTTCTTTCTCTTTTCACCAAATTAGTATCAAATCTAGAGAAGCTTCTATTTCTATCTTTCTTTAATGATTGTTGCCTTTTGGCCCTCATTTTTTGCCCAATATGTTAACAAATCTAGTAGCAAATCTAGAAGCTAGTAGAGGATAAATTCACAGCAGCATAATAAATTGAGAAAATATAGGATAAGCTGCATACAGCAGCCAACATAGCATATATATATTCAGGATAGATCCAAAAGTACTACCGATCCCTAGATCCAACATAAGCTACATTTTACATGGGATTAAGCTTGGAGGCTGCGCAGGTGAATCCCAAGTGCTTTGTGTTTGGCCATGAACGTATGCACATTCATGGTCATTCCAACTCTAGCACCGCCAATGGCTCTGCCAATGGATTTGGCATGGTTCACCAGGCAGTTGAAGTCAGTGGCGCGGAGCCTCCTGTTGCAGAAGAGGCACCTGTAAACGCCTTGAGCAAAGTGGCAATCGTAATGGCCGGACTGCAGCCTCCTAAGGACGTGATGAGTCTTGGTGTGGAAGGACTCGTTGTTGCTGTCGACATCGCTGCTTTGCACCTATCATATAGCACCAAAGATCGAAAAACACGGAGTCAATTGCAGCGATGATGGAACAGAGAGTGAACAAAAGATCATGCATGATAATATGGGCACGAAAAAAAGAGGTAGCCTTAGTTACATTGGACACACTTATATACAGGATTTGGGTCAGTGAACCAAAGATCATGCACAACAAATTTGTACACACCAATTGTTCACAGACCAAACCCTGAATCAATTTGTGCCCAAATATTCATCATCATCGGCACAAATTAACCGGATAGGATTGATTACTCACATAAGTTAATCGGATCTTAAACAAAAGCAAATCACAAACAGTAATAACACTAGATCTATTATAATAATGCTAGATCTATCATAAAAGGATTGAACTAGCTAGGAATAGACTAACCCTGATAACGCTAGATCTATCATAAAAGGATTGAACTAGGAATAGACGAACCCTAATAACGCTAGATCTAACACAAAAGGATTGAAATGGGATAAGAACAAGGGAACAAAGGGTTACCTCTGGGTAGTCATTGACGATACTGGTGTCGTAGGGGTTCGCCGGTGTGATGTATGACACTGATTCGTATGGGTCTTCATACAGGTCCCAATCGACGGGGGCCTGGACAGAGGCCTAGACGGGGGCGGCGGCCAATGCGCCGGTGGCTGATGCACTGGCGGCTACATCGGAAGCAGCGATGGGGGCCTGGACAGGAGCGGCGGCCGATGCGCCGGTGGCCGATGCGTCGGCGGCTATGTCGGAAGCGCCAACAATGGGCATCTCATTCTTCTCCATCGCCGGGGTTTTTTCTTCGGGGTTTTTCCCTTTTTTCTTCGATTGTGGAGAAGATGATGGGACATAAGAGGCGGTTGCAGTGAGAATGAGAGAGTGGGCATGCGTCGAGGGAGAGAAAGAGGGGCTCTATAAAGACGAAGGTGGCGTGTACCGCAACACGCGTCCGCTATGCACGGCTGCAACGTGCACCGCGACACGAGGCTAACCCTGGGACGTTTGGTGTACTCAGTTCTAACCTCGGGCCTTATACAGAAATTTTATATGTACTCAGTTTTCCCCTCGAGTACTTAGACTGGCAAGTGCAATATACTCAGTTCTACCCTCAAGTAGCTGGTCAACAGAGAGTCAACAAATGAGATTAACATAGCTAATTGAGTCATTTCATGCGCAAAAAAAATCCAAAAAATAAAAACATAGTGGCACCTACTCATGGAGTCTTCCTACGCAACCTTCCACCTTAACAAACATAGATAAATCAAGTTGTACCACAAATTGCCACTTCTCAGAATCACTAGTAGCTATGAAGATGCATGGTTTTCCACTCAAACCCCTTTGCAGAACATCTTCCCCAAAACATAGTTTGTCTAAATGAGGCCATAATTGTCACACTGATGTATATTTGAATTGCAAATAATTTGATGTAGCCCAATATGAATTATATTGTACAAAACACGCATTTTTCATTTTCTAATTCTTTTGTTTGAATCCCTTAGTCTATTTACTATTTACGTGCCCTTGGTTTCTTAGTACTACTGAGTTTTGCCCTCAAGTACTGTCACAAATGCTCACAGAAGCCCAAACTTATCCTGATTGGTTGAGCCGTTATCACACGGATCGACTGCACCAACCGTTGTTCCACTGATCTAACGGGCAGTATACCCCTCTCCATCTCTTCGTGGGCACCCCTCTCTCTCTTCGTGGCCACCCCTCTCTCTCTGTCGGTGGATTATAGTTTTGGTAATTTGAAACGGCCCAAAAGTGGTATAATTTTGGTATAAACATGAGGCATACATATTTGAGGGATTTCGGTGAATGGATTATTTATCATCCCTCTTACAATTATCAACTATCTTTAGCATTCCTTTTCTTTTAGGGAATATAGTTTTGGTAATTTGAAATGGCCCAAAAGTGGTATAATTTTGGTACAAACATGAGACATACATATTTGGCATATTTAGGGGATTTTGGTGAATGGATTATTTATCACCCCTCTAACAATTATCAACTTTCTTTAGCATTCCTTTTCTTTTAGGGAATATAGTTTTGGTAATTTGAAACGGCCCAAAAGTGGTATAATTTTGGTAGAAACATGAGACATACATATTTGGCATATTTGGGGGATTTTGGTGAATGGATTATTTATCACCCCTCTAACAATTATCAACTTTCTTAGCATTCCTTTTCTTTTAGGGAATATAGTTTTGGTAATTTGAAACGGCCCAAAAGTGGTATAATTTTGGTAGAAACATGAGACATACATATTTGGCATATTTGGGGGATTTCAGTGAATGGATTATTTATCACCCCTCTAACAATTATCAACTTTCTTTAGCATTCCTTTTCTTTTAGGGAATATAGTTTGGGATATAGTTTTGGTTATTTGAGTCCCAAAAGTGGTATAATTTTGGTAGAAACATGAGACATACATATTTGGCATATTAGGGGGATTTCGGTGAATGGATTATTTATCACCCCTCTAACAATTATCAACTTTCTTTAGCATTCCTTTTCTTTTAGGGAATATAGTTTGGGATATAGTTTTGGTTATTTGAAACATCCCAAAAGTGGTATAATTTTGGTAGAAATATGATACATACATATTTGTGGGATTTCGGTGAATGTATTATTTGTCACCCCTCTAACAATTATCAACTATCTTTAGCATTTCTATATTCGCTAACACTAATTTTTTTTGGTAATTTCGATGAATGACACACTAACTTTGAAAACAACTAAAAATACATGTAACTGAATAATGGATTTGTAACAAGGGATCCCTTGTAAAAACTTCTAGCGCCTGATGAGCAATGATAAGAATCCGATCGCAATTATATAACCAATAAAACAACCAGCCATCAGATTAGCTTGCTTCTTCAACTCGATCAGCTGCCTTAACTGCTTGTTCATTTTCTTCAGTTCTCCCTTCACTTCCACCAGTTCTGCATTGGGAGCATTAGGCACAATCAGAACGGCTCCTCTCTCCACCGCATTCTCTAGAGCAAGTCCCCCCCTCCCAAATTGCGCTCCCTAATAGCACCAATTGATTCCTGCAATTGAAACCTCTGAACGTACACATCGATCCACTCGAAATACCTGCAGTTCTTCAGGATCTGAAAACAACAATATGAACCCTAAATCCCAAATTAAAGGGAATAACAAGAAAATCAAGAGAAAATAGAGCAATTAGACCGAGATCTAACCTTATCCCCCTCTCTATATGGCAAGCTTTCGCATGCAAGGAACTCACGTCCACGGTTGCCGTTGTCGTTCATCTTACAGATTGACTGCTTGAGAGGCTCCTGGCGTGGGCAGTTAGGGCATCTTGTCAAAGGCACGGGTCCATACTATGGCCATGAAGAACGGGAGGTCAAAGATAAACTAGACATCACCCGCCTGCCGGAGAAGGGCTGCCGCTGGCGAAGAAGAAGAACAATGGGCTGCAGGGAAAGAAAGAGAAAGCAATGGCACGGGCGCGGGCTGGCTCGGGCTCCCATTTTGCAATGGGCACCTAGGTAAGCTGTGGGTCCGGCGTGCTAACGTGGACAAGTTGTGGGTCCCATGATGATCTGGATAAGTGGAGGCGTGTCTACTACGGGGCACCAACAACGGCTCCACTTGCCAGCACCAACCAATGGTCAACTAAATGGGATTCCTCCCGTCAGAGCTCCTTGTGAGGGTTTCAGACAAGGGCTTAGGCAAAACTGAGGAAAAACTAAGCGGCTGGGGAAAACTGAGCACAACTAAGGACCCGAGGGCACGAAAATAGAAATCCCTAATATCTTTTAATCCCGAGTGGCCATCCCGAGCAGTATCCTAGTACACATCCCTTTACGAGGCATGTGCCCCAGAACCCACCTTCTCCGCCCACCACAACAAACGAATCCACCCATGCAGTTTATTTTAGTTGAAGTTGTTAATTTATTCACAAAACAACTTTGACATAGTGATCATAGCATGGCATCATATTTTCAAGGTATTTAGCATCCTACCAAGTGGTGTTTCATGGATGGCTACTCACTACTAGGATCTAGCATTTTGTAAAATAGTTGAATATTCCACCTATCATTCATACTACTGAAAACACTAATGCAGTAGTAAAAATAGGTAGAAGAATGTGTGTTACTTGCCTTTTTGAAGAATACGATCTTTCCACTTCTCTCAACTAAGCACGTAGCTCTTCGCACAAAATATAGCACAAAAATGGCACAACATAAACATACAATACAAATACCATCAAACAAGACAAACAATTGAAAAGTGTTTGTTCAACAATTTAGATTTCATAAGATGTTGTGATGGATAAGATATGGCAAAAGAATATGGATTGTGAGATATGGGTTTGAGAGCTTAGTTGGAAAAGATCAAAATGATTAGAGATAATTGAACTAAACAAGACATAATTGATGAAGTCCGTATGCTTTACTAGAGCATGAATAGAATTTGGCATAACTTATGTGAATTAAACCACACAAGTGTCAAATAGTGCAATACCAATACTATTGAATAAGTGTGACAATAATTATTCTTAAATAGCATAGATTGCACTTAGGCATTAGGCTAGGTGTAACACCCTACTTTTTGTAAAACAAGTTAAGACTAAGTTAATGCTTTATTCAGGGTAAAATAAAACTTTTGTTAGGATTATGTGCTCTTGTCTGCATGTGTGCTAGATGGAATGAATTCATGTGTGTATGCATGATTTCATGTGCATATGTGTGGTGCTAATTAGATCTTTTATTTTAATTTCCTTTCTTCATTAATTCTGGCAAACTTGAGTTGATGTGTGTGTTTGGTTTGCAAACTTTTCAAAGGCCATTCAAACTTAGGAAGATTAAATTCAAACCTTGCCTTGCTTCATATTGCACCATCATTTCATGTGTGCTTTTCTTTCCTTTTCTTTTCCTTTATTTTTGGAGCAAACCCTTTTTCCACTAAAACCTAGCACCCATGCCCAGCAAGTTAACCAGCACTACACCTAGCAACACCCCAGCCCCGGCTATGATCAAAAAATTGAGAGAAAAGAGGGAGAAGAGGAAAACCGAGCCATGCATGCAAGATCTTGCTAAGATCCACTCCCACCCCTCTCTTTCCTCTCCACCACTCGCCAGGCGTGTACATGTACCCAAACGACCCCACAACCCCCACCAGTCAGCCTATGGGGTGTCCCCTATCCCTCTCCTCGCCCTTGCTCTGGCAGACCGCGAGATAGCCCACCTCGAGCTCCACCCCTTCTCTCTGCTCTCCGACCAAGCGAGCACGCGCAGTGGCGTCCCTGCACCTCGTGTGTTTCCCAGGCGAGACCCCTCCCTCTCCCGTGCACCACCACCGCCAAGCCACCCCCAACCCACTCCGGACATGTCTGTCTGGGCACGCTCCCGATTCTTACCCCACGCTCACTCCCCGTCACTCTCGTTCACGCACGCAGGCTCCACACCACCCCAACACCCCACTGGTGCAGCCACTCCCTCTCTCTCGCCCATTATAACGCCGCCCCCATGGTCGAACACCTACGTGCCGACGTGATAGGATGACCTGTGCGTCCATCTCCGCACCTCTGAACACTCGCGTCCTTCCAAGAAACGCTCGCCATGCACGCCTGGATGCTGCACTGCGATGCCACTGCCCACCCCGGCCAATGCACGCCCAGAGCACCACGACTGTCCCAGCCAGCCACCGAGAACACCCCGCCCGTCAAGTAGCCACACGCCACCTCTCCTTCCTGTTCTTTCCCTCATTTGCGTCCCCAAACCCCCAGAATCACCGCCCAGAGCCACAGCCAAACTCTCCGGCTCTCCCTCATTGGGGAGAGGTCGATCTTGTTCGGGTGCTGCACGGAGAAATGGTGAAGGTTGCCGTCACCGCGCCTTCTTCTCTCCCTCGTCCATTCCCCCCGAAACTTGCTCACTCTTCCCATCCTAATTGTGCTCTCCATTTTGGCTAGGTCAAGCGGAGCACGTCGCCATCGCCGAGCCTAGCCAGAGCACCCGCAGGACCCTCTCGACCACGCTATCGCCAGGAACTGCTTCCGCTTCACTGACGACCGCTACCCCTTCTCCGCCGACCAGCAACACCCACGGTGAGCCCCACAACCTCTCGGCAAAACCCTAGGGTTTCTGCTGCCCCTGCTCTTTCCCGCGTAGACAACGAACAACGGCCGTTGATCCTAACTAGATCGGACGGCCATGCTCGCAGCATACCGATTCGGCCTCCCAGGGTCGCTGACCAACGGGCCCCGCTGGCAGGCCATTTGAACCGGCCATCTCCCGCGCGCCGTGGGTGGATTGGGCCGTCCTGCGCTGGATCGGCCCAGTCTGGGGCAGATCTGGCCCGCGGTGATTTTTTTTTGAAAATCTGTTTAAGTTTTTCATATAGATCTATGAATTGTAAAATCCACCAAATATCTATCTATCTATCTATCTATTATATTATTAAAACAACTAACAACTAACGGTGTAGATTGATCGTCTTGAAGTTAAAATATCTCAATGGCTCAGATTTACCAACATCGGCACGCGCGTTTGCAATCTCCAATGAGACGTATTGGACTCCATGGCACGTACGTTTGCAATCTTCATAGGAAACTTATACAAAGCTGGACTCTAATTGATGGACTTCCCCTAATAATTGGTCCGGATAGCTGTGCACATACAAGGATATACTAATCTTCTATTATATTATTAAAACAACTAACAACTAACGGTGTAGATTGATCGTCTTGAAGTTAAAATATCTCAATGGCTCAGATTTACCAACATCGGCACGCGCGTTTGCAATCTCCAATGAGACGTATTGGACTCCATGGCACGTACGTTTGCAATCTTCATAGGAAACTTATACAAAGCTGGACTCTAATTGATGGACTTCCCCTAATAATTGGTCCGGATAGCTGTGCACATACAAGGATATACTAAAGCATTGCCCGATGGATTTCCATGGTTCAAACCAGCACGCAGACACGAATCCACAGCGGCTAAGCTCCACGGGCAAGTCAATTTATCGAAAACTACATCAATGGAGACCACGATACAACACATTGCAAGCACGCTGCTGAACACGGACTGACTCATGATTCGAAATCACCGCAGTCAATACGGACCGGCCATGTCAGCGCGTCCAACAGATTGGAAGAAGGATAACAGCAACGCCATCAAAGCGCCAACGAGATGGAGATCACCGATCTCCCGTCATAGGCTCGCGGCAGGCACGTGAGAGAAGGCCGTCGGCCAGGAGCACTCGACCGAACGATGTAAGCCTGCAGTGGTTGTAAACGCATCAACGCCCGTCGCAGCCAAATAGAATCAGCATCAATGTGAGTACGAAGAATCGATGTCATCGGTTCAACACGCAGACGGCCACCAATGCCATCTTTGTCACGCCGATTGCCACCGTCACTGTTGGCCTCGACGAAAGACACACCTCCTACACTTTTACCATGAGCACGCTGCTGTGACACGCTCGCCGCCGCATATCCGCCCACCAGCGCCGCAATTCGCCGATAACAGCAAAACTGCAAGTGTTTGACAGTAAACTTCAGTTAGAAACTAAACAGAAAGTGGAGAGTGGATTTGTGCTGCGAATGCATGCAGCGTTTTCTGTTATTCCTTCCTTTATACTTGCTGTTACAAAGGAGCTAACTACCCCCCCGATCACCTGCGTGAGACCCATTCTAAACGCGCCATCCCACGTTCTGAATCTCAACGGCAACACGATCGGGGGGCAGGAGATAACTACGGATCATGGAGACCATGCACAGGCGCACGTCTCCCTCTTAACTACACGACCATGTGATCCTCTGTAGGAAACACACAGCGTTATTAACAGAAAATAACTGAAACATTCTAACGTGACAGTGACAGTGAGCTTAGGCTAACAATTCTCCCCCCTAAGCTCAATGTCCATTGTCGATCTCCACCACACCCAGTCTCTGATGAAGCTCCACGAAGCGCACACGACCAAGGGCCTTAGTAAGGATATCAGCAAGTTGATCATGCGTGCTGGCATGCTCGACTTCAACCTGCCCTGCCTCCACGCCCTCCCTGATAAAGTGAAACTTGATATCAATGTGCTTAGTGCGATCGTGGTGAACTGGGTTCTTTGCCAGTGCAATTGCTGACATGTTGTCAATCAGGAGCTTGAACTTGCTTGGCTCTCGTCCCTGCATTTCACCGATCAGACGACTGAGCCACACTCCCTGACTGAAAGCTGCTGCTGCTGCGACATATTCAGCCTCGCATGAGCTTACTGCGATGCCTGTTTGCTTCTGAGACTTCCATGAAACAATGTTCTCACCCAGGAAGAAAACTTGCCCAGATGTGCTCTTTCGATCCTCAACATCTCCGGCATGATCACTGTCGCTGTAGCCTAGCAGAAATGCTTCACCGTGCCCAGCTCTGTATCTGCACCCGTAGTGCTGCGTCCCGCGAATGTATCGAAGGATTTGCTTCACGGTCGTCCAGTGTACTGAGCTGGGCTTCTCCATAAATCTGCTGGCAATGCCCATAGCATGCGCGATATCAGGTCTAGTGTTAACCAGATAGCGCAAACTGCCGATGATGCTGCGATACAGTGTGGCGTCAAACGCTGTTCCACCATCGTCCTTGATCAGTTTCAGACGACACTCCATCGGTGTCTGGACAACTGTTGCAGCCAGCAAGCCCTGCTTGCTCTAGTATCTTGTTGGCATAGCTGCGCTGACAGAGAGTGATTTCACCTTCAGATTGACGTACCTCGATCCCCAAGTAGTAGGTTAGAAGACCCAGATCACTCATCTTGAACTGCTTCTGCATCTGTCCCTTGAACTCGCCAATGGCTTCTGTCTCCGTGCCCGTGATGATGAGATCATCCACGTACACGCCCACGAGCAGGAATGAGGTGTCCGTGCCCCGATGATAGACTGCAGGCTCTAGTGGATTGCGCACAAAGCCGAGCTTGTTGAGCGTCTCGTCAAGCTTGGCGTACCAGGCTCGAGGTGCCTGTCGCAGCCCATACAGTGCCTTCCTCAGCTTCAGAACCATTTGCTCCTTGCCGGCGGTGACATATCCCGGCGGCTGCACGACATAAACCTCCTCTGACAGCTCTCCGTTGAGGAAGGCAGATTTCACGTCCATGTGATGCACCTCCCACTTCGAGTGAGCGGCGAGAGCAAGCAGTAACCTGACAGTCTCCATCCGAGCGACTGGTGCAAAAACCTCATCAACATCCACACCTTGTCGCTGTGCATAGCCCTTTGCGACGAGGCGTGCTTTGTGCTTGACAATGTTGCCGTCAGGGTCGCGCTTCACTTTATACACCCACTTGAGCCCAATCGCTCTGTGTCCAGCTGGGAGAGTGGAGAGCACCCATGTGTTGTTGTCATAGATTGAAGCCATCTCATCGTCCATGGCTGCCTTCCATGCCTCATCATCGAGTGCCTCAGCAACATTTCGTGGCTCTTCTGCGCTGAGTAGACAGCGCTCGAACGCCTCATGCAGTGCGTCTCCCTCAGTGGCATCGAGGATGCAGGAAAGACGGCGATAGCGGAGTGGCCCGGAGTCCACATCCCTACCATCATCATGCGTGGGCGGCGTGGCCCAGCGTATCCCTGTTGGCGCGGCTGGCGTGGCCGGCGTGACCGGCAATGAGCCGGCTGCTGGCGTGCTTGCAGCGTCAGGGGTGATCGGCGAAGGATGCAGTGATCCCACCCCAGTGTCGAGCTCTTGTACACCCTGCTCAGTGGTGTAGACCACGGTGAATGTCTCGGGCTGGCAGTACGCCGGTGAGTCCGCCGCCGCGTCGTGCGCCGTGGGCGCGTTCCAGTTCCAGGGCCTGTTCTCCTCGAACAGCACATCGCGCGACACCTGAACTTTCTTGGTCGCAGGATTGTACACACGATAGCCCTTTGTGCCTGTCTCGTATCCGACGAAGACCATCGGCGTTGAGCGATCCGACAGCTTTGTGATGCCAAGGCCTACGTTCTTGACATGAACCGTGCACCCAAATGTGCGCATGTGCTCGACATTGGGTTTACGGCCGTGCCACGCCTCATATGGCGTGACACCCTTCAGACTTCGGGTTGGGACACGATTGAGAATGTACACAGCGGTGGTCACCGCCTCTGCCCAGAAGTATGATGGCATGCCCATGCTCTTGATCAGGCATCTCGCCATCTCCACCACGCTCTGATTGCGCCGCTCCACAACCCCATTCTGCTGCGGCGTGTATGGTGTCGTGGTGTAGTGCTTGATGCCGCGCTCCTCGCAGTACTCACGGAACTCCGTTGAGTTGAACTCACCGCCGCGATCTGAACGGAACGCGCGAAGCTTGCAGTTGCCCTCAGCTTCCGCCATGGCCTGCACTTTCTTGAAGCGTTGATGTGCCTCGTCCTTGGACTTGAGCAACTCCAGCCACATGTAACGACTGTGGTCGTCCACCACCAGCAGAAAATACTTCTTGCCACCAGGGGACGCCGGCGTGATCGGCCCACACAGGTCTGTGTGCACAAGGTCGAGACCACGGTCTGCATGGTATGCTGTGGCCTGCGGGAACGGAGCTCTGTGTTGCTTCCCCAGCGCACACCCAGTCACAGTATGCCTCCACGTGATCGATCTGCGGCATCCCTCGTGCCATCTTGTTGGAGCCCATGGCTCGGAGCGCGCGGAAGTGCAAGTGTCCCATGCGAGCATGCCAGCGCCAGGACATGTCATCACCTTGTGCCAGGAGACAGGCCGGTGCATCGATCGTCAGCACGCTGGTGTACAGCCTGGTGCCCGTGCGCTTGACGCGGGCAAGAGTTCTGTCCGTTGAGTCGCTGATCGTCATGATGCCTCCCTTGATTCCGATCGCGCACCCGCCCTCGTCCAGCTGCCCAACGGAGATGATGTTGCTCCGTAGGCTAGGGATGAAGAAGACATCAGCGAGAGCTCGCTGATCACCGCCGTTGCACTTGAACACCACGGTCCCACGGCCCTTGATCGCCACAAGAGATCCGTCGCCGAACTTCACCGTTCCATGCACGGTCTCGTCCAGTGTGGCGAACATGTGCCGCTCGCCAGTCATATGGCTGCTGGCGCCGGTGTCGAAGAACCAGACACCGTCGGGCGACGGGATCGGGATCACCTTCTCTTCGTTGAGGAAGACAGCTTGCGGCGCGACGATCTCGGAGACGACGGCCATGAGGAGTCCCTCTTGATGCTCATCCCCGGGCTAAACCAGATTTGCAGTTTCCTGCTTCTTCTTCTCGCGATCGCGTTGTGCCTTGCGGCACTCTTTGGCCCAGTGGCCTGGCTTCCCGCAGTAGTTGCAGTTGCCCTTTCGCCGTTCGCTGCCGCCATCGTGCGGCGCTTTTCCACTCTCGCCACGATCAGGAGTGGCTCCCCCAGGGGACTTGGTTTTGCCTTGGGGTTTCCCTTTCTTCTCCCCCTGCGACGATCCGCCTGTGCGGTGCTGCTGGCATGCCGACCATTCTTCCTCTGTCATCAGAAGGCGGCCGCTCGCGTCTTGCTCCGGTGTGCCGCGCCCTTCTGAAGCAGATAGGCGCCCACTGAGTTCCTCGATCGTCAGCGTGCTTAGATCGAGCAGCGTCTCGATGGAACAGGCCATCTGCGCGTACCGTGCTGGCACGACGCGGAGTATCTTCTGGATGGCATCGAGCTCGGTGGTTCTGTCGCCAAGCGACTTCAATTCACTGACGAGGCTCGACATCCTCATCGAGAAATCTTCCACAGACTCGTCGGTCTTGAACGCCATCATGTCAAACTCCTTGCGGAGCTTTTGACGGCGAGCCTCACGTACCCGGTTGTCGCCGATGCGCAAGGATTTCAGCATGTCCCAGGCGGCCTTGGCGTTGTCCCTGGCTGCAAGTGCCGGTACCATGTCCGATGAGACGGATCTCAGGATCGCACCGAGGGCTTGACGTTCTTGCCGCTCCGTGGCATCGCCGGTGTCCACGGCCTCCCAGAGACCGGCGCCTTGGAGCGCGATCCTCATGAGGATCGCCCACTCCGTGTAGTTGGTCTTCGTGAGGGTCGGGAACGTGACGGTGGCGCCGCCGCCCCCGGTCTCCCGCACGATTGTCTCCCGTACCACGACCTCACCGCCGCCGCCTCGCCTGGTCCTGCTCCGTCCATGGCTCTGAGAGCGCACGCGACGTGGGGAACGCTCCCCAGAGGGCGTCCTGGAGGCAGCCGCCGGTGGTGTACCGACCATGATTGCCAACACGGGCTCTGATACCAAATGTCGTTGTCTAACCTGAAACTGATAGCAAAACTGCAAGTGTTTGACAGTAAACTTCAGTTAGAAACTAAACAGAAAGTGGAGAGTGGATTTGTGCTGTGAATGCATGCAGCGTTTTCTGTTATTCCTTCCTTTATACTTGTTGTTACAAAGGAGCTAACTACCCCCCCGATCACCTGCGTGAGACCCGTTCTAAACGCGCCATCCCACGTTCTGAATCTCAACGGGGGGGCAGGAGATAACTACGGATCATGGAGACCATGCACAGGTGCACGTCTCCCTCTTAACTACACGACCATGTGATCCTCTGTAGGAAACACACAGCGTTATTAACAGAAAATAACTGAAACATTCTAACGTGACAGTGACAGTGAGCTTAGGCTAACAATCAACAGCAAGAGATATATGATTACTGCGTTGATCGTTTTCTACAAAAATAACAGTGCATATGACTCCTCTCCCACCTGCCAGACGCAGGAGCTATGATCGGCAGAAGAAAAACACTAATCAAAGCATTGAGGAAAGACTTCCTTGCGATAGTGCTATGCTTTCGTGAAGAACTACATAAACTTGAGCTAATATGTTAACCTAATACTAGCGCAAATGCCCGTGCGTTGCAACGGGATAAAAAAAATATTAGCATCATAAAAATTTGCCCCAAAGTGGATCACCGCTTTTAATTCTAGCCTTTGTTTGCCCTTTCGTCTTAATTTTTTGTTTAATTTATTTGATCGATCTACACTCATGTCACCCCCACCAACTCACCTCACTTCACCACAGACTGGAACCACATTAAGTGACCTAGATAGCTCTGATACCGTGTTCTATTCTCGCACCATGCTCATATAATTAAATAGAAAAAATAGATTGGAGTAAGAAAATGACAACAGTCAACAAATATGTCTTTATGTGCAAGTCAACTGAGGAGTCGGCTCACATGTCTCTCTTGCTACCTCTTAAAAGGTCATCGTTTACATTTCTCAAAGATCATATAAACTAATATTAATAGTATAAGTTCTCAAAGTCAATAGATGAACTGTCCAAATACAAACGCCAGTAAATGTAGAAGTCCAAAGTCTGGCGAAGGAAATTGTTGAGTAAACTTAGTCAAGTGTATTCTAACCCTGCATTGTTTGTAGACCTGAGGAGACGGTAGCAGCGGCCTTGATGTTCGGTGCCTAGTGAAAGCAGATTGACGTTGTTTGTCAGCGATGAGGTAGACCGAGTACAAGCCCACCCCGATCTGGCCAATTAGGCTCACATCTATGGTCCGCCGCGCCTCCTATGCCTCAAAGAACTCCTTGGTGCCAGAGCGCGCGATCATACCCAGATTGTTCAATAGGTCAGCGTGTCAGAAATTCAAAGATTCAGCATCTATTGCACATCACAATTCAGAATTCGAAGAACAGAAGGGGTGAAGCAAAGCAACGCAACGTTGTCAATGAGGCCCCCAGCGCCGTCACACGGCCGCATCGTCCGTTGTCACCACCACTTGTACCACCAGTGACTCATCATAGTCACCCTACATCGCAGCGGCGGTCCGACTTGGAAGAAGTTACAGCGTGAGCACGACGACCTTGATTTGATCCAGCGCAACACATCATCGGTGCGAAGAGCTAGACCCGGCTGTAATCTAGGAACCAAGGCAATAGCAGACAACAAACGCATCCACGATAAGATATGCCGTTCTGGCAAGTCGTCGGCGTCGTCCATGACAACCTGTCCTGGCGAGTCGTCGCCTCGTCGGCGTCTCGTCCATGCCTCCACGGCAAGCCGTCCGTCATCCGCAACGCATCCACGACAAAATTCTGAAATCGCGGCATCTCCTCATCCGACGCTAGTCAAAATCCTACGCCGCAGGTCCTCCGTGCTGCCCGCAGTCAGCACGCTCGTCGTGGCCATGGCCACCTCCGCTCCACCTATGGAGTCCGCTTCCGGTTGTGCTGCGGCTGCCATCGCACGCCGCAGGTCTGATCCAGCCTTGGGTGGGAGGATGCATCATGCTCCTCGCTTCCGCAAGTCTGGGATGGTTCATTCCACAGTTGGACAACTTCGTGATCCTGCTGTGGTTGTTGAGGGGCTCGGGTCCTTGTCGCTGTTGCAAGATGTCTCGGGAACCCCTGTCTGTGAGGTGCCCCTAGGTGCTGGTGCAGCGATGCCGTCTTCGAGTGAGCTTTGGGTTGCTTCCTTAAGCTCTGTTGACGACGAGGATGATGAGGTGTTGGATTCCGCCAAAGGTGTTGTTGCCGGCTCGTTACTCGACACCGTTGATGTGTGCCATGATGAGAAGGTGTTAGCTGAGCCCTGTGACAGTCTCTTTGTTGCTGCTGCTGATCTAGGAGAAGAAGATGGCTGGGTGCAGGTGGGTCAGGGTGGCCGCCACGACCGTGAGCCATCGTCTTTGCATCAGAAAGAAGGTCTTGAGCGTAGTCTCGCCTTCAAGTGTTGGGCTCGAGGAAGGTGCTTTCGGTGCCTCGAGCGTGGCCACCAGGTCAGGGCATGTCGTGGGCCCTATAGATGCATCCGCTGCCGTCGTCCTGGTCATCGGGAGCATTTCTGTCGTGCGCGCTTTCCTGCAGCTTGTTCTTGCTCTTCGGGAACCCGTGCTCGTTCTCCGGACACTCGTTCTCCTTGTCAGCGGCACCGCTCTTTGTCTGCTCAGCCCCGTCGTCCCTCGTCGTCTCGGAGTTGGGCCAATGTTGTGCGCCACTCATCTTCGCCTGCAGCGGTGCCGCCAAGACCCTCTCCTAGGTGTTGCGAGGAGTTCGATGTCAATGGTAGTTTGGACTCTCACTTTCGGTCCCGAGTTGCCTTGATGCGCATGGAGCTCCTTCAGCTGGTCGACGTCCGTGTCGAGGAGGCGTCTCGCCCTCTTCGTGAAGAGGTGGCAGCTCTCAAGCTATTGTTGGCGCGTGTTGGTGATTCTTTGGAGGGTGGCCTCGGGCTCACCCCCATGCAGGCTTCATTTCCGCTTGACTCCTCTGAGAAGAAGTCGTCTGTGGTTGAGGAAGACCATCTTTATAGTTGTATCTCTCCTCGTGGCAGTCCCTACCAGTCATCGCAGCTTGATGTGTCGGCTGCCTATGAGAGCGAGGGCATGGATGTGATCTTGGATCCGGTGCTGCACTTCACACCAGAGTTTCATGAGTTGTGTGAAGAATCTTCTAAAGTGCTTTCGTTGGAGCTGGGCTCTTTTGAGGCCTTAGCGATCTTGCCACCGCAGTCGCCCGCCTCTTTGGCCAGTGGAGCAGTGCGGGCGCATTGCTCTCTTCAGGTGGACCCGCTTGGGACCTCGATGGTGGCCTCCACACCACCATCGGTGGTGCCTAGCTTCATTGGCGGCAATTTTATGCCTGAGCTGCAGGACTTGTGTGGAGAATCATCTGTGGCGTCGATGGAGGAGTTGGGCTCATTAGAGTCTATGGCAGTGGCCATATCTCCCTCACCACTGTTGTCAGAGCCGCTGGACTTTGTAGACACTGAAGGTGTGTTGGTGATACGTCTCAAACGTATCTATAATTTTTGATGCTCCATGCTTTGTTTTACACCATTTGCCTATTGTTTCGTTACACTTAGTGGCATTTTTATACGCTTTCCGGAACTAACCTATTAACGAAGTGCCACAGTGCTAGTTTCCTGTTTTCTGCTGTTTTTGTGTTTCAGAAGTGATACACAGGAAATATTCTCGGAATTGGACGAAACAAGTTCCTGAAGTCATATTTCACCGGGGAGCTCCCAAACATCCGAAGACCTGACGGAGGGGGGCCACGAGGCCCCCACACACAGGGGCGGTGCGGCCCAGCCCCTGGCCGCGCCACCCCCTTGTGAGGGCACGTGGTCCACCCTCTGACATCGCCCCTTCGCCTACATATACCCCCTGACGAGAAAAACCTAAGGCCCGATCAGTTTTCCAGAATACATCGCGATCCGCCGCCGCCGTCGACCCGAAGATCGGGAGGGTCCAGAAGCTCTTCCCGGCACCCTGCCGGAGAGGGGAATCGCCACCGGAGGTCTCCTTCATCGCCATGATTGCCTCCGGAGCGATGAGTGAGTAGTCTACCTTGGACTATGGGTCCATAGCAGTAGCTAGATGGTTGTCTTCTCCACCATGTGCTTCATGTTTAGATCTCATGAGCTGCCCTACATGATTGAGATCACTGTTATGTAATTCTATGATGTTGGTTTGTTGGGATCCGATGAATATTGGTGTTTATGATTAAGTTGCTGTACTGAATTTTATCTTATGTTATCTCTATGATGTTTATGATCTTGCATGCTCTCCGTTGTTAGTAGCTATCTTGGCCGAGTAGTTGCTAGTGACTCCAAGAGGGGGTATTTATGCTCGATAGTGGGTTCATGCCTCTATTTCACCTGGGGGAGTGACAGAAACCTCTAAGGTGGTAGATGTGCTGTTGCTACTAGGGAGAAAACAACATTCATATGCTCGAGGGCATATGCTTTGTTTACATTACACACTTTGCTTAATGCAATTATCTGTTGTTCGCAACTTAATACTTCTAGGGTGTTCGGATGATATCCCCGGGGGTGGATTATTAGTCATAGATGCAGTTGGATGGCGGTCTATGTATTTTGTTGTAATGCCCAGAGTGAATCTCATAGTGATCTTCTTGACATATCACGTTAGCTCTATTCTATCAATTGCCCAACTGTAATTTGTTTACCCAGCATGTTATTTTATCTATGGAGAGACACCACTAGTGAACTGTGGACCCCGGTCCTATTTTAATCATATTGCAATCAACTGTTTACTATTCCCGCACTGTTTACTTTACTCGCATATACTCTACTATTTTCCACTCGATACACTCATAACCTTTGTTTCAAGCAAACCGGTGAGATTGACAACCTCATCGCAAGTTGGGAACAAAGTATTTGTTTGTGTGTGTGCAGGTTCCACGTTGCAGCTAGCAAGCAAAGCTTGGACGAGGCGCCACATATAAATTGTCCACTGCTGTCGCAAGCTAGCAAGCATCACCTTCAGTCGTCACCGTCTCCCTTCTCCTGAACGATAAACCTTGGTTTCTTAACTGAGGGAAAACTAACCGCTACACTCATCATACCTTCCTCTTGGGGTTCCCAACGGGCTGGTCAATCACCACGCACAAGGACATCTGTTCCCACATCAACTCGCCATCAACCGTTCACAAGTGTAGGGATCAGCTACTTTTCTGGCGCCGTTGCCGGGGAATGAAGAGAAGACTTCTGCGAGGGGAGTTCTTCGCACACACATTCTTTGCTTTGTTATTTGTTTGCTTTACTTTATTTTATTTTACCTGCATTGCTTTTTATATCAAAAACCCAAAAAAATTAGAATCCTTGGTAGCTGTTTTTACTTGTTTACTTTCTTTTTGCTGAAATGGCCAATCCTGAAAACACCAAGTTGTGTGACTTTGCTAGCACAAACAATAGTGATTTTATCTGCACTCCTATTGCACCACCTGTTCCTGCTACCACTTTTTATGAGATTAAGCCTGCTTTATTGAACCTTGTTATGAAAGAGCAATTTTCTGGTGCTAGTACTGAAGATGCTGCAGCTCATCTCAACAATTTTGTTGAGCTATGTGAGATGCAGAAATATGAGGATGTTGATAGTGATATTATTAAGCTCAAGTTGTTTCCTTTTTCTTTGAGAGGAAAGGCTAAAGATTGGTTGCTGTCTTTGACTAAGAATAGTATTGATTCATGGGCTAAGTGTAAGGATGCTTTTATTGGTAGATACTATCCTCCTGCTAAGATTATATCGTTGCGTAGCAATATTATGAAGTTTACTCAGTTTGATAATGAACATGTTGCTCAAGCTTGGGAAAGAATAAAATCTATGATAAAGAATTGCCCCACTCATGGACTGACTACTTGGATGATTATCCAAACTTTTTATGTAGGACTGAATTTTTCTTCAAGGAACCTACTTGATTCAGCTGCTGGAGGCACTTTTATGTCCCTCACATTGGGCGCCGCCTCGAAGCTACACGACAACATGATGGTAAATTATTCCGAATGGCACATCGAGAGAGCTCCACAAGGTAAGAAGGTAAATTCTGTTGATGAAACCTCTTCCTTAAGTGATAAGATTGATACCATTATGGCTATGCTTGCTAATGATAGGACTCATGTTGATCCTAATAATGTTCCTTTGGCCTCTCTGGTTGCTCAAGAAGAGCAAGTTGATGTGAATTTCATTAGAAACAACAATTTTAACAACAATGCTTATAGGAACAATTTTGCTAGTAACAATTATAGGCCGTATCCTTCTACCAATGGTAATGGTTATGGTAACTCTTATGGTAATTCCTACAACAATACTAGGGCCGCGCCCTCCGAGCTTGAGGTAATGCTCAAGGACTTCATCGGTAAACAAACTACTTTTAATAAGTCTGTTGAGGAAAAGTTAGGCAAAATTGATGCTCTTGCTTCTAAAGTTGATAGCCTTGCTCATGATGTTGAACTTCTGAAATTAAAAGTGTTTCCTAATGATGTGAACGTGAGCAATATTGTTGCTGCCGCTAATGCTAACCAGGTTAGAATTGATGAAAATATTAGATTGTTAGCAGAATTGCATGCCAGGTAGGAAAGAGAAGATGAGATGGCTAGAGAGATGAAGGTATGTACTATTACTATCTCTAATGATGTTGCTCCTACTGATAGCAATCCTCTTACTTTGATTGGGGTAGAGAAAACTCCCACTCCTTGTGCTAAAAAGCCTAAAACTGCCAAAACTTTTTCTCAAAAGAGTGCTGAAATTTTTCGGAGTGTGGAAGATGATAGCTCTATTTCCTTTAATGATTTTGATGTTGATGGCTGCAATATATCTGAAGTAATTTTGTTCTTGCAAAAGCTTGCTTTGACTCCCAATGCTAGTTCTTTAAATATTGCTTTTACTAAGCATATTACCAATGCTCTTATAAAGATTAGGGATGAAAAGTTGAGGCAAAAAGCTTCCGTTCCCAAGAAGTTAGAAGATGGTTGGGAACCCATCATTGATATGCATGTTAATGGTTATGATTGCCATGCTTTATGTGATCTAGGTGCTAGTATTTCCATCATGCCTAGAAAGATTTATGACATGCTTGATTTACCACCGCTTGAAAAGTGTTATTTTGATGTTCCTATTGCTGATGTTGCTAAGAAGAAACCTTTGGGAAGGATTAATGATGTTCTTATTGTGGTTAACAATAACCTTGTTCCCGTTGATTTTCTTGTTATGGACGTTGAATGCCATGCTTCATGTCCTATTATTTTGGGAAGACCTTTTCTTCGAACTGTAGGTGCTATTATTGATATGAGGGAAGGCACTATCAAGTATCAATTCCCACTAAAGAAAGGTATGGAACACTTCCCTAGGAAAAGAAAGAAATTACTCTTTGACTCTATTCTTAGAGCAAATTATGAGCTTGATGCTTCATCGCTTGATATTACTTGATTCGCACTTTTCTGCGCCTAGCTCAAAGGCGTTAAAGAAAAGCACTCTTGGGAGATAACCCAATGTTTATTTTCAGTACTTTTTCTTTTATTTGAGTCTCAGAAGTCATTACTACTGTAATGACTGCTCTTTATCTTGTTTATTTCGTTTTTGTGCCAAGAGAAGCCTCTAATTTGAGTGAGGTAAAGATTTGGGGTTATTGCTGTCCTGAAACTGTTTTCGGTGCTGCACCGTAAAAATTCGTGAAAAATCACTGTATATCTTTTGGACCTGAAATTTCTTGTGCTTATGCCCCAGGTTATATCCAAACTTTCGTTAGTTGAACACTTTTTGATTTGAGCAACAGAAAATCCCTCAAAAATTCGTCCTTTATCAGCTGTCCAGTTTTGACAGATTTCTGCCAATATTTGTTTTTGCCACTTTATCGCTTTCTTTTGAGTTCTTTTTGATCATGGAACTCTTGTGGAAGTTGCTACAGTAGTATATACTTTATATGTGGTGGTTTTGAGTTGAAACCTGAAGCTAAAAGAGGGGTGAATATATTTTATGCTTACACTAATGTTGCTAATAGAATTGTGTTTAGTTTTGTATGAAGGAAGTTTTCAAGTGTAGGGATTGGAGAATGATGAGATGAGTTGAAGAATGGACAAAAGCTCAAGCTTGGGGATGCCCAGCACCCCAAGAAATATCCAAGAAGTACAAGCGTCAAAGCTTGGGGATGCCCCCGAGGCACCCCTTCTTCATCGGCAAAAATCAGGTCACCTTTCAAAACACTATATTTTTATTGCTTCATGCACTATGTGTTTTTCTTGGAGCGTCAGTTGTTTTAGTTTTCTTAGTTTGTTTAGTTAGTTTGTTTGCTGCAATAAATGGTTGGACCCCAACAAATTTCCTTTGGAGGAGATGTACTCGTTTTCATTTGCAAAGAACGCTCTAGTTTTCACTCTTATTTAAAATCGAGCGTTCTACTTTTTCTGCTACTGCTTTTGGTTTTCGTTTTCGCCTTGATATGCGTTCAGATCTTGTCATATCTTTTCATCAAGGTGTATTTTTGCCTCTGATCTTTATTGGTTTTCATCAAAAGAGGTGTTTATAAAAATTTCAAATGGTGTTGGAAAAGAGAAAAACTTTGTGCAAAATAGTGGTACAAGAAGGAGCTTGTGTAGACTGCGGCTTAGGCTTTTTCATGTCATGCTAGATGTCTTTTTGATAGTATGCTTAGTGGTTTTGCTGTAGCATGACTTGTCTCAAATAACTGAGATTGCTTAATGAGCCTTTGAAAAAATCATGCGTTGTTTTTATTGTATGGAAGCATTATTTTGGTTTTCTCCTTGATGCTTTATTTGGGTTGACTTGCCGCATGCTCACACATGTTAGACTCTTACAAAGTCGCCAATAGCCTTCATGATCATTTAGTTTTTGACTTTTGATGCCATCGTATGCTTCTTTTAATGTCGCTTTGTCGCTTTGCATGATTATGGCCATTATTGCTCTCTTAGTTGGTCGCTCCCAGTCTTTTGCTAGCCCTCACCTTGTACTGAGTATGAGCTCTACTCGTGCATCCAACTCCTAAAAGCCAAGTTTTCCAAAGTGTCCACTATAAATTCCTATGCATGGTATTTGTAAGCCATTCCAAAGTAAAATTTTCATGTGCTACCTTTCAAAAACCTTCAAAATACTTCTCGTTTTGTGACACTGTTTTCAGCTCATGGGGACGTAGTGGTCGGATTTGCTATCTTCCATATTGCTTATTCCAAAAAAGAAAAAAAAAGGTGAAAAATAGAAAAAAAAGGCACTCCTCCAAGAATGTGAATGTTGGTGGGCACCCGATGGAATCGGTTAGCCATGGTATGTGAAAGGAAAAGGTGGGGAGGAGTGCCAAGTTTTATAAAAAGAGCACCAAAGTGCCAATCTCTCTCTCAAAAACTTGCTTTATTTTTGTATGGAAGATAGTAAGAACCCCATTGCCAGTCGTTGACAAAGACAACCACCTCTCAAAATCAAGTTTTTATCTCTGTTTTACAAAATGAAAAGCTCTAGCACATGCTAAATCACTGCTTCCCTCTGCGAAGGGCCTTTCTTTTACTTTTATGTTGAGTCACCACCTTCTTTCTTTATGCACCATTAAGAGAGCATAGTCGTCATTCTTAGTGTGATATGCATTGTCCCAAGGTTCATTGATTGACTCATATTGTTGGTTTCACCTGTTCTTAAATTATTTGTATCTAGTCGCCCTCTTAAACTTTGAGGTGTCCTATGCATTTATGTTTTGCTCTCTTTGAAGGACAAGCTGAAAACCACTTGTATGTTTTTCCTTATGATTTGAACACACGTTTGACTTTCATTGTTTCATTACCATGATCTTTTGTTTGTGTTCATTTGCATGTTTACAACATGGTTGCTAAGTTCTTATTGTCATGATTATATCTTCATGCCCATGTTTTAAGTTCTATTGATCCCAGCTCACCAATGCTTACATATATGATCAAGATTGTGTAGGTGCATGTCACCTCAAAAATTATTCTTTTGTTATCACTTACCTACTCGAGGACGAGCAGGAGTTAAGCTTGGGGATGCTTGATACGTCTCAAACGTATCTATAATTTTTGATGCTCCATGCTTTGTTTTACACCATTTGCCTATTGTTTCGTTACACTTAGTGGCATTTTTATACGCTTTCCGGAACTAACCTATTAACGAAGTGCCACAGTGCCAGTTTCCTGTTTTCTGCTGTTTTTGTGTTTCAGAAGTGATACACAGGAAATATTCTCGGAATTGGATGAAACAAGTTCCTGAAGTCATATTTCACCGGGGAGCTCCCAAACATCCGAAGACCTGACGGAGGGGGGCCACGAGGCCCCCACACACAGGGGCGGCGCGGCCCAGCCCCTGGCCGCGCCACCCCCTTGTGAGGGCACGTGGTCCACCCTCTGACATCGCCCCTTCGCCTACATATACCCCCTGACGAGAAAAACCTAAGGCCCGATCAGTTTTCCAGAATACATCGCGATCCGCCGCCGCCGTCGACCCGAAGATCGGGAGGGTCCAGAAGCTCTTCCCGGCACCCTGCCGGAGAGGGGAATCGCCACCGGAGGTCTCCTTCATCGCCATGATTGCCTCCGGAGCGATGAGTGAGTAGTCTACCTTGGACTATGGGTCCATAGCAGTAGCTAGATGGTTGTCTTCTCCACCATGTGCTTCATGTTTAGATCTCATGAGCTGCCCTACATGATTGAGATCACTGTTATGTAATTCTATGATGTTGGTTTGTTGGGATCCGATGAATATTGGTGTTTATGATTAAGTTGCTGTACTGAATTTTATCTTATGTTATCTCTATGATGTTTATGATCTTGCATGCTCTCCGTTGTTAGTAGCTATCTTGGCCGAGTAGTTGCTAGTGACTCCAAGAGGGGGTATTTATGCTCGATAGTGGGTTCATGCCTCTATTTCACCTGGGGGAGTGACAGAAACCTCTAAGGTGGTAGATGTGCTGTTGCTACTAGGGAGAAAACAACATTCATATGCTCAAGGGCATATGCTTTGTTTACATTACACACTTTGCTTAATGCAATTATCTGTTGTTCGCAACTTAATACTTCTAGGGTGTTCGGATGATATCCCCGGGGGTGGATTATTAGTCATAGATGCAGTTGGATGGCGGTCTATGTATTTTGTTGTAATGCCCAGAGTGAATCTCATAGTGATCTTCTTGACATATCACGTTAGCTCTATTCTATCAATTGCCCAACTGTAATTTGTTTACCCAGCATGTTATTTTATCTATGGAGAGACACCACTAGTGAACTGTGGACCCCGGTCCTATTTTAATCATATTGCAATCAACTATTTACTATTCCCGCACTGTTTACTTTACTCGCATATACTCTACTGTTTTCCACTCGATACACTCATAACCTTTGTTTCAAGCAAACCGGTGAGATTGACAACCTCATCGCAAGTTGGGAACAAAGTATTTGTTTGTGTGTGTGCAGGTTCCACGTTGCAGCTAGCAAGCAAAGCTTGGACGAGGCGCCACATATAAATTGTCCGCTGCTGTCGCAACCTAGCAAGCATCACCTTCAGTCGTCACCGTCTCCCTTCTCCTGAACGATAAACCTTGGTTTCTTAACTGAGGGAAAACTAGCCGCTACACTCATCATACCTTCCTCTTGGGGTTCCCAACGGGCTGGTCAATCACCACGCACAAGGACATCTGTTCCCACATCAACTCGCCATCAACCGTTCACAAGTGTAGGGATCAGTTGGCACCTAATTCCGAGGCTTTCTTTGGGAAAGAGATTTATGACTTGCTCGTCAGTCTCGAGGCGGCTAGCCCTGGATATGGCAAGGAGGTTGCTTGCGTCTTGGCGGGGAAGGCTTCAAAGAGCTTAATAAGAAAGGTGGAGAAGTCTTTCACAAGAAGAAGAAAGAAGAGATACATCACAATAAAGTTTTCGCAACTTCTTGAGAGTTCTTATTCGGCTGGTGGTGATCCAGATGTTGTCAATTAGATCCTGTTTGTTTGGTTGATGTAGGTTTGGTGTGGTTGTTGGTTTGTCTCGTTGGTCGAGAAGTTGCTTGTGTGAGGTGTTGTTCGTTGGTGTTTTTCTTGTAGCGGTTTTTGCCCGGTTTTCCATTAATTAACTGGGCACCTCTCTTCTTCTTAATTAATAGATTGGGGCAAAGCTTTTGCCCCCGTTTCAAAAAAAAAATCCTACGCCGCTGTAGCCTGTCTTCCCTTGTCGGCCACCACCGCTCTTTCCTTGCCAGAATTCGCCACCTCCTTTCTATGTCCGACCGCTACGCGACCTTCCGCTGATCTCCATCGACTGGAACCAGAAGAGGTTCCCTCGACTGCGGCCGCACCTTCTTCCTCTGGGGACTTAAGAGGCTTCCTCATGGGCTGCCACTCCTCTTTCTGCCAGTTGCCAGAAGAGGCTTCCACGCCACAGTATGTACGAAGAACGATGCACAAGGTTCCTCTTTTTCATCCCTTCCGCAACGATCTTTGTCTCTATCAAATTCTCGATCTCCACATATAGGTGTATATATGAGTGTTTAGAGGATTGCCAGATCGCGGTTTTCGACGGAGTCGTGACCGGCGGTTGCGCCGTCGAACCCTAATCGACATCTCTTCTCGAATCGCTAGCTCATGCATGATAGTTGAAACGCTCAATTTTTATATAAACTTGGATCGATCGATATACAAGCAATCGATGGCTCTATAATATTTATTGGCTTAGAGAAGGCAAGAGGCAGGCTCATGTCTGATTAGGATACTCGACATTGTATCTGGTTTTTCTACTGAGATCTTTTCCGTACGTATCGCTTGAGCGTGCAGGCCCGTGTCTGATTAGGATAGGATACTCGACCGTATTGTATCTGGTTTTTCTCCTCAGATCTTTTTCGTATGTATCGCTTCAGCGTGTTGTATCCGGTAGGCCGATGGTTTTGCATATAATGTAATTTGGTGGGAGGGCAAATCGGTCCAAATAAAATGTTGGAAGAAACCAAACCATGGAACCCTTACATATTTTATTATTAGGTATAGATATGCAGGCGAGAAGCACTGGATCATGAGGAAAGGAGAGGCCGACGACAGATCAATTGGTATGTGCCTTAAATCTGCTTCCATAATGCAAATTAAATAAATTGCATATTAGCTAAGGTGAGCACAGACAACAGAACCGCATTGATAAGCTTTCTTCTACGTATATGCCAAATATAAGCGTGTGACAAATGTAAATATGCTGAAAAACATAGCAGTACGTAGATCTCTCCCTCCAACTAAATCAGCTACACTCACTTCCGAAAACAAAATACTCTTTGATCTGTCACTTTAAAAGAAAAGAACGACCTTATCAGAAAAGAAAATAAAATAAAATAACGTGTATATGATCCTTAACGATTAGGAGAAGAGATCTCTTGCCTGACAATCTCACGACATGAATAAATATGTCTTCCCCAATGCAATTTTTAGGTTCAAATGCCTAGGAAATAGGTCAAACCAAATAGACTGAGACGACAGATGGAAGGTACATATAAAGAACGTGTCCAAGGCATGCATGATATCACGTAGGATGAACAAAAAAGTCAGATGACATTGTGTTTTATATGTGTATTTGAATATGTCGTGCATTTTTAGGGAAGAACACCAGTGTCGTGGTAAAACACTATATGACCGAAGCAACAAAGTAAGGAACTGGTACTCAATGAGATGTTTTAGATATGTAAAATATAAGTCAATACGACAAAAACACGGGTACAATAAGAAAACACATGATATGGTGACATTGAGAAAGCGATAATATTTTGATAATAAGCTATGACTGTAAAGTACTCCCTCAGATTGGAAATAACTATCGGCAATTTTGTACTAGCTTAGTATAAAGTTTGTACTAAGTGCCCGACAGTTATTTCTGATCGGAGGGAGTAACAATTAATTTCATTAGAAAGCAAGCGACAAAGGCAAGACTATGAGTTAAGATTACCATACGTGCAGGTATACACATGCATAATAGTTCAGTACTAAATACAAAAATACTATGCATCTGTCGATGCTTGAGGAAGACAACACACTATTTAAGTATGAGCCATTTTTCCTAACTACACATGTATAGTGATTTCAAGATAATTTGTGGAAAGATAGACAATATAAATAATGAATAAGGAGAGAACATCTTAGATTTAAATGGCGGATGAAGATCTTTACACCATTAGTCTACTATTTTCACAAGAAATTTTTTTTCTTAGAAACAACCCAACACATCCAATGTAAAAATTTAAACCAAAATTAATACAATCATAATCTTTAAGATGCACATTTTGTACAATTTTCCATAATATGTCTTGAATTTCTGTTAATAATTAACTAGCAACAATAATTACCTAGCAACAATAATTACTAAATCAAATAATAGTTGATAGCATAGCCAAATGTTGAGTAGTATCAAATATCAGATATGTACCAATATATGTACAAAATCTAACCGCGCAAATGCGCGGGCCACCCGGCTAGTTATATTATTAAAACAACTAACAACTAACGGTGTAGATTGATCGTCTTGAAGTTAAAATATCTCAATGGCTCAGATTTACCAACATCGGCACGCGCGTTTGCAATCTCCAATGAGACGTATTGGACTCCATGGCACGTACGTTTGCAATCTTCATAGGAAACTTATACAAAGCTGGACTCTAATTGATGGACTTCCCCTAATAATTGGTCCGGATAGCTGTGCATATACAAGGATATACTAAAGCATTGCCCGATGGATTTCCATGGTTCAAACCAGCACGCAGACACGAATCCACAGCGGCTAAGCTCCACGGGCAAGTCAATTTATCGAAAACTACATCAATGGAGACCACGATACAACACATTGCAAGCACGCTGCTGAACACGGACTGACTCATGATTCGAAATCACCGCAGTCAATACGGACCGGCCATGTCAGCGCGTCCAACAGATTGGAAGAAGGATAACAGCAACGCCGTCAAAGCGCCAATGAGATGGAGATCGCCGATCTCCCGTCATAGGCTCGCGGCAGGCACGTGAGAGAAGGCCGTCGGCCAGGAGCACTCGACCGAACGATGTAAGCCTGCAGTGGTTGTAAACGCATCAACGCCCGTCGCAGCCAAATAGAATCAGCATCAATGTGAGTACGAAGAAGAGCGATCGTGACAACATCAACAGCAAGAGATATATGATTACTGCGTTGATCGTTTTCTACAAAAATAACAGTGCATATGACTCCTCTCCCACCTGCCAGACGCAGGAGCTATGATCGGCAGAAGAAAAACACTAATCAAAGCATTGAGGAAAGACTTCCTTGCGATAGTGCTATGCTTTCGTGAAGAACAACATAAACTTGAGCTAATATGTTAACCTAATATATGCAGGCGAGAAGCACTGGATCACGAGGAAAGGAGAGGCCGACGACAGATCAAATTGGTATGTGCCTTAAATCTGCTTCCATAATGCAAATTAAATAAATTGCATATTAGCTAAGGTGAGCACAGACAACAGAACCGCATTGATAAGCTTTCTTCTACGTATATGCCAAATATAAGCGTGTGACAAATGTAAATATGCTGAAAAACATAGCAGTACGTAGATCTCTCCCTCCAACTAAATCAGCTACGCTCACTTCCTAAAACAAAATACTCTTTGATCTGTCACTTTAAAAGAAAAGAACGACCTTATCAGAAAAGAAAATAAAATAACGTGTATATGATCCTTAACGATTAGGAGAAGAGATCTCTTGCCTGACAATCTCACGACATGAATAAATGCCTAGGAAATAGGTCAAACCAAATAGACTGAGACGACAGATGGAAGGTACATTACTCTAAGCTTTCAGCGTGGTGATGACCCACGTTTCTGAGGCCACTCCCGGGCGACCGTTTAAGACCGTAGGATCTTGGGCAGGAGCGGACGGATGTCAATCGCTGGATTAATTTTTCTTACCTGAACTGCCATTCTACCATCGTTGTAACTGGCTCTGGACGGGTGCGGTCCCATTGCTCGGTACCCTCCCAGTTCGATGTCTTGGTGAAAAAAGTTACCGCTCTACAAGCACCTGAGTTCTCCCGAAATTTTCAAAAAAAAAAACTGAGCTCTCCCGTCCCTCGCGTCGCCCCTCACGGTCTCACGGACGAGTCGAGGAAACCCTAGCCGCCGCCCTAGCACACCCTCCGTGCTCTTCCTCCCCACCACACCGCTGCCGGTTACTTCACCTTGGTGGCGGCAGCCCCTGGCTCCGATGGTGGCGCGGGAGATCAGCGGTGAACACGGGGTCCTCGGGTGCAATGTGGTGGCGCGGTGGTGGACTGCGGAGGTGCCGGCATGTCCTACGGAGGAGCTTGAGGAGGAGGCGGACGAAAAGGTGAGGCGGAGCAAGTTTGTCGTGCGGCGGCGCTCCCTGTCCGGCGGCCGCCATGAGGTTTCCGTTGGGCCCGATCCGGGCTTCGTGGGCCGCGGATTCGGCATGTGGCTGAAGCTTCGGGCGTGTGTGGCGGCGTGCGGCTGGGACTGCCGCGGCGGCGTCCTGCTCGTGCGGTGGAGTGGCCAGGGCTGGGCGGTCGATGCATAGGCGGACGGGCTGCGGTGATGCGGCGGTGGAGCATGGGCGATGGGATGTTGGCGAGGTTGAGGCGGTGCTGCTGCACGTGTTTCGGGCTGTGCCCCGGCGGGCCTGATCTGGCGGCGGCCTTGCGGGAAGCGCGGGGCGTCGGCCCTCGGGCGGTGCAGTGGTCGACGCGCCCTCCTGTGATGCCTCGTCCGCCTCCTATGCTCTTCTTCCTTGGTTCTGGCGCCTCATCTCAGCTACCTTGTGCTCCTCCATCCCTTCTCCCATGGCGCCTCCCCTTCTAGACCTCCGACCCCACTGGTGTCTGCAGCCTTCTCCGGTGAAGCTATGAGCCCTTCTCTGGCTGTCCTTCCTGACGCCGATGACAAACTCAGGTAAATGGCCTCTTTTTCTTCCAGTTTTTTTCTTTTACCTGTGGTGGCCATCGATCTATGTCGTACGAGTAACCGCAAGTTAGGTATTACTCCGTATTATTTATCTAATCTAACTAGGTAGCCCACCATCTTGCAAGCTTTAAGATACTGGGAATCCGAGACAGAGATGGATGTTGAAGGATGAGTCGCTGCTGCTTGCTTGCTCTGGTATAGCGCATGGAGTAGTAGCGAATGTACAAAGAGCATTCTCTGAATTATTAGCAGGGTTCCATCTGAATTAATTCTGTATTTTCCCTGCGAGACTAGAGGGAGGACAAGTTTGATCTGGTAAATTAGTTAAAGCTCGCAACAGATGAATGTGAGGAAATAGCCTTCAACACATAGAGAGAGAAAAACACAGTTGTAAATTAGTCTTTTTCACATCAGCAAGGGATATATTTTTCTTATATTTCGTTACACAATGTATCTATATATGTACCTTACAAATGTACCAGCATTCAGAAATATAGTTTCAAAAGGACAACTCTTCAGTACAAGTTTCCATTTGTCATTTTGTAGCTAGGGCGTACAACTACCCTTGAATATGATTTCCATATAGGCAGATACAGTTTCTTTTGATGATCTTTTAAATTGGTTGTACCTAGATTTAACATTTTTGTATCACCCTTACTGCTGAAACTCCCTGTACAGATATTGGTTTACTGAAAAATTGCATCACCCTTATTTCTGAAATTCCCTATACATATATTGGTTTAAATTACTTAGACACAACAGGTGACAAACCCTTATTTCCATATAGCTATGTATACTCTACCTATTACTAATAATTATTTAGACATTGAATAATTGCATCACCCTTATGCAGAACTCGTGATGTTGCCAAGGAAATTTGAGGTGGACTTTAAAGAGGACATTTCCATGTGTTATATGTATGTGCTGCTTGGCTTCTTCCTGTTTTTCTCAAGGCTTGGGAATTGGTGGCTCTTGACAATTTAAACAAAATCAAGGTAAGAGAAGCGAAATCAACAACTTTTACACTTTACTTTGTGATTTTATTTGCGATTATCCTGGTCAAAGACCCTTGCCGGTGTAGTATGCATGTCTTTGGAAATTTGATATACTACTACAAATTATCCGTACACAGGTATGCTTGCTGTATTGATAGGTTTGTGGATTTTGTTTGTGTCCTATCAGCCCATTGATAATTTTATATTACTAGGTAAATATAGGGTTCGAAAAAGCATTCCAGGGATTATTGGGCAACTGTGTTGCTACTCAGATTCGGGCTTGGAGAGTAGAGATTGAGGTTGTATTGTTAGCTGTATGCAATCAAAAGATATTGCCATCATTGTTCACGATCTAAGCACAATGAATAAGAAAGATGTTGCACTCATAATTTGCAAAGTTACTGTATATATACGCTTACTCCGATAATACTCGGTTGGAGCAAGAGCAGCTTATTAACACTACATAATACAAAGGCACAATTCTTAGCTGTTTGCAAACACATATTTCATATTTCAGTGTAAGTCTTCTATCTGTTCAGCACACAAAGGAGCAAACAAATTACACAATAGTCTAATTGTGTTTATCTACTGACCTACAGCTATATTCCTTCCAAGAAGTCTTGAAAATGCGAAAAACAAATTTTTGTGCTCATTATGCAGGTTGCTTTTTTGCTTCCTTGTTTTCAGAGAGTTAATTAATTTGGTTATAATTTAGGAATCTCTGGGTGTTCACTACTAACTCAAGAATTTGAGGTATGCCAAGAATCCAATATTGTACAAGTGGTAGAACTAGCAACGAATCATCTCCATCAACAAGAGAGAACCATTTTTATTATACACAGAGAACTCTTTAAGATGTTTATGTTATTTGACGTTCTCCATTGCTTGAGATATTTTATTGAGTATTCTTCTTTCACCATGACTACCTTGCATTTAGTATGTACATATTGTAATCACAATTTGACAAGTGGTGAATTTTTATCCGAACTTGTATGTATGAAAGCAAATCCAAGGCGGCAGAGCTGAAGGCAACATGATTCTATAGAGGAAAACAAATGGTATGATCCCCTTCTCTTTTCAGTTCTTATCATTTTGAGTTAACTGTTGTGCTTTCTGCATGTTTACTGAGATATTAGAAATTAACGGAGAGAGATAGATTCAATGCAATTAGTACATGTTTACTGTTGTGCTTTCAATGCACATAACGATAATTACACGTCCAAATTCAGGAGGATTATGTAAAATGCTAGACCCATGGTATGAATTCATTGCAATTAGTACAATATGATCTTATGTTTGATTTATTTAAAAGATGGTGTTTCTTTATTGTTTGTAGACTTCAAGCAACCTCAAACTCAAGTTCCATTCTGTTTTATTTACCTTCTCTTATCTATATCTATCGTGGGATAAAGGTTGTTTTATTAACACTCAGTACTACTTCCTCTGTTCCACAATATAGTATGTTTTTTGCAAGCTAAAACAGCTGCCAAAACATACTATATTGTCGAACAGAGGGAGTATTAGCTTTGCATTGTCAACTATTTTTCCCTGTTCTTTAGGTGCAGTCTGCTCAGGTGATATTTTCTTGCAACTATCCTTCATATGCAACATCATTCAAAATCATTGCAGTAACTTGAAAGGAGTCCTTATAAGTTTCCCTGTCAATAGGACTGCTCAAACCTTGAAGTTTGTTGTATTGTGACAATTAGAATTATAGTATGTTTAATTACTAAGGCACTTGCTTGATTTTCCAATTAGTAAAAGTATTATGTGGTGCAATATGTTTAATGTCCTCCAAGTGCTTGCAAGTCACAATTGTACCTTGAGTGGTCAGTAGTAATGTTGTTTTGTTAATAGACTGTAGTCGAGATTGTGCATTGGATGGCTCCAACTTCCAACTAACTATCATGTCAGGATAGCTATTTTTGGTTTATTGTCCTATAAAAGTGAATGTAATGCTTTTTTATGCAGTCTACAAATAAGGCATACAATGTATGTAGGAATACTAGCAATGTTTGTCCACCCTGCTTATAAGTACTTTCGATTTTAAGATTATCTAAGTTACATCTAAGCGCTCATATTTTCTATGTGGAGGAAAATTATATTAGCATATATTTATATTTTCAGTTGAAACTCGGAGAGACATAGAGAGTCCTCTCTCAAATCTGCCAGTTCAAAGGCTGATCAGCAAGCCTTCACTATCTACATGTAAGATCTCTACCTTTTTCCGTTATGTCCCTGAATCAGTGCATGTTATTATAAATGTGTTTAGGCCTTGAGATATGTTATAGCTACTTACTCAGTTACTCTAAGATCAAATGAGGCTACATCTTTGGGCTATATTCCAATTAATCTAATTAGCTTCAGACATTGCTAGCTGCATATAGGCGGTGCAAGATTTATAAAGGTGTTGCCATCAAAAACTTTTCTAATCCAGCTACCATGTTAGCAGTAGTAATCTGTACTTTGGTATAAGAGCAGATACATCTGCAGTAAGCCATTAACACAATTGAGCATATTGTAGTGTAGAATCGAGGGGCTATTTGGTTTTGTCCTTCAATTTGCTCCTGATTTGCTTTGTCCGGGTTCAAAATTGTAGTTACTCTTTGCTATTTGCAGGTTTGGGTTTTAACATATTAGTTGTTTGGCAAGAATTATCCCATAGCCCATAAGGATTTTAAAAGATGAAAACTATGGCCGCTCTATCGGTGGCATGGTAATTAATTTGCGCTACATATGCCTGAATAAAGTACCAAACAAGCAGATTTTTTATTTTTTGGAGAAATTTATACTGTACATACCCTTACTCAGTTTTGCATTGCCTGAATAAAGTACCAAACAAACACATTTGGAGGAATTTAATACTGTACGTACCCTTGCTCTGTCATGCATGTATATGCATGAAATTTAGGCGTATCTACTATTGGCTACTATCTGAATGTAATTTAGTTATGCGGATTCCTATTTTATTTGCATGATTTACTATGTGTAAATATTCCTAATTTGCTTCTGAAGACTATGCTCCATACTCTAATTCATTTATTCAGTTACACATATTTAAGTTCTCAGCTTGCACACTTTTGAACGAGTATTCCGTGTTACTTATATTTTCAAAGTTCTTTTAGGAAAGGAATGATTCATGTGCAATATTTGATGACTTGAAAAGTACGGATACTTTCATCTTCCAGTGTCGATTTCACAACATGTGCATCTTTGTCTTTAGGCATCGCCTTCACAAGCTCTTTAAATAATAATTTTCAGACTATATGGGACTTTTTTGCTGTTTCTTTTCACATGGGGTTTATCATGGCCATGTCTGGAATATTTGGACTAGCAAAATTGATTCCATCTTCAATTGGAATTTCCGAACATATATAGATGCAGATTTGTTGTAAAGGAACACATTGTTTTTTTCACAAAGCATCAAAAGGACCTCAAAGACCTTGAAAGTTGGATTTACTGATAGCCTATCTATTTTTTTGTATATTTATAAATATATGCTTATTTAGATCTGAGCAATGGGCCATTCGACTATTGTTTTACCCCAAAAAAGATCCAGGTAATATACATCATGGTGTATTTTTGGTGATCGACTTTCAGGTTGCAACCATGAGCATAATTGAACCTCCGGAGTAAATCAAGTTCAAACCATTATACATAAACACTGAGGTTTCTCCATTGTTAAGCTAGGTACGCAACTTCCTTACAATCAGATGGAAACAATCATACATAAAGAATGAGATGTAGGCATTACTAAGTCAGGCATGCAAATTCTTGTCATTCTATTCATGTATTAAAGTTTGCTATTACAGTGTCTCATACTCACCATACTCTCACATTACAGAATGCTCTTGGGGTGCTAATAGTTAAAGGGCTTTCGATGGCACGTACTTGTCAAGAAGTGTGATTTATCTTGCAAGTCCAAAAATTATGTGCATATAAAAACAGAAAGTTAAGTGGAGTTCAACTATGTGCAAAAAGGAAGTTCAGCAGAGTTGTAGAGTAGAACAGAGCTGGAACATTCTTATAGATGTATTGCTGTAATAATTCTATTATGCCATTCCGTTTGTCCCTTGATTAATCAGTATTATGTTCATCATTATATCAAGAACTGACACAATTTGGCTATCTCAATCACGGGTAGCTATTACTTGCATGACCAAGCATACATACTCACCTTTTTTTAGGGAATACATACCCATCTATTTAATTTATGGGCAGCTCTCAAAGGAAAGCTAAAATAAAATAAAAGTGGTACAACAGTTATGTCAAAACACATTAAAGGTGGTGCGCTCCGTCTATAGATATATAATCCAATATCTAATACAGAAGCAGAGAAACAAAACCACATACGCACAGAACAAGTGGCACAACGCACGCTAACCACTAGCCAAAAATCTTCTACCAGCCCCCGTATAAATATGTCGCATCGCTTGAACAGTATGCAGATACACTAGCAGAACACAGATAAGATATGGTGAACAACGATCGGCAGGCGGGCGCGGCGAAGCGCGCCGGCCCGTCTAGTATAAAGAACGTGTCCAAGGCATGCATGATATCATGTAGGATGAACAAAAAAGTCAGATGACATTGTGTTTTATATGTGTATTTGAATATGTCGTGCATTTTTATGGAAGAACACCAGTGTCATGGTAAAACACTATATGACCGAAGCAACAAAGTAAGGAACTGGTACTCAATGAGATGTTTTAGATATGTAAAATATAAGTCAATACGACAAAAACACGGGTACAATAAGAAAACACATGATATGGTGACATTGAGAAAGCGATAATATTTTGATAATAAGCTATGACTGTAAAGTTCTCCCTCTGATTGGAAATAACTGTCGGCAATTTTGTACTAGCTTAGTATAAAGTTTGTACTAAGTGCCTGACAGTTATTTCTGATCGGAGGGAGTAACAATTAATTTCATTAGAAAGCAAGCGACAAAGGCAAGACTATGAGTTAAGATTACCATACGTGCAGGTATACACATGCATAATAGTTCAGTACTAAATACAAAAATACTATGCATCTGTCGATGCTTGAGGAAGACAACACACTATTTAAGTATGAGCCATTTTTCCTAACTACACATGTATAGTGATTTCAAGATAATTTGTGGAAAGATAGACAATATAAATAATGAATAAGGAGAGAACATCTTAGATTTAAATGGCGGATGAAGATCTTTACACCATTAGTCTACTATTTTCACAAGAAAAAAATGTTCTTAGAAACAACCCAACACATCCAATGTAAAAATTTAAACCAAAATTAATACAATCATAATCTTTAAGATGCGCATTTTGTACAATTTTCCATAATATGTCTTGAATTTCTGTTAATAATTACCTAGCAACAATAATTACCTAGCAACAATAATTACTAAATCAAATAATAGTTGATAGCATAGCCAAATGTTGAGTAGTATCAAATATCAGATATGTACCAATATATGTACAAAATCTAACCGCGCAAATGCGCGGGCCACCCGGCTAGTTCTCTATAAATACAAATTGGGTGATTCAAGTTCCTGTGAGTAGCTTAGCTTGTTAAATTTCAGATGGCATAGGTCACATGTTGTAACATCCCAAGTTTTTATCAGATTTTAGAATAAAAAAATATATTTTATTTGTATTGATTGAAATTTCACAAGGATTTAAAACTTTTTGGAGTTTAAAATAAAGAATTAAAAAAAACTATTTCAAACTTCCCTTTGTTGCTTTAAAGATTATTTGAGAAAATAATTTCAAAATATTATTTTACATTTATTCAAATCTTATGCAAGCACCCTTGCATGAAAATTATTAACAAAAGGGTTTAATACCAAATAAAGTTTTGCATCATATTTCTTCAAATAATACTATTGCATTTCTCCTTTTGAACCAAGTTTTGAAATAAAAAGATTTCAGAAAGTTATCTATTTAAATAACTCCATTTGTTTATGGAAGCTATCTTATAAATATTTTCTAGCAAATATCTTTATTTATAAAACTTCACATTTTGGGGTTTTACAATGTACCAAAATGTTATTTATTCAAAACACTGCTGTTTTAGTAAGATTTCTTTAAACTTGGTTCCAATTGGGAAACTAGAAAGAATTATTATTTGTACAACCCTAATTGTTGCGGGGACAAATTCTATTACATGAAGATCATTGTAATTATCTAGCAATTCTGCCTATTTAAATGAAATCTTCCATGTTTTTCATCTATGACCTCTTTCAACAAAAATCCTGCCAATTCCTCTTGAATTGCTAGTAGACGTTGATGTGGTAGGAGCTTCTCCCGCAGGTGATCATTCTACAATAAAAGAGAGATCAATATAAATTTATTAATTATCTTAACAAAAATTATGAATGAAACTCAACACAATTGATAAATTGCTCACAGCTAATGTCCTGCGCTCAGTGGCAAATATGCGAATGAACTCGCAAACATAGTATCCACATAAGTTGGTCCCATGTGGCTGCTACGCATACTTTACAAGAATAGAACTCAATCAAAATAATAATCAAGCATCATAATTGTATTGAAACTAGAAGTAAACAGATGTGCGGAACTTGCTCGTACTACTTATGTCGATCCTTGTAAACATCAGCCTATCATGCCATGGTCCCATTACCAGCCCTTTGAACTGTTTCCAAACACTGCCCGAGAAATACAAATAAATGAATGAGTTATGAATTAAATGATATCTCAGCTTTTCAATGAAAGAGACCGATATAGTGCTAAAATGATTGAAAATTACTCTTGGAGCATATTATGCATGTTGTGGAACTCTTCCATGTCTCTCCTTAATGGGTCGAGTACTTCAACTCTTCCATTTCAACTTGAATATTAAAAAGAATCTAGTGAAACTTGCACATGTTTATATATATGTCAGTAACTTATCAATTGCACTTAATATCGAGAGTAAGATTCTCACCCGAAGTTGTAAGGAAACAGTATGCTATTACAGAAATGTTGCTCCTTTAAAAACTTTAGAATGTTATGCATTGTTTCCTTACGTTTCATCTGTAGCGTATGCATATGAACTTTATCCGGATCAATGAATCCAACATTGATTGCGGTTGTCCTTGTACATTCCAACATCTTCATTCTGCAAAACAGAATACATAGTGATATAATAATAATTATTATAGATTAATGAACTAAAAGAATTGAACAACTTAGAAACAAAGAATTGATCAACTTACAGATAATAGCAACTCATGGGAGATTTGTCGAGGGCGTCTAGATTCATGAACTGAAAGAATTCTGAAAAATCAATATGGATCTCGTCTTCATGGTAGTAATACTCTGACCCAACTTTTGCCACGAGCATTGTTTGCTCACCACACTCTGACGTCTTTAGGTACCAGTCATGGAATCTCCGCATCATTATTGGCATTTCACGCAACTTCTCGGCGTCGACCAACGGCTGCCCATAGACATATTGCCGTGCTATAGGAGCCTTGGGTAATTATACACCACCTAGTAATTTAGCCACAGTGATATTCATTGGGGCCGCTAGTCTCACGGCTTCATCCATATGTAGGGAACTTATGAAGATACTTGGAGGGGGGGATCGATTGTTTTGCCTACTGTCCGAGCTGGGGAACGTCTCATCTTTTCTCATATTGCTTCTTGAGTGTGTGTGTATAGTCATCTAGCGTATTCAATATATATTGGGGTGGCTGATTCAGCATGCTCTTAGCCCAATAGATGACCTCCGGAGTGTGTTTTTTTGGGAGGGGCTCCTGTCCGGTTCCTGATGATTGTGTACCTAGGGCGGTGGTATGCTTCTTCTGCTTTTGGCCCTGAAGCTTAGTGGGCGCTAGCGGTGGCGCCGATGGCTTAGTGGGCGCAAGCGGTGGCGACGATGGCTTAGTGGGCACAAGCGGTGGCGACGATGGCTGACCCGACGGTGGAGATCGAGATAGACTCATGTTATGGTGGTCGTCGTAGTCACGGGGTGGTCTCGGAGGTGATGGTGACCTGCGATGACTCGGTGATGGTGGCGCTAAGCCTGGAAACTTGATGTATTTCTTCTTCCATAGAACGACACCATTCAACATTTCTCTGAGTGTTGCCTCATCTTTAGGTCCAGCAATGTCAAGCTCTAGTGACTCATATCTGCGTAGAACTTCATCCACCCCGACACGAGCATAGCCATCTGGAATCTGACGGGAATGCCAAGTAACTCTAGGTTCAATAGGTAAAGCATAGCCAATAGCCACCTTCATGGAGATGTTCTTCATCGACTGATAGAGCTCACAATGTGTCTTGCCCTTGATTTCATCCACGGGATAGCGACCCATCGGTGTCTCATCAGCCCCAAGCCCCATGGAAGCCACACTGCTTCTTTGCTGAGATGGGCCATCATTACTGTCAAATGCAGGACCTTCCAGCTGCAGTTGATGACTTGGCCCAGCTTGAGTTTGGCGCAGTTCTTGAATCTGCATCTGCATGGACATGAACATTCCATCATACTTTTCTTCCAACTTCTTCATCCTCTCTTTCTCCTCCTCCTCCTTCCGCTTCTTTCCTCTCTCCCTTTTTCTATAAGACTCTACATCCTCGACAAACCTGATGCTCCATGGATAACTAGGTCCCAGTCCTCATGTTCGCCCAGTGTGTTCGGCATTCCTGATGGCCTTTGTCAACATGTCCCTCTCTCTGTCAGGAATGAACTTGCCCTCTTCAACCTCTTGGAGTGCTTTCACAAGTCCGTTCTTGGGAGTAACAATAGCAGGAGGTGCAACTAACTCCCCTGTTTGTTCGTCAACGGATCCGCCGTGACCCAAAAACCAATTTCTTGCCCTCGGGGGCAATTGTTGTGTAGCTGGAATGACCCCTCAAGCAATCAAGTCGGCATCCTTTTTATCCCACTCTGACACGGAAGTCTTGTAGCCACCTGAACCCATTTTATGGTGATAAATCTTCTTGGCAGCATTTGCCTTATTCTTGCGCGATCTTTCCAAAGCTAGTGTTGATTGCATGTATTCCAGAAATGCTTCCCAGTGATCCCGTTGCTTCTTTAGTGGGTCAGTAAATTCTGGAGGTGTCTTCTTCTTGATGTAGTAATTTATAACTTTTTCTTGTGGTTATTGAATTGTTGGGCCATCTTCTTAAGAGACCACTTCTTCACTTTCAACTTCAAGGCCTCTATTTTCACAGCAGTTGCCAATGTCGGCAGGGTGAATTTAGAACTCAGGCGAGTCCAAAGATCATCTTTCTCTTCATCGGTGACAGAACTAGCTCCCTTGAACTTTTTTTGGCTCATCCCATACCTGAGTGCTAATTGGGATATGGTCCCTAACAAGAACTCCACATTCATTAATAAATTTTGTTGCATTCGCTTTAGGATGCGTTGGTTCGCCCAATGCAGAGACGGTCTCAATTACAAGATGCACTTTAGCGGTCAACCCTTTGGCATAGCCTCGTTTCCCTCTCGAAGATTGGGTCGATGCAGAGGTCTAAAAGAAGAAACATTCATAAGAACACTTCATTAGTACATATATATATATATATATATATATATATATATACAAAATAATTATTGCATCCTGCAGTGATTCACCAGACGCTTAATATACCTCTGGTGGTCCAACATCTTCTGAGCCGCCGTCATCGCCATCTTCTGAGCCGCCATCATCGCCATCTTCTGGCTCCATTCCCGGACCGGAGTCATTCAAAAATTGAGAGCCATCTTCCTCTTCACCTTCTTCTCCTCCACCGGTTTCTGCTCCACTGGCGTCTATCCGGATAAAGCCGAAATAGTTCCTCTTCACCCTGTCTTTCAGCATGGAAGGGATCCATTGCTTAACTAGTATAAAAGAAAGACAAAAATATATATAGATCAACAACATTAAGCAAATCCAGTACAATAATATATATATCAACAATAAATAATCCACCAGTTACATAATACATCACAAATGGAATGTAGCAGTACAAAACAAATAATCCACCAGTACAATAACAAATAATCAATGTCGACCTGGTGCTGAGCCACAGATGGAAACAAACCAAAGATGTGGAACGCTAACGGGATCATAGCTAATGTGAGATCCCTAAAGAATAGACCAACCCCTGTCTGGAGACCTATCCAACAAATACAGGTAGCGACGGACGTGCTCGTCCTCCTCTCTGATATGTCGATGTACCACCTCCTTGGGGGCCGCCTCCCTCCGCACCATGTCTAGCCCACGCGACCTCCACCAAAGCAGATCTGGGTCGACAATAGGCCCTGGATTCCTCACCAAGCTGCGCGCTCCTATAGGTGACACCTCCCAGTGCCAGCCCGGCGGAGCCCACTCCTAAACATCGCCCATCCGATCGAACGGGTGGGACGTCATGGCCACTGACAAACAAATACCCTATATTTGTACAAATTACATTATATTTCTTCTAACTATTTCTAACTAAAATAGACATCTAAAATAGCCCTAATTCAACTAACTATTCTTCTTACTTTTTTTCCTAACTATTTCTTCAAACTATTTCTCCCAACTATTTCTTCTAACTTTTTTTTCTAACTACTTTTCTAACTATTTTTCTAACTATGTTTTCTAACTACTTTTCTAACTTTTTTTTCTAACTACTTTTTCTAACATATTTTCCTAACTATTTTTCTAACTACTTTTCTAACATGTTTTCCTAACTATTTATTCTAACATTTTTTCTTACATTTTCCTAACTACTTTTCTAACATTTTTTCTAACATTTTTTCCAAACTACTTTTCTAACATATATTTTCCTAACTATTCTAACATTTTTCCTACTATATGCATGGTGGTGTGGTGTGCTCACCAGCGGCCGGCGTGAATACGACGGGCATGGCCGGGGCGGCGGCCTGAGGGCGCGGAGACGGCATGGACCGACGGCATGAAGGCAACGATGGCGTGGCCGGGGCAGCGACGATGACGGCATGGCCAGGGCGGCACGCGCGGCTCGGCTCAGGCCGACGGGAGCAGTGGTAGCTTCAAGTGCAGCCGGCGGCGTCAATCAGACCAGCGACCGCAACGTTGGGCGCGGCGAGCTCCTCTACATCGGCGTCGCCTCAATCTAATTTCGCTAAGTGTGTGACTGGGGAAGAAGAGGATTGGCATGGTCTTTTATACCACCCACCCTTTAGTCCCAGTTCGTGGCTTCAACTGGGACTAAAGGGGGGTCTTTAGTCCCGGTTGGAGCCAACAACCGGGACTAAAGGATCTTTAGTCCCGGTTGTTGGCTCCAACCGGGACTAAAGAGTTTTGGGGGTGGTGGATCTAGTTGTTGCCTAGCCTGATCCTTTAGTCCTGATTGGTGGCATCAACCGGGACTAAAGGTCTAATAAATGCGCGCCAAGTCTGATATTTTTCAGATTTCATTTGAATATGAATTTTGAATTTAAATTTGAATAACTTCTATATATTTTAGAATTTGATTTGAATATGAAAAGTGTTTCAAATTGGATAACTAATTCAAAACCATTTTCTATTTTCAAAAAAAGTTATTCTAACTATTTAAACTATTAACTATTTTGCCATTTTCAATTAAAACTATATTAATTAATATTCTTTTTGCAGATTTCAGAATTTGATAAAACTTTGAACATGAAAAGTGTTTCAAATTGAATAAATTATTCAAAACAATTTTCTATTTTCAATAAAAGTTATTCTAACTATTTAAACTATTAACTATTTTGCTATTTTATATTAAAACTATAGTAATATTCTTTTTGTAGATTTTAGAATTTGATAAAACTTTGAATATGAAATGTGTTTCAAATTGAATAACTTATTCAAAAGCATTTTATATTTTCAAAAAAGTTATTCTAACTATTTAAACTTTTAACTATTTTGCCATTTTCAATTAAAACTATATTAATTAATATTCTTTTTGCAGATTTTAGAATTTGATAAAACTTTGACTATGAAATGTGTTTCAAATTGAATAACTAATCTCATGAAACTTTTATTGGAACTTGTAGCACTGACAATAGATGCTCGAGTAAACTTTTATTGGAACTTGTAGCACTGACAAAAGATGCTCGAGTAAACTTTTATTAGAACTTGTAATACTGATAAAAGATACTCGTGCTAACTTTTATTGAAACTTGTAGCACTGACACAATATTTAAAGCAAACAATTCTCTATAAATAGCAAGGAGTTGTTGATATACTATGCAGTGGTAGGGAAAATGGACAATCTCAACTGGAGTAACCAGAGAACTAGGAGTGTAGGAACAAGAAGAGCAAGAAGGGAAGATAAGAGTTCTGGTTCAAGGAGAACTACTGAAGGAAGTGCACTACAAGTGTATCACAGAAGGAGTGTTCAAGAGAGGGAAATGGCTACTGAAATAACAAGAGCAAGAATGGAAGAAGAAGCACTTCAGGGACTAAATGAGCTCAGAGAAGGGGTAGTATATGCCACTGTCATGGAACTCCCTGCACCAACAGCTCCTCCAAGACAAGGTATTCCTGTCATGCATGAACTGCCTCGCAGAGTAAATGGTTTGCATCCTAGAATTGCTGCTAATCAAGCTATGCAAGAAGGCCGTTACACCCAAGATACTGAGCTACTCCCTCAAATGGTGCCTCCACACATAGAGAAAGGAATTACTACTTCAGTAATTCTATGCAGAATCAAGAGAGGCATTAAGCAATGGATCCATAGGGTTGTAAATGGGAAGGATAAGAAGGCATACTAGTGTGAGTATGCTGAGTGTTATGTCTAGTGTGAGTATGCTGAGTGTTATGTCAAGTGTGAGTATGCTGAGTGTTATGTCAGTTGTGAGTATGCTGAGTGTTATGTCAAGTATCAGTATGCTGAGTTGTAAGTGTGTTGTCGACTAGTTAATGTGTTGTACAATGAATATGACAATGTTCAAGTAAATGTGCAAGAATCGATTCAGAATGATCAGGAAGCATGCTACTGACATTAAGTTTCATAGATTACATAGATTATTACACATCACCAACATCATCATTTTTTCTTTTGGGGTTTTTTCTGGGCCATTGATGACCCGCAAGTATAGGGGTGTATCATAGTACTTTCGATAAATAAGAGTGTCGAACCCAACGAGGAGCAGAAGGTGTTGACAAGTGGTTTTGATCAAGGATTCATTGTAAATACTAGCAAACAGGTTTTCAAGGATATTTGATAATGAAAATAAATAAAGTATGAGTAAGTAAAAGATAGTAATAATAATTGGAGCAAGTGGCCCAATCCTTTCTAGAGCAAAGGATAGGCCGATGGTGTAACTTATGATGACAAAACATTCTCGAGGACACACAAGAGTTTCTGTCAAGTGCTTTTGCTTCATGCCGCTAAATAATCTTTGTTGGTTTGATAAGTGTTATGGGGGTGAACCTGTGCTAGCGCACTACCCTTACTAGCATTAATACACACTTGTGATTATACCCCTTGCAAGCATCTGCAAATACAAGAAAGTAATTAAGATAAATCTAACCATAGCCTTAAACTCTAAGATGCTACGCTCCCTGATGCAATGGTTTCCTAACGGAGGTTTAGGGTTCTGTCACTCCAGCAACCCCACAATTAGTAGCCAAATACATAATGCATTCCACTAGGCCCATAAATGGTGAAGTATCGTGTAGTCAATGTTCACATGACACCACTAGTGAAATAGCACCACAACATATAAATATCAAACCATTAAATATTACTCAACATAATTCCACTACTAACAACTTGACTTCTCCCATGTCCTCAAGAACTAAATGAACTACTCACAAGACATCATATGGATCATGATCAGAGGTGAAATAATGTTAAATAACAATCTGAACATAAACCTTAATTCAATGGTTCCACTCAATAGCATCAACCACAAGAGTAATCAACACCAGGAAAGTTTTCCCTAAGAATTTGACAAGATCCAACCCAAGATATTACAGCAGGATGGCGTGGTGATGGTGGAGATGAAGGTGCTGGTGATGGTGATGATGATCCCGATGAAGTCTGGTGTGATCGCGATGATCTCCCCTCTCTGGGAAGGAATTTCCTCGGCAGATTTCTGCCTGCTGAAGAGCTTTTCTCTCTCTGGTGTTTTTTGCCCCGCAGAGGTGGCAGAATCTCTCTCTAATGCCCCCCTAACTTAGGTTTTTGGGGATAACGATATACGCAAAGGAACAATGGCAATAGTGGGCCAGGGGGCCTCACCCTAGGGTGGCACAGCCAGGGGTGGGACCGCGCCACCTGGTGGTGAGCCCACCCTGTTGCTCCTGTTGTTCCTTCCTTCTGGATTTTTTAGTCTTCTGGTGAAATATAATTTTCTGGTATTTTTCCAGAATTTTCCTGATCTTCTGAAACATGGTGTCTTGACGGTCATTTTTCCATCAGAATCCTGACTCCGGCAGCAAATTCTCCAAATATTATCGATCATGCAAAAGCAGAGGAAACAACATAAGTATCATATCTAAATATGAAATATATCAATGAATAATAGTAAATTATGATACAAAATAGTGATGCAAAATGGACGTATTAACCCCCCAAACTTAGATCTCGTTTGTCCCCAAGCGAATTCTAAAGTCGGTAAACATGACCACAGGTTTTTGGAGTGAAGTGTCGATAAACAAAATACAGACAAGAAGCATCACACTTACCAAGGCACAAGTCATGATAGACAGCAACCTCCCTTCATATAATTTGACTTGCGATAAGCAACGGGAATCACAATAAAGATGCACAAGGTAAATCATGATTGGTTATGGCAAACCTTTGTTCTTGGTCAGAGAACAATGAACTAACTTCACTTATATTTTGAACGAAGCCCTCTTATATCAGAGATTATAAAGCAAAGATCACAAACTCAATCATAAGAATCTCTTTACAATCATAGAAAGCTTTCAAAGATATATTCTTTTAGGTAAATGCATTGTACTAAACCAAGGAAGACAGTAAACATGATTGAACAAATCAACATATGAGTGAATGAAACATAACAATTCAAATGCTTGCTTGAGATAGAGGGAAATAGGTTGACTCAATGTAAAAGTAAAAGATAGGCCCTTCGCAGAGGGAAGCAGGGATTAAACATGTGCTAGAGCTTTTCATTTGTAAAACAAAGGTAAAAGTTGTTTTGAGAGGTGGTTGTTTCTATCAACGACTAGCAACAGAGTCCTTGATATCTTCCATACTAAACAAGTGAGAGCGGTTCTGAGATGTTGATTAATTGGCACAATTGTGCTCTTTTATAGCCTGGAACTCCTCCCCACCTTTTTTCCTTCTTAAACCATGGCTAACTGATTCCATCGGGTGCCCACCAACTTTCACAAACCATGGAGGAGTGCCTTTTCTTTTCTTTTTCTCTCTTTTTTTTAGATTACAATGGTCTGACCAGCTCCCTTGCAAAATTAATGATGAGCAGATGAAGCTGCCTAGTCGAGGGGTACTCAATTTAGTATGGAAGATAACAAACCCAACCACTATGTCCTCATGAGCTAAAAACAGTGGCACAAAATGAGAATATTTGAAGGTTTTTGAAAGGTAGCACATGAAAATTTACTTGGAATGGCTTAAAATACCATGCATAGGAATTTATAGTGGACTCTTTGGAAATAACTTGGTTTTGGGGGTTGGATGCACTGAGAAGTATTTCCTCTCAGTACAGGTTTTTGGCTAGCAAGGCTGGGTAGCAAGCATAAGAGTTGCATGAAAGAAACAAACATATATGTGATAGAAAACAATCAAGCAAACTTCCTTGAAGGCACAATGATTTTAACTTGAGATTACTAATTCTTACAAGCTAATCATGAAGTAAAGCTGAAATGATGTTTCTACTAGTGTTTCCTTCTTTCTATTTAAACTTCAAGGTAATATGCTATTGACCATTGCTAAGTTTTCCAAAACCAACTAGATTTATTCATGCTCCCAAAGTGATACCAATACTAATCAACAAGACTAATCATATAACAAAGATTGCAAACTAAAATAAAGTGTGTGGAAGGTAAATGATAGGATTTTCATTAATATTTCATTACCGCAACTCACACCAAGGGATGCATACATAACCAACTTAGCAGGATACTTCCACACTGCAAACTATCCTATAAGATAACTTCTCTATTCATGATATCACTCTACTTGAAAATTAAATGGGTAAAAGACAATGATGTGATACCACGACACTCCCCCAAGCTTGGAACAAACCAAGGGGATGCCTATACCAATGATGAATTACTCCTTCGGTGGTGGTGGTGAGTCTTTAATAAGCTTCTCAATCAAATCTCTCAAGTCATCAATCTTGTAGCTAAGGTTACGAATCATCTCTGAGTTGTGCTCAATACGGCTCTTGAACTTGTTGGCCTGAGAATCCCAGCTCTTGGAATTATTTCCCCATCCTTCTTCACACTTGGAGCTTCCTTTCCCTGCACTGTTAGAACAATCTGGCAGAGATGTCCATGGAGCTAAGGTGTGGCGCGGCACACCCCCTCCGGTGCTCATCCATGAGCTTCTTTTAAACTTGCTAGGATTCATCACCACTCCAATACTTGCGATGACAGAGCGGGTGCACAAGCATTGCTCTTCTTCTATCTCCTCTTCCGCGGCTTCACTCTCGACCTCCTCCTTTGGCTCGAGGTCTTGGCGATCATTATCTGAAGGCATCTTCTCCTTGTCATTGCTCGCGGAGGCCATGGTGTTCTCAAAACCGAGAACAACTCCTGACAGAAATAGCTTGAAATGAAAACACAACGAAAACATGATATACAAACATCAGGTAATCCAGGGGGTTATATAGGCAAAAATTATACATCAAAGCAAAGTCACAGGAGGAAAAAGGGACAAAAAAGAGTTCTGAGGCGAACTCACCACAGGGTGGCGCAGCCAGGAGGGGACCCACGCCACCTGGTGGTGTGGGGCCTCAGGGCTTGATACGTCCAAAACGTATCTATAATTTTTGATGCTCCATGCATGTTTTTACACCATTTTCCTAATGTTTCTTTACACTTCGTGGCACTTTTATGCATTTTCCAGAACTAACCTATTAACAAGTTGCCACAGTGCCAGTTCCCTATTTTCTACTATTTTTGTGTTTCAGAAAAGCTACATAGAAAATATTCTCGGAAATAGATGAAACAAAAGCCGAACATCCAGAAATCCACCAAAGCTTCCAGAGAACCGAAGGGGAGACGGAGTGGGGCCACGAGGGCCCCACACAATAGGGTGGTGCAGCCTAGCTCCTGGCCGCACCCCCTACGTGTGAGGGCGCCCTGGCCCACTTCTGACGTTGTCCCTTCACCTATAAAGACCTCTCGATGGGGAAAAACTAAAGACCCAATCAATTTTCTAGAAACACATCGTGATCCACCGCCGTCGTTGACCCGAGATCAGGAGGGTCCAGAAGCTCTTCCTGGCACCCTACCAGAGAGGGAAATCGCCACCGGAGGTCTTCTTCATCGCCATGCTTGCCTCCGGAGCGATGAGTGAGTAGTCTACCTTGGACTATGGGTCCATAGCAGTAGCTAGATGGTTGTTCTCTCCATCATGTGCTTCATGTTTAGATCTCATGAGCTGCCCTACATGATTGAGATCACCTTTATGTAATTCAACATGTTGTGTTTGTTAGGATCTGATGAATATTGGTGTTATGATTAAGTTGATGTTCTGAAATTTTTCTTATGTTATCTCTATGTTGTTTATGATCTTGCATGCTCTCCGTTGTTAGTAGCTATCTTGGCCGAGTAGTTGCTAGTAACTCCAAGAGGGGGTATTTATGCTTGATAGTTGGGTTCATGCCTCTATTTAATCTGGAGGAGTGACAGAAACCTCTAAGGTTGTATATGTGCTATTGCCACTAGGGAGAAAACAACATTCATATGCTCGAGGGCATATGCTTTGTTTACATTACACACTTTGCTTAATGCAATTATTTGTTGTTCACAACTTAATACTTGTGGAGTTCTTGGATTGATTCACCATAAGTGGATTATTAGTCATAGATGCAGCTGGATGGTGGTCTATGTATTTTGTTGTAATGCCCAGAGTAAATCGCATAGTGATCTTCTTAACATACCACGTTATCTTTATTCTATCAATTGCCCAACTGTAATTTGTTTACCCAACATGTGTTATTTTATCTTATGGAGAGACGCCACTAGTGAACTATGGACCCCGGTCCTATTTCCATCATATTACTATCACCTGTTTACTTTACTCGCATACTACTACTATTTTCCACTTGATACGCTTATATATCCTTTGTTTCAAGCAAACCGGTGAGATTGACAACCTCATCGTAAGTTGGAAACAAAGTACTTGGTTGTGTTGTCTGCAAGTTCCACGTTGCTGCTAATTGAAGATGAGCCAACAAGTGTCGTAAACGGCGCCCTTGTTGGAGTGTCGTGAAGCTTGCAAGCATCACCTTCAAAGTTTGGCTCCTTCCTCTCCTGATTGACATACCTTGGTTTCTTACTGAGGGAAAAACCTTGCTGCTGTACTCATCATACCTTCCTCTTGGGGTTCCCAACTGGACAGTGATTTACATATATACACCGTCCCACATCAAGACTCTTTTTTGGCGCTGTTGCCGGGGAGGAAAAAGAAGACTTCTGCAAGGGGAGTTTCGCACGCACATCCTTTACTTTGTTTTAAAGTTTTTCTTTACTTTATTTTTACTTGCATCATTTTATATCAAAAACACAAAAAAAACTAGTTTCCTTTATAGTTGTTTATCATGTCTAGTTTAGATGCTACTACTATGTCGCCCGAGAAAATGATCTTTGCTTTCAAACAAAAGAATGAGGAAAGTTTTAAAGAAGCTTGGTCTAGAATTTATGATTGGCATGGAAAAACCGAACCGAGAATGACTTTGAGTTTGCTTCTTAGTTGCTTTTACTTTGGGCTTGCTCTTCGCTATAGACATGCTTTGGATACTACTGCAGAAGGAGATTTCCTTCATTGTGATGGAGATCAAGCCTTCAATATTATAAAAAAGTTGATTACAATTTATAGCATGCCAACTAGTTTTGATAATGATCTTGTGAGCATTTTTAATAGATTGAACACTCTTGAGACTCACACTGCTTGTTTGAATGATTGCTATAATACTTTGCGCCAGCATTTTAATTATGTGCCAACAAATTCTGAACCATCAAATTGGTATCCTACTATAAAAATCACCATTGGTAGTGAAACCTTTCATGCTCATTGTGATACTATGTCTGAATTTTGTCTTATGCCAAAGGATGTTTATGAATCTTTGAATCTTTGGAAACTTTCTGAGGGGGAGAAGAAATTTCTCTTACTAACAATGCCACTCTATTCCCATTGGAATAGCTGAAGGAGTTTATACAAAAGTCCTAGGAAGAATGGTATCCACTGATTATCTTGTTATTGAATGTGTAGGGAAAGGACAAATCACGCTTGGAAGGTCTCTACTGAAGCTCCTGGGCGCCGTCATTGATGTGGGAAAAGGCAATATAAGATTTATCTCTCCACCTTACAATAGCCACGTCTTTCCTAGAGTCAAGAGCAAAGGTAAGAAAGGAAGACGTAAGGCACGCGCTGATCCTAGCACTTCATCTCTTGATATTACTTGATTCACAATTTTTCTGCACCTAGATCAAAGGCGTTAAAGAAAAGCACTCTTGGGAGATAACCCAATGTTTTCTTTTCAGTACTTTTTCTTTTATTTGAGTCTTTGAATTTATTACTACTGTAATGACCTCTCCTTATCATTTTTATTTCATTGTTGTGCCAAGAGAAGCCTCTAATTCAAGTGAGGTAAAGATTTGAGGATGTTGCTGTCCTAAAACAGATTTTTGTACTGTATTATAAAAATTTGTGAAAAATATCTGTATATCTTTTGAACCTGCGATTTCTTGTGCTTATTGCTCAGGTTATATCCAAACTTTTGTTAGTTAAACACTTTTTAATTTGAGCAACAGAAAACCCCTTAAAAAATCGACCTTTATCAGCTGTTCCGTTTTGACAGATTTCTGCCACTATTCGTTTTTGCCGCTTTATCGCTTTCTTTTTGAGTTCTTTTGATCACAAAACTTTTGGGGAAGTTGCTACAGTAGTATATACTTTATATGTGGTGGTTTTGAGTTGAAACCTGAAGCAAAAGAGTTTGATTCATTGTTATGATTACACTAATGTTGCTAATAGAATTGTGTTAAGTTTTGTGTGAAGGAAGTTTTCAAGTGTAGGGATTGGAGAATGATGAGATGAGTTGAAGAATGGACAAAAAGCTCAAGCTTGGGGATGCCCATGCATCACCCCAAGAAATATCCAAGAAGTCCAAGCGTCAAAACTTGGGGATGCCCCCGAGGCTGTGATGCCCTGCCTTATCAAAAAATAGAACTCCTGTGTATCTGTGCCATTCCCTGGATCAGTAGATAGCACCATAGTACAAAATATAGTAATTATTGCAATAGCATCAATATTACAATATAAATCCAGATATATAAATATTCAAACCTTACAAATACAGAGCGAAAAACAAAGTGGCAATGAGCCTCCATCTTCATCACGTGCCACAGGCAGACATGTTGGAATATAGTCTCGAGATCCTACTAAACAATCCAAACCTAAAAACCTGCACATTTGAATATGCAGCCCCACAAATGGGGTCAGTACAATGATGTACTAGCAAATGACACATATTTGGTGGCTATTGTCAAAAGGCTATCTACATGATATTTGGCTGGTGGATCTCATAAGCTGATTTGCATAAAGCCAATTTTATCCGAAAATCCTTTTTCAATACTTTCTTTCAAAATTTTATTTTTCAAGGGTCAAGACAACCCCCATACACTACATACTGGTCGGTATGTAGTTCTGGGCAAAACTCAACAAAGTTGGAACTTCAGAAACCACCACCCCTCGGAGTGCATGGTCCTTAGTTTCCGCCTAAAGGTTTCTAGTCAAGTTTTAAATCATTCAGAAATAGTGATGAGATTCTTCCATACATTCCATGTCTAGAGACTCAAATTGTCCATAACCGGGGACACGGCTAATCGATTAGTTTAGACACCCTGCAGGGGTTGTGCACTTTCACCTTAAGACTCATTTTATGCCCATACATAAAATGAGACGAGACCTTTTAGAAGGAGAGAGCAACTAACTAGTAAGATCCGTTCCCAACCTACAATTCAACTACCAGCCATCTTCTTGCACACAAGTTGCACCCCCACATCTAATCAGTCAAGACAGAGCCCATATTGTCATATGGCTGCACTGGAAGTACTCTAAGCATGGAAGACATGGTAACCTCTTTATTCCTGGGTGGCAATCCACAAGTGAGCGCCCAGGCAACAACTACACTAATCCTGGTTGAAAACTAGGAGTGTAGCCCTGGGTAGCCACTCAACATCACCTCCATCATCAAACCAATCCACCCAGGTGTTTCATTTTAGTTGAAGTTCTTAATTTGTTCACAAAACACTTTTAACAAGTGATCATAGCATGGCATCAATATTCTTCAAATTATTTTGCATCCTGACAGGTAGGGTTTAAGGAATAGCTAACCACTACTAGGATCTAGCAAGCAACTCTTTTTTTTTGAAAACACCACCTATCATGCATACTACAAGTAGTGAATATACTAATGCATATAGTAAGGAAAATGGGTAAAGGGACATGTGTGTCACTTGCCTTTTTGAAGAATGCAAGCTTTCCACTTTTCTCAACTAAGCACGTAGCTCTTCACACAAACTATAGCACAGAAATAACATAACATAAACATACCATACAAACACAATCAAACAATTGAAAAAAGTGTTTGTTTAACAATTTAGATTTATTGATATGTTATGATAGAAAGATTTGGCAAATGATCAGGGATTGTAAGAGCTTAGTTGGGAAGGATCAATATGATTGATGAGAATTGGACTAGGCAAAATATAATTGATGAAGTCTCTATGCTTTATTAGAGCATGAACAAAGCTTTGAATTACTCATGTGAATTTGATCACATAAGTGGCAATTAGTGCAACCACAATACTATTTGAATAAGTGTATCAACATTTATTCTTTAAATAGCATACATCACACTAGGCTCTAGGCTAGGTTTTGAGAATGCTTGAATTACTCAAACATCACATTTGAAATTTGTATAGTTCAATAAGATGGAACTGGGATAGTATGAGATTTGATTTGGTGAAATGATAATGATAAATATAGTGGGTTCATGGTTATCAATTATACTTATTAAATTGGTTAACTTGGCTTGCTTTTCAATATATGGCATAAGCCATTGCTTTTGGATTTAGTTTGGAATAGATATTTACACTTGGATTGGGGGTGTGACAAGATTGACTATGAAGTTTGAAATATATGACTGGAGTATAGGTTTCAGTGATAGAATGAATATTTTAACTTGAGTATGATATCCCTTACTCAATTTAGCCATTTGTAAATTGAGTAAGTGTTTTAGGATAGAATGGATAATAATGATCATGGGATTATTTTGTTAAGATAGATATTGGGTTGGATGATGGGAAGATAGTATTAGGAATCATTTTACTTTAAGATCAACTAATTTTATTGTTATATTTATGATATGGTCATGTGGACAAATCCACTCAACTTGGCCACCTCCAAAATAGCATAAGATTTGTATTAGGATAGATCATGGACAAGTGATTCTAAGATAAAGTGATTGATAGATTTGCACAATGACTTTGGTATACTCCAATTCTCATTCATGAAATTGAACACTCTCACTTAAGTCCAATTATTTTGGATAGTGGGTCCACTGGATATTTTTATTTAATTGGTTATTTCCATTTTAGGGGTTTGAATATGTCATACACCACCATTTTAATTTGTACTGCAAATATTTATGTTATGTGAAAATTATGTTTTATTGTATTTGGATAGAGCTCTGTATAACAAAGCCAACCCAATTGGAATTAATTAAAAATCGTTTTTATATTTCAAATGAAGTTCAAATTAGTGATTTGAACCTATTTGAACTTAGCCATTGAGTGCACAACTCAAGTTTGGATTTTTATTGTTTAGATGTGTTCTACACATCAAGGGCTTTCCAATGACTACAAATTCGTGAATTTTGGATAAACAGAACAAAGGATATGAATTAAATAAGTTAACAGAAAGGTTTAATTCAATTTGAAAATAGTTTCAAATTGAACCCATAAAATATGAAGTTTTATTGTACTCTTGGATTCTATATTTCCTAAGGATTCCAACGAGATATTATTTGCTATTTTTGGACTTATAAATCAAAAGATATGAATTATTTGGTGTTTAGGTGCTATTTAAATCATTTGAATTTCACTTCTATAATTTGTACAGTAACCATGTGATTTTATTGCATAGTTGGTTTCTACTCTTTCTCAGGATTCTAGTGATATGCCATTTGTAATTTTTGTACCTACAAAACATTTTATATGGATTTTACGAGTTGCAGTCTATTTGAAGGGAATTTGATCCTGTTTGAAATCAGTCAGGCCACATGGCGCTATTTTATTTGCTAATACCGGTTCGGTTGGATTGTGGTTATGGGCCATCGGATCTTATGCAATCTGGGCGGTCAAGATTTGCCCATAACCTTTCGCATAAGTGATCTGATCTGGTGCGTCGATGCGTGATCCAACGGCTTAACAGAGAAAGGGGAGTTATCTCACCGGCGGTTAGGGTTTGGACACGTCACCAGCAAGGTTGCAGCTCTGTTGTCGATGATGGCGTCAGTTTCGGTGGTTGGCGGCGATGGAGGAGTGGCGAACGTGATGCAGTGGAGGACGGTGGGCTCGTGCGCTTGATCGGCGGTGTAAAAATCTTCCTGTAGTGAGGCCAAAGAGCGGCTGGAGTAGCTCCACGTGTCAGCGAGATGCAGGCGATGTCCAGCTCGATGATTTACTATGAAATAGGAGGAGCAGATTACTTCAGGAGGTGTGTGAGGTCAAGGGGGAAACGAGGGTGCCAAAATCGGGCGGCGGCATCACCTTGTTCTGCCGGAATCCGAGCAAAGACGGCCGCAGGTGTGTCAGGTTTCCGATGAGTAATCCCGTCATTCTGGCATCCTCCGACTCGGGGAGAAAAGAGGGGAAAGGAGGAGGAGGAGAGGGCAGTCTTAAATATGCTCAGGTGTCATCAATTTAGGCAGGGGTTAATTGCGGTCAAGGAGAAATTAGCAGGGGGGGAAGCTCGATCACCGGCGAGGAATTCGGCCAGAGGTGGGAGATGACTAGTGGGGCCCACTGTCAGCATCAAGGGAGAGAGAGGTGCCGTACCACTTCGGGGAGGAAGAAGATGGGCTGCGGGCTCATTTCTCTGCTGGGCCGAAAAGGTTCCCGGGGTCCATTTCTATTTTTATTTTTGTTTTCTTCTTTTCTCTTTTTCTGTTTTTCTATTTCTCTTATAACTTTTGCATTTGTTATTCAAATTGATTAAAACTTGTTTCAAAAAAATTCTAATATTCAAATTAACATTTTAAGACAATAGCAAACATTTTTTATAATTAAAACAAACCTTGAATAAAAACTCTATGGATTGGCCAAGGGCTTTATTTGCATAATAAAAATAGAACTTGGGTTTTTAATAATTCCTTTTAAAATCAGAGAATAATCTTTTTAGAAATAGTGTTTGAAATTTTATTTAAAACATGCTTTTGGCATAGCAACAGTATTTGATATAAATTCTCTTTTGTAAATAGTTTCCTTTGCAATTACCGTTTGCATAGGATAAAAGCAAAAATGGTAATAGAGATTTTATTTTCTCAAAATAATTTCTCAAGATGAAAATAATCTGTCAAAACAAAGGATGGAAAAATAGTTTTGAAAGATGGAATTTGATAAATAGTTCTTGAAGTAGATGAGGTATGGGGAAAACTTTGGTATGTTAGTATTAGGGTTTTAGGGTTTTTGATTTGATCTCAACTTGTTTAAGGTAACCTATAGTTCAAAAAGTTTTAATTTCTTGTGATTTTTTTCAATGAAGTCAAACAATTACAAGCACTTATTTTTAAATTTTTGATTTTCCAAAAATTGGAAAAGTCAGGGATGTTACAGACTACCACCCTTAAAAGAAATCTCGTCCCGAGATTTTAAGAGGCCAGAAAGATAGGTTTGGGTTACCTAGGTGGGCTACCACCCTTAAAAGAATCTTTTGTAGGTAGTCTAGGTCTTTGATTTCACAGTAAGCACTCCTGGGATTTGACTTATCACTGGGTCATCTTTTGAATCTGTAGCTAGATCCAGTCTTCATTTCCAATAGGTGGTGCCTATTTCACAAACTTGGGTTTCTAGTACTTCTCAATGAGACTTGAGCATCACTTTGCTCCATTGTGGAGCTTCTATCCAGCATTGTAGTTGGTTGTACTACTTTGGACACTGAAGGGTCACTCTTTGGGTCAATCAGAGGACCATGATAAAGTGATCTTCTGTCTTCACTTCATCCTCTTCGATGACATCCTTGAAGTTCTTTTATCTTATGGTTGCTTCCTTGGTGAGCACTTTTGGGGGTCAAATGGAGTTCTTCAGATTGATAGGACTCCTTCCATCATGTGTCTTCTTCAATGGTAAGCTTGTGATTCATACTAACCAAAATCCTACATTTTGGCCACACTGGCTCACTATAATGGGTGTAACATATTATCCTCCTAGGGTTAAGGTTCAACAACATCGTCTCTCTTGTAGGTATGTCTCTCAAGACTTACCATTCCTCATAACAATAGCAAACAATATGAGTAGTCATCATGGGGGCCAATCCATGTCGCACCCAATCATTGCCTTGCATTTGGTTTGGTTCATCTCACATTCTAGCTCTTGGTCTACCTCACCAGTGACAAAATTTTCTTGAGATGAAAGCCTATGATTCAAATTTAGATTTTTAAAACAAATCTATCGTTCCTTAGCTAGGGTTTTGTGTAAACTCTATCGTATGGCATTAACTCTTGAGTTACAAATCCTTCAGCTTGCCATTTCATTGATAAATATAATTCATTCAACAAGGTTGTCCTTAGCTCTTACAAGTCCTTACAATATTTATTACAAGGCAGTAATGGCATACAAGTTCTTCCAAGTTGGCTACATCTTGTTGTGTCTTCTCCTTGTATTTTGCGGCATCCTTCAGTCACCCGAGTTCACTAAAGTCTTGAAGTATTGTCCTCTGTGCATTGATATAAATAGTGTCCTATCTGTTTGCACTTGAAACAAGTGATATGGTTAAGGTTCTTCTTCACTCTACCTTGTTTGTTTGCTTTGTTGTCCCTTTCTAGACATTCGTCTGCATAATGTCCTAGTTCCTTGCATTTGAAACATAGCTCCTTGCTATTGTCTTTCTTCTTTATCATCTTCTTCTTCTTTTTGGGTATCTCTAAGGCTAGGAGATCTCTTATTTCTTTTTCTTCATATTCTACCATAGTGGTGGGAAACCTTTCTCGTTTCCTTGAGCAATTTCTGGACAAGTGTCCTTCTTCTTCACATGAGTAGCAACACTTGGTGGTAGGGTTGTGTGTTGTTTCCATGACTTTATCTTCCATCTTCATCTTGGGTTTTCCATCTTCAGGGGTCTTTCCTAGCAGTTGGCTCATTCTATCCTTGGCTTGTTGATTCATTCGTTGCACCATGGAATAAAACTTGCATTCAACAGGAACATGGTCGGTTCCTTCACATAGGAAACAAGTAACTTGGCTCATGGGACATTCTTCAATTGGGTGACTCATATCACAACAGGGACACACTTCATGACAGTCCTTAGAGGTGTGTCCTAATTCTCCACATCTCTTACAGGCTTGCAGTGTCATCTCAACATCAACTCTTGTTGCCTTTCCACCATGATCTCCTTATGGTAGGCTACTATTGGTATTAGCCACAATCTGGGACATCATTTGTACTATTCATGAATGATCATTTAGTACTTGCTGCACTCCTAAAGGTAACTCTTTGCTATCGAGATTAGCCACATTTTGAGTCAACATCCGCATCATTTCCGTGTGAGCTTCAACCAACTGTTGCATTGCTATCTCCAACTGAGGGTTGTTGTGGTTGTTCTGGCGTTGAGGTTGTATCTGTTTGGGTTTAGGACAGGTTTAGGTCTTAGCATAGATAATAATAGATAGAAGGATCTAAAGAAGATTCCTACCCAAAACACAGTAGATCAAGAGAATTCATCTTACAGACAACATCTAACAAACATTCATCACATCAAGCAATTTATGTCAAACGCTAATAATCTAGTATGGTCATACCCCAATTTGGTAGGATCATTAGATTATCACAACATTGTTGATTCTATAAACTAGAATCATTGGTGGTCTTGTCTATTACTTGATTGTGTACTTCTATTTTCTTATCTACTTCTTGATTCATCTTCTCGTGTTGTGCAAGCTATATTTGAGTCTTTCTCCAATTTCATCATTTGACCTTCAATGTAGTCCTTCATATTGAGTCAAGAGAAATATATGGAGTATCAGTCTCACACTTCCAGAACAATGTGATCTTCTATCCTTTGTTGATGATTCCAGGGTAAGGTCATCTATAGCAAAAGAAACATTTGAAGAGGAAGTAGGTGAGAATACAAGGAGTTCAAAATGTAAACTCTTTTTTTTCTAGGGCTTTCCTATTTCTAATTCCAAACCTAGGGTCTCGATCCTACAGACAACACTATGCTCTGATACCATTTTGTGACGCCCTGCCTTATCAAAAGATATAACTCCTGTGTATCTGTGCCATTCCCTAGATCAGTAGATAGCACCATGATACGTCTCAAACGTATCTATAATTTTTGATGCTCCATGCTTGTTTTTACACCATTTGCCTATTGTTTCGTTACACTTAGTGGTACTTTTATGCATTTTCCGGAACTAACCTATTAACGAAGTGCCACAGTGCTAGTTCCTGTTTTCTGCTGTTTTTGTGTTTCAGAAGTGATACACAGGAAATATTCTCGGAATTGGACAAAACAAGTTCCTGAAGTCTTATTTTTCCCGGAAGCTTCCAGACATCTGAAGGAGAGACGGAGAGGGGCCACCAGGGCCCCACACATAGGGCCGGCGCGGCCAGGCCCCTGGCCGCGCCACCGCTGTGTGAGGGAGCCTGGCTCCACCTCTGACATCGCCCTTCGCCTATAAAGACCCCCCGACGGAAAAAACCTAAGTACCCGATTAGATTTCCAGAACACATCGCGATCCACCGCCACCGTCGACCCGAAGATCGGGAGGGTCCAGAAGCTCTTCCCGGCATCCTGCCGGAGAGGGGAATCGCCACCGGAGGTCTCCTTCATCGCCATGATTGCCTCCGGAGCGATGAGTGAGTAGTCTACCTTGGACTATGGGTCCATAGCAGTAGCTAGATGGTTGTCTTCTCCACCATGTGCTTCATGTTTAGATCTCATGAGCTGCCCTACATGATTGAGATCACCGTTATGTAATTCTATGATGTTGGTTTGTTGGGATCCGATGAATATTGGTGTTTATGATTAAGTTGCTGTACTGAATTATATCTTTTGTTATCTCTATGTTGTTTATGATCTTGCATGCTCTCCGTTGTTAGTAGCTATCTTGGCCGAGTAGTTGCTAGTGACTCCAAGAGGGGGTATTTATGCTCGATAGTGGGTTCATGCCTCTATTTCACCTGGGGGAGTGACAAAAACCTCTAAGGTGGTAGATGTGCTGTTGCTACTAGGGAGAAAACAACATTCATATGCTCAAGGGCATATGCTTTGTTTACATGACACACTTTGCTTAATGCAATTATCTGTTGTTCGCAACTTAATACTTCTAGGGTGTTCGGATTGATATCCCCGGGAGTGGATTATTAGTCATAGATGCAGTTGGATGGCGGTCTATGTATTTTGTTGTAATGCCCAGAGTAAATCTCATAGTGATCTTCTTGACATATCACGTTATCTTTATTCTATCAATTGCCCAACTATAATTTGTTTACCCAGCATGTTATTTTATCTATGGAGAGACACCACTAGTGAACTGTGGACCCCGGTCCTATTTCCATCATATTGCAATCACCTGTTTACTTTTCCCGCACTGTTTACTTTATTCGCATACTCTACTGTCTTCCACTCGATACGCTCATAACCTTTGTTTCAAGCAAACCGGTGAGATTGACAACCTCATCGCAAATTGGGAACAAAGTATTTGTTTGTGTGTGTGCAGGTTCCACAACACCTTCAGTCGTCACCGTCTCTCCTCTCCTGTTCAATAAACCTTGGTTTCTTAACTGAGGGAAAACTTGCCGCTACACTCATCATACCTTCCTCTTGGGGTTCCCAATGGGCTGGTCATCACCACGCACAAGGACTTACTGCTCCCACGTTAACTACACGCCACAGCTCTTTTCTGGCGCCATCACCAAGTAGCAGCTCTTTTTCTGGCACCGTTGCCGGGGAGGAAGAGAAGACTTCTGCGAGGGGAGTTCTTCGCACACACATTCTTTACTTTGTTATTTGTTTTGCTTTAATTTATTTTATTTTACCTGCATTGCTTTTTATATCAAAAACCCAAAAAAATTAGAATCCTTGGTAGCTGTTTTTACTTGTTTACTTTCGTTTTGCTGAAATGGCCAATCCTGAAAACACCAAGTTGTGTGACTTCACTAGCACGAACAATGGTGATTTTATCTGCACTCCTATTGCACCACCTGTTCCTGCTACCACCTTTTGTGAGATTAAGCCTGCTTTATTGAACCTTGTTATGAAAGAGCAATTTTCTGGTGCTAGTAGTGAAAATGCTGCAGCTCATCTCAACAATTTTGTTGAGCTATGTGAGATGCAGAAATATAAGGATGTTGATAGTGATATTATTAAGCTCAAGTTGTTTCCTTTTTCTTTGAGAGGAAAAGCTAAAGATTGATTGCTGTCTTTGACTAAGAATAGTATTGATTCATGGGCTAAGTGTAAGGATGCTTTTATTGGTAGATATTATCCTCCTGCTAAGATTATATCGTTGCGTAGCAATATTATGAAGTTTACTCAGTTTGATAATGAACATGTTGCTCAAGCTTGGGAAAGAATGAAATCTATGATAAAGAATTGCCCCACTCATGGACTGACTACTTGGATGATTATCCAAACTTTTTATGCAGGACTGAATTTTTCTTCAAGGAACCTATTTGATTCAGCTGCTGGAGGCACTTTTATGTCCCTTACATTGGGCGCCGCATCAAAGCTACTCGACAACATGATGGTAAATTATTCTGAATGGCACACCGAGAGAGCTCCGCAAGGTAAGAAGGTAAATTCTGTTGAAACCTCTTCCTTGAATGATAAGATTGATACCATTATGGCTATGCTTGCTAATGATAGGACTCATGTTGATCCTAATAATGTTCCTTTGGCCTCTCTGGTTGCTCAAGAAGAGCAAGTTGATGTGAATTTCATTAGAAACAACAATTTTAACAACAATGCTTATAGGAACAATTTTGCTAGTAACAATTATAGGCCGTATCCGTCTACCAATGGTAATGGTTATGGTAATTCTTATGGTAATTCCTACAACAACACTAGGGCCACGCCCTCCGAGCTTGAGGTAATGCTCAAGGACTTCATCGGTAAGCAAACTGCTTTTAACAAGTCTGTTGAGGAAAAGTTAGGCAAAATTGATATTCTTGCTTCTAAAGTTGATAGCCTTGCTCATGATGTTGAACTTCTGAAATTAAAAGTGTTTCCTAATGATGTGAAAGTGAGCAATATTGTTGCTGCCGCTAATGCTACCCAAGTTGGAATTGATGAAAATATTAGATTGTTAGCGGAATTGCATGCCATGTGGGAAAGAGAAGATAAGATGGCTAGAGAGATGAAGGTATGTACTATTACTACCTCTAATGATGTTGCTCCTACTGATAGCAATCCTCTTACTTTGATTGGTGTAGAGAAAACTCCCACTCCTTGTGTTAAAAAGCCTAAAACTGCCAAAACTTTTTCTCAAAAGAGTGCTGAAATTTTTCGGAGTGTGGGAGATGATAGCTCTATTTCTTTTAATGATTTTGATGTTGATGGCTGCAATATATCTGAAGTTATTTTGTTCTTGCAAAAGCTTGCTTTGACTCCCGATGCTAGTTCTTTAAATATTGCTTTTACTAAGCATATTACCAATGCTCTTATAAAGATTAGGGATGAAAAGTTGAAGCAAAAAGCCTCTGTTCCCAAGAAGTTAGAAGATGGTTGGGAACCCATCATTGATATGCATGTTAATGGTTATGATTGCCATGCTTTATGTGATCTAGGTGCTAGTATTTCTATTATGCCTAGAAAGATTTATGACATGCTTTATTTACCACCGCTTGAAAAGTGTTATTTTGATGTTCCTATTGCTGATGTTGCTAAGAAGAAACCTTTGGGAAGGATTAATGATGTTCTTATTGTGGTTAACAATAACCTTGTTCCCGTTGATTTTCTTGTTATGGACGTTGAATGCCATGCTTCATGTCCTATTATTTTGGGAAGACCTTTTCTTCGAATTGTAGGTGCTATCATTGATATGAGGGAAGGCACTATCAAGTATCAATTCCCATTAAAGAAAGGTATGGAACACTTCTCTAGGAAAAGAAAGAAATTGCTTTTGGACTCTATTCTTAGAGCAAATTATGAGCTTGATGCTTCATCTCTTGATATTGCTTGATTCGCACTTTTCTGCGCCTAGCTCAAAGGCGTTAAAGAAAAGCACTCTTGGGAGATAACCCAATGTTTTTATTTTCAGTACTTTTTCTTTTATTTGAGTCTTGGAAGTCATTACTACTGTAATGACCGCTCCTTATCTTGTTTATTTCGTTTTTGTGCCAAGAGAAGCCTCTAATTTGAGTGAGGTAAAGATTTGGGGATGTTGCTGTCCTGAAACTGTTTTCGGTGCTGCACCGTAAAAATTCGTGAAAATTCTCTGTATATCTTTTGGACCTGCGATTTCTTGTGCATATGCCCCAGGTTATATCCAAACTTTTGTTAGATGAACACTTTTTGATTTGAGCAATAGAAAATCCCTCAAAAATTCGACCTTTATCAGCTGTTTAGTTTTGACAGATTTCTGCCAATATTTGTGTTTGCCACTTTATCGCTTTCTTTTGAGTTCTTTTGATCGTGGAACTTTTGGGGAAGTTGATACAGTAGTATATGCTTTATATATGATGGTTTTGGGTTGAAATCTGAAGCAAAAAGAGGTTGATTATATGTTATGCTTACACTAATGTTGCTAATAGAATTGTGTTTAGTTTTGTATGAAGGAAGTTTTCAAGTGTAGGGATTGGAGAATGATGAGATGAGTTGAAGAATGGACAAAAGCTCAAGCTTGGGGATGCCATGCATCACCCCAAGAAATATCCAAGAAGTACAAGCGTCAAAGCTTGGGGATGCCCCCGAGGCACCCCTTCTTCATCGGCAAAAATCAGGTCACCTTTCAAAACACTATATTTTTATTGCTTCATGCACTATGTGTTTTTCTTGGAGCGTCAGTTGTTTTAGTTTTCTTAGTTGGTTTGTTTAGTTTGTTTGCTGCAATAAATGGTTGGACCCCAACTAATTTCCTTTGGAGGAGATGTACTCGTTTTCATTTGCAAGGAACGCTGTAGTTTTTACTCTTATTAAAAATCGAGCGTTCATCTTTTTCTGCTACTGCTTTTGGTTTTCGTTTTCGCCTTGATTTGCATTCAGATCTTATCATATCTTTTCATCAAGGTGTATTTTTGCCTCTGATCTTCATTGGTTTTCATCAAAAGAGGTGTTTATAAAAATTTCAAATGGTGTTGGAAAAGAGAAAAAGCTTTGTGCAAAATAGTGGTACAAGAAGGAGCTTGTGTAGACTGCGGCTTAGACTTTTTCATGTCATGCTTGATGTATTTTTGATAGTATGCTTAGTGGTTTTGCTGTAGCATGACTTGTCTCAAATAACTGAGATTGCTTAATGAGCCTTTGAAAAAATCATGCGTTGTTTTTATTGTATGGAAGCATTATTTTGGTTTTCTCCTTGATGCTTTATTTGGGTTGACTTGGCGCATGCTCACACATGTTAGACTCTTACAAAGTCGCCAATAGCCTTCATGATCATTTAGTTTTTGACTTTTGATGCCATCGTATGCTTCTTTTAATGTCGCTTTGTCGCTTTGCATGATTATGGCCATTATTGCTCTCTTAGTTGGTCGCTCCCAGTCTTTTGCTAGCCCTCACCTTGTACTGAGTATGAGCTCTACTCGTGCATCCAACTCCTAAAAGCCAAAGTTTTTCAAAGTGTCCACCATACATACCTACTAGCAATTTGCTATTCCAAGTAAATTGGACTTGCTTTTATATTCTCTTCAAATTAAACTCTTACCAGTGTTATGCGAAATTCGGTCAGTAAAGCTCTCACGAACCGGAAGGCACACTTTACTTTTTCCTGTTCTTAAAAATTTGACATTGTGGTCTCTTATGTTGAGTTGTTATGCTTGCAAGTTGTAAGTTGGAGACTAGCCCAGCCATGAAGTCATGGGCAAGCTTTCAACATTGCACTTCTTATTTGAGTTGATATCGTGATCTTTTGTTTATGGATGCCCGCGGTGTGAAATGAATTGGGAATCTTGTAGGGATCATGGAGTTTGTATATGTGTTAGGGAAACGCCGGGCCGCCAATCTAAGCCATGCATAATTCATGGTGGAAATTTGCAGCATACCCATGGTGAACATTCGATGACGCATCGCATAATAAAAAGCTAAACAATATAGCAAATAAAAGAGATGTCAAGGTGTTCATTGTCTGCTTGTCCTATCATTTTGGTGTGGGCTTGTTCCATGTCATCGGGCACGGAGGTACCCCATTGGCGGTTCTCAATGATATGCATATACTTACAATGACAAGAGCCTTGCTTGGGACTCTAAGTAAAGTAGCATGAGGTTTGGGTACTCGTATTCACGGGACACGAGGTTTTCAACTTATGATTTGTCAAGCATATGCATCATAATTGTTCTCGCATTAACCTTAACCATTCAAGATGCTTATGATGGGGGCAATGAGAGCTGAAAGCCGGTAAGTACCATAATTTTTGAAGGTTATAAAACTTGCAATCACTGCTTCCCTTTGCGAAGGGCCTTTCTTTTACTTATATGTTGAGTCACCACCTTCTTTCTTTATGCACAATTAAGAGAGCATAGTTGTCATTCTTAGTGTGATATGCATTGTCCCAAAGTTCATTGATTGATTCACGATGATTGGTTTCACTTGTTCTTAAATTATTTGTATCTAGTCGCCCTCTTAAACTTTGAGGTGTCCTATGCATTTATGTTTTGCTCTCTTTGAAGGACAAGCTGAAAACCATTTGTATGTTTTTCCTTATGATTTGAACACACGTTTGACTTTCATTGTTTCATTTTCATGATCTTTTGTTTGTGTTCATTTGCATGTTTACAAAATGGTTGCTAAGTTCTTATTGTCATGATTATATCTTTCATGCCCATGTTTTAAGTTCTATTGATCCCAGCTCACCAATGCTTACATATATGATCAAGATTGTGTTGGTGCATGTCACCTCAAAAATTATTCTTTTGTTATCACTTACCTACTCGAGGACGAGCAGGAGTTAAGCTTGGGGATGCTTGATACGTCTTAAACGTATCTATATTTTTGATGCTCCATGCTTGTTTTTACACCATTTGCCTATTGTTTCGTTACACTTAGTGGTACTTTTATGCATTTTCCGGAACTAACCTATTAATGAAGTGCCACAGTGCCAGTTTCCTGTTTTCTGCTGTTTTTGTGTTTCAGAAGTGATACACAGGAAATATTCTTGGAATTGGACGAAACAAGTTCCTGAAGTCTTATTTTTCCCGGAAGCTTCGAGACATCCGAAGGAGAGACGGAGAGGGGCCACCAGGGCCCCACACACAGGGCCGGCGCGGCCAGGCCCCTGGCCGCGCCACCCCTGTGTGAGGGAGCCTGGCTCCACCTCTGACATCGCCCCTTCGCCTATAAAGACCCCCCGACGGAAAAAACCTAAGTACCCGATCAGATTTCTAGAACACATCGCGATCCGCCGCCGCCGTCGACCCGAAGATCGGGAGGGTCCAGAAGCTCTTCCCGGCACCCTGCCGGAGAGGGGAATCACCACCGGAGGTCTCCTTCATCGCCATGATTGCCTCCGGAGTGATGAGTGAGTAGTCTACCTTGGACTATGGGTCCATAGCAGTAGCTAGATGGCTGTCTTCTCCACCATGTGCTTCATGTTTAGATCTCATGAGCTGCCCTACATGATTGAGATCACCGTTATGTAATTCTATGATGTTGGTTTGTTGGGATCCGATGAATATTGGTGTGTATGATTAAGTTGTTGTACTGAATTATATCTTTTGTTATCTCTATGTTGTTTATGATCTTGCATGCTCTCCGTTGTTAGTAGCTATCTTGGCCGAGTAGTTGCTAGTGACTCCAAGAGGGGGTATTTATGCTCGATAGTGGGTTCATGCCTCTATTTCACCTGGGGGAGTGACAAAAACCTCTAAGGTGGTAGATGTGCTGTTGCTACTAGTGAGAAAACAACATTCATATGCTCAAGGGCATATGCTTTGTTTACATTACACACTTTGCTTAATGCAATTATCTGTTGTTCGCAACTTAATACTTCTAGGGTGTTCGGATTGATATCCCCGGGAGTGGATTATTAGTCATAGATGCAGTTGGATGGCGGTCTATGTATTTTGTTGTAATGCCAGAGTAAATCTCATAGTGATCTTCTTGACATATCACGTTATCTTTATTCTATCAATTGCCCAACTGTAATTTGTTGACCCAGCATGTTATTTTATCTATGGAGAGACACCACTAGTGAACTGTGGACCCCGGTCCTATTTCCATCATATTGCAATCACCTGTTTACTTTTCCCGCACTGTTTACTTTATTCGCATGCTCTACTGTCTTCCACTCGATACGCTCATAACCTTTGTTTCAAGCAAACCGGTGAGATTGACAACCTCATCGCAAGTTGGGAACAAAGTATTTGTTTGTGTGTGTGCAGGTTCCACAACACCTTCAGTCGTCACCGTCTCTCCTCACCTGTTCGATAAACCTTGGTTTCTTAACTGAGGGAAAACTTGCCGCTACACTCATCATACCTTCCTCTTGGGGTTCCCAACGGGCTAGTCATCACCACGCACAAGGACTTACTGCTCCCACGTTAACTACACGCCACAGCTCTTTTCTGGCGCCATCACCAAGTAGCACACCACAGTACAAAATATAGTAATCATTGCAATAGCATCAATATTACAACGTAAATCCAGATATATAAATATTCAAACCTTACAAATACACAGCGGAAAACAAAGTGGCAATGAGCCTCCATCTTCATCACGTGCCACAGGTAGACATGTTGGAATGTAGTCTTGAGATCCTACTAAACAATCCAAATCTGAAAACCTGCACATTTGAATATGTAGGCCCACAAATGGGGTCAGTACAATGTTGTACTGACAAATGACACATATTTGGTAGCTATTGTGAAAAAGCTATCTACATGATATTTGGCTGGTGGATCTCATAAGCTGATTTCCAAGGATACGTCATGGATAGACGTATCGGTTTCAAGAAGAAGGGCCAGGAAGCCGAAGTACAATGCGGTCGACACAGATGTCGAGAACGCAAATCCACGCTGCCTATTCTAGGACAGCACAACCAAAAAACACACGCAACTACTCGCCAACCCTCCACCTATCCACAGAGGCTAGTCTAGATCTAAAGAGGCCAGCAGCCCTCCACACCTCAGCCTCCGCGAGAACCTTGCGAATCACCAACCCCAAAGATGGGGATGCGCCTTTGAAGACAATGTCATTGCGGTGCCTCCACAGACACCAACACACAAGCGCTATGCCTGTCCAGAAATCTCACAGATCGTCCTTCCCCCCATGCCAGGACCGCAGCCAGTCCGCAAACACGGTCAGCTGCATCAGAAAACGGTCCACTCTATCCCACCAGTGCAAGCAGGTGTCCCATACCGCCCTCGCTAGCACACAACCAAGCAACAAGTGCTCAATGGACTCCTGGGCCTGATCGCAAAACGGACAGGCTAGAGGTCTCGGCAAGCCACGTCGCTCCAGTCGGTCTGCAGTCCAGCACCTATCCCGCAACACTAGCCAGAGGAAGAACCGACACTTGGCCGGCGCACGGGACTTCCAGACCTGTAGTGCGCCCGCCATGGCCACGCTTCCACTGAACATGCCCCTATAGCAGGACTTAGCGGAATAGGTTCCCTTGGAGTCCCAGTCCCACCGGAGCACATCTGCCACCCCCTCATTGACAGCAAGTCCCTCCACACGGTCAGCGACTGCCAACAGCTCCTCAACCGCAAGAGCATTGAGGTCAGGGGGATGTCATCTAGCCACCCACCATCGACAGCATCCTTGACCAGTCTCCCTCTCGAGAGTCTTCTCGGAATCAGCTCAAATAGGCGCTGCGCCAAGTCCTTCAGGCGCCCATCCGGAAGCCACCTATCTAGCCAGAAGAATGTGGTGGCACCATCACCCACTATCGAGGAGGTGGCGGCTTCAAAGATTTCTGTTACCATTGGGGGGACTTGAACATCAAAATCTTTCCACGGCCGAGAGGCCTCCACATGACTCAACCAGAGCCACCGTACCCGGAGCGCGAGGTTCATCTTCCGAAGGTTTGGAATACCGAGTCCACCAAGCTCCTTTGGCATACAAACTCTATCCCACGCCACCAGACAATGGCCACCGTGCGCCTCCTTACGATCTTTCCACAAAAACCCCCGAAGGATCTTCTCAATCGCAAGAAGGGTCTCGATCTGGACATCAAGAGACATCATGGCGAAGATGGAAATAGACGCTAGCGTCGATCTGACTAACTCGAGCCGGCCAGCACGGTTAAGCATCGAGGCCCGCCAACCAGGCAAGCGGTTCGCAACCACATCCACCAAGTACTGGAGTTGGGCCGCTGTTGGCTTCCTGAGGCCTAGTGGCAGGCCGAGGTATCTGAGCGGGAAAGGTAGCACCGGACATCGTAGCTCACGATCCACGTTGGCCTCCACATCCACCGAGCATCTAATCAAATGCGCCGAACACTTGGCGAGGTTGGTGCGCAACCCCGATGCCACCCCAAAGTCATCAACAATCGCGGCGAATGTCCTGAGGTCATCTACATGTGGCCTAACGAAGGCGACCACATCGTCTGCATAGATAGACGTACGCTGTCGGAGGCCCGTACCAGCCAGAGGGGCCAACTGACCCTCCTATGTTGCTTTCTCTAGCATATGGTGGAGAACATCCATGACCAAGATGAACAGCTAAGGGGAGAGGGGGTCCCCTTGCCGTAGTCCATGCCTATTGGCCACACGCGATCCTGGAGATCCATTTAGGAGAACACGGGTAGAAGCCGTTGAGAGTAGTGCGCATATGCTCGCCAGAATCCTATGCCCGAATCCCATCTTCCTGAGGACCTCAAGCAAGAAGGACCAATCAACTGTATCGAAGGCTTTCATGATGTCAAGCTTCAATAGAATCGCCAGCAATTTGGAGGTATGCAGCTTGCGAGCTGTCCGCTGAACCATCATGAATTTATCATGAAGGCAACGTCCACGTATGAAAGCACTCTGGTGAGATCCCACCAACTGCGGGAGGAGAGGGGCCAACCGGTTCGCGATCACTTTTGCTACCCACTTGGCGATGCCATGAATCAGGCTGATCAGTCGGAAGTCCTTCACCTCCTAGGCTCCCGGCCTTTTGGGGAGGAGGGTGATGAGCGCACCGTTAACCGCTCCAAATCCATGACTATCAAGGCGCGATAAAGAGTTAAACGAGGCCATGACATCCACTTTGATAATGTCCCAGCAGACCACAAAGAAGCGTGCCGAGAAACCATCCGGACCAGGGCATTTATCCAGGGGCATACCCTTGATAGCATTCCATACTTCCTCCACGGTGAACTCTCCATCGATCTCGCTTAGGTCTATGGAGGGGAGCCCCAAATAGTCGAGGTCTAAGGAGAAGGGGCGATCCATCGAGGTGCCCAACAAGTCCACAAAGAAGGAGTCCACGGCTTCCGCCTTGTCCACATGGTCAGTCACTCGTCGACCATCCACCAAGAGGTGTCCGATGAAGTTCTTGCGTCTCCTGTGACTGGCATGAGAGTGGAAGAAACGCGTGCAAGCGTCGCCATCCCAGAGCCAGAGGAGGCGCGACCGCTGCTGAGCCAAAGTCCTCTCCAGGGAGGCCAGCCCCAGAAGCTTCTTCTTGAGAAGGCACCGAAGAGCGCGCTCCTCAGGGGACAGCAAACGAGAGTCCATTGCCACGTCCAGCCGAAGAATCACCTCAGTAGCTAAGAGGATTTGCATCTTAATGTTACCGATGAACTTAGAGCTCCAAATCGAGAGACATTTCGCCGTAGCTCTTAACTTGAGGTCAAGCCGTTTGAAGGGGTTTGGCTCCTCCGGCTGCGACATCCACGCTCCTTGGACCACCTCCAGAAAGCCATCCACCTTCGGCCAGAAAGATTGAAACTGGAATCTCCGGCCCTGATGGAGGTCTGGAGAAAGACTCAGCATGAGGGGGCAGTGATCAGAAGGCCCTGTAGACATAGCGAAAAGGAAAGCATTGGGGTAGAGCTCCTCCCAATCCACCATCGAGAAGACCCTATCGAGCTTCTCTAGGGTGGGCTGTTCTCTCTCGTTGGACCAGGTGAAGCGCCGCCCATTGAGATATAGCTCCTTGAGCTCCAGAGTTGAGAGGGCCCTTCGAAATCTGCTCATCATGCTATGATGTAAACATCCACGGCTTTTGTCAGCCGGGTCCACAGTAAGATTGAAGTCTCCTGCCACCAGCCAGGGCCCAACGTGCAGATCACGAATGTCCTGCAACTTTCGAAGGAAGGCCCGCTTGTCCACATCCCATTGGGGACCATATACTCCCGTGAACCACCAGCTCTGATCCACCCCAATGGAAATACGCACCGTGACCGCATTTGCGGTGAAGTGGGGGTGAGTGATCGAGACTATTGCGGATTGCCAAGCCAACAAGATCCCTCCACGCGTGCCGTTCGTAGGCAGGAAGAAGAACTCATCAAAGGAGGGGCCAAGGCACTCCCGCACCACGCGGTCAGAAATGACCGCCATCTTTGTTTCCTGAATGCAGACCACAGCTGCATTTGCTAGCGAAATAGCCTGGTAAACCGCAAGACGCCGCGCTGGTGAGTTCAATCCACGCCCATTCCAAATGGCAAAAGAGATATCCGGGTCCGACATGATTATTACAGACACAATCCAAGACACAAAGGAATGCAAGGACTACAAGCACATCTGACCATACACTCCACTATGGCATCATCAGACATCGGGAGGGCATCAGGTTGCCAGCCAAAGAGTCGCAGAACCACGTCAATGTGCTGCTGGCGTAGCGGTCTCGCAAACAGGTCCAGATAGGCATCCAACGCCTCGTCACCAATCACCTCCCCCTCACGGGCAATCCCCAGCCTGGTAATAAGCGTGCGCTGCTGCTGACGAATCAGAGTCCCGACAGCAAATCTACTACGGATCCTACCGCTGCGCCGCACCGGCCCCGTGTAGCTCTTCCTGGGCCTGCACCAACGCACGACCGGCCTGTGAAGAACAGGAGAGATGCGCCGCCGACAAGAATCTCTAAAGCTGGCAGGGATCGGTGAAGCAGGAGGGTCCACGCCAATCTGCTGGCTATCCACCATCTCAGGAGAAGATGTCTCCGACGTAGGTGAAAGGGACACACGAAACATATCCATAACAAAGCGCGGAGAGGAGGGGCCATGGAGACCACAAAGTGGTGACCACGGAGAGGTCAAGGAACAGTCGCCAACATCCGGCGAGGACAACAGACCATCAGAGGAGAGGAGCATACCATTCTGATCAACAAGAGGGCCAACCGGGGGGTAGGCACCATCCACGCTGCTACCAGCCAAAGGAACCACATGCAAAGATCTGTCCAGCTCGCTGCAGGAAACAGGGGTAGCCAGCATGGTGGGGACTGCCTCTGAAACCTGCCGACCAGCCCACAAGCCCTCTCCACATGGCAGCTCAGGAGTGGCTGCCACCTTTTCCATGGGGCCCCTAGCTGGAGCACGCCCACACATCCCGGCCTGAGAGGCCAAGGACGCCTCGTCCACCATCGGGTCCCAGCCCGGTCCACCAAGCCTTTCCTGGTCCAAAAGAGCGGGCCGCCCTGGCAGCTGCGCTAGGAGCACATCAGCTGCGTCAGCCTGGGCCCCACCCGAGGTAGGATCATCCTCATCCGCAGGCACGCCAAGATTGCCTTCCACCTCTGAGGACCGCCGGCGCACAGATTGCACCGGTGAGGTAGCTAGGCGCCGCCGACCTCCGTCGAGCTCACCCCGGCGGGTGCCAACACGCCCAGCACCCCCACGCCGCCCGTCATCATGCCCATCATCACGCCGAGACCGCTCATCACGACCACAAGAGGCATCATGTCGAGAGGAGCCGTCACGATGCTCGGGGTGCAGGCGCCGCCGACCACGCCTGTCATCCTCGCCATCGCTACCATCATCGCCGCCGCCCGGGCCCGGCGCGCGGCGGTCACCTGAGACGTCTTCAGAACGCACCACCCATACCAAAACAAGGTACCAAAGCATCTTCTTCTCGAGGGAGACAAGCGCGTCGCCAGGAAGAACGAGTCCATCATCTTCCTCCAAGAGGTCATCGGGCTCCTCGATGAGGAGAGCCTTGGCCTTAGGAAGGAGCTCCACGCAATCGGTCCAAGCCATAAGCTGATTTGCATAGAGCCAATTTTATCCTAAAATCCTTTTTCAATACTTTCTTTCAAAATTTTATTTTTCAAGGGTCAAGACAACCCCCATACACTACATACTGGCGGGTATGTAGTTTTGGGTGAAACTCAACAAAGTTGGAACTTCAGAAACCACCACCCCTCGGAGTGCATGGTCCTTAGTTTCCGCCTAAGGGTTTCTAGTCAAGTTTTAAAGCATTCAGAAATGGTGATGAGATTCTTCCATACATTCCATGTCTAGAGACTCAAATTGTCCATAACTGGGGACACGGCTAATCGATTAGTTTAGACACCCTGCAGGGGTTGTGCACTTTCACCTTAAGACTCATTTTATGCCCATACATAAAATGAGATGAGACCTTTTAGAAGGAGAGAGCAACTAACTGGCAAGATCCGTTCTCAACCTACAATTCAACTACCAGCCATCTTCTTGCACACAAGTTGCACCCCCACATCTAATCAGTCAAGACAGAGCCCATATTGTCATAAGGCTACACTAGAAGTACTCTAAGCATGGAAGACATGGTAACCTCTTTATTTCTAGGTGGCAATCCATAAGTGAGCGCCCAGGCAACAACTACACTAATCCTGGAGTGTAGCCCTGGGTAGCCACTCAACATCACCTCCATCATCAAACCAATCCACCCAGGTGTTTCATTTTAGTTGAAGTTCTTAATTTGTTCACAAAACACTTTTAACAAGTGATCATAGCATGGCATCAATATTCTTCAAAGTATTTTGCATCCTGATAGGTAGGGTTTAAGGAATAGCTAACCACTAATAGGATCTAGCAAGCAACTCTTTTTTTTGAAAACACCACCTATCATGCATACTACAAATAGTGAATATACTAATGCATACAGTAAGGAAAATGGGTAAAGGGACATGTGTGTCACTTGCCTTTTTGAAGAATATGAGCTTTCCACTTTTCTCAACTAAGCACGTAGCTCTTCGCACAAACTATAGCATAGAAATAACATAACATAAACATACCATACCAACACAATCAAACAAATCAAACAATTGAAAAAAGTGTTTGTTTAACAATTTAGATTTATTGATATGTTATGATAGAAAGATTTGGCAAAGGATCAGGGATTGTAAGAGCTTAGTTGGGAAGGATCAATATGATTGATGATAATTGGACTAGGCAAAATATAATTGATGAAGTCTCTATGCTTTATTAGAGCATGAATGAAACTTTGAATTACTCATGTGAATTTGATCACATAAGTGGCAATTAGTGCAACCACAATACTATTTGAATAAGTGTATCAACATTTATTCTTTAAATAGCATACATCACACTAGGCTCTAGGCTAGGTTTTGAGAATGCTTGAATTACTCAAACATCACATTTGAAATTTGAATAGTTCAATAAGATGGAACTGGGATAGTATGAGATTTGATTTGGTGAAATGATAATGATAAATATAGTGGGTTCATGGTTATCAATTATACTTATTAAATTGGTTAACTTGGCTTGCTTTTCAATATATGGCATAAGCCATTACTTTTGGATTTAGTTTGGAATAGATATTTACACTTGGATTGGGGGTGTGATAAGATTGACTATGAAGTTTGAAATATATGACTGGAGTATAGGTTTCAGTGATAGAATGAATATTTTAACTTGAGTATGATATCCCTTACTCAATTTAGCCATTTGTAAATTGAGTAAGTGTTTCAGGATAGAATGGATAACAATGATCATGGGATTATTCTGTTAAGATAGATATTGGGTTGGATGATGGGAAGATAGTATTAGGAATCATTTTACTTTAAGATCAACTATTTTTATTCTTATATTTATAATATGGTCATGTGGACAAATCCACTCAACTTGGCCACTTCCAAAATAGCATAAGATTTGTATTAGGATAGATCATGGACAAGTGATTCTAAGTAAAGTGATTGATAGATTTGCACAATGACTTCGGTATACTCAAATTCTCATTCATGAATTTGAATACTCTCACTTAAGTCCAATTATTTTGGATAGTGGGTCCACTAGATATTTTTATTTAATTGGTTATTTCCATTTTAGGGGTTTGAATATGTCATACACCAACATTTTAATTTTTAGTGCAAATATTTATGTTATGTGAAAATTATGTTTTGTTGTATTTGGATAGAGATCTGTATAACAAAGCCAACCCAATTGGAATTAATTAAAAATCATTTTTATATTTCAAATGAAGTTCAAATTAGTGATTTGAACCTATTTGAACTTAGCCATTTAGTGCATGACTCAAGTTTGGATTTTTATTATTTAGATGTGTTCTACACATCAAGGGCTTTCCAATGACTACAAATTTGTGAATTTTGGATAAACAGAACAAAGGATATGAATTAAATAAGTTATTAGAAAGGTTTAATTCAATTTGAAAATAGTTTCAAATTCAACCCATAAAATATAAAGTTTTATTGTACTCCTGGATTCTACATTTCCTAAGGATTCCAACGAGATATTATTTGCTATTTTTGGACTTTTAAATCAAAAGATATGAATTATTTGGTGTTTAGGTGCTATTTAAATCATTTGAATTTCACTTCTATAATTTTTATAGTAACCATGTGATTTTATTCCAGAGTTGGTTCTACTCTTTCTCAGGATTCCAGTGATATACCATTTGTAATTTTTGGACCTATAGAACATTTTATATGGATTTTACGAGTTGTAGTCTATTTGAAGGGAATTTGATCCTGTTTGAAATCAGTCTGGCCATGTGGCGCTATTTTATTTGCTAATACCGGTTCAGTTGGATTGTGGTTATGGGCCATCAGATCTTATGCAATCTGGGCGGTCAGGATTTTCCTGTAACCTTTCGCATAAGTGATCTGATCTGGTGCGTCGATGCGTGATCCAACGGCTTAACAGAGAAAGGGGAGTTATCTCACCGGCGGTTAGGGTTTGGACGCGTTGCCGGCGAGGTTGCGGCTCTGTTGTCGATGATGGCATTGGTTCCGATGGTTGGTAGTGATGGGGGAGTGGCGGACGCGATGCAGTGGAGGACGGTGGGCTTGTGCGCTTGATCGGCGGTGTAAAAATCTTCCTGTAGCGAGGCCAGAGAGCGGCTGGAGTAGCTCCATGCGTCAGCGAGATGCAGGCGATGTCCAGCTCGATGATTTACTATGAAATAGGAGGAGAGGATTACTTCAGGAGGCATGTGAGGTCAAGGGGGAAATGAGGGTGCCAAAATCAGGCGGCGATGTCACCTTGTTCTGCCGGAATCCGAGCAAAGACGGCCACAGGTGCATTGGATTTTCAATGAGTAATCCCGTCGTTCTGGCATCCTCCGGCTCAGGGAGAAAAGAGGGGAAAGGAGGAGGAGGAGAGGGCAGTCTTAAATATGCTCGGGTGTTGTCGATTTAGGCAGGGGTTAATTGCGGTCAAGGAGAAATCAGCGGGGGAGGGGGGAAAGCTCGGTCATCGGTGAGGAATTCAGCCAGAGGTGGGAGATGACTAGTGGGGCCCACTATCAACGTCGAGGGAGAGAGAGGCGCCGTACCGCTTCGGGGAGGAAGAAAATGGGCTGCGGGCTCATTTCTCTGCTGGGCCGAAAAGGTTCTCGGGGTCCATTTCTATTTTTATTTTTGTTTTCTTCTTTTCTCTTTTTCTCTTTTTCTATTTCTCTTATAACTTTTGTATTTGTTATTCAAATTGATTAAAACTTGTTTCTGAAAATTTCTAATATTCAAATTAACAGTTTAAGACAATAGCTAACATGTTTTTATAATTAAAACAAACCTTGAATAAAAACTCTATGGATTGGCCAAGGGCTTTATTTGCATAATAAAAATAGAACTTGGGTTTTTAATAATTCCTTTTAAAATCAAAGAATAATCTTTTTAGAAATAGTGTTTGAAATTTTATTTAAAACATGCTTTTGACATAGCAACAATATTTGATATAAATTCTCTTTTGTAAATAGTTTCCTTTGCAATTACTGTTTGCATAGGATAAAAGCAAAAATGGTAATAGAGATTTTATTTTCTCAAAATAATTTCTCAAGATGAAAATAATATTTCTAAACAAAGGATGGAAAAATAGTTTTGAAAGATGGAATTTGATAAATAGTTCTTGAAGTAGATGAGGTATGGGGAAAACTTTGGTATGTTAGTATTAGGGTTTTAGGGTTTTTGATTTGATCTTAGCTTGTTTAAGGTAACCTATAGTTCAAAAAGTTTTAATTTCTTGTGATTTTTTTCAATCAAGTCAAACAATTACAAGCACTTATTTTAAAAATTTTGATTTTCCAAAAATTGGAAAAGTCAAGGATGTTACAGAGGCACCCCCTTCTTCATCGGCAAAAATCAGGTCACCTTTCAAGACACTATATTTTTATTGCTTCATGCACTATGCATTTTTCGTGGAGCGTCAGTTGTTTTAGTTTTCATTGTTAGTTTGTTTTGTTTGCTGTAATAAATGGTTGGACCCCCAACAAATTTCTTTTGGAGAAGTTGCCTTGCTTTTCATTTGCAAAGAATGCTCTAGTTTTCATTCTTATCAAGAACCGAGTGTTCTTCTTTTTCTACTACTGCTTTTGGTTGTTGTTTTTGCCTTGATTTGCATTCAGATCTTCTTATATTTATTTATCAAGGTGTATTTTTGCCTCTAGACCATATTGGTTTTCCTCAAAAGAGTTGGATTAAAAAAGTTCGAATGGTGTTGGAAAAGAGAAAAGCTTTATGCAAAAAAGTGGTACAAAAAGGAGCTTGTTTAGACTACGGCTTAGGCTTTTTCATGTCATGCTTGATATCTTTTTGATAGTATGCTTAGTGGTTTTGCTGTAGCATAACTTGTCTCAAATAACTGAGATTGCTTAATGAGCCTTTGAAAAAATCATGCGTTGTTTTTATCGTTTGGAAGCATTATTTTGGTTTTCTCCTAGATGCTTTATTTGGGTTGACTTGGCGCATGCTCACACATGTTAGACTCATACAAATTCGCCAATAGCCTCGATGATCATTTATTTTTTGACTTTTGATGCCATCTTATGCTTCTTTCAATGTTGCTTTGTCGCTTTGCATGATTATGGCCGTTATTGCTCTCTTAGTTGGTCGCTCCCAGTATTTTGCTAGCCCTCGTTTTGTACTGAGTATGAGCTCTACTCATGCATCCAACTCCTAAAAACCAAGTTTTTCCAATGTGTCCACCATACATACCTACTAGCAATTTCTATTCCAAAGTAAATTTGACTTGCTTTTATCTACTCTTCAAATGAAACTCTTACTAGTGTTATGAGAAAATTGGTTAGTAAAGCTCTCACGAACTTGATGGCACACTTTATTTTTCTCGTTCTTAAAATTTTGACATTGTGGCTCTCTTATGTTGAGTTGTTATGCTTGCAAATTGTAAGTTAGGAACTAGCCCATCCATGCTGTCATGGGGCAAGCTTTCGACATTGCACTTCATCTTATTTGAGTTGATATCGTGATCTTTTGTTTATGGATACTCGCGGTGTGAAATGAATTGGGAATCTTGAGGGATCATGGGGTTTCTATATGTGTTAGATAAATGCCTGGGCCGCCAATCTAAGCCACGCATAATTCATGGTGGAAATTTGCAGCATGCCTATAGTGGACATTCAATGATGCATCTCAAAATAAAAAGCTATACAAATGGTAAATAAAAGAGATGTTGAGGTGTTCATTGTCTGCTTGTCCTGTCATTTTGATGTGGGCTTGTTCCATGTCATCGGGTACGGAGGTACCCCATTGGCGGTTCTTGATGATACGTGTATACTTACAATGACAAGAGCTTACTTGGGACTCTAAGTAAAGTAGCATGAGGTTTGGATACTCATATTCACGGGACACGAGGTTTTCAACTTATGATTTGTCAAGCATATGCATCATAATTGTACTCGCATTAACTTTAACCATTCAAGATGCTTATGATGGGGGCAATGAGAGCTCAAAGCTAGTATGTACCATAATTTTTGAAGTATTATAAAACTCGCAATCACTGCTTCCCTCTGTGAAGGGCCTTTCTTTTACTTTTATGTTGAGTCACCACCTTCTATCTTTATGCACCATCTAAGAGAGCATAGTTGTCATTCTGAGTATAATGTGCATTGTCCCAAAGTTTTCATTGATTGATTTATGATCATGGTTTCACTTGTTCTTAAATTACTTGTATCTAGTCGCCCTCTTAAACTTGAAGGTGTCCTATGCATTTATGTTTTGCTCTCCATGAAGGACAAGCTGAAAACCATTTGTATGTTTTTCCTTATGATTTAAACACACGTTAGACTTTCATTGTTTCATTGTTCATGATCTTTTGTTTGTGTTCTTTTTCATGTTATAACATGGTTGCTAAGTTTCTTCTATCAAGATTATGTCTTTCATGCCCATGTTTTAAGTTCTTATGATCCCAGCACTCGATGCTTACATAGATGATCAAGATTGTGTAGGTGCATGTCACCTCAAAAATTATTTCTTTTGTTATCACTTACCTACTCGAGGACGAGCAGGAGTTAAGCTTGGGGATGCTTGATACGTCCAAAACATATCTATAATTTTTGATGCTCCATGCTTGTTTTTAAACCATTTGCCTAATGTTTCATTACACTTCGTGGCACTTTTATGCATTTTCTGGAACTAACCTATTAACAAGTCACCACAGTGCCAGTTCCCTATTTTCTGCTGTTTTTGTGTTTCAGAAAAGCTACACAGGAAATATTCTCGGAAATGGATGAAACAAAAGCTGAACATCTAGAAATCGACCGAAGCTTCCAGAGAACCGAAGGGGAGATGGAGTGGGGCCATGAGGGCCCCACACAATAGGGTGGCACAGCCCAGCTCCTGGCCATGCCCCCTATGTGTGAGGGCGCCCTGGCCCACTTCTGACGCCACCCCTTTGCCTATAAAGACCCCTCAATGGGAAAAACCTAAAGACCCAATCAATTTTTCAGAAACACATCTTGATCCACCGCCGTCATTGACCCAAGATCGGGAGGGTCCAGAAGCTCTTCTCGGCACCCTGCCGGAGAGGGGAATCGCCACTGGAGGTCTTCCTCATCGCCATGCTTGCCTCCGGAGCGATGAGTGAGTAGTCTACCTTGGACTATGGGTCCATAGCAGTAGCTAGATGGTTGTTCTCTCCACCATGTGCTTCATGTTTAGATCTCATGAGCTGCCCTACATGATTGAGATCACCATTATGTAATTCTACATGTTGTGTTTGTTGGGATCCGATGAATATTGGTGTTATGAAGAAGTTGCTTTTCTGAAATTTATCTTATGTTATCTCTATGTTGTTTATGATCTTGCATGCTCTCCATTGTCAGTAGCTATCTTGGCCGAGTAGTTTCTAGTAACTCCAAGAGGGGGTATTTATGCTCGATAGTTGGGTTCATGCCTCAATTTAATCTGGGGGAGTGATAAAAACCTCTAAGGTTGTAGATGTGCTATTGCCACTAGGGAGAAAACAACATTCATATGCTCGAGGGCATATACTTTGTTTACATTACACACTTTGCTTAATGCAATTATCTATTGTTCGCAACTTAATACTTGTGGAGTTCTCGGATTGATTCGCCACAAGTGGATTATTAGTCATAGATGCAGTTGGATGGTGGTCTATGTATTTTGTTGTAATGCCCAGAGTAAATCGCATAGTGATCTTCTTGACATATCACGTTATCTTTATTCTATCAATTGCCCAACTATAATTTGTTTACCCAACATGTGTTATTTTATCTTATGGAGAGAAACCACTAGTGAACTGTGGACCCCGGTCCTATTTCCATCATATTGCTATCACCTGTTTACTTTACTCGCACTGTTTACTTTACTCGCATACTACTACTGTTTTCCACTCGATACGCTCATATCCTTTGTTTCAAGTAAACCGGTAAGATTGACAACCCCATCGTAATTTGGGAACAAAGTACTTGGTTGTGTTATGTGCAGGTTCCACGTTGCTGCTAATTGAAGACGAGCCAACAAGTGTCGTAAACGGCGCCCTTGTTGGAGTGTTGTGAAGCTTGCAAGCATCACCTTCAAAGTTTGGCTCCTTCCTCTCCTGATCGACATACCTTGGTTTCTTACTGAGGGAAAAACCTTGCTGCTGTACATATCATACCTTCCTCTTGGGGTTCCCAACTGGATGGTGATTTACATATATACACCATGCCACATCAGGGCTCCATTTTCAACTCCTTTTTGTCTTGTGATTTTTCATATTTATTAAAAACAGCAAAAATATTAATGGAAAAGTTTACTGCGAACCTTTTCTGACTAGAACTGTTACCTATTCGAAAACGAACTCTGCAGGTTCCTGCATATTGTCCTGGATGAATTATTCCGGAGTCACCATTTGAATAACATCAACATCTTCATTATAAGAATCTCCAGAAATATAATGCTTGAGTCTTTTCCCATTCATCACTTGTGTAGTATTATCTTTAAGTGAAGCAATTTTTATAGCACCTGAGCGATACACTTCTTCAATAATAAAGGGTCCTTCCCATTTTGAGAGTAATTTTCATGCAAAAAATCTGAGACGAGACCTATACTATAGAACTTTCTCACAAACATGAAACTCTCTCTTAAGAATTCTCCTATCATGCCATTGTTTGACTTCCTCTTTGAAAAGTCTGGCATTCTCGTAAGCTTCGTTCCTCCACTGCTCTAAGGAACTCAAATCTAGCAACCTTTTTTTATCGGCAAGTTTAAAATCCCTATTAAGCTCTCTCACTGCCCAAAAAGCTTTGTGTTCTAATTCTAAGGGCAAGTGACATGCTTTTTTGTAAACCATTTTGTAAGGAGACATGCCCATGGGGTTCTTATAAGAAATTCTATAAGCCCATAAAGCATCATTTAACTTGCTAGCCCAGTTTTTCCTAGATCTATTAATAGTCTTCTGCAAGATAGACTCGATCTCTCTGTTTGATAGCTCTACCTGTCCACTAGTTTACGGATGATAAGCAGAAGCAATTCTATAATTAATGTCATATCTAGCAAGAGTTTTCCTAAAACCACCATGAATAAAATGAGAACCTCCATCAGTCATAAGATATCTAGGTACACCAAACCTAGGAAAAATAACATCCTTAAGCATTTTTAATGAGGTCTCACCATGTGCACTCTTTGTAGGTATGGCTTCTACCCACTTGGTAACATAATCAACAGCAACAAGTATATGAGTATAACTTTCTGAAGGAGGAAAAGGACCCATAAAGTCAAATCCCCAACAATCAAATGGTTCAATAACAAGAGAATAATTCATAGGCATTTCATTACATCTAGAAATATTACCAACCCTTTGGCATTCATCACAAGATAAAACTAACTTTCTAGCATCTTTAAAAAGGGTAGGCCAATAAAACCCTGATTGTAGAACCATTTGTGTGATCCTATCTCTAGCATAATGTCCTCCATAAGCACTTACCATGACATTTCCTCAATATTTCTTTTTGCTCATATTCTGGAAGACATCTTCACATAATACCATCTACTCCTTCTTTATATAGGTGTGGGTCATCCCAAAAGTAATGCCTCAAGTCATAAAAGAATTTTCTTCTTTGCTGAGCTGTAAAGGTTGGAGGCAAATACTTGGAAACAATAAAATTAGCATAATCAACATACCAAGGAAGGTCTCGTGAAGTTACATTTATTGAAGCCAATTGCTCATTTGGAAAACTATCATTAACAGGAATAGGATCATAAGAAATGTTTTCCAATCGAGACAAATTGTCAGTAACAGGATTTTCAGCACCTTTCCTATCTACAATATGCAAATCAAACTCTTGTAAAAGCAACACCCACCTAATAAGTCTAGGCTTAGCATCCTTCTTTGACATACGATATCTAATAGCAGCGTGATAAGTATGCATGGTCACTTCAAAATCAACAATGTAAGGTCTAAACTTATCACATGCAAAAACAACAGCAAGAAACTCCTTTTCAGTAGTAGCATAATTTTTCTGAGCAGCATCCAGAGTCTTACTATCATAGTGAATGACATTTAACTTCTTATATACACACTGTCCAAGAATAGCACCTACAGCAAAATCACTAGCATCGCACATAATTTCAAAGGATAAATTCCAATCAGGTGGTTGAACAATAGGAGCAGTGGTTAAAGCCTTCTTAAGAGTTTCAAAAGCTTCCTTACAATCATCATAAAAAACAAATGGTACATCTTTTTGAAGAAAATTAGTAAGAGGCTTTGAAATCTTAGAGAAATATTTAATAAACCTCCTATAGAAACCAGCATGACCAAGAATACTACGAATACCTTTAACATCCCTAGGACAGGGCATTTTCTCGATTACTTTGACCTTTGCTCTATTAACTTCAATACCTCTTTCAGAAATGTTATGTCCAAGAACAATTCCTTCATTCACCATAAAGTGGCATTTCTCCAATTAAGAAAAAGATTAGTTTCTTCACACCTCTGCAAAACTTTATCAAGATTGCGTAAACAATTATCAAATGAAGTTCCATAGACGGAGAAATCGTCCATGAAAACCTCCACATTTTCTTCACAAAATCCATGAAAAATAGCAAACATGCATCGTTGAAAAGTAGCAGGAGCATTGCACAAACCAAAAGGCATACGTCTAGCATAAGTTCCATAAGGACAAGTAAAAGTGGTTTTCTCTTGATCTTGCCCTTTAACAGCAATCTGAGAGAAACCAAAATAACCATCAAGAAAACAAAAATGAGTTTTCTTAGATAACCTCTCTAGCATTTGATCTATGAACGGTAAAGGATAATGATCTTTTTGGTAACTTTGTTGACCTTTCTCAAATAAATGCACATCCTATAACCAACTACTACCCTTTGAGGAATAAGCTCGTTATTTTCATTAGGCACAACAATAATTCCTCCTTTCTTAGGAACACAATAAACATGACTAACCCATCTACTATCAGCAATAGGATAAATAATACCAGCATCAAGGAGCTTCAATACCTCATTTCTTACCACTTCCTTCATCTTTGGAATTAAGCGGTGTTGATGTTCAACAACTGGCTTTGCATCTGGTTCCATGTTAATAGCATGCTGACATATAGTAGGAGAGATCCCTTTTAAGTCATCAGTATACCCCATAGCTCCTTGGTGTTTCCTCAATACTTCCAATAATCTTTCTTCTTCCTTTCCTGAAAGCTTAGAACTAATAATAATAGGATATATTTTCTTATCATCTATATAAGCATACTTAAGATCATCAGGTAAAGGTTTTAGATCAAAAACAGGATCTTCCTTAGGTGGCAAAGTGGTACCAAGATCCTCCACAGGTAAATTGTGTTTAATCAATGCTGGTTGACGAAGAAGAATATCGTCAATCTCTTCTCTTTCTTCCCTGAAAATATCACTTTCATGGTCATCCATAAATTGCTACAAAGCATTGTTAGGAGCAAGAGAAATAGAGGCAAGCTGTTCAACTTGAAAACTTTCATTAGGCAATTCGTTTTCATAAGGAACCTTAGCAAACTTAGAAAAATTAAACTCATAAGATTCTTCATCAAACTTAGTCAAAATTGTCTCTTTCTTACAATCTATCACAACACTACAAGTATTTAAAAAGGGTCTACAAAAAATAATAGGACAAGTTTTACTAGCTTCCTTACCATGTACTAGAAAATCAGTAGGGTATTTTGTCTTACCGCATAAAACTTCCACATCTCTGACAATACCAATTGGAATGACAGTCTCTATTAGCAAGCTGAATAACCACATCAATCTCCTCCAGTTCACAAGGACTAATTTCATGCATGATTTCTCTATAGAGCTCGAAAGGAATATCACTTGAACATGCATCGATGTCACATAAACCATAATAGCAATGATCACCTATCCTGACAGAAATCACAGGAACACTTGCTTTCCTAGGTTTACTAGGATGCAAAACAATGTTAGAAGCATCTTCACAAAAGACAATATGATCATCTCCGACATTTTTAGTAACAAGGTCCTTCACTATAGCTACTGGAAATTTAATAGTAATTTTCTCATCAGGTTCTGTAGCTTTCTTGGTACTTTTATTAAGCACGCTTATCAAAGTGGAGTGCTCCTTTACCTTAGCAGGGAAAGGTGTTTTCTCAAAATAAGGCTCAGGTAAAATGTGTCAATAGTGCAAACTTCATTAGCTTTAGTAGGAATACAACTAATTGAATCTTTATAAGGTGCATGATACTTGTTCCAATCTTTCTTTGGAACATCAAGATAAGAGGCAAAGGCCTTGAAACAGTTAACAAGTATTTGAGAATCAAGACCATAAACAGTGCTAACATTATGAAAGTCATCGGTTCCCATAAAAGCTTTAATGCATTCATAATCATAATTTATACCTGACTTCCTACCTTTGTTGTTCTCCCATCCTTCAGTATTTTCTTGAATATATTCTAGAAGATCCCATTTAGCTTCTCCTTTCATATGCGTAAATGTTTCAAAGCAGGAAGCATCCAATAAATCCTTATCATGAAGAGTAAGCCTTGCATAAAAATTATTAATAACAATATTACTGGGGAGCTCATGAGTGGGGCATTTGAGCATTAGTGACTTCAATCTCCCCCACGGTTGGGAAATATTCTCTCCATCATGAGGCCAAAAATTATATATTCGATTACGATATTTATGAATCTCACTTGGAGGATAGAATTTAGAATAAAAGAGAGGTATAATTTCCTCCCAAGCAATAGATGGACCATCCTTTAGCATCCTATACCACACCTCAGCTCTGCCTTTCATTGATAAAGAGAATAGCTTCCTCTTAACCTGGATTGATGAAATATCTGAACACTTGAACAACTCGCATAATTCATGTATAAAGAGTAAATGACACCCGGATGGACAGTCCCATCTCCTGAATAGCGGTTATTCATAACATGTTCAACAATTTTCATAGGTATTTTAAAAGGATCTAACTAAGCAGGTGGTGGTTCATCCGCTACCATAGCAGAGGCAGTATTTTTCCCAAATAGGGAACCAAATGGAGAACTCTCCATAGAAAAATAAAATAAAAGACAGAAATAAAAACAATACTCATAGCGATGATTACCTTTACCAATTCCACTCTTCAATAGCGCTTCACTCCCTGGCAACATCACTAGAAAATAGTCTTGACGACCCACAAGTATAAGGGTGTATCATAGTACTTTCGATAAATAAGAGTGTCAAACCCAACGAGGAGCAGAAGGTGTTGACAAGTGGTTTTGATCAAGGATTCACTGTAAATACTAGCAAACAGGTTTTCAAGGGTATTTGATAATGCAAATAAATAAAATACGAGTAAGTAAAAGACAGTAATAATAATTGTAACAAGTGGCCCAATCCTTTCTAGAGCAAAGGACAGGCCGGTGGTGTAACTTATGATGACAAAACGTTCTCGAGGACATACGGGAGTTTCTATCAAGTGCTTTCGCTTCATGCCGCTCAGTAATCTTTGTTTGTTTGATAAGTGTTATGGGGATGAACCTGTGCTAGCGTACTACCATTACTAGGATTAATACACACTTGTGATTATACCCCTTGCAAGCATCCGCAAATAAAGAAAGTAATTAAGATAAATCTAACCATAGCCTTAAATTGAGATCCTACGCTCCCTGGTGCAATGGTTTCCTAACAGAGGTTTAGGTTTCTGTCACTCTAGCAACCCCACAATTAGTAGCCAAATACACAATGCATTCCACTAGGCCCATAAATGGTGAAGTATCATATAGTCGACGTTCACATAACACCACTAGTGAAATAGCACCACAACATATAAATATCAAACCATTAAATATTACTCAACATAATTCCACTACTCACAACTTGACTTCTCCCATGTCCTCAAGAACTAAATGAACTACTCACAAGACATCATATGGATCATGATCAGAGGTGAAATAATGGTAAATAACAATCTGAACATATACTTTAATTCAATGGTTCCACTCAATAGCATCAACCACAAGAGTAATCAACACCGGGAAAGTTTCCCCTAAGAATTTGACAAGATTAAACCCAAGATGTTACAACGAGATGGCGTGGTGACGGTGGAGATGAAGGTGCTGGTGATGGTGATGATGATGATGATCCCGACGAAGTCCGGTGTGATGGAGATGATGATGGCGACGATCTCCCCTCTCTGGGAAGGATTTTCCCCGGCCGATTTCTGCCTGCCGGAGAGCTTTTCTCTCTCTAGTGTTTTTTGCCCCGCAGAGGCGGTGGAGTCTCTCTCTAATGCCCCTGACTTAGGTTTTCGGGGATGATGATATACGCAAAGGAACGATGGCTTCTTCAGTCTTCTGGCGAAATATAATTTTCTGGTATTTTTTGGAATTTTCCTAATCTTCCGAAACATGGTGTCTTGATGGTCCTTTTTCTAGCAGAATCCTGACTCCGGCAGCAAATCCTCCAAATATCATCGATCATGCAAAATCAGAGGAAACAACATAAGTATCATCTCTAAATATGAAATATATCAATGAATAATAGTAAATTATGATATAAAATAGTGATGCAAAATGGACGTATCAGCCGTAACCATGGAGCATCTTCATTATTTAGCAGGATGCTTGGGTCAGTGTTCATTTATGAGAAGTACTCACAACCAACCACTAAAAGTCATCTCGTGCTCAAGTTTAATCTAGGATTCAAGCTTCCCCGGGTTTTGGGAGCATACAATATTCTTGTGTTCCTCGATATATGGAGCCACGAAGGTTGAATTGTGTAGAACTGTGTAGTGTGCTTGAGTGAAAGAATGTTCATCCATAGAATAGGTTGTTTTCTTTCCTAGCGTGCCTTTTTCACCTAGTCTCCCCTCATACCGTGATTCAGGAACACCAATCGGCTTAAGGTCAGGAATAAAGTCAACACACAACTCAATGACCTCCTCTGTTCCATAGCCCTTGGAGATGCTTCCTTTTACCTAGCACGGTTATGAACATATTTCTTTAAAACTCCCATAAACCTCTCGAAGGGGAACATATTGTGTAGAAATATAGGACCGAGAATGGGAATCTCTTCGACTAGGTGAACTAGGAGGTGCGTCATAATATTGAAGAAGGACGGTGGGAACAACAACTCAAAGCTGACAAGACACTGGACCACATCCTTCTGTAACCCTGGTAGACTTTCTAGATTGATTACCTTCTGAGAAATTGCATTGAGGAATGCGCATACCTTCACAATGGGTAGTCGAACATTTTCTGGTAGAATTCTCCTCAATGCAATCGGAAGCAATTACGTCATAAGCACATGGCAGTCATGAGACTTTAGGTTTTGGAATTTTTTCTCTGCCATATTTATTATTCCCTTTATATTCGATGAGAAGCCAGACGGGACCTTGATACTAAAAAGGGCTTCAAAAAATATTTCCTTTTCTTCTTTGGTAAGAGCGTAGCTAGCAGGACCTTGAAACTGCTCTGGATGCATGCCGTCTCGTCCTTTCAAATATTGCTGGTCGTCACATGCTTCTGATGTATCTTTAGTCTTCCCATACAAGTCCAAGAATCCTAGCAGATTCACGTAAAGATTTTTCGTCAGGTGCATCACGTCGATCGTAGAGCGGACCTCTAGGACTTTCCAATACTCAAGCTCCCAAAATATAGATTTCTTCTTCCACATGGGTGCGTGTCCATCAGTGTCATTTGGAACAGGTTGTCTGCCAAGACTCTTTCCAAAGATTACTCTTAAATCCTTGACCATATCAAAGACATCATCACCGGTACGGCGGGTTGGCTTCGACCAGATCTGTGCCTCGCCATTATAGTGCTTGCCTTTTTTCTGACAGGGATGCTTGTTCGGAAGAAAATGATGATACCACGGGTACACATTCTTCCTACATTTGTCCAGATATATACTTTTTGTCTGATCCAAACAGTGTGTGTATGCATTGTATCCCTTGTTTGACTATCCTGAAATGTAACTAAGAGCAAGCCAATCATTGATGGTTACGAAAAGCAACGCTCGTAGGTCGAATTCCTCTTGTTTATTCTCATCCCATACACGTACACCTAGTTTGGCCCACAGCTATAAAAGTTTATCAACTAATGGACTTAGGTACACATCAATGTCATTGCCGGGTTGCTTCGGACCTTGGATGAGCACTGGCATCATAATGAACTTCCGCTTTATGCACAACCAAGGAGGAAGATGTAGATACATAGAGTAACAGGCCAGGTATTGTGACTGCAGCTCTGCTCCCCAAAAGGTTTCATGGCATCTGTACTTAGACCAAACCATAAGTTTCTTGCATCACCTGCAAAATCTGGGAAATCTCTCTCAATTTTTCTCCACTGCGACCCATCAGCGGGGTGTCTCAACATCTTGTCTTTCTTATGGTCCTCCATGTGCCATCGTATCACTTGGCATGCTCTTCATTTCTGAACAAACATTTCAATTGCGGTATTATAGGAGCATACCACATCACCTTGGCAGGAACCCTCTTCCTGGGTGGCTCACCCTAAATATCTCCATGGTCATCCTGTCTGATCTTATACCGCAATGCAGTGTATACCGGGCATGCATCCAAATTCTCGTACTCCTCACCCCGATAGAGAATGCAGCTATTAGGGCAGGCATGTATCTTCTGCACATCTAATCTAAGAGGGCAGACAAGCTTCTTTGCTTCATACATACTGGCGGGCAATTCGTTATCCCTTGGAAGCAGCTTCTTCATCATTATCAGCAACTTATTAAATCCCGAGTCAGTCACACTGTTCTCTGCCTTCCATCTCAGCAATTCAAATGTGCTACCCAGCTTCTTCTGGCCATCTTCACAATTTGGGTACAACAATTTTTTGTGGTCCTGTAACATCTGCTCGAGCTGCAACCTCTCCTTTTTTGTTACACAGTCTCACTTCATATCAGAAATGACCCGACTAAGATCATCAGCGGGCTCAATTGATGCCTGTTCATCACCTTCTTCTTCTTCCATTGTAGTATCACCATATTTAGGGAACATTTGATGATAGTTCTTATCATTCTCTTCTTCTTCAACGTCTTCCATCATAACCCCTCTTTCTCTGTACTTGGTCCAACAATTATACCCGGCCATGAAACCCCACCGAATTAGGTGGAAGTGAAGGGTGCTTAAGCAAGAGTAATCCTTCTCATTTCGACAGGAACCACAAGGACAACACATAAAACCATTCCGATTGTTTGCCTCAGCCACTTTGAGAATAGAATGCACACCTTCAATGAATTCAGCAGAGCGTCGGTCAGCGTATATCCATGGATGACTCATCTGCAAGTTATAAGTATATGAAACGCAAACACGATGCTAAAATTAGTCCATTACAAAAATTCCTCAAGAGATTATAGTTGCCAACCTCTCAGAACACTTGAATAGATGGGGCGGCGCGAAATCATGACAAATAATGGATAAACTAGAGCTCGGTGGTGAAGAATAGAGGAGGAAAAAATTCACTCACACATTTCATCAAACACCTCTTGTGCATAGAAGGGGAAAAGAATTCTAACACCCCCCTACCACTCTTTTAGGAGGAAAAAAATTGGGGAGAGGGAGAGGGCGGCCAGCGGCGGGTGGCCACATTAAATAGGTCGGGACCTTTAGTCCCAGTTGGAGAAACCAACCGGGACTAAAGGGGTCTGGCAGCAGGCCAGAGGGCCGCAAACCCTTTTTGTCCCGGTTGGTGTCTCCAACCGGGACTAAAGTTACCGGACAAACCAGGACTAATTGTTGCTGTAGTGCTATAGCAAATCTGGCTTCCCTGAAGGGACCTTTAGCACCGGTTTAATACACAACCGGTGCTAAAGGTCCTGAACATAAGACCCTTTTTTCACTAGTACTGGGTGCCTTGCGGGTCTATTTCTTTGAGATGTACAGACGGGAATCTGCTCCAATTTAGATCAGAGAATAATTAATTAGTAGTTGGACATGATGAAATGGAGATACTATGCAGGTAGAACAAGATGAGAGGCTGATTGATTAGCAGTTGAAAAACACGACCATGTGCCAGACCAATCCGCTCCACCGCGCCATGGAAAGTATAGATTTAGAGAATACCTCGCTGGAGGATCTGGAGACTCGAACATGCTCTGGCCTCCTATTGCGGATATGAAGGAGCGCTATCCTCTGTCCAGTCGCCTTCGGACGGTCCCTCGCCATGGTGTCCACGCCTCTGGTTCGGCTTCTTGCGCGAATAAGATGGGCGGTTCAGCACCGCCGGCCTCTAGCTAGAGCAATAGTGCCCTCCTCTGGCACCCTCAAATTGATACCGATGACCACTCGCCTCCTATCCGTGGGCTCAGGCACCTTGTGCATCGCGAGATTGGATTAGAGCATCTTTAATAGGCGCGCTATAACGTGGATGTGTTAAAAAAACAATTGGTATACCACGCGCAAAGACGGAATCGACCGTTCAGCAGGCGCGGTATCCGCGGTGGCGCTGCAATTTTTTTTGGGCGCGCACCTATTTGCCCTATCCGGAGCACCAAATGTGAGGCGTCGGCTGCAGCGCGCGGCATCTCGGTGGACGGACGCAAATACACAATGGCTGAAATTTCCCCTCTGCGCCCATGCCCTCCATCCCCCCCCCCGCATCGCCGTCGGTCGATTCAGCCGCCGCCGGTCGATTCCGCCGCCAGCCATGCTTTAGCTCGCTATCACGCCGTAGATCAGCCTCGTCCGTGCCTCCTCCCCGTGCTGTGGCCCCGCGTCATCGCCCCTAAGACGCCGCCGGTGCTTCTCCTTGCCTTCTCCTCTCCGCACCCCGCATCGCCATCGCTATGCCATCGAGCCTACTGTCAACATGGCACAGCCAAGACGCTTGGCAGTTTGCTCGCAAGGTATGAGCCTCCGCCGGCCGCCATCATTTTAGTCAATTTTTTTGCTACTAGCTAGTTATAGTGAAGTTATTTTATTTGTATATTTGTAGAGTTCATAATCTGATTCATCGGATGACGAGTACGACCAAGAGGAAGAAGAGAGCATATCCCTACTATTGATTTTTATGAAGTTTATTTGATCTTCTTTGATGCATAGTTGGGTGTGAAAGTTGTTTTCCGCCAGCGCTGCGTGCTGTATAATGGAGCACCTGGCAGAGGAGCATGTTTACTGCTCGCGACCGTGCTCTAGTTTAGCGTTTCCGGTGGAGGTAAATCTGGGCTAGCACGCGGAAAACATTTATAGCGCGGTCGTCACGACATATAGCGCGCGAAAATATAGTGCGCCTATTGGAGATGCTCTTAAGGGAGGATCATCCAAGGTTGCAGGAGGAAGGAAAATGGGGGAGAGATAGTGAGTAGTGGACGCGGAGATTGGGGGCACGGATAATATAATGAAGCGGTTTATTTTCTGTAGACGCGCCCAAATCTCCCACGTCTTGGAAATTAGGGATGAAAGTGGAGCGGAAACTTTCCAACTTTTCCGCAGAAAAATGAAACTAGAATAAAAATATGAAAACGGAAACAGAAATCTGTGGAACGAAAACAGAAACGAATTTTTTTTGGCGGAACTGAAAACGGAAATGGAACGGCATTTTCCGGCGGAACAGATGGTTTCCGTTTCCGACTAATACAGGATTTATGTTTTATGATTGTTTTGCATGGCCAATCTAGCAGGTTTAATATGTGACCTTGTCATATTGAACTATCAAAGCAACTCACCCTACTCCCCCCATTAGGCCATTACACTGAGTAACCTTGACAGATTTGGGGAACAAGTTCTTCGATTTACTTGATTTGTTTGTGTTTTTCTGCATGATTCAGGTGGTCTTTTGGTTCCGATAATCATTTGCTTTTCATCCATATTCACACCGTATTTGTTCCATATCTGTTTTCGGGAGTATCTGTTTTTATATTTGTTTCCGGTGTTTCTGTATTCGTTTCTGCTTCCGCGTAAATATATGAAAACAAATGTGGCACCAGTGAATTCTGTCTGTTTCCGCTCCGATTTCATCCCTACTGAAAATTGTATAAATTAAATTGAATAACAAACTCAATAAATAAGAACTTACAATATTATATTAATGTTTTTACTTGTGCTTTTGGTCCCCAAGTGGAGTGAATTAGGTACGGTTTTGTAAAGATTAGAGGAAACTAGCAAAAGTGCCCGTGCTTTGCAACGGGTCTAAAATAAATCATATGATGTTCACTTTCTAGAAATATTGTAATTTGTATTAACTAAACCTCTTAGCTTTTTTGACTTTCTTTTATATGATTTGAAATATCATAGAGGTGGCCTTGAAAGAGAAATTCACAGCTTCCTTTCTAATCTTATTCGTTTGCTTAATAGTATACAGTGTATATATATTGGACATATGACAAGATATTTGATTCTCATCCTTATATGTTTAATGATGACTGATGAGAAAAGAAAACAAAAACTCTCATGTGTTGTTGTGCACTGCACACTCTCACATTAGCATGGATCATCCCTTAGAAAACTAACCTAAATATTAAGTGTAGTTTTTAACAAAATACTCATAAGCGCATACCTTTCCTGAACCATGACACGATCTTGTCTGATCGTTGGCCAATGCCCAAGAGATGTGATACTCTCACAAATTCTAAACTGTTGGTTTTACTTCCCTGAACAGTTACATGTTATATTTACAAAATCTGAAGATTTTGCACTTTTTAATTGTAATGACAGCAAATATAATAGCAAATCATCACAATGCATTCAAATTCTCTGAACCGTTCAATGCACATGATCTTCATGCATCAGCAGCGCTTTCTTGGTAGCACACATCGGACCAGCAATAGCACCAAGTAGCTGTGGCAATACCAAGTCGTGGAGTACGACACCCGCACAGGGACATGCCGGACAAACAAGACAGGGCATGCAATCAATTTTAACCTTCACCCAGGCAGCGCTAGCGTCTGGTTCAGAGCTGTGTGGGCCAAGTAGTTGGTGCTCAGGCGGCAGACGACTCCAGTTTAGTGTTTAGGGCAGCGTCGTCATGGCCTCATGGCCATCGCAGAAAGGCGGATCAGATCAGGACAGAGTTGCTGGCGGCATCGACGGCCGGTACGAACCACTCGGCCGATGTGCCATTTTCCTAGCGTTGCGTGGAGCTGCACTACACCGTCGACCTAGTCTGCTGTGTTGCCGTCAGCACAGCCGCGCGTGGGGGCTCGCAGCAGGCACGCGCGAGTGTCTGAGCACACCGCGTGCACGCCATCCTCTCGTCCCGACACCGCATGCTAACGACAGTCGAGATGGCGCCCTGGTAGGGAAGCAACTAAAGATCTTTTTTCAGAATTCCAATCAGATGATCCGAAGACGTAGCAATATAAATCAGCGCTGATAGGGAAGCTGCCAAAGATCTAAAGATGCAGGAGCACACGAGCGGCTGACCACACCGCGCGCGCCATCCTCTCGTCCCGGGCTTACGCGCAACAGCAGGAAGATAGACCGCCGGAGTATGAGAAGATCGTGTCCATTCCCTCGGCTCACAGCGATCTCCGCTCGATTCCTACTACGCGCACGATCAGCAGTTTCCTTTCCGTTTATCTCACGCTGCCTTGGTCGCCAGACTGATTGGCAATCGGTGTCCTTTTTTCTCGCGTCGAGTTGGCTGCTAGGTTGAAATCAAGTCAGGCCAGCCGAACAGGAGGACGGACCAAGCAAAACAAAAACATATTTGCGGTTGGACGAAAGCGTATTTTACGGACACGGACCAGTCCTATTGCAATATTATTAGTAGAGATAGATTGGCCGTTTGCAATAAAAATCCTAAAATGATCCAGATTTTTATACATGTATAAATCACTCTCTCCATTTCATAATTATTGTGAACTTAAACCACGATAAGAATTATAGAACGGAGGGAGTACATTATATTGTCAGTGTCAAGTTTAAGTTATTTTCAAAATCATATGCCATTAACTATAAATTAAATGAATTGCTAACTATTTTATGGATATAATTCAAATTGGAACTATATGTACAAAAAAGACATCCAAATGCAAAAAAATGCTTATTTGAGTCCTCGACCATTGCAAAGAATTGCTTCCCTTGTAACTGACCATACATTTGAGTCCTCGGCCATTGAAAAAAATAGCTGAGAGTTGTGCTTCGACCGTAGACTATTAGATTGCACTGTCGGTCATTCATCACATAGCCGAGAGTTGCTATATGACCATCGGCTATATGGGCGAATGCCCGGCGGTGAAAGAAAAACCATCAGATATTCGTACGAACTGTCAGCCATTCCTTTGGATAGCCGAGAGTTGGGTTTTCCCTCTCACGTAATTAACTATACCGTCGGTTATTTGCAGTTATACCCGAGGGGTTGCTGATAATCGTCGGCCATTAAAGCTACCATTGTTAATACTGTATTAGTCGACGGGCCATTGGCTATTAAGTTTCACCATCGGAAATAAGGGGATTTCTAGTAGTGGGAATACGGGGTCTCATGGGCTTCTTGGAAAACAGCTTCCTAAGATCGGGATCATTGGACACACAGATCCGTTTCTCGAAGCGGATGGTTCCTTGCTCATTTTCACTAAAGCCGTTAGCTTTTCCTTCCTTCAGGGCGTCCCTGATTTTCTCTAACTCTTTGTCTCCTTTCTGGGCTTCTCATATTCGGTCCATCAGTATTGGTTGTACTACCAGTGAAGCTACAAATCCTTCAGGTACCACTTCCAAACTGAGGTCTCTCAATCCTTCACACAGATCTTCCGGTAACTCTTATGTTGATAGACAATTCACATATGCCTTACGACTCAAGGCATCAGCTACCACGTTTGCTTTACCTGGATGGTATTGCAAACTCAGATCATAGTCCTTGATGAGTTCCCACCATCTTCTTTGTCTCATGTTTAGGTCCTTCTGAGTAAAGATGTATTTTAGACTTTTAAGATCAGTGAAGAGTTCACATCGCTTTCCCCATCAGATAATGTCTCCACGTCTTCAAGGAATGCACTACAGAAGCTAACTTGAGTTCTTGTGTAGGGTAATTGGTTTCATGCTTCTTGAGTTGCCTAGAAGCATAAGTGGCAACTCTGCCTCCTTGCATCAACACACTTCCCAAACCTTGATGAGAAGCGTCACAGTAGACTTGGAATTCTTCTCCAGATCAGGTAAACACAATACTGGGGCAGACACTAATCTCTTCTTTAGCTCTTGAAAGCTACTTTCACAGTCTTCGGTCCACTCAAACTTCTTCTCTTTCTTCAGTAACTCGGTCATAGGTTTAGCAATCTTGGAGAAGTTCTCAATAAATCTCCGATAATCTCTGGTCAATCCTAAGAAACTGCGGATTTCACCAACATTTTTTGGTGGTTCGCATTCTGTCACTGCAGTTACCATAGAGGGGTCAACCGCAATACCTTCTTTGGATACGATATGTCCAGGGAATCCTACTTCACTTAGCCAAAATTCACATTTACTAAACTTGGCATAGAGTTTGTGTTCTCAAAGTTTCTCCATTATCAGACGAAGGAGCTTATCATGTTCTTCATTGCTCTTGGAATACATTACTATGTCGTCAATGAAGACTACGACAAACTTATCAAGGAATTCCATAAACACTTTGTTCATCATTTTCATGAAGTATGATGGTGCATTGGTTAAACCAAACAGCATCACTGTGTATTCATATGAGCCATATCGGGTGACAAAGGCTATTTTGGGGATATCGTGCTCCCTTATTTTGAGCTGAAAATATCTAGACTAAGATCGATCTTAGAAAATATATTAGCTCCTTCCAGCTGATCAAATAAGTCATTGATCCTTGGTAATGGGCATTTATTTTTGATGGTCACCTCATTCAATGAACGGTAATCCATAACAAATCGCTGACTCAAGTCTTTCTTCTCTACAAACAACACTGGTGCTCTCCATGGGGCAGACTCTCTCTAATGAATCATTTTCTTAACTGCTCTCCTAGTTGTTTCTTGAGTTCTTTCAGCTCATCTGTGGTCATAGGGTAGGGTCTCTTTGCTATTGGTCCAGTGCCTGGTAGCAACTCTATGAGGAACTCCACATCCCTAACCGGTGGCATCCCTGGTAACTCATCAGGAAAAACATCTGAGTATTCTCTTACTACTGCCACATCATCTAGGCTAACCCCCTTAAGATGGTTTAGCCTAATATAATTGAATTCCAAACAAGATCTATATATAATCCTCTTTCCTTCTGGGGTAGTGAGTGTAATTGCTCTATTGACACAATCTATGACTCCACCATAGGTGGTCATCCAATCCATGCCCAAAATGACATCTAATCCTTGGAAATTCGGGACTACTAAATTGGTTGGAAATTTGTATTTACCAATTTCTAAAACAAACTTCCTGCATCCAACATTGACTAATAGTTCTCCACCTGGGGAACTCACTTTTTTTGAAGCTTAACTCACTTTTATTGTCATTCCTATGGTTTCAGTTGGAAATGCATGTTTGTTCACAAAAGCTCTTGATATGAATGAATGAGATGCTCCAGTCCAAATAAAACAAATGTTGTAAATGAGTAGAGTGAAAACCTACCCATCACAGCATCCAGCTCATTCATCACCTCCTCCAAATTGATGTGGTTCACATGACCCTTCTGGAATGGATTGGGCTTGATAGCTTCATCAGGCTTCTTCTCTGGGCACCTATCAGCAAAATGCTCGGTCTTCTTGCACTTGTAGCAGGTGATATGTGAGAGATCCTTCTTAGCATGAGTTGTAACGGTGTTGTCCATTACCTCCATTGTGGTGACCATTACCTCCATTACGATGACCATTGTGATGGCCATTGGAGTTGTTTCCCCTGAATCCATCATTATGCATATGTCCATTGGAGTGGCTACCATTTCCTTTGCTGAAATGACCCCCGTGCCTGTACGAACTTCCATTCCCACTGCCTTCAGAAGTGTGGTGTCTCTTGTGGAAGCGTTCAGTGTGAGACTTGCTATTACTGAACTTCATCTTTTGATTTTCCTCCTTCCTTATATTATTGTTCAGAGTGACAGCATGGTCAAGCATAGCCTGGTAGCTTGGAGCATAAGCTATATACAATGGTATCTTTAGTTCTCCCTTGAGTCCATTGAGGAATTTGTCCTTCCTCTTAGCATTAGTGTCAATGTCCTCAGGAGCATACCTTGATAGAGAGCAGAAGTCATCCATGTACTCTTTTAGGGTCCTTCCACCCTACCTTAGGGTGCGGAACTCATCTTTCTTTGAATTCATAATGCCCATGGATATATGGGTGTTACAAAAACTTTCTCTAAAGGTATCCCAGTCTAGACCTTCAATAGGATGGGTGACTTGATATGTTTCCTACCACAGAGCAGCGGGTCCCTCGAGCAGGTGTGTTGTGAATCTAACCTTCTCGGTGTTAGTGCATTCACATGTGACTAGGTCCTTGCTGACAGAATGTAGCCAGTCATCGTCCACTATTGGGTCGGTGGCACAGGAGAACTTGTTGGGTCTAAGCCTTAGAAATTATGCCAGTCGGTCAACTTGAGGTGGAAGTGGTGGTGGTGGTGGTGGGTTGTTGTTGTTATTATTGTTGGTGCTTGCCTGGATGAATTGTGTAATCATTTGCATGAGCTGTGCTTGAGCTATGGCTACCTATTAGATAACATCGTTGTTGTTGTTGTTGGTGGTGGTGGGGTCACGGGAGGCGGCATCTGAGGTAGTTTTAGCATGGGTGAGTAATCATATAGATAGAATAAAAGGGATAAAAATTCCTACCCATGCACAATACATCAATCCACACAACAAGCATAAAACAATTAATCTTTGAAAATCATTGATAAGTTTTGGAATTAAACACTCAAGGTTCAGAAACACGACTAAGGTAGATGGTACTACCATACCAACATGGGTAAGGCAATACAAGCAAGTAATCGAATTATTACAAGTAGGGGTGGATGTCTAACGCCTCTTGATCCTGTCAAGACATGCGAGGGGATAAATCGTGCGACGCTTTGTTTCCTCCCTTGCCTCCCACTCTTCTATTCCCATCTCTTCACCATCTGTGGTGTACATAACCCTCTCCTCTGGGTCTTCTTCTTCCTCTTCAACCTTGGCTTCTAACTCAGCTATCTTCTTCTTTAACTCCTCATTTTCCATCTTTAGTCCACCATTTTCCTTCCTTAGTTGATCATGATCATCCTTAGACTTTTGCAAGTTCTTACACTAAAGTAGCACCGTCTTCTTCAGAACATAGGCCCAGTTGTTGCTGCAGAGAAACTCCGCTTCCAGCTTCTGAGGGTCTTCTAGAGTCTTGATCCTCTCCTTCAGCTCGGTCCTCTGGTCATCCATCACCACTAGTGCTGACTCGGCCTATATAATCCTCTTGCTGGTGATATCCATCACTTCCCTGAACAGATCCATCAACGAGATCTGCTTCTTCAACATGTTCTCCGTGCGAACAGTGTTGTACTCCCTCTCGGTCATATAGGCCCGGTAGATGGACTGGAATTCCGTGCTCCTCCGGTCCATGGCGCTACCTTCCTTGTTGCACTCTCTGAAGTAGTAGTAGGGTGAAGTCGAGTAAATGTTGTCATGGTACTTGTGGAAAATGCGTGCCACAGCTCCCTCTACGGCTATCTCCACTGAATAGCTCCAATCAATATATGCACTAGTGTACTCCATAGTGGGGTCATTGAGATCATCCTCATGGTCTTGAATAATGGTTTGAATCTCCCACTTCTCCAAGCCGTACTCCTTGTACACCCTCTTGCCTCAGAACTCCAGTGGTGGAATCCCAACGAAGTTGGACAACTCCAGTAGGGTCTCACTGAAATGATAGCCTCCAAGTCCAGCAACCACTCTGTGATCGTAGGGGTCCATCAAAAAAATTTAAAAGGAAAGGACAAGGTTAGAATAAGGTAAGAAATTACAAGTATGAAACGAAATGAACAAGATAAGTTAATAACATGGATAAAAGAAAATTTCCATAAACCACTTTAAATAATTTTTTGTTCCTATGGTAATCCACTCCTAGGTTCTCGATCCTACAGGCAACCTAGTTCTAATACCATTTTGTAGCGTCCTACCTTTAGAAAATGGTAGCACAACTGTGTATGTGCTACTCCCTATATCACTTATAGCACCACATTACAAAATATAGTAATCATAGCAGATAGTATCATTTATTACATCATAGGTCCAGTCTCACAAGTCTTAAAACCTTACAAATATGTTTAGCCACATGGACTAGATGAATAACAGAGTTTGACACAAAGTAAGCACAATGGAAATAAACAGCAGTGAGCCTCCATCTTCAGCAAGTGCCATAGGCAGAAATATTGGAATGTATGCTCGAGGCTGCTACCAATTACTCTTCCTTAGAATAACCTGCACATTTGAATATGCAGCCCAAATGAAAGGGGTCGGTATAATGACATACTGGCAAATGCCAAATATTTGGTAGCAGTTGTGAAATGACTATGCTACATGATATTTGGCTGGTGGATCTTTGGCTACTTTGTATAAAGTCAGTTTTATCCTATATTTTCCATCTCAAAAATTTTATGATTTTTAAATTCAAGGAAAAACCCTAGGTCACCACCACACACCATGGTTTTCACTGCCAGGTATGTAGCCCCAGGTAGATACACAACCAGGGTAATCCCTCAAGTCACCACCACATACCATGGTTTTCACTGCCAGGTACGTAGCCCTGAGGCATCCGCAATCCTGAGATTGTTTCTACACCAATTTTAATTATTCCAAAAGGTGATGGGATTATTTCCGTACAACCTTCTCTAGAGACTCAAATTGTCCATAACCGGGAACATGGCTAATCGATTAGTTTTACATCCTATAGGGGTTGTGCACTTTCACCTTAAGACTCATTCTACCCAAAGAGAAGAATGAGACAAGACCTTTTAGAAGGAGAGATCAACTATACTAGCAAGACCTGTTCCCACCTACAATTCCGCTACCAATCAATGTCTTGCAACAAGTTGAACCCACACATCTTACTCAATCAAGACAAAGCCCATAATGTCACAAGGTTACACTAGAAGTACACTAAACATGGAAGACATAGTAATCCCTTTGTTCCTGGGTGGCAAACCACAAGTGAACTAACTCAGGTCACCACCACATACCATGGTTTTCACTGCCATGATATGTAGCCCCAAGTAGCCACTCAACATAAACCAAGCCACACCAATTCCATCGAGGTGTTTCATTGAAGTTGAAGTTTTAAATTATTAAAACAACTCTTTATCCAAAAGTGAAATATAGCATTGGCATCGATTTCTACAATAATTTTGCAATCCTAGCAAGTGGGGTTTAAAGGGTGGCTACACACTACCAGGATCTAAGAATTTCATACACCTCTTTGAAAACCAACCTATCATGCATACTACTAGAAAAAGCACTAATGCATATAACAAAAATAGGTAGAAGAATGTGTGTCACTTGCCTTGGCAACAACTAGCACACTGAAACATCCAAAACATATCTACTTTCCCGAACCCTTTTGCTGCTATTTCTGTTGATGGATTTCGTGTCGCAAGAACACGGGGTACCACGCGACGGACCCAAAGATTCGAACACAGGGGGCTGAACATGGGAGATCTTGGATCGCAATGAAACACGGTGACGGAAGCCTCAAGTCGTCGAACGCACTACGCACTGCAGAGAGAGACGCCGAGCTTTACCCAGGTTCAGGGCCCTCATGGTGAGGTAAAACCCCTACTTCCTGCCTTCTTGTATTGCAACGTGACACCTCGCGAGGAGTACAAGGTCTTGGTTACAAAGCTCTAGCTGGCCAGAGGTTGAAGAACCTGCGTGCCCAGCTAGCAGCCTGAAGAAGATGAAGATTCGATCCCCTCTAAGGGGTGGCCTCCCCCTCCTCTTATAGCGCCCAGGTCCTCCTTCCCCTTATCTTCTTGGGGAAGGGGTTGCCACACACGGCCAAGGAGGGAGGACAGCTGTAGACTCTATTCTTCCGTGGACGTAGTCTTCGCAGAGTAGTGGCGCCGGTCCACCGGAGTGGGTGGAGGAAGCTGACGTCTTCCCCTGGCGCCCTGCACCGTCCATGCTATTTTTAGGGGGGTGGCCAACAACCACTGTACCGCTTTGGGCAGGCACAGCAAAAGTTGGTCTCCTCCCTGTCGGGGGTAACGTGGGCGGTACACGGTCTTCTGCCCGTTATCTTCTTGCTCTGCACGTAAACGTGCTGAGCTGATGATACGTCTCAAACGTATCTATAATTTTTGATGCTCCATGCTTGTTTTTACACCATTTGCCAATTGTTTCGTTACACTTCATGGCACTTTTATGCATTTTCCGGAACTAACCTATTAACAGGTTGCCACAGTGCCAGTTTCCTGTTTTCTGCTGTTTTTGTGTTTCAGAAGTGATACACAAGAAATATTCTCAGAATTGGATGAAACAAGTTCTTGAAGTCATATTTTACCTGAAAGCTTCCAGAGATCCGAAGGAGAGTAGGAGGCGGAGCACCAGGGGCCCACACGCCTAGGTGGCGCGGCCCAGCCCCTGGCCGCGCCACCATGGTGTGAGGAGGCACGGGCCCTCCTCTGACATCGCCCCTTCGCTTATAAAGACCCCCCGATGGAAAAAACCTAAGTGCCCGATCAGATTTCCAAAACACATCGCGATCCACCGCCGCCATCGACCCGAAGATTGGGAGGGTCCAGAAGCTCTTCCCGGCACCCTGCTGGAGAGGGGAATTGCCACCGGAGGTCTTCTTCATCGCCATGCTTGCCTCTGGAGCGATGAGTGAGTAGTCTACCTTGGACTATGGGTCCATAGCAGTAGCTAGATGGTTGTCTTCTCCACCATGTGCTTCATGTTTAGATCTCATGAGCTGCCCTACATGATTGAGATCACCGTTATGTAATTCTATGATGTTGGTTTGTTGGGATCCGATGAATATTGGTGTTTATGATTAAGTTGTTGTACTGAATATTATCTTTTGTTATCTCTATGTTGTTTATGATCTTGCATGCTCTCCGTTGTTAGTAGCTATCTTGGCCGAGTAGTTGCTAGTGACTCCAAGAGGGGGTATTTATGCTCGATAGTGGGTTCATGTCTCTATTTCACCTGGGGGAGTGACAGAAACCTCTAAGGTGGTAGATGTGCTGTTGCTACTAGGGAGAAAACAACATTCATATGCTCAAGGGCATATGCTTTGTTTACATTATACACTTTGCTTAATGCAATTATCTGTTGTTCGCAACTTAATACTTGTGGAGTTCTCGGATTGATTCGCCACAAGTGGATTATTAGTTACTAGCCGGGTGGCCCGCGCATTTGCGCGGTTAGATTTTGTACATATATTGGTACATATCTGATATTTGATACTACTCAACATTTGGCTATGCTATCAACTATTATTTGATTTAGTAATTATTGTTGCTAGGTAATTATTAACAGAAATTCAAGACATATTATGGAAAATTGTACAAAATGCGCATCTTAAAGATTATGATTGTATTAATTTTGGTTTAAATTTTTTACATTTGATGTGTTTGGTTGTTTCTAAGAACATTTTTTTCTTGTGAAAATAGTAGACTAATGGTGTAAAGATCTTCATCCGCCATTTAAATCTAAGATGTTCTCTCCTTATTCATTATTTATATTGTCTATCTTTCCACAAATTATCTTGAAATCACTATACATGTGTAGTTAGGAAAAATGGCTCATACTTAAATAGTGTGTTGTCTTCCTCAAGCATCGACAGATGCATAGTATTTTTGTATTTAGTACTGAACTATTATGCATGTGTATACCTGCACGTATGGTAATCTTAACTCATAGTCTTGCCTTTGTCGCTTGCTTTCTAATGAAATTAATTGTTACTCCCTCCGATCAGAAATAACTGTCGGGCACTTAGTACAAACTTTATACTAAGCTAGTACAAAATTGCCGACAGTTATTTCCAATCTGAGGGAGTACTTTACAGTCATAGCTTATTATCAAAATATTATCGCTTTCTCAATGTCACCATATCATGTGTTTTCTTATTGTACCCGTGTTTTTGTCGTATTGACTTATATTTTACATATCTAAAACATCTCATTGAGTACCAGTTCCTTACTTTGTTGCTTCGGTCATATAGTGTTTTACCACGACACTGGTGTTCTTCCCTAAAAATGCACGACATATTCAAATACACATATAAAACACAATGTCATCTGACTTTTTTGTTCATCCTACATGATATCATGCATGCCTTGGACACGTTCTTTATATGTACCTTCCATCTGTCGTCTCTGTCTATTTGGTTTGACCTATTTCCTAGGCATTTGAACCTAAAAATTGCATTGGGGAAGACATATTTATTCATGTCGTGAGATTGTCAGGCAAGAGATCTCTTCTCCTAATCGTTAAGGATCATATACACGTTATTTTATTTTCTTTTCTGATAAGGTCGTTCTTTTCTTTTAAAGTGATAGATCAAAGAGTATTTTGTTTTCGGAAGTGAGTGTAGATGATTTAGTTGGAGGGAGAGATCTACGTACTGCTATGTTTTTCAGCATATTTACATTTGTCACACGCTTATATTTGGCATATACGTAGAAGAAAGCTTATCAATGCGGTTCTGTTGTCTGTGCTCACCTTAGCTAATATGCAATTTATTTAATTTGCATTATGGAAGCAGATTTAAGGCACATACCAATTTGATCTGTCGTCGGCCTCTCCTTTCCTCGTGATCCAGTGCTTCTCGCCTGCATATATTAGGTTAACATATTAGCTCAAGTTTATGTTGTTCTTCACGAAAGCATAGCACTATCGCAAGGAAGTCTTTCCTCAATGCTTTGATTAGTGTTTTTCTTCTGCCGATCATAGCTCCTGCGTCTGGCAGGTGGGAGAGGAGTCATATGCACTGTTATTTTTGTAGAAAACGATCAACGCAGTAATCATATATCTCTTGCTGTTGATGTTGTCACGATCGCTCTTCTTCGTACTCACATTGATGCTGATTCTATTTGGCTGCGACGGGCGTTGATGCGTTTACAACCACTACAGGCTTACATCGTTCGGTCGAGTGCTCCTGGCCGACGGCCTTCTCTCACGTGCCTGCCGCGAGCCTATGACGGGAGATCGGCGATCTCCATCTCGTTGGCGCTTTGACGGCGTTGCTGTTATCCTTCTTCCAATCTGTTGGACGCGCTGACATGGCCGGTCCGTATTGACTGCGGTGATTTCGAATCATGAGTCAGTCCGTGTTCAGCAGCGTGCTTGCAATGTGTTGTATCGTGGTCTCCATTGATGTAGTTTTCGATAAATTGACTTGCCCGTGGAGCTTAGCCGCTGTGGATTCGTGTCTGCGTGCTGGTTTGAACCATGGAAATCCATCGGGCAATGCTTTAGTATATCCTTGTATGTGCACAGCTATCCGGACCAATTATTAGGGGAAGTCCATCAATTAGAGTCCAGCTTTGTATAAGTTTCCTATGAAGATTGCAAATGTACGTGCCATGGAGTCCAATACGTCTCATTGGAGATTGCAAACGCGCGTGCCGATGTTGGTAAATCTGAGCCATTGAGATATTTTAACTTCAAGACAATCAATCTACACTGTTAGTTGTTAGTTGTTTTAATAATATAATAGATAAATGTTTGAATCAGAGTTTGCAATCGCCAGTTTTAAACCTTCTAGACAGGCAATAGCTTCCCCTTCACTCGCCGATTGTCAGTGACTCAACGTGTTCCATGCAGAAAAGAGAGTAGTTTCATTGGAATCCCTTATAACCGCTCCCCATGCACCATTTCTGTCTTCATCAATAAAGCTTGCATCAACATTACATTTAACCCATAATGAAATGCTGTGAGGTGAACCTATTTGCGACAACTGCAACCAAAAAACTGCAAACTTATACTGTGAATGAATCTGATAAATTCCCTTTTGTTTGATGGATTCATGACCAAGGTCACCCGGCTACAAAAAATATACCACAAACCTTGGTTGCCTATTTTATTTGACACTGATAATTTGAGTTTGAACTACTATATTGTTTAGTGGACCAAACAATCATATAGAACTGGAAAGATCAGAAAAGACTCGAGTATTAATTTTTCTAACCCTCTAAATTGCAGATCTGCCAAAGTATTATCCCAAACAGAGTACAAATTAATCACCTCTATAGTGAGACCTGCATGTCCAACAGATAAATAATTAGTGGCTAGCTGCAAACTAAAGGAAGTACTAATAGGCAGACCACATACGGAGAAACAGATTGATCGGAAATTCATCATGGCTTGCACTTTGGCAGAACATCAAAGCTGAGAACGTTGAAAGGATCTCGTCCTCCCGTGCATCAGCCAACGTGAATTGCAGTGCTTGGGGCAGAGAAGATTTAAAGGCTGGAGAAGAGGAGGACCCGGGAGAGTCTGTATGGATCATTTTTAGACAGATTGCAACATGGAAGTTTAGTACGGGATGGCAACTTGAGAGGTAACGCGAGGAGAGGATTGGGAGGAGCGGCTACAGGATCTCTCATGGATGCGTCGTGTTTGTATGGGAAAGGTGGGCGGAGTGTTGGAGTCTGAGATGGACACGTTTCATTGCCTGGGACAGCAGGCTAGACTTCATCTGACGGCCGTATATGGCTAATCGCGGAATCGGACGGACAATTTGCTAAGTTTCCGAGGATTAACGTGGAGGCTTCTTTGGTGCCTCTAATTAGTAAATATAAGATAGATGTAGTTGGATGGTGGTCTATGTATTTTGTTTTAATGCCCAGAGTAAATCTCATAGTGATCTTCTTGACATATCACGTTTATCTTTATTCTATCAATTGCCCAACTGTAATTTGTTTACCCAGCATGTGTTATTTTATCTATGGAGAGACACCACTAGTGAACTGTGGACCCCGGTCCTATTTCCATCGTATTGCTATCAACTGTTTACTTTACATGCATTCTTTACTGTTTTTCACTGGATACACTCATAACCTTTGTTTCAAGCAAACCGGTGAGATTGACAACCTCATCGTAAGTTGGGAGCAAAGTGCTTGTTTGTGTGTGTGCAGGTTCCACGTTGCAGCTAGCAAGCAAAGCTTGGAAGAGGCGCCATATATAAATTGTCTGCAGCTGTCACAAACTAGCAAGCATCACCTTCAGTCGCATGTCTCTCCTCTCCAAGAACGATAAACCTCGGTTTCATAATTGATGGAAAACCAGCTGCTATAATCATCACACCTTCCTCTTGGGGTTCCCAACGGGCTGGTCATTCACCACGCACAAGGACGGTTGCTGGGGGACGAAGAAGAATAATCTCCTTCATCAACTAGCCATCAGCTATTTTTCTGGCGCCGTTGCCGGGGAGGAAGTAGAAGACTTCTGCAAGGGGAGTTTTCGCACACACATCTTTTACTTTGTTATTGTTTTTCTTTACTTTATTTTACTTGCATCATTTTATATAAAAAACCCAAAAAAATTAGAATCCTTGGTAGTTGTTATTTCTTTGCTTTTAGTTCACAATGTTGTTCCCTAAGTTCGTTATGGAGGATCTCTCAGTAGGTACTGGTTCGATTATTGGCAAAAGTAACATTGAGGAGTTCTTTAGTCACATTAGTATGCATGAGGAAGTTGAGGAAAAGTCTTGGGTTGAGCTTGCTCCTAGTATTGAAGTTGCTTCAGCTTATTTAGTTCACATGTTAGAAGCTAGGTTTGCTAGTTTTAATACTTTTATGCAATACATGTTCCTTAAGCTTCATGAAATTGAGGATCCCGAAAAGAAAGCTTTTATCTTGGAAACTTTGTGCCTTGAATTTAAAGATGTTGTTATTGAAGCTAGGAAAGTTCTTAAATGTTTTAATAAACTCAGTTCGCCTATAAATGTTATTAGTACAGACGATGAAAGGGCTGAAATACCTATAACTTGCAAGCTTTTGGGATTGTGTGAAGCTTTCGAGAATAATTTTGATTGGATCTGTCCTAAAAATCTTTTTGATGAAAATAGTGTACCAAAGCATGATCACAAAGGGTCTTCAAAAACTTATGTGGATGAAATACAATGCCTTATTGATAAGACCTCTGCAGTTGATCTTAATGCTTCTTCTGAAAATACTTGATTCGCAATTTTCTGCGCCTAGCTCAAAGGCGTTAAAGAAAAGAACTCTTGGGAGATAACCCAATGTTTTCTTTTCAGTACTTTTTCTTTTATTTGAGTCTTGGAAGTCATTACTACTGTATTGACTGCTCCTTATCCTTTTATTTCGTTTTAGTGCCAAGAGAAGCCTCTAATTCGAGCGAGGTAAAGATTTGGGGATGTTGCTGTCCTGAAACTGTTTTCGGTGTTGCACCGTAAAAGTTCGCATAAATTCTCTGTTTATCTTTCGGACCTGCGATTTCTTGTACATATGCCCCAGGTTATATCAAAACTTTTGTTAGTTGAACACTTTTTGATTTGAGCAACAGAAAACCTCTCAAAAATTCGGCCTTTGTCAGCTGTTCTGTTTTGACAGATTTCTGCCAATATTTGTTTTTGCCACTTTATCGCTTTCTTTGCGAGTTCTTTTGATCACAGAACTCTTGTGGAAGTTGCTACAGTAGTATTTACTTTATATGTGCTAGTTTTGAGTTGAAACCTGAAGCAAAAAGAGGTTGATTATATGTTATGCCTACACTAATGTTGCTAATAGATTTGTGTTTAGTTTTGTATGAAGGAAGTTTTCAAGTATAGGGATTGGAGAATGATGAGATGAGTTGAAGAATGGACAAAAGCTCAAGCTTGGGGATGCCCATGCATCACCCCAAGAAATATCCAGGAAGTACAAGTGTCAAAGCTTGGGATGCCCCCAAGGCACCCCTTCTTCATCGGCAAAAATTAGGTCACCTTTCAAGACACTATATTTTTATTGCTTCATGCACTATGTGTTTTTCTTGGAGCATCAGTTGTTTTAGTTTTCTTAGTTGGTTTAGTTTGTTTGTTTGCTGCAATAAATGGTTGGACCCCAACAAATTTTCTTTGGAGGAGACGTACTCGTTTTCATTTGCAAAGAACGCTCTCGTTTTCACTCTTATTAAAAATTGAGCGTTCTTCTTTTTCTGCTACTGCTTTTGGTTTTTGTTTTTGCCTTGATTTGCGTTCAGACCTTGTCATATCTTTTCATCAAGGTGTATTTTTGCCTCTGATCTTTATTGGTTTTCATCAAAAGAGGTGTCTTTAAAAATTTCAAATGGTGTTGGAAAAGAGAAAAAGCTTTGTGCAAAATAGTGGTAGAAGAAGGAGCTTGTGTAGACTGCGGCTTAGGCTTTTTCATGTCATGCTTGATGTCTTTTTGATAGTATGCTTAGTGGTTTTGCTGTAGCATGACTTATCTCAAATAACTGAGATTGCTTAATGAGCCTTTGAAAAAATCATGCGTTGTTTTTATTGTATGGAAGCATTATTTTGGTTTTCTCCTTTATGCTTTATTTGGTTTGACTTGGCGCATGCTCACACATGTTAGACTCATACAAAGTCACCAATAGCCTTCATTATCATTTAGTTTTTGACTTTTGATGCCATCTTATGCTTCTTTTAATGTAGCTTTGTCACTTTGCATGATTATGGCCATTATTGCTCTCTTAGTTGGTCGCTCCCAGTCTTTTGCTAGCCCTCACCTTGTACTGAGTATGAGCTCTACTCGTGCATCCAACTCCTAAAAGCCAAAGTTTTCCATAGTGTCCACCATACATACCTACTAGCAATTTGCTATTCCAAGTAAATTTGACTTGCTTTTATTTTCTCTTCAAATTAAACTCTTACCAGTGTTATGCGAAATTCGGTCAGTAAAGCTCTCACAAACCGGAAGGCACACTTTACTTTTTCCTGTTCTTAAAAATTTGACATTGTGGTCTCTTATGTTGAGTTGTTATGCTTGCAAGTTGTAAGTTGGATTCTAGCCCAGCCATGCAGTCATGGGCAAGCTTTCAACATTGCACTTCTCTTTTGAGTTGATATCGTGATCTTTTGTTTATGGATGCCCGCGGTGTGAAATGAATTGGGAATCTTGTGAGGATCATGGAGTTTTTATATGTGTTAGGGAAACGCCGGGCCGCCAATCTAAGCCATGCATAATTCATGGTGGAAATTTGCAGCATACCCATGGTGAACATACGACGACGCATCTCACAATAAAAAGCTAAACAAAAGGCAAATAAAAGAGATGTCGAGGTGTTCATTGTCTGCTTGTTCTGTCATTTTGGTGTGGGCTTGTTCCATGTCATCGGGCACGGAGGTACCCAATTGGCGGTTCTCAATGATATGCATATATTTACAATGACAAGAGCCTTGCTTGGGACTCTAAGTAAAGTAGCATGAGGTTTGGGTACTCGTATTCACGGGACACGAGGTTTTCAGCTTATGATTTGTCAAGCATATGCATCATAATTGTTCTCGCATTAACTTTAACCATTCAAGATGCTTATGATGGGGGCAATGAGAGCTCAAAGTCGGTAAGTACCATAATTTTTTAAGGTTATAAAACTTGCAATCACTGCTTCCCTCTGCGAAGGGTCTTTCTTCTACTTTTATGTTGAGTCACCACCTTCTTTCTTTATGCACCATTAAGAGAGCATAGTTGTCATTCTTAGTGCAATATGCATTGTCCCAAAGTTCATTGATTGATTCATGATGATTGGTTTCTCTTGTTCTTAAATTATTTGTATCTAGTCGCCCTCTTAAACTTAAAGGTGTCCTATGCATTTATGTTTTGCTCTCTTTGAAGGACAAGCTGAAAACCATTTGTATGTTTTTCCTTATGATTTGAACACACTTTTGACTTTCATTGTTTCATTTTCATGATCTTTTGTTTGTGTTCATTTGCATGTTTACAACATGGTTGCTAAGTTTCTTATTGTCATGATTATATCTTCATGCCCATGTTTTAAGTTCTTATGATCCCAGCTCACCAATGCTTACATATATGATCAAGATTGTGTAGGTGCATGTCACCTCAAAAATTATTCTTTTGTTATCACTTACCTACTCGAGGACGAGCAGGAGTTAAGCTTGGGGATGCTTGATACGTCTCAAACGTATCTATAATTTTTGATGCTCCATGCTTGTTTTTACACCATTTGCCAATTGTTTAGTTACACTTCGTGACACTTTTATGCATTTTCCGGAACTAACCTATTAACAAGTTGCCACAGTGCCAGTTTCCTGTTTTCTGATGTTTTTGTGTTTCAGAAGTGATACACAGGAAATATTCTCAGAATTGGACGAAACAAATTCCTGAAGTCATATTCTACCCGGAAGCTTCCAGAGATCCGAAGGAGAGTAGGATGCGGAGCACCAGGGGCCCACACGCCTAGGTGGCGTGGCCCAGCCCCTGGCCACGCTACCATGGTGTGAGGAGGCCTGGGCCCTCCTCTGACATCGCCCCTTCGCCTATAAAGACCCCCCGATGGAAAAAACCTAAGTGCCCGATCAGATTTCCAGAACACATCGCGATTCGCCGCGGCCGTCGACCCAAAGATCCGGAGGGTCCAGAAGCTCTTCCCGGCACCCTGCCGGAGAGGGGAATCTCCACCGGAGGTCTTCTTCATCACCATGCTTGCCTCCAGAGCGATGATTGAGTAGTCTACCTTGGACTATGGGTCCATAGCAGTAGCTAGATGGTTGTCTTCTCCACCATGTGCTTCATGTTTAGATCTCATGTAACACCCCAATTTTTGTAACCCTGTTTAGGTAGTGTTTAGTGAGCCAAAAATTAGGGCCAACAAAAACTTTTCGAGCAAACCTCTGGAAGTACTGCTTCTTGCTTGTTTGTTTTGGTTGTTATGTTAATGATGTCTGCTTGAGTTGCTTATTGAACACCTTTGTGAACCAGCACAACCCTTGTGCCCTTGTGATCATGCCTTATTTATGCTTCTAGCTATTTTACAAAACCATTATCTTGGCAAACTCTCCTTTTTATTCAAATTATTTTATATATCCAAATAAGCGCCAAGATTTATTTTTGAGACAAAGCTTTTATCAAGACAAAGTATTTACAAAACTATCTGGACCTACAAAGTAGCGTGGTCCCACTATTTTTTGCAAACTTTTATTTTGTTGATATTTATAAAAGGATTTCAAACACCTATGAGAAGACTTTACAAAGGAGATGTTTATGTCTCCATTTGTTTCTAAAACTATCTACCAAAGTCTTACTCCTTTATTTGAAACTCTTCTCTACTTGACCATGGCATGATCATTGAGCACTGGTTCAATCATTGTTTCTGGTGATGCTAGATTAGCTTCAAATGATTAACCTTGTGTGGTGAGTTGACTTTGTGTGACTGTTTGACTTTGATGAGTTGCTTGTGTGTACATATACTCCTCATATAGGCCTGTGGCCTAACCTTTTCAAATCTCATCAATTTATATTTTGTCCCATGTAAGTTATTTCCACTCTATCTTTCAAATTAAACCTATCTTGTTATTTTCATCTCAATCCTAAATTCCTAACTCTAATGTCTTAGTCTTATCATGAGGCATTAGGAGCTCCATTTTGTGGGATCTTAAAACAATTCAAACTAGCCCAAGGAAAGCACCCATGGTGTTACTAGAATCATCTACACCCCATCTTAGAAGGCTCCTCTCAGTCTTCTCAAAATATCTTTTGGCAGCCATTTTAGCAAACACCTAGTGTGTAGACTATCTTAGTGTCTGTTAATAGATTCAATTTTCCAACACCTATATTAAGCTCATCTATTCTATCCATGGCAATGTACCTTCCTAGAACTCATATTTGGCATGTGATCTTCAATTCTTTCCATTGCCACCTGGTTAATTGAGGTCATCTGATACTTGCTCTAATCCTGTTTCTGACCCTAATCAAATCACTGACCATTTGACAATTATCATATGCACTTTTGCTCACCCTTCTAGAATTCGAAATAAATTGTTCAGAGACCATTCCTTGACCCATTCCTCTTCCTTTTGATCTACTCTAACTATCTATGCACTTGCATGTGCATTTTGAAGCATGTCACCTATTTATGTGACTAGGTTTTGAACCCTAGTCAAAACTGATTTCACCCCCTAGTTTTTCCTGATCCTCTTAGTATTTTGTCAGCACTCATCATAAAATCTCTCCATAAATTCATTTCCTCCTCACTAGCATTTGGAAATGTTATTCTTGCAAAATATCACTTTTCCTCCATCAAGAAAAGCTATTTCTCTATATCATCTTTCTTGCATAATAAAATGCATATGAGTGGTACCTTGTTATTTCATGCACCTTCCTATCCCTAAACCTTGCCATCTGAACTTCCTTTTCTTACATTTCCACCTAATCTTCTGAGGCCATCTAGCATTTCCTTTGGACAGGTCTTTAACCCTAGTCAAACAACAAGAAGTGGCAATGTTATCAGATTGCACTTTTTGCAATTCTTTTTAACCACATCCCATTGTTGTTTCAGCAAGATTAGGGCATGTTCGTGATCCTCAAGAATTCTACTCCTAGTGCCAGCAAGGTTTTATCAAAATGGTTTCCCCTAGCTTGCTTGTTCAAGGTTGTTTTGAGGTCTAGCCAATAACAGCAAAATCTGGCAAAATCTGAGTTTTCTGCCAAGTCATTTTCTGTTAAAAGGTTCTGACTTTGGAACCTCACCATTTGTATCTACAATTCTGTTTTTGCCCAAATTTTTTTACCAATCTCATCTACATGACCTCTACTAACTAACCCTACCTTTTCCCTAGCTTTTGCAAGCCATCTAACCACTAATTCAAGCAAGGTTTGTGAGCACCACAGGAATCTGTTTTGGCACTGTTAAAAAGTTGATACTTTGGCAGTTTGTGTTAAGCAACCCCTCCTGCACCCTTGGCCATGGACTACATTTTGTTGTGCACCTAAACCAGTAATTTTAACCCCACAAACCATTCTCAATTTGGAGCAACCTAGCTTGTTCAAATATTGGTGTTCTGAACCCTATGCAATGTTCTGCCTATAGATCAATTTCCATCATCAAAACCATTCCAAATCTTTTCCAATTAGCCAACCCTTACCCTAACCACCCCTGCAGACCCACCCCCTCCCTCTGGTCGACCTTCACTGTAGCATTCCCCTCTTCCTCTTGTCTTGTAGTCCTTGGCAAGGGAGAGGTAATAGAAAAAGGAAAGAAAGCATGCCACCCCTCCCCTCCAATAAAATGCTTGCAGCAGCCTCTCTCACCTCCCTCTCTCTGAACCTTCTCGAGGAAGACACCCCCTGGACCCTCTCACCCTCCCCACCGTCCTCCTAGACCAACCAAAGCCCTCCTATGGACCCTACAAGCCCCAAACCGACCTACACTCCACCCCCTCGGTTTTAAAGCTGCAGACCACCCCAGCCCCTCCTTCCTGGCTCATTCTGCTCCTCTCACTCTCCCCTACCAATTCCTACGCCCAGATCTCAAGCCCTCAACCCATAGAGCCGAGGAGAGCAAGGTTTTCCTCCGGTGCTGCAAGCTTGCGAGGAGCATAGCCTCGGATCCAAACCTTCTCTGTCTCTCCCCTCTGTACAATGCGAATGCCCTCTTCCAGATCTACCTAACCATGCCCTTATACTCGTGCAGGAGTTCCCAGAGTCGCCATTGTCACCTCGCTCCAGTACGCACCGTCGCAGGTGGAGTCGATGCTCCCGAGCCCAAACCGCCTCGCCAGAACCCTCCCCGAGGTCGCCGTCGCCCGCCGCGTCTCCCCAGCACCTCCTCGTCGCCGGGGAAAGCCCCCAGGTGAGCCGCCGCCCCCACCAGTCCCCGGTTAGGGTTTCCTCCCCGTCGGTCGGGCCAGAGGAAGAAGACGGCTGGGGACCGTCGATCTTCACTTGATCCGACGGCCCCAGTTGCCCGATACCGGTTCGGCCGCCGCGGCCGCTGACAGCGGGCCAGGCCTGTCAGCGCGGCTGGCCATTTTTCCCGCCCGTGGCACCTGCGCGATTTGGGCCGGCCTGCGCCAGGCAGCCCTGGTCCGCCAGATCCGGCCTGAGCTATTTTTTTTAGAGTTTTCGTTTTAAACTTTTTGATTGATCTGCTAGTCTGCAAAAATTATAGAAAAATAATTACAGGTCCAAATTGAGTGATTCAAATTCCTGTGAGTTCCTCTTGTTGTGAACTACCTATAAATATTGCATGCATAAATCTTTGGCCCTTGTAGATTTACTTGAATTAAATGTTGTAAAATAAGCACCCTTTTAGTCAAAATTGCAAATCTAGAGTTCTATATATTGAAATGCTTTGTTTCTAATTTCCAGAGATGCCCTGATGTGTTAGCTTGCTTGTTCAACTAGATTTGCTATTTTAGGAGCATATAGTTGCCTGTAGCAATTATCTTAGTGATGCTTAGGTTTCACATGGTTTTATTTATTGTGCTCAGTAGGTATATTATTTTTGGGCGATTCCAACTTCCAGTGGTAGATTGTTGTGTTATATTGCTTGACTCACTGGTTTTATCTTTTTAGGACCTTTATTCTTGCAGTAGTAATTAAAGTGGCATTGTGTGTATTTACTTTTAGGAAAATTACCACTGGCAGTAGAAAGGGAATTTTGTGTTGAAATCCAACTTTGTTGGATTATGCTTTGGAAGAGCTTTCCAGAGCACTTTACCTCATATTTTTCTGATATTCAGAGAATATTTGAGGAATATTTTGGTGCCCTAGTGTTATTCTCCTATTGTTAAATTCATAGGACATAAACCACACTTTGTTTTTCAGTAAAACCAGCTTTGTTAGGTTCTTAAGATTGTTGTCAACCTGCAAGATTGATAGGACTGCTGTTGGATCCATTTTATGCCTGCATGCTTGTATTTGCTTGCTAAGTGGTGATGTTCACATCAACTTAAGAAACCCTAGTTTTTAGTAGGCTTAATTTGCTAATTAAGAACCTTTAAAACTTTGTTTGTTTTCTAAACTTGTTTGCTTCTGATACTCTTTGATAAGATGGTATGAGTGCTGAAATGCTTGTGACTTGTGGATGCATGTATGCTTATTGTGTGCTTTTATTTTTCTGGCGATAGAATCGAACGAGGAGTGTACCGAGGAGGGAGAAGACTTTGAGTATCAAGAAGAAAAGAACTAGGGACAAGCCACTCAAGGCAAGCCATCTAACTTGATGCATATCTGAATCCTAATTACACCTGCTGCATGTCTCTTACGGCCTTATTTTAAAAGTGCATGTTTTTAGATTTGCTATACTCCTCATAGCAAATTATTGTTGGCTTAAGCTCCACAAGCCACTGGTTATCATCCTTCGAGATGACCCCGTTGAACACCTATCATTACCCTTATGAGTAGTGGTTTGCTGAATAGCAGCAAAGCCATTGGAAAACTTCTAGTGGAGCCAAAAACTCTAGGATTGGGAAACACTCTGGGAAATGATTTTCAAAGGAGTTTTCGAAAACCTTGGAGTAGTATCTACTCCACTGAAAGATTTTCTAAAGGATTTTTTTTGGGACAAAAATGGAAAAATGGGTTATGAAGGAAAGGAAGTTGGTGGCTTTCTAAAGAAAAGACATTGGTGATTATGTACTCACCCGGGGCAATTTAATCCGTGCAACCACATTACCCTGGTATGGGATGGGGCTTAGTCAGAAGTTTATCTGCCTTAGTGCGGGGAGCCTCATACTATATACGGGTCTGGAGGACCCCGGAATCCGGATTGCCGCTAGATTATGGGCAATAGTAAATCGGGATCCATCGGGATTTATCCGGCCGGAAGACCCTTGGGTTTCTCCCGCTGTGGCACTGGAACTACGCTCGACGGAGGTAGACGGCCAGGGTTTGCCGGGGATGTATACTCCACAGGGTAGGCGCCCGTATTAAGGTGGATAGATGGAAGGCTATGATCGATTATCCGAACCCCGCGTACTTGTGTATGACGGTCCGTGGTGGTATCCCGGCAGATTTATCGGATGGTGTGGGTAAAGTGTACAACCTCTGCAGAGTGTAAAACTATTCGAATAGCCGAGTCCTCGGATATGGACGGTTGAACTGGCTGTTGCCTAACCCAATGTCGGTTTTGGTTTTTCAAAGTGGATTTCAGAAAGAAAAGGAGATAATGCCGGACGGAGTACTCGGAGGGTACTGCCGTGGCACGTGCTTGGTTTCGGAGTACTTGGAGGGTACTGCCGAAGGTGGAAAGTGGTCATTGTGATTGACCGAAACTAATAAGGAGGGTGGTCATGTTTGATTGGCCCCCGGCTCTTCTCTTGAAAATGAGTTTCCCCTTCCCTAGAGCTTTTACTAAAGATGCTTTACAAAGATCCTTCTTTAATAAGGATATAGAGATGTCGTATGACATGCTATATCGACACGAGAAATTGACTAGATAGGAAAAACTAGACTAGAGCCTTTCTCCTTGCTACAGCCAAACTGCATATTTGTCCTCTCCCCTTTAGATGGTTTGCGAGTACAATTCAAATGTACTCACGGCTTTGTCCCTGGCTATTAACTTGGTCAGACTATGAAGAAGACTGCGAGGAAGGTGACGATGGTTGCGATGATGCCGGTGCGAACTAGGAACGTCTCCCAGTCAGTTGCCTGTAGGGTAGTAGGCATGACGTGGGTCATCAACGCTGCTTGGTATCCGCTGCTTAGTTTGTAAACTTGCCCTGCGTGGCATTATCAGTCTTGGTCGTATGACCAATTGTAAGACTTTATATTCGGTACTGTATTGGATGATGTAACTTTGATATCAGCTCGGTTATGTGGACTCACGACATACTGATCATGGGATCGTGAGTTGTATGCATAACAGGAATTCCGGGTGGTAAACCGGGGTCCCCACAGAGTTGGTATCAGAGCCATCCTGACTGTAGGAGACCTTAGTTAGCATGGGCATTAGATAGGAAAGTAATATTTTGCTAAAACTATTTGCAAAGGTTACTTCTTCTAAGTATCCAATAGTACGGCTTATACCTTTCTCACCTCTTCAAAACTGCTAATCTTGTCTCTCTGTTTTCCGAGATTTTCACCACTTTTACTGTCTCAACTTATCCCCTTCAAAATCTAAATACTAGACGATGTCCCCAAAAAGACCCTGAGCTTAGCTGCACAAGATGGAGGAAACTTCAGAAGGATGTCTTCAAACCTCTCCAGCTGTAAGGGAAGAAGGGTGTTGACAAATATTTCGCCTTTGGTTGACACCAATGGCTCTGTCAGGATACTAACCTTGATCCTCCCTGGACTTGCACTTTTGCAGTCGTCAAGGACCAAGTACTTAGTTGCTTGACTAGTATTTATTAGGTCTATCAGGCGTGTATGCCACCAATGGAACACTTCAGCAATCCCTCTGAAGATCTCACAACCATATGATGTGATACAAGAAGACTTACAACACTGCACTTCTCAAGTCAACATCAACGGCTCAACAACACTGCAACTTCACCACCAACTGCCATCAAGTTTCGACTGAAGCCAGAAGCAAGTAAATGAAGAAGTCAACAACTATGACCAACCATGACCCTAGGATGAATAGGACTAACCCCAAATATCGCGCGTTGTTAGGCATCATTGGTACTTGAAGTACCTCGTGTGATTTCTGTGATTGTTTGTTGATTGCCTTGTCTGTTCTTGGTGGTGTGTGCAATTGTCTGGTGTGTTTCTTAAATAGGTATTGTTACCTTGTGCTTATGCTTGTTTTGGCCTCTCGGCCTTAAAAATCAACTATCGTGTAAGACTCTGAATAGAAAACCTCTTTAAAAAGTGTTTTCCATCTCATTTCTTTATGTCAGCTCGAGTAGCGTAGATAAGTTAGAAGTAAAACGCTAACCCTAAATTCGATAATAGTGGAGTATAAATCCTCTCGCAACACTTACCCAAGATCCGATGCGGAAATTTTTGCTACGAGCTTCAAGCTTCGTCAACACCTCTCTACAACGACAAGGAAGCAGAAGATAGACCCGCATGTACTACAAAGGATTTCTAGAAGACAAAGACATCACTAACCAGGATCGTCTAACCATAAATCTAGAGTTTCGCTAACACCAATGATACTCTCTTAACACCCCTCCCCCCCAGCACATGCAAATCTTCTAACAAGCCAGCTAACCTGGAGCAGGGAAGTGTCAAGGCCAAGCCTAACTTTCGAAGATCAACCTGCTATCGCCACTTGAAGCCCGAAGACTCACGTGCTTGATCTCCACTGAGCAAATAGAAGAGTGAAGACTCTCCGAAATCAAGTCCTCAATGTTGACTCTGCATTTAGAAATATCAATGGAGGTAGCAACGAGAAGAAGTGAAGACTGTTCTAACTAACTCGCTCGCTCGTCCAGTAACACCCCAATTTTTGTAACCCTGTTTAGGTAGTGTTTAGTGAGCCAAAAATTAGGGCCAACAAAAACTTTTCGAGCAAACCTCTGGAAGTACTGCTTCTTGCTTGTTTGTTTTGGTTGTTATGTTAATGATGTCTGCTTGAGTTGCTTATTGAACACCTTTGTGAACCAGCACAACCCTTGTGCCCTTGTGATCATGCCTTATTTATGCTTCTAGCTATTTTACAAAACCATTATCTTGGCAAACTCTCCTTTTTATTCAAATTATTTTATATATCCAAATAAGCGCCAAGATTTATTTTTGAGACAAAGCTTTTATCAAGACAAAGTATTTACAAAACTATCTGGACCTACAAAGTAGCGTGGTCCCACTATTTTTTGCAAACTTTTATTTTGTTGATATTTATAAAAGGATTTCAAACACCTATGAGAAGACTTTACAAAGGAGATGTTTATGTCTCCATTTGTTTCTAAAACTATCTACCAAAGCCTTACTCCTTTATTTGAAACTCTTCTCTACTTGACCATGGCATGATCATTGAGCACTGGTTCAATCATTGTTTCTGGTGATGCTAGATTAGCTTCAAATGATTAACCTTGTGTGGTGAGTTGACTTTGTGTGACTGTTTGACTTTGATGAGTTGCTTGTGTGTACATATACTCCTCATATAGGCCTGTGGCCTAACCTTTTCAAATCTCATCAATAAATATTTTGTCCCATGTAAGTTATTTCCACTCTATCTTTCAAATTAAACCTATCTTGTTATTTTCATCTCAATCCTAAATTCCTAACTCTAATGTCTTAGTCTTATCATGAGGCATTAGGAGCTCCATTTTGTGGGATCTTAAAACAATTCAAACTAGCCCAAGGAAAGCACCCATGGTGTTACTAGAATCATCTACACCCCATCTTAGAAGGCTCCTCTCAGTCTTCTCAAAATATCTTTTGGCAGCCATTTTAGCAAACACCTAGTGTAGACTATCTTAGTGTCTGTTAACAGATTCAATTTTCCAACACCTATATTAAGCTCATCTATTCTATCCATGGGAATGTACCTTCCTAGAACTCATATTTGGCATGTGATCTTCAATTCTTTCCATTGCCACCTGGTTAATTGAGGTCATCTGATACTTTCTCTAATCCTGTTTCTGACCCTAATCAAATCACTGACCATTTGACAATTATCATATGCACTTTTGCTCACCCTTCTAGAATTCGAAATAAATTGTTCAGAGACCATTCCTTGACCCATTCCTCTTCCTTTTGATCTACTCTAACTATCTATGCACTTGCATGTGCATTTTGAAGCATGTCACCTATTTATGTGACTAGGTTTTGAACCCTAGTCAAAACTGATTTCACCCCCTAGTTTTTCCTTATCCTCTTAGTATTTTGTCAGCACTCATCATAAAATCTCTCCATAAATTCATTTCCTCCTCACTAGCATTTGGAAATGTTATTCTAGCAAAATATCACTTTTCCTCCATCAAGAATAGCTATTTCTCTATATCATCTTTCTTGCATAATAAAATGCATATGAGTGGTACCTTGTTATTTCATGCACCTTCCTATCCCTAAACCTTGCCATCTGAACTTCCTTTTCTTACATTTCCACCTAATCTTCTGAGGCCATCTAGCATTTCCTTTGGATAGGTCTTTAACCCTAGTCAAACAACAAGAAGTGGCAATGTTATCAGATTGCACTTTTTGCAATTCTTTTTAACCACATCCCATTGTTGTTTCAGCAAGATTAGGGCATGTTCGGATCCTCAAGACTTCTACTCCTAGTGCCAGCAAGGTTTTATCAAAATGGTTTCCCCTAGCTTGCTTGTTCAAGGCTGTTTTGAGGTCTAGCCAATAACAACAAAATCTGGCAAAATCTGAGTTTGGAACCTCACCATTTGTATCTACAATTCTGTTTTTGCCCAAAATTTTGTACCAATCTCATCTACATGACCTCTACTAACTAACCCTACCTTTTCCCTAGCTTTTGCAAGCCATCTAACCACTAATTCAAGCAAGGTTTGTGAGCACCACAGGAATTTGTTTTGGCACTGTTAAAAAGTTGATACTTTGGCAGTTTGTGTTAAGCAACCCCTCCTGCACCCTTGGCCATGGACTACATTTTGTTGTGCACCTAAACCAGTACTTTTAACCCCACAAACCATTCTCAATTTGGAGCAACCTAGCTTGTTCAAATATTGGTGTTCTGAACCCTATGCAATGTTCTGCCTATAGATCAATTTCCATCATCAAAACCATTCCAAATCTTTTCCAATTAGCCAACCCTTACCCTAACCACCCCTGCAGACCCACCCCCTCCCTCTGGTCGACCTTCACTGTAGCATTCCCCTCTTCCTCTTGTCTTGTAGTCCTTGGCAAGGGAGAGGTAATAGAAAAAGGAAAGAAAGCATGCCACCCCTCCTCTCCAATAAAATGCTTGCAGCAGCCTCTCTCACCTCCCTCTCTCTGAACCTTCTCGAGGAAGACACCCCCTGGACCCTCTCACCCTCCCCACCGTCCTCCTAGACCAACCAAAGCCCTCCTATGGACCCTACAAGCCCCAAACCGACCTACACTCCACCCCCTCGGTTTTAAAGCTGCAGACCACCCCAGCCCCTCCTTCCTGGCTCATTCTGATCCTCTCACTCTCCCCTACCAATTCCTATGCCCAGATCTCAAGCCCTCAACCCATAGAGCCGAGGAGAGCAAGGTTTTCCTCCGGTGCTGCAAGCTTGCGAGGAGCATAGCCTCGGATCCAAACCTTCTCTGTCTCTCCCCTCTGTACAATGTGAATGCCCTCTTCCAGATCTACCTAACCATGCCCTTATACTCGTGCAGGAGTTCCCGGAGTCGCCATTGTCACCTCGCTCCTGTACGCATCGTCGCAGGTGGAGTCGATGCTCCCGAGCCCAAACCGCCTCGCCAGAACCCTCCCCAAGGTCGCCGTCGCCCGCCGCGTCTCCCCAGCACCTCCTCGTCGCCGGGGAAAGCCCCCAGGTGAGCTGCCGCCCCCACCAACCCCCGGTTAGGGTTTCCTCCCCGTCGGTCGGGCCAGAGGAAGAAGACGGCTGGGGACCGTCGATCTTCACTTGATCCGACGGCCCCAGTTGCCCGATACCGGTTCGGCCGCCGCGGCCGCTGACAGCGGGCCAGGCCTGTCAGCGCGGCTGGCCATTTTTCCCGCCCGTGGCGCCTGCGCGATTTGGGCCGGCCTGCGCCAGGCAGCCCAGGTCCGCCAGATCCGGCCCGAGCTATTTTTTTTCAGAGTTTTCGTTTTAAACTTTTTGATTGATCTGCTAGTCTGCAAAAATTATAGAAAAATAATTACAGGTCCAAATTGAGTGATTCAAATTCCTGTGAGTTCCTCTTGTTGTGAACTACCTAGAAATATTGCATGCATAAATCTTTGGCCCTTGTAGATTTACTTGAATTAAATGTTGTAAAATAAGCACCCTTTTAGTCAAAATTGCAAATCTAGAGTTCTATATATTGAAATGTGTTGTTTCTAATTTCCAGAGATGCCCTGATGTGTTAGCTTGCTTGTCCAACTAGATTTGCTATTTTAGGAGCATATAGTTGCCTGTAGCAATTATCTTAGTGATGCTTAGGTTTCACATGGTTTTATTTATTGTGCTCAGTAGGTATATTATTTTTGGGCGATTCCAACTTCCAGTGGTAGATTGTTGTGTTATATTGCTTGACTCACTGGTTTTATCTTTTTAGGACCTTTATTCTTGCAATAGTAATTAAAGTAGCATTGTGTGTATTTACTCTTAGGAAAATTGCCACTGGCAGTAGAAAGGGAATTTTGTGTTGAAAGCCAACTTTGTTGGATTATGCTTTGGAAGAGCTTTCCAGAGCACTTTACCTCATATTTTTCTGAGATTCAGAGAATATTTGAGGAATATTTTGGTGCCCTAGTGTTATTCTCCTATTGTTAAATTCATAGGAAATAAACCACACTTTGTTTTTCAGTAAAACCAACTTTGTCAGGTTCTTAAGGTTGTTGTCAACCTGCAAGATTGATAGGAGTGCTGTTTGATCCATTTTATGCCTGCATGCTTGGATTTGCTTGCTAAGTGGTGATGTTCACATCAACTTAAGAAACCCTAGTTTTTAGTAGGCTTAATTTGCTAATTAAGAACCTATAAAACTTTGTTTGTTTTCTAAACTTGTTTGCTTCTGATACTCTTTGATAAGATGGTATGAGTGCTGAAATGCTTGTGACTTGTGGATGCATGTATGCTTATTGTGTGCTTTTATTTTTCCGGCGATAGAATCGAACGAGGAGTGTACCGAGGAGGGAGAAGACTTTGAGTATCAAGAAGAAAAGAACCACGGACAAGCCACTCAAGGCAAGCCATCTAACTTGATGCATATCTGAATCCTAATTACACCTGCTGCATGTCTCTTACGGCCTTATTTTAAAACTGCATGTTTTTAGATTTGCTATACTCCTCATAGCAAATTATTGTTGGCTTAAGCTCTACAAGCCACTGGTTATCATCCTTCAAGATGACCTCGTTGAACACCTATCATTACCCTTATGAGTAGTGGTTTGCTGAATAGCAGCAAAGCCGTTGGAAAACTTCTAGTGGAGCCAAAAACTCTAGGATTGGGAAACACTCTGGGAAATGATTTTCAAAGGAGTTTTCAAAAACCTTGGAGTAGTATCTACTCCACTGAAATGTTTTCTAAAGGATTTTTTTTGGGACAAAAATGGAAAAATTGGTTATGAAGGGAAGGAAGTTGGTGGCTTTCTAAAGAAAAGACATTGGTGATTATGTACTCACCCGGGGCAATTTAATCCGTGCAACCACATTACCCTGGTATGGGACGGGGCTTAGTCGGAAGTTTATCTGCCTTAGTACGGGGAGCCTCATACTATATACGGGTCTGGAGGACCCCGGAATCCGAATTGCCGCCAGATTATGGGCAATAGTAAATCGGGATCCATCGGGATTTATCCGGCCGGAAGACACTTGGGTTTCTCCCGCCGTGGCACTGGAACTACGCTCGACGGAGGTAGACGGCCAGGGTTTGTCGGGGATGTATACTCCACAGGGTAGGCGCCCGTATTAAGGTGGATAGATGGAAGGCTATCATCGATTATCTGAACCCCGCATACTTGTGTATGACGGTCCGTGGTGGTATCCCGGCGGATTTATCGGATGGTGTGGGTAAAGTGTACAACCTCTGCAGAGTGTAAAACTATTCGAATAGCCGAGTCCTCGGATATGGACGGTTGAACTGGCTGTTGCCTAACCCAATGTCAGTTTTGGTTTTTCAAAGTGGATTTCAGAAAGAAAAGGAGATAATGCCGGACGGAGTACTCGGAGGGTACTGCCGTGGCACGTGCTTGGTTTCGGAGTACTTGGAGGGTACTGCCGAAGGTGGAAAGTGGTCATTGTGATTGACCGAAATTAATAAGGAGGGTGGTCATGTTTGATTGGCCCCCGGCTCTTCTCTTGAAAATGATTTTCCCCTTCCCTAGAGCTTTTACTAAAGATGCTTTACAAAGATCCTTCTTTAATAAGGATATAGAGATGTCGTATGACATGCTATATCGACACGAGAAATTGACTAGATAGGAAAAACTAGACTAGAGCCTTTCTCCTTGCTACAGCCAAACTGCATATTTGTCCTCTCCCCTTTAGATGGTTTGCGAGTACAATTCAAATGTACTCACGGCTTTGTCCCTGGCTATTAACTTGGTCAGACTATGAAGAAGACTGCGAGGAAGGTGACGATGGTTGCGATGACGCCGGTGCGAACTAGGAACGTCTCCCAGTCAGTTGCCTGTAGGGTAGTAGGCATGATGTGGGTCATCAACGCTGCTTGGTATCCGCTGCTTAGTTTGTAAACTTGCCCTGCGTGGCATTATCAGTCTTGGTCGTATGACCAATTGTAAGACTTTATATTCGGTACTGTATTGGATGATGTAACTTTGATATCAGCTCAGTTATGTGGACTCATGACATAATGATCATGGGATCGTGAGTTGTATGCATAACGGGAATTCCGGGTGGTAAACCGGGGTCCCCACATCTCATGAGCTGCCCTACATGATTGAGATCACCGTTATGTAATTCTATGATGTTGGTTTGTTGGGATCCGATGAATATTGGTGTTTATGATTAAGTTGCTGTACTGAATATTATCTTTTGTTATCTCTATGTTGTTTATGATCTTGCATGCTCTCTGTTGTTAGTACCTATCTTGGCCGAGTAGTTGCTAGTGACTCCAAGAGGGGGTATTTATGCTCGATAGTGGGTTCATGTCTCTATTTCACCTGGGGGAGTGACAAAAACCTCTAAGGTGGTAGATGTGCTGTTGCTACTAGGGAGAAAACAACATTCATATGCTCAAGGGCATATGCTTTGTTTACATTACACACTTTGCTTAATGCAATTATCTGTTGTTCGCAACTTAATACTTGTGGAGTTCTCGGATTGATTCGCCACAAGTGGATTATTAGTCATAGATGCAGTTGGATGGTGGTCTATGTATTTTGTTGTAATGCCCAAAGTAAATCTCATAGTGATCTTCTTGACATATCACGTTTATCTTTATTCTATCAATTGCCCAACTGTAATTTGTTTACCCAGCATGTGTTATTTTATCTATGGAGAGACACCACTAGTGAACTATGGACCCCGGTCCTATTTCCATCGTATTGCTATCACCTGTTTACTTTACTTGCATTCTTTACTGTTTTCCACTCGATACACTCATAACCTTTGTTTTCAGCAAACCGGTGAGATTGACAACCTCATCGTAAGTTGGGAGCAAAGTACTTGTTTGTGTGTGTGCAGGTTCCACGTTGCAGCTAGCAAGCAAAGCTTGGATGAGGCGCCATATATAAATTGTCTGCAGCTGTCGCAAACTAGCAAGCATCACCTTCAGTCGCCTGTCTCTCCTCTCCAAGAACGATAAACCTCAGTTTCATAATTGAGGGAAAACCAACTGCTATACTCATCACACCTTCCTCTTGGGGTTCCCAACGGGCTGGTCATTCACCACGCACAAGGACTGTTGCTGGGGGACGAAGAAGAATAATCTCCTTCATCAACTAGCCATCAACTGACTGGAGGTACTTCCTCTCCTCACCAGCAGGGGCTCGTGAGGAGGTCTTCTGGTCCTTAGCAGTTTTGGTGGTCGTTCTCCTCACGAGGCGCCTCCTCGTGAGGTTCTTCTCCGTAGCTTGGGTCATCGTCCTTCCCCTGGGCTGAAGATGGGCTGATGACAGGGCCCAGGAGCAGGTAGACCAGGATACCCCGGTATCCAGAACACTGACAGTAGCCCCCGGGAGCCCAGCCCGCGAACGCGCCCTCTTGAGGAAGCGAAGGGTCGGGGGCCCCAGAAGCTGTTGGGCCCTCCAACGACACGCGTCAACTGCGCGGTCAGAGGACCATGTGAAGAGGCAGAGGCTGCGGACACGTGGCGCGGTCGCAGCTGGTGAGACAAAACGGCGGGTGACGCTACAGTCTCTGAGGTGTCAAACCATCATAATGATGCGTCGCTTGACTGCGGAGCGCTGCGCCAACGCTTCGATTCCCGCGTAGGGATTTGACGCATCGACGCCGGACGCCCCCCTTAAATAGAGGCTCCTTGAGACCTCTGGCACTTCACCTCCTTCCTCCAGTGCCACTTCTGCTTCCACGCCCCTGAGCTCATGGATCCTTCCAACTCCTCCGTCGCCGCTGGATCAAGCTCTGGAGCGAAGCGCCGCGGACGCCCCCCGGGCAGTGGGAACAAGGCGAAGATCCCAGCCCGGTGGACACCCGGTGCCAGCGGCCCCCTCCGCATTGGCGCGCCGAGGCAGGACGAGGTGAACCACGCCGCCACGGGGGCCACCGGTGCTTTGACCCTTAGGGGCCCTACACCTGGTGGCGCCCTGAACTCGCCGTCGCCGCTGGCGGCGGCGCCCGCTCCCCGCGCTCCGGGGAGCATTGACCGGCGCTTCGGGAGGTGGCGGCCGCTCTGGGGCCCCCTCCCCCTGCTGCAGATCCTCCGGCGGCGGATTGGTCGCCACTCCACGCCACCTGGCGGCGGCGATGTTGGGACCCGTCATCAGCCCGGGGTCCCACTTCCTGGAGCTCCTCGTTTTCATCGACGCCCCGGGCTTCAGCTCCCTCTGGCTGCCCGACGCCGTCCAGAGGGTGGTTTACGCCCCCGGCGTGGCCACCGGGGAGATTGCTCTGGGGGAGCAGAGTAGGCCAGATCTCTTCTGGCCTGTAGACATCCTCCTCAGTGTGGGCGGCAGTGCCGTTGATGAGGGGTAACTCGGCAAATGTCCTAGATGAAGGACTTAGGATCGGGGAGATAGGGCGTCAGATGAACTCGAAGGTAAAGTTAGTCGAAATAGGTGTGTGTCGAAAGTAAACTTGGGTGTTTAACCTGGCTTGCTTTCAATCTAGCCTACACCGTCCCCTCCTGGCCCCTATATATAGATGGCCAGGTCTCGAGAATCGGGTAGGGTACGATACAGATTACAATATCGACATACGGTAAGAACTCGTATTCGACTATCATTACAATTGGGCCTAGCTTATCGGGCCTCAGGGGTACTCAACTAACGGGCTATATTATCTATACCCTTGTCAGTAGCCCCTGAGATTCTACCAGAATTGCAGATTCGGGTTGAATCTCCAATCTTTAAATCTTTGACTTGATCAATTCTTCGTCTTTCGACTTATGTTTCATGTTAATTTGCTCGCAAGGGGTTTTGATGAACAAGCCTGACAACTCTGACGGATCAAGAGGTCAGTTAACTGCTGGAACAGATACTTGTCACCTACTTCAAATTCAATCCCCTTGGACTTGAATTCGGGATATCGGTCAAACCCACTCTTTTGCCGCATTTAGGACTTACAAAGAATGAATCCCAGTGGTTCTCAGGGTACCCAGTGCGTCCACCAGGATTTTCTTCACGTCGTAGACACGGATACATACCAGCAGAGCGCATCCATGTGCGTATACCAGGCCACACAGGACGGATCCCGGGGTCTTACCTTCGTGACAAGTCACGGCATTCCAGTTTCGTTGCGATAACGCAACTCGAGAATCTTATGTCGCAGTCAAAATTTGACTGAAAATATTCGGGTTTCTACAACCATAAAACTTGCTCCCGATGGGAATAACACTCCTATACTTCTCCAACTTTAATGCTTTACCAAGAAATATCGTCGGGTGCGCGCTCAGTGCTCCCGATGGGAGTAGCCCCCGAGGCTATAGTCGAAAAAAGACTTTTTCGAGTATAGGCTCAAGAGATAATGTAGCTCATCATACTTCAACTCGAAACACTTCAACTTCGAGGTTCTTCAACTTGAGATACTTTTAAGAACATCTTGTCATCGAATACGAGTACACCAAAAGAGTTCCATTCGATATTTTTTAAAGTAACATCCCCCAAGGCTATAATCAAAAATCCTTCACATATGGTCCTTTTTATAAATTCTGCATTTGTCGGCGCCATCCTTTTTCCTTCTTATATATATATTTTTTATGACGTCAATGAAGACGTCGCTCTTCATCAGTGCGAACCGTTTTATGGGTAGCACTGTAATTTTCATGATTTTTTGACCGTTTAGTGGGCTGCACGATTTTCGACTATTAGTGGGCCGCCGTTTCTGATCTTTGCGCCATGTCTCAGCCCACAATCCTTCTCCCAGAAGATATATAAAGGGCGTAGTGGGGAATTGTACTGTTTACCAGCTCGTTCCCTCCGCCGCCTCCATTGCTGATCTCCTCTGTCTCTTCCTCTCTTGCATAGCCCCCAAGCGCGCTTTGTACTGGATGCGCGTAAAACACCTGGCCACCAAGAACACCATGGCCAAGACTTCTGCCACCAACTGGGTGCGCTCCACCATCACAAAGAAGGAGGTGGAGAAGGCCAGGGCAGACGGCCTCATCGCCGCCCAAGATTCCATCCAATTTCCCAGTACTGAGCGGATCCCGAAGCCCCCGAGCAGTTATCGGGTAATGTTCCTTGCTTTCCTCCTCCGCGGTTTCTCTCTTCCTGCCCACGAGTTTCTCTGTGGGCTTCTATTTGTCTATGGTGTGCAGCTCCACCAGCTCACACCGAATTCTCTCCTGCACATTGCCTGTTTCGTGACTCTCTGCGAGTCATTCTTAGGCATTGAGCCCCACTTTCTTCTCTAGAGGTCAATCTTTCGACTCTGCCCCAACATTTCTCTGGCCAAAAAACCTGAACTGGGCGGAGCCGTTGTTTCTGTGCGTCCTAAAGCACAATACTTTGAAGTTTCCACGGCCGCCTCTGTCCAAGGGTGGAGGACAAAGTGGTTCTATATCAAGGACCACAAATGCTCTCCCGAAAATAAATATGGCCTACCCCCTTTCGATGCTTCCCAAAAAGTTAAGAAATTGGCTTCGTGGGATATGCTTCCTTCAGATGCAGAAGTAGAACAAATTCTTCCTCTTCTGTCTCGTATCAAGGCTCTGCAAGGAGGCCAAGGGGGTGCTTTATCGGGTATTCAACTCATGGCGTTTTTCATACAACGTCGAGTTCAACCCCTACTGCACCGCCTCACCAAGCTTTGGACTTACTCAGGTTTGGAGGATCCTACTCGCATCTCTGAAGATTTGATAGATAAAAAGGATGTCGACAAGCGAGTTAGGAGCCTCACCAAGCTCACCAAAGAACATGCGGTCGCTGACTTGACCGCTGACTATTTCGACTCCGTGCATCTTTTGCCCGAGGTATGAATCTTCGCATCCATTTTTTGTCAAACTTTGCTTGGTTCGACTCGCTTTATTCTTTGCCTTTGCATTATGATGACTTGCCTATATGCAGGGTCACCAATTCCTTGTTTCGCGTCCTCCTCTTCCAGAGGCAGGGCCCCTTCCTGCCGATCTGGCCTCTCCTGCATCTGAAGCCCCCGAGGCTGACGAAAGTCAGGACGGAGATGATGTCGAGGAATCAAAAGAAGAAACTAGCTCATCGACATTGCCTCCTCCCGCACTTGCTGAAGAGGTTGGTGTTGACAAGAAAAGGAAGCATGTCGACAAAATCGCTTCATCGAGTTCTGCGGCGGCTGGTAAAGCCCCCGTTCTTGCAGAAGATATCGAGTACTTTGACATGCTAGCATCGTAAGTATTATAGTCAAGTTCTTTAGTTGCATTTGTCTTGCCTTGTTTCCATAACTTATATTCTTAATGCAGTGATGATGAAGAGCCGCCGACATATGCTACGGCTGCTCTAGCAACTTCTCTTGCGGCCACTGATGAGCCTGTTGAGCCAGCTGTTGCGCCGAGGGCTACCAGGTCCTCTGTAAAGAAGGTTTCTCAAGCTCAAGCCCGAAACCTCAAACGCTCAAAGAAGGCCAAAGAACCTGACGTTTCTCTGGAGGCCCATGCATCTACGGTTTCTCTTGATGATGTGAGCAATTCTTCTTTACTTGCTTTCTTTTCACACACTCCTTCTCTGATGCACTCCTTTCCTTAGACTTTAATGAAGAGATTCATCGCCTTGGGTACTGAATGTGCAGGGTACCTAAAGGTTGCAAAAGCTTCCGAAGGTACAATTCTGATGTCCAGTCATTACTTTTCTTCTGTGCTTTATCTTTTGCTACTTATCTGACTTCCTCTTGTCTTCTTTTGTAGCTGCCTTAGCAACAGCCAATGCTCAAATTGCGTCGCTAGAGGCGGAGCTCAATGCTTCGCAAAAAGCTTATGATGTTGCGGCCGCTGCTAAAGCGAATGCTGAGAATTCGCAGAAAGTCGCGCTTGGCAAGACGAAGAAAGCTGAAAAAGCTTTAGCTGATGCCAACAAGGAGCATGCTCAGTGAGAACAAGCTGTGGTAGAGCGTCTTCACACCATGTCTTCTGCCGCTGAAAGTAAGCGCTTCGCCTTGTCTTTCTATTTTCGACTTCTGTTGCACTGGTGTACTTGTTGTCACTTGTCTCTTCTTTTCTTTTCTATTTGTGCAGAATTTACTGGGGTATCTTCGTCGGCCTTGCAAATGGACGATGATCCTCTGATGAATGCGGTTAACCTACTCGAGGAAAACTGGATATCCATCCAGGAGACTTTTGAGTTGGTTAGCCATGTTCTATCATGGCTGTTTGTCGGGTTGTGGCCGAAGAAAAGGTCGACAGTTCCGAAGGATAACTTGACTATACTTGCCAAGTCCTTCGATACCACTAAAGACCCCACTCTCCAGCTGAAAGGGCTATCCATTAAGCGCGGCGCCGAGGGTGCTATTACACTTTCTCTTGCGCATGGTATGGACTTTGACTGGGAGAGGGTTAGCTCCCCCCATGGCCACACCTGTGATGAGATGAAGGCTTTTTTCGAGAAGGCGAAGAAGTTGGCACCTGCATTGTTGACAACTATTTCTCCTTCGGCGGCCTCTGCGGTGTCTGCTGCACCACCTCCACCGGCGGAAGACCCAGTGCCACCGTCGACTTCTGGCGAGGAATTGGCCGCGCCCTCTTCTACCATGGAGCACAATGCTGAGGTGGCGTAGACTCAGCTTCTTTGTAGCTTTTTTAGTTTTCTCCTTTTGAATGCAAAGAAACTTTAGTTGAGTGCAACCCGAGAACTTTAGTCATAGGGTTTTGCACTTATGTAAATATGTTTCCAACGTACGAAGTACTATGCTGTCTCTCTAAAATTGTTTCTCCTTTCTTTTCTTTTTGTAGTCGATGCGCGTCAATGATCCTTTGACTCATGTTCCTGCTCCTTCCTCTGCCCGTGGATTCAATCCTCAGATTTCATCGACTCCTAGTCGATGCAGTCAATGCGCAGAATACTCTTCCAGGATATCCGACCTTGAGGCTCACCTAACTTTAGCCAAATGTCAAGCACAGATGGCTACAAAAAAGGATAGCCAAGCCAGTGGCTATATGAAGAAAATCTCTTCCCTTGAAGAAAAGGTCTCCAGTTTGATGGCGAAGTTTGTTCATAGTGAAGAGTGTGAATCTTTCATTCTTGGCATTGTCGAATCTGCCTGCGAGATGTTGCGATGTAAGTTTTCTTTCGACTCCTCCTTTCCCTGTTTGTGCACTGCTATTTTTGTGACATCTTTTGCCATTGTAGGTACTTGTTTGGATTTTGCTGCTGAGGAACGTCGAGTTGCTGAGTGAAATGCGGCTTTGGAGAAAATGTCGACTGGCTGTGAGACTTTGTGGTCTGATTCTCGATGCCGGAGCGCCATTGTATTGCTTCAAGACCATGCCCAGCATATTGGCGAGTCAGTTGATGGTTGCCGATGAGCTCTCACAACTATGCACTCCGTTATGCTTCCTCGTAATCCTTTGCCTGCAACTTTCCCACTTCTTCTTGATACTTTCAGATCTAGCCATTGTATTCATAGGTTGATAGAGCTGAACTTAGTGGCGGGTGCCAATTTTGCTCTCGGGTGGATATGCAAGTGGCACCCGAGGCTGAATTATAGCACTATGTCCCTGAGTCTGGCTCCCGGTGGAGCTAGCCTTTGAGTACATATGGAGAACACGCTGCAGCCTGCTCGGAGACTCGTAGCTGGGCTTCTGAAAGCAGATACTGCGTTTTTTTGCAAGTACCACTATTTAGACCCTTTAGGCGTAGATGATTCTGATAACCCGTTGTTGTAATAGTTTGTATATATGGAACGCGAGAGTGTTTTATTTTGTGACTGTTGTGTTGAAAAGTTTGTTCTCAAAGCGTTATTGTATAATTTGTGCGTTTGCCGCATTTTTCCCTTTGAAAGACTCGTAAACTTGAATATGAGGAACGATTTATCTTTATTTATACTTGTTATGTAAGATACATGGGGTAACCCAAGAGATCCGGCCTATGACCTGTGTTCTGGATCTAGAGGGCATTGCCCCTGGTATAACTCATGGCTTTTACAGCCTTTGTTTCTTGCTTTTCTCTATGCTTACGATGTCGCAGCTTTCCCTTCTTCTCCTGCACCTTTGTCTTCTCCTGGTGATTCTACTCGTGGTTTCTTTGCCTTGGGCTCCGCGACGCGTCCTTCGAGTAGCTTGACGCCTTCTGTAGTCACATTTTTTACCTTCTCTGCATAGTTGGCCATCGTGCCAAAGTTTTGCGCCATCTTGTGGAACTCCCTGTCGCAGAGATCTGAAAGTTCAAAACTTCCTTTTACTGTAATTATTCCTTTTGGCCCTGGCATTTTGAGTACCAGATATGTATAGTGAGGCACTGCCATGAATCGCGAAAACGCGGGTCATCCGAGGATCGCATGATATTGGGATGGCCAATCCATGACTTCGAAGTCGAGCTTTTCTCTCCTGTAGTTTTGCTGATTGCCGAAGCAAACGTTGAGTGCTATCCATCCTAGTGGATAGTTGGCACTTCCTTGTACAATTCCATGAAAGGAGCAATCAGTTGGTTTAAGGAACTCGAGTGATATATGCATTGCTCTGAGTGTTTTTGCATATATCAGATTAATTCCACTTCCTGCATCCATGAATATTTTGTCGACATCATACGTGCCGATTTGAGCTTTAAGTACCAGAGGCGCGTTCCCTGGCCGAGGTACTATTATGGGGTGATCTTCTCTGTTGAACTCGATTGGCTGTTCTGACCAATGCAAATATTCTGTCGTGGCTGGAGGTGAGATGACTGCCAAGTTAACTTGTTGAGTAATGCTTTTTTCTTCTTTGTTCGACTTGGGCACAGGTTGTATCATTGCTGTGATGTGCCCTTTCGACGGAACGTATCCTCCGTCATCGTCATGTCCCTCGTTTTGCTGGTCTTGTCCTTGAGTAGCTCTGTTGTTTCCCTGCTGCTTTGCCGGAGGGTTGTTACTGCCTTCAAATCCTTGTTGCCTTGCCTCGTTTTGCTTGTTTATTGCTGCCTCTTGTAGTTTTAAGAATGTTGTACAATCTTTCATTGCATGCCTTGATACCCGCTTCCCATCGATGAATGCTGAGTGTATATGATAGGGTCCATTGAGCATATCTTCCGCCGACGGGTTGTACTCTCTTGGTTCTCTCGCAGGAAACTTTTTATAGTCCTCTTTTCCGTAGCTTCGATATCCCAAGCTTCTGCAATCACTTCCTTGATAACTATTGTCTTTGTATCCAGCGGCGACTTGGCTGTGGGCGCCGTAGTTGTCGTAATTTCTAGATCGTCTCCTTTGATTTCCATATCTGTTTCTTCTATCGTCTTCTGGGGATCGGGTCCGCTTGTTGTTACATGCGTCTTCTCCATCTGCAAATCTGTTTGCTACGTCCATGAGGTCTAACACTGTTCTTGGCTTGATTCTGCCCATCTCTTCGACTAGGTCTCTTCTCCTTAATCCATTGATGAACGCATCTATTGCTCTTTCGTCAGAAACTTCGACTGCTGAATTTTTGATAAGACTCCATCTTTGGATATATGCCCACAATGTTTTGTCGCGTTGTTGTACACACGCTTTCGCTTCCTCTATTGATGATGTCCGCTTGTACATTGACCTGAAGTTTCCTGTAAATTGCTTTGTGAGGTCTTCCCAGCTTCCAATAGTTTCTTTCTCTAGTTTGCTCAGCCATGACCTTGCTGCGCCGGTGAGGTGTAGTTGCAAACTTTGCATTGCTGTTTCTTTGGTTCCTCCTAATATTTGCATTGCTTGCAAATAATCTGATAGCCATGATTGTGGTTCCTGTGATCCGTCGTACTTTTGCTGATCATGAGGTAACTTGAATCCTTTAGGAACTGGAGTGGTGCGAACCCTGTGGGTAAAGCACGATGCCCCCATCTCTTTTTTGTCATCTTCATAGTCGCATTTTTCATTTGGGGATCGCGATCTTCGGGTTCCACCGTGCTGTTTTGGTGATGGCGATCGAGATCGTTGCTTGCTAATTCTACGCTGAGGACTGTTGTGACGGCGAGGTGACCTTGCTTTGTGCGTTTCCTTATGGTGATATGCTTCTTCTCCTTTTGCTGATAGCTTGTGGCCTACCATGTTGAGTCCATTTAATGCTGCTCTATGCATATGCTCCCTCGGATCTCCTGGACTTGGTCGAGTTGTAAGCAAATATGCTTGTGCTGCTACGAGTGCTGCTTCTGGAGTTTTTGGTAAGATATTCCCCTGCTCGTCGACCGATAGGAAAGACGAGTCGAGGTTTTTGGAGACACTTTGTCTGTCTGAGTACTCGAGGTTGTCATACCTTGAACCATGTCAATGATTTTTCGTTGCGTTGCTATATGATGTGTTGCTTCGTGCTTTACGAGCAGCTTCGCTAGCTGCAATGGCTGAATCTTTTCTTCTTTGTATTTCTATTTTCTCATTTGCTAACTGCTTTGCCTGCTGCCTTAGGGCATAATGATACCCCAAAAGCATATCTTTCCTGGAATTTGACGGTATTGGCGTGCCATGTTCTACAGCTTCTCTTATTATCCTCCATTCATCGACTGATAGTCGAATTTTTTCCCTGGTTGCCCTTCTGCTAGCTGATTTGCTCCTCTATTGATATTGGCTGCGTTTAGCACTGGGTTGTTATTTTCATCGAATTCTTCTAAGTTGTCGCCCACAATGGCGAGTACCTGGCATTGCCTGCCGATGTTACTATTAAAGCTTGAGAAGATCGAGTTGCCATCTTCAGAAAGCTCTAACCCTGTTTTCCATGTGTCTGTTGATTTGTCAAAGATATCGTCGAGGCAGATCATGAGATCGTCAAGTTGGATTCCTGCGTTGAAGTTATCTTTCGCGTTGTTGTCTTCTGCAATTTTTCCTTTTTGCACTTCTTCTAGGCTGACCAGCGAGTTTACCTCGCTGGAGGAGCCGTCGGAATACTCCATTATTGCTGTTGCTTTAGGCTCACTTGCCGACGGATCTTGTTTCGTCGGATCCAAAAGGCGAGATGAGCCCGACGGCCCGATGAGGATGCTCAAACTTCCAATGGTTAGTTCCGTCTCTTGACATCTTAATGGCGTGCTCACTAACGGAACTCCCTTCCTCCATCTTGTAGTTAAAGAACTTCTCAGAGATCACATATCCCTCAGAACGGGCTTGAGTCTGAAACATGGTTTTCAGTTCCTCAAGTATCTCATAAGGCCCGCCGAACTCCTCAAAACGATTTTGAAGTTCCGGTTCCATAGCAAACAACATGGTACTCTTAATCACGCCATAATCATCTTTGCGTGACTGATAAACAGCTTTTTCATCAGCCGGCGCATCAGTAGCAGGGGCGTCACCTAGCGCTTTCTCAAGTACATAGGCTTTTTGTCCGCCAGCGAGAATGATTCTCAGATTGCGGAACCAGTTGGTGAAGTTAGACCCATTGTTCTTAAGCTTTTCTTTCTCAGCAAAAACGTTGAAGTTGAAGTTGGACTTAGCCATTTGATCTACAAAAATTTGCAAGTATAATTTAGACTATGTTCATGATAACTAGTTCAACTTAATCAAATTACTAGATGAACTCCCACTAAATTCAACATCCCTCAAGTTGTTTAGTGAACACGATCCAAATTCACCACACCTAATCCGATCTTCACGAGAAGAGATGTTGTTTCAATGGTGGACAACGAAGTGTCGATCATATCATTCATATGACTCATGTTTAACCTTTCGGTTCGTGTGTTCTGAGGCCATGTCTATACATGCTAGGATCGTCAAGTCAAACCCAAGTATTTCCGCATGTGCAAAACTGGCTTGCACCCGTTGTATGTGAACGTAGAGTTTATAGCACCCGATCATCACGAGGTGCTTGAAAACGATGAACTTTCGCAACGGCGCATACAAGGGGAGAACACAATTTTATCTTGATCTTTAAGTGAGGAATCATCTTATAATGCTATCGTCACGATCTAAGCATAATAAGATACATAAAAGGATAAGCATCACATGCATATAATTTTATGTGACATGGTATAGCCAATCTCCGCGCAATGATCGCCATCTTGTGCGCGCCAGCATGATCTCCATCACTCCACCATGATTGCCTCCACCACGAATAGCAACTATAACTATTGCTAACTACTTAGCGATAAAGTAAAGCTATTACATGGCGTATAAGAAGTTGACACGCAGGTCATACACAATTATAAAGACAACCATATGGCTCCTGCCGGTTGTGAACTCATCGACATGCAAGTCGTGAAAGATTACAAAACATGATCATTGCATACATCTCAATTCATACACATCATGTCTTGGGCCATACCATATCACAAAACACTCCCTGCAAAAACAAGTTAGACGCCTCTACTTTGTTGTTGCATGTTTTACATGGCTTATGGGAGTAACAAGCTAAGAACGATTCTTACCTACGAAAGCCACAACGGTGATATTATGGTTGCTAACATCCGTTGTAAATCCCATGACTACTATAGTGAGAGAAACTGGCATCCACCAGCCGCATGTGTGGAACAAGCCACACGTCAAGTGCGGAGCCGGTCTCGCGAACGAGGTCGCGTAAAGTTGGCCTAGACCGCTTCGATCTCACTATGCTGCGCCATAAGAAGTACAAAACAAAGAGGTTTGCAACAGAAAACATCAACGCCCGCAACAAGCATGTTGTTGTAACAACTCAGAAATTGTAATCCACTTCTTATTAAATAAAGTGCCAATTTTTGGACCAAGATAAAACTTTTTATCCATTATTTCATGCATACATGTATTTTCTATTCTATATAATCTATGATTTCATGTGTGTTATTCTTGATTGAGCATTGGTTAGATAATTCTAAGTGAACCAACAGAATCAATTGAGAAAGTTTTTAGGAAGCAAAGAAACCAGAAGTAAAAATAAGAAAGAAAGAGATAAAGTTAATATGATCTAGGAATTGTTATTGACTACACCACTTTGAGCCCTTGGATTAAGAAATCTAGAACCCACCTTCAGGTTTGGCCAGCAAGTTGAGTTTAACCAAGTTGTATACTAACTCAACCAACAAGCATTTACCCAAATTTTAAACTGGAACATCACTCAAACTTGAGCCAAAGTTTGAATCTGAAACAGGAACTATACCAAATTTGAAATATAAATTTTTGCAAAACTCATCCTGTCATTGTAACAAAAATATGACTGGGTACCTTAGCCAATATGATGAGCACCCAAAGTGGAAATTTTTGAAAATTCAAATTTTGAGTTCTTGCGGGCATTTCGTCGAGCACTGGCAGAAGCAAATCGAGTTGAGATCAACTTCACTGGAGCAGCACTGTGCTGGCTCGCTCCAGCACTGTGGCCATGCTCCTTGGCCTCTCCTCAATCGATTCCAGCGCCCCCAGCCCCGACCCAAGCCAGGAGAAGCAGAGGGACGGCGAGGTTTGCACCCAGGGCCCCCTCCCAGTAACCTTCTGCCCTGCGCGCTGCCGACCAGCTTGGAGGCGCCAGAGCCGACACACAGCCTCCCGCGGCCAAGCAAGAACCCTTCCAGCACGCGAGCATGGCCACCGTGGCCGGAGAGACCTTCGAACGCAACCAGGACCCCCGAGCCGGCGAGCTTCTGGTCGCCTTGCTCCCGGCCTCCTGAGACTATAAATACCCCCTTCGATCAAACGAAGCGACTCACCTCACTCCCAGCTACCTCCCAGACATAGTCTCTTAGCCCCGCTTGCCCTAGCTCGCTGTCGCCAGCCTTGCTGGAGTGGTACTGGACAAGCGGAGCACCGCCGCGTTCAACCACCCCGGGGCAAGCTGCTGCAGGGAATCGGTGGAGGAGACGTACCGCAGCCGATCCCGCACGTCGCCGACGAGCTCTGCATCCTCTACGCCTCGCCCTCGCCGTCGAACGATCTTCACTGCAATGCAGGTGAGCTCCCGCCGTGCTGAGGAAGACGATGAAGCTGAGCCGTCCGATTCTGATCCGACGCTAGCGTACCGATTCGGGTTAGTTAAGTGAGCTGACACCCCGACCCCACCTGTCAGCCCCCGTTTTTATTCTTTTTCTGCCCCAGCGAAGCGGTATGGGCCGGCCCGTTCGGGTTCTATTTAGATTGGGCCCAGCTCATTTCGAATTCGGTCCGTTCATTTTTATTCTTTTCCCGCCCGTTTGATTTATTTCAAATAACTTTCAGATGCTATTTTCAAACTTTAATTCCTAGAGTTTTACAAATCCAAATCTAGCAAATAAATATGCATTGGAAAGCTTATCAAATACTCTACACAATAGAACTGGTTAGAATCCAAAATAAGTTAGAAATAAAATTAGTTGTGAATAGTGTGACCATAGCTTGTTAAATAATGAAAGATTTCTAGAAAATTATTTAAGCCATCAAAAATCATGAAAATTAAAATGTGAACTCACTAATGACCCCTCTTACTGTTAGTCAACACTAATCTACCCCAAACCCTATTAGTGTGATCAATTAGACCATAATCCAATCCTATTTGGTAGCATAAAATGATAGATCACTATTGCACACTTACAATTAATTGCCCTCAATGCCAATTCACTTCCATCCCACTTGAGCTTGTCTTAGTAACCCTAAATCAATACCAATGCCTAGCAAGTGAACCACCTATGACACTTAGTAGAGAATCTAGCTTGCACACTTGAAGAAAAACTTAGAAGAAAGACTTACAATCCAACACCATAAAATGCCACATGAAATGCTATTGCTAGTAAACCAAGATGTGTGATTGGTGTGCTGTTAGCATCGTGAAATGATTGTGTGCCTTGTGTTTATTCGTTATTAGACGCTAGTGTTGCCGAGGAGGATATTGGAGGGAATTATTATCAAGAAGAGGAAGAAGAATACCCCGGACACTTTGCCAGCCAAGGCAAGCCATCTTTTGATTCATACTCCCCATGCCTAGTTTTACTATTGCATACTACCTGTTTAAAGTAAATTGCATGATTGAATTGCTAGAGTAGAATGATAGAAGTAAAGTGATATCTTGCTTAACAAGAGCATCAAGCTGAGTTTATCCAACTATAGCTTAGTAGTATCATCACTCAATGTAGTTGCTTAGTCGCTAATAAAAGTTGATGCTATCTTGGGAGGAACCCCATTTGTAGGGTGGTGGTTTGAACTTGAAACTCGAAATGGGAGATTGCTCCTACATAGGGCTTTATAAAAGAAAGTAATCTTGACTAAGAACTATGAAATATATTTCTCAAATGACAACGAGTGATGTACTATGGGAGCCAACTATACCGTACGACCACATTACCCCTATATGGGAAGGGGCTTAATCCGTAGCTTGTTTATCTTAGTATGGGAGGCCTTGTATCAAAGCTTGATGGGAGGACACCGTGAGCGGTTACTTCTGGACCAGGTGGATTCCACTAACCCGGCTTCCGGGATGGGCAGAACTAGAGGCGCCGGAGCGGGGGATTCCGTACCCCGGGCTCTAGGGAAGGATCCTATACTAGGGTGAGCAAGTGAAAGAGTTTGTTTGATTATCTGAACCTCGCATACTTTGTGTATGCCGAACCGTGGATTTCTCCCGGCAGATGTATCGAATCTTGTGGGTAAAGTGTACCCCTCTGCAGAGGTTTTTCAACTATTCGAATAGCCGCGTCCGCAGTCATGGACGGTTGGCAAGCTGTACTTGACTTTTGTCAGGACTAAAAGTGACAATGGTGAACTTGGTGAATGACTTGATTTGACCATGATGTTGACACACTTGAAGTTCCCTTAGATGAAACTTAGAGAACTAAATCTCTTTCCTATCAATGAACATTCTTGGGAAATAAAACTAGCTTTGGCAAATAAACTTAGTGCTTAGCCACTATATCAAACTTGCATATCTGCTTCACCATTGCATTTATAAGATGGTTTGCGAGTGCATCCAATGTACTCACGGCTGTGTCCCTGGCTATCAACTTGGCCAGACTATGGGGAAGAATACCAGGAGGAAGAGTATAAAGAAGAGTACCAGAACTAAGCTCGTCTCCATGAGTCGCCATTGCCTGTAGGGTGAAGGCATGGACCCGAAGACGTTATTTCCGCTGCTTTATTGTGTTGTAATATGACTTGGTCTGTATGACCATTGTATTTGAATCATCGTATTGTAATGTCTATGGAACTGGTTACCAACGACGTTATGTATATTGCAACAATGATCCTGGGATTGCGGTGGAATACATAACGGGCACTTCGAGTTTGTTATCAAATTTGAGGTCGTCACAAGTTGGTATCAGAGCCTAGGCTGACCATAGGAGACCTTAGTTAGAATGGGTGTTAAAACAAAACCTTGATAAAAGCAAAGATACAAGAATGGTTGCAAAAATGGCTTATTCTTTCCTCTCTAGTTGCAATGTTTTATACCTACTTCAGTTTTGACTACTTAAAATTTGGCACACTTGAGTTGATCACTAACTTGAACCAATCTAAAATTTTGTAGATGGCCCTGGAGTTCGTTGAGCACTACCAGTTGGGCCAGGGTGGCAGCCTTTGTTTCGAGCGCGACCTCACCACCTTGACCTTGTTTCTGGATCGTTTGTATCCGGAGTTCAAGGGAGCCGTGCTCAATGAGCACCCCGATGGAGAGCTACGGTGGTTGATCCGGGCCAGTTGTCGTGGCAAGAAGGGGAAATTGGGTTCTCCAAGGGTCAAGTTTGAGCTTGTGGAGAACACTTGGGCCGATGGTTTGGTCTGAGCGATGCAGGAGATGCACGCCCGCTTGTGCGGACTGCATGTTGAGGAGGTTCAGGGAGGACGCTTCAGGGACTTTGCTCGGCGTGATACGGATGGACGTCCTGCAAACATGCCCGGGCAGAATGAGCCGAGTACCTACATCGATCACATGGACTTCTTGCTGTACTCCACTCAGCAGGAGGCCGATCGTGCACGTACCAAGGCCAACCTTGAGCACTTCGCATTGGTGGATGCGAGGAACACGATCAGGATACTTTCGAAGGAGTGCAAGAGCCTTCGTCGTCAGCGCAATGAGAAGGAACAGGACCTTGAGGAGTTGAAGGCCAATGTGGCGGAGTTGACTGAGTACATTGAGAGTCTGGAGGATCACCTTGGTGAGGAGGAAGGCATTGACCTCCGCAAGGAGGATAATGCCCTCATTAGTGATGAGGATGACTTCATGGAGGACCTTGATGATCCGGAAGATGGTGGGCACAATGGATTCATTGTGAGTGACGAGGAGGAAGACCCCGAGGAGCCCGCTGTTTAGATTTGAGATCCACATGTTATCTAGTTATGAGTTCCACTTTATTTTCACTTCGTGTAGGTGTGAGTTGTATCCCCCTCTCTAGTAGACGAGTCGCAATGGTTTAATGTAAACCATTTGTAATGTGTGAACTCGTATGTATGATATGTGTGTTGAGTGTTGAATAAAATATGAATTTGGCTCTTAAGGTCTTAGTAAGACAAAATTGCATCATCCATGTTACCTTTAAATCTTAGCAAATTAGCTTTTCCCTCTTGTCTTACACACCTTATCTCAGATGCCGCGAGCACCCCCACCCCCGAACCCGGAAATGGCCGAACTGCTAAGGTTGATCATGGAAGACCGGGAAGCAGCCCGAGCTGAACGCCAGGCTAACTTGGCCACTCTTCAGCAACTAACCCAGATGGCAATGAACCACAACAATGGCAATGGCCATGGCAATGGTGAAGGAGAAAACCATGGCAATGGAGATTACCGATCCAAGTTAAGGAGTTTCCAGAACACCAACCCACCTATATTCACTAAGTCTGAAGAGCCCTTAGATGCCGATGACTGGCTTCGCACTATGGAAAACAATTTGGCAGTCGCCAAAGTTGGTGAAAATGAGAAGGTCTTGTACACCACCCACTATCTTGTGGGAGCAGCAAGAGCTTGGTGGGATAGCACCCGTGCAATGCAAGCCCCAGGGTATGTGATGCCGTGGGAAGAGTTCAAGAGCAAGTTTAGCAAAGCCCATGTCCCTATGGGATTGGTTAAAAGGATGAGGGATGAATTCAGAAATCTGAGGCAAGGTTCCATGTCTGTGGTGGATTACCGTGACAAGTTCCTTACCTTGTCTAGGTATGCCCCAGATGACACCAACACCACTGAGAAGAAGCAAGAAAGGTTTCTGGATGGACTTCATGATGAGATGCAATGTGTCCTGGTCAGCATTCACTTTGCCGACCTGGAGTCATTGGTTGACTCTGCCATTCAGATGGAAGGCAAACTCAAGCAAGCTACCGAGAACCGCAAGCGCCATATGATGTATCAGGGCAACTCGAGCAACTCACAGAAGCCAAGGGGAAATGCACCTATGGGTTTCGCCCCTAGACCAATGAGGCCGGCTGCACCTGCTCCACGTCCCAACTATCCCAACCGTCCGCCCGGAAACAACTTCAACCGTGCACCTCCAAGACCTAGTGGCAACAACTTCAACACCAATACTCCAAGGCCAAATGGTGCCCCTGTGTTACCCAAGCCTGGTGACAAGTCTGGTGTTACCTGTTATGAATGTGGACTTAAAGGGCACTACTCCAATGAGTGCCCCAAGAAGTTGAATGATGCAGCCAAGACCACTGCTCCTGCTCAGCAACAGCGCCGTATGGGAAATGGCAAGAACTATCCACCAAGAAATCAGCCTCGCTCTCAAGGCCGTCTGAATCACATGAATGTTGAAGAAGCTCAGGAAGCAACCGACGTTGTGCTTGGTATGTTCCCTGTTAACTCAGTTCTTGCAAGAGTTCTGTTTGATTCTGGAGCATCACACTCATTTGTTACCCAATTATTCGTTGATAAAAGTGGACTTCAACCCACACCCTTGAAAGAGTTCATGTCTGTGCAAATTCCCGGGTCAGTAACCAAAGCTAGTTGTACCTGCTTGGCAGTGCCCATAGAAATTCATGGGGTAGCTTTCTTAGCCAATTTGATAGTATTGGGAACCAAAGGTTTGGAAGTAGTTCTTGGTATGAATTGGATGTCCCAGCATCAAGGAGTTATAGATTGTGCCAAAAAGACCATCACAATGAGGAGTAGCCATGGAATTGTGGTAAGGCATGTTTCTGTGAAACCCACCAAAAGCCCCAGATGTCATAAGAGTATCTCAGGACCAACTTTAGAGCAAGTCCCCATCGTCTGTGAATACCCGGATGTCTTTCCCGATGAGCTACCCGGAATGCCACCGGATCGGGATATTGAGTTTATCATTGAGCTTATCCCCGAAACTGGATCTATAGCCCAACGACCCTATCGTATGAACCCAGCTGAACTAGTAGAGTTGAAGAAGCAATTGGATGACCTTTTGCGTAAAGGGTTGATTCAGCCAAGTTCTTATGCTTGGAGATAACCCGTTCTGTTTGTGGACAAGAGTGACGGTTCTAGCCGACTGTGCACTGATTACCGCAAGCTAAACGATGTGACCATCAAAAACAAGTATCCTCTCCCAAAGATTGAAGATTTGTTTGACCAATTGACTAGAGCCAGAGTCTTCTCAAAGATAGATCTTAGAACCGGATACCACCAACTGAAGATCCGTGCAACGGATATCCCCAAAACAGCCTTCACTACCCGATACGGATTGTATGAGTACACCGTAATGTCATTTGGATTGACCAATGCCCCTGCTTATTTCATGAACCTCATGAATAAGGTTTTTATGGAGTTCTTGGATAAGTTTGTTGTTGTCTTCATTGACGACATTCTTATCTACTCCAAATCCGAAGAAGAGCATGCAACCCATTTGAGATTAATCTTAGAAACCCTAAGAGAGCATCAGCTGTATGCCAAGTTCAGTAAATGTGAGTTCTGGTTGAAGGAAGTTGGATTCCTAGGCCATGTGCTATCAGCAGGAGGAATATCCGTAGACCCCAAGAAAATTAAATCAGTCATGGAATGGGAAGCCCCAACCACTCAAACTGAAGTCCGAGGTTTTCTCAGATTAGCTGGTTATTACCGCAAGTTTGTTGAAGGATTTTCAAGTATTGCCCGGCCAATGACCCAATTGTTGAAGAAGGACAAGAAGTTTGAATGGACCCCTAAGTGTGAAGAGAGTTTTCAAGAGCTCAAGAAGCGATTGGTGACCGCCCCCGTCCTAACCATGCCCGATATCACCAAAAACTTTGATGTCTATTGCGACGCTTCCAAACTTGGACTTGGTTGTGTCTTGATGCAAGAAGGCAAGGTCATAGCTTACCTCTCTCGGCAGCTTCGACCTCATGAAGAAAATTATCCAACCCATGACCTAGAGTTAGCAGCCGTGGTTCTAGCTTTGAAGACTTGGAGGCACTATCTAATGGGCAACCGTTGTGAGATCTACATTGATCACAAGAGTTTGAAGTATATCTTCACCGAGAAGGAGTTGAACATGAGGCAGAGAAGATGGATAGAATTGATCAAGGATTACGATCTGGAAATTCACTACCACCCCGGTAAGGCCAATGTAGTGGCCGATGCATTGAGTAGGAAGCCGTGTTCATTGAATATGATGATCAAGGAAGAGCAACCTATGTTGCACCAAGAGTTTGAAAAGTTTGGATTGGAGCTAGTCAGTCAAGGATTCTTAGCCAACCTTGAGTTTCAACCCACCTTGATGATCCAAATCAAAGAAGCCCAGAAGGGAAATGAGAGTATTGACGGAATCAAGCGCAGAATTAGTTCCGGCAAGGTGCCAGGATTTGAGGAAGATGATCAAGGAGTTCTTTGGTATAAAGGACGTATTTGTGTGCCTGCTGATTCAGAATTAAAGGAGTGATTATGAAGGAAGCCCATGAGACACCTTACTCCATCCACCCCGGTGGAACTAAGATGTACCAAGATTTGAAGGAACAATTTTGGTGGCATGGAATGAAGCGGGAGATTGCATCGTTCATTTCTAAGTGTGATATTTGTCAAAGAGTCAAGGCTGAGCATCAACGACCTACTAGTTTGCTGCAACCTTTGCAAGTTCCGGAATGGAAGTGGGAATCTGTTGGAATGGATTTCATCACCGGATTTCCAAAGTCTAGCCGTGGGAATGATTCTATTTGGGTCATTGTGGATAGACTAACCAAGGTAGCCCACTTTATTCCTGTCAAGACCACTTATAACTCAGGAAAGCTAGCAGACCTGTACCTATCCAGAATTGTTAGTTTGCATGGAGTCCCTAAAACCATAGTTTCCGATCGAGGAACCCAATTCACCTCAAGATTTTGGAGAAGTTTGCATCAAGCCTTGGGAACCAAATTAGCTTTCAGCACCGCTTACCACCCTCAGACTGATGGACAGACTGAGAGAGTGAACCAAATACTTGAAGATATGTTGAGAGCTTGTGTTCTAGCCTATGGAGCTAAGTGGGAAGATTGTCTGCCTTTCGCGGAATTTTCCTACAACAACAGTTATCAAGCCAGTTTGCAAATGGCCCCATTTGAAGCTTTGTATGGAAGAAAGTGTCGTACCCCTCTGAATTGGTCAGAAACCGGAGACAGTCAGATTTTTGGACCAAATATTTTGCAAGAAGCCGAGGAGAAAGTTCGCATGATTCGTGACTATCTCAAGGCAGCCCAGTCAAGACAAAAGAGTTATGCCGACAAGAGAAGGAGAGAATTAACTTTCAAGAGTGGAGACTTTGTTTATCTTAGAGTATCACCCCTCAAGGGAATGCAAAGATTCCAAGTAAAAGGAAAGCTTGCCCCAAGATATATTGGACCCTTCAAGATACTAGACCGCAGAGGAGAAGTGTCTTATCAGCTGGAAATGCCCCCGGAATTGTCCGAAGTACACGACGTCTTTCACGTGTCTTTGCTTCGGAAATGTCTTGAAGTGCCGGAGAAGCCAGAAATTTTCAAGAATATTGATCACCGTTCCGTGGACATCAACAAGGATTTGACATATCGTGAGGTACCTATCCGTATTCTCGAGGAAGCATATCGAACCACTCCAACCCGAAGTATCAAGTTTTTGAAGGTTCAGTGGAGTAATCACACCGAAGAGGAAGCTACTTGGGAACGAGAAGATTACCTGCAGAAAAAGTTTCCCAATCTTTTCAGTTCTTAATTAGTGAATCTCGGGGACGAGATTCTTTTTAAGGGGGAAGATTGTAACAACTCAGAAATTGTAATCCACTTCTTATTAAATAAAGTGCCAATTTTTGGACCAAGATAAAACTTTTTATCCATTATTTCATGCATACATGTATTTTCTATTCTATATAATCTATGATTTCATGTGTGTTATTCTTGATTGAGCATTGGTTACATAATTCTAAGTGAACCAACAGAATCAATTGAGAAAGTTTTTAGGAAGCAAAGAAACCAGAAGTAAAAATAAGAAAGAAAGAGATAAAGTTAATATGATCTAGGAATTGTTATTGACTACACCACTTTGAGCCCTTGGATTAAGAAATCTAGAACCCACCTTCAGGTTTGGCCAGCAAGTTGAGTTTAACCAAGTTGTATACTAACTCAACCAACAAGCATTTACCCAAATTTCAAACTGGAACATCACTCAAACTTGAGCCAAAGTTTGAATCTGAAACAGGAACTATACCAAATTTGAAATATAAATTTTTGCAAAACTCATCCTGTCATTGTAACAAAAATATGACTGGGTACCTTAGCCAATATGATGAGCACCCAAAGTGGAAAATTTTGAAAATTCAAATTTTGAGTTCTTGCGGGCATTTCGTCGAGCACTGGCAGAAGCAAATCGAGTTGAGATCAACTTCACTGGAGCAGCACTATGCTGGCTCGCTCTAGCACTATGGCCATGCTCCTTGGCCTCTCCTCGATCGATTCCAGTGCCCCCAGCCCCGACCCAAGCCAGGAGAAGCGGAGGGACGGCGAGGTTTGCACCCAGGGCCCCCTCCCAGTAACCTTCTGCCCTGCGCGCTGCCGACCAGCTTGGAGGCGCAGAGCCGACCCACAGCCTCCCGCGGCCAAGCAAGAACCCTTCCAGCATGCGAGCGTGGCCGCCGTGGCCGGAGAGACCTTCGAACGCAACCAAGACCCCCGAGCCGGCGAGCTTCTGGTCGCCTTGCTCCCGGCCTCCTGAGACTATAAATACCCCCTCCGATCAAACGAAGCGACTCACCTCACTCCCAGCTACCTCCCAGACATAGTCGCTTAGCCCCGCTTGCCCTAGCTCGCCGTCGCCAGCCTCGCCGGAGTGGTACTGGACAAGCGGAGCGCCGCCGCGTTCGACCACCCCGGGGCAAGCTGCTGCAGGGAATCGGTGGAGGAGACATACCGCAGCCGATCCCGCACGTGGCCGACGAGCTCTGCATCCTCTATGCCTCGCCCTCGCCGTCGAACGATCTTCACTGCAATGCAGGTGAGCTCCCACCGTGCTGAGGAAGACGATGAAGCTGAGCCGTCCGATTCTGATCCGACGCTAGCGTACCGATTCGGGTTAGTTAAGTGAGCTGATACCCCAACCCCACCTGTCAGCCCCCGTTTTTATTCTTTTTCTGCCCCAGCGAAGCGGTATGGGCCGGCCCATTCGGGTTCTATTTAGATTGGGCCCAGCTCGTTTCGAATTCGGTCCGTTCGTTTTTATTCTTTTCCCGCCCGTTTGATTTATTTCAAATAACTTTCAGATGCTATTTTCAAACTTTAATTCCTAGAGTTTTACAAATCCAAATCTAGCAAATAAATATGCATTGGAAAGCTTATCAAATATTCTACACAATAGAACTGGTTAGAATCCAAAATAAGTTAGAAATAAAATTAGTTGTGAATAGTGTGACCATAGCTTGTTAAATAATGAAAGATTTCTAGAAAATTATTTAAGCCATCAAAAATCATGAAAATTAAAATGTGAACTCACTAATGACCCCTCTTACTGTTAGTCAACACTAATCTACCCCAAACCCTATTAGTGTGATCAATTAGACCATAATCCAATCCTATTTGGTAGCATAAAATGATAGATCACTATTGCACACTTAGAATTAATTGCCCTCAATGCCAATTCACTTAGTGGATCCATCCCACTTGAGCTTGTCTTAGTAACCCTAAATCAATACCAATGCCTAGCAAGTGAACCACCTATGACACTTAGTAGAGAATCTAGCTTGCACACTTGAAGAAAAACTTAGAAGAAAGACTTACAATCCAACACCATAAAATGCCACATGAAATGCTATTGCTAGTAAACCAAGATGTGTGCTTGGTGTGCTGTTAGCATCGTGAAATAATTGTGTGCCTTGTGTTTATTCGTTATTAGACGCTAGTGTTGCCGAGGAGGATATTGGAGGGAATTATTATCAAGAAGAGGAAGAAGAATACCCCGGACACTTTGCCAGCCAAGGCAAGCCATCTTTTGATTCATACTCCCCATGCCTAGTTTTACTATTGCATACTACCTGTTTAAAGTAAATTGCATGATTGAATTGCTAGAGTAGAATGATAGAAGTAAAGTGATATCTTGCTTAACAAGAGCATCAAGCTGAGTTTATCCAACTATAGCTTAGTAGTATCATCACTCAATGTAGTTGCTTAGTCGCTAATAAAAGTTGATGCTATCTTGGGAGGAACCCCATTTGTAGGGTGGTGGTTTGAACTTGAAACTCGAAATGGGAGATTGCTCCTACATAGGGCTTTATAAAAGAAAGTAATCTTGACTAAGAACTATGAAATATATTTCTCAAATGACAACGAGTGATGTACTATGGGAGCCAACTATACCATACGACCACATTACCCCTATATGGGAAGGGGCTTAATCCGTAGCTTGTTTATCTTAGTATGGGAGGCCTTGTATCAAAGCTTCATGGGAGGACACCGTGAGCGGTTACTTCTGGACCAGGTGGATTCCACTAACCTGGCTTCCGGGATGGGCAGAACTAGAGGCGCCGGAGCGGGGGATTCCATACCCCGGGCTCTAGGGAAGGATCCTATACTAGGGTGAGCAAGTGAAAGAGTTTGTTTGATTATCTGAACCTCGCATACTTTGTGTATGCCGAACCGTGGATTTCTCTCGGCAAATGTATCGAATCTTGTGGGTAAAGTGTACCCCTCTGCAGAGGTTTTTCAACTATTCGAATAGCCGCGTCCGCGGTCATGGACGGTTGGCAAGCTGTACTTGACTTTTGTCAGGACTAAAAGTGACAATGGTGAACTTGGTGAATGACTTGATTTGACCATGATGTTGACACACTTGAAGTTCCCTTAGATGAAACTTAGAGAACTAAATCTCTTTCCTATCAATGAACATTCTTGGGAAATAAAACTAGCTTTGGCAAATAAACTTAGTGCTTAGCCACTATATCAAACTTGCATATCTGCTTCATCATTGCATTTATAAGATGGTTTGCGAGTGCATCCAATGTACTCACGGCTGTGTCCCTGGCTATCAACTTGGCCAGACTATGGGGAAGAATACCAGGAGGAAGAGTATAAAGAAGAGTACCAGAACTAAGCTCGTCTCCATGAGTCGCCATTGCCTGTAGGGTGAAGGCATGGACCCGAAGACGTTATTTCCGCTGCTTTATTGTGCTGTAATATGACTTGGTCTGTATGACCATTGTATTTGAATCATCGTATTGTAATGTCTATGGAACTGGTTACCAACGACGTTATGTATATCGCAACAATGATCCTGGGATTGCGGTGGAATACATAATGGGCACTTCGAGTTTGTTATCAAATTTGAGGTCGTCACAGTTGCGTTCTACTCGTGAAACACATCTACGCATAGATCTGGCTCTGATACCACTGAAGGGTTTCGCAGCATAGTAAATCAAAAAATTTCCTACGAAGCGAACAAGAAAGCCAAGATCTAATCTAGGAGATGTAATCAACAAGAGAGGTAGATGAGATCTTCATACCCTTGAAGATATCGCACAGCGGAAATGTTCAACAGAACGTGGTTGACATAGTCGTACTCGTCGTCTCCTCCTCGTGATCCGATCCGATCCTACGCCGCAAGTGGCGGCGCCTCCGAGAGATGCACACGTACAGCGCACCAACGACTCCGCCTTCCCGGTCCAGCGAGATATGGTGGAGTGGTAGATGGGATCGACAACACGACGGTGTGGTGTCTATGGTGGAGAGTATACGCCGACAGGACTTCGCCTGTTTGCGTGGTGGAAGAAGAACGGAAAAAGGAGGCTTCAGAAACCGGGCAGCGGCTCCGCGGGTATTCGGTCTCAAAGACGGCTGGCGTCCAAGTCCTTTTATAGCCGGATTGGAAAACCCTAACTTGTCATACAAGTTCCTCGCAGAGCCGCAAGTCACGATCGGAACGATCGGATCGATCCATCGTATGCACGTATGCGCGTGTGCCGTATGCAGTCGGCCCACTGGCCAAGAGGCCCATGTACGCAGGTCATGCATGCACGCGAGCGTGCACACGTTCACCCATGGCCGCTGTGCTCTCTTTTCTTTTCCTTTCTTTATTTATTTCTTTCAAATAAATACTGTTAAATACTGCTTAATATTTATCAATTCTCATAACTGATAAATACTAATATTTTTCCACCCGGAACAATTCCGTAACTTCTGAAACAGTTTCACATATATCCCGGAACTACCCTAGCATTGATTTGCGTTAAGTGTGTGACCCTACGGGTTCGAGAATGCACGGACATGATCTCCATCAATAATCAATAGCGGGATCTGGAAATCCATATTGACTCCCATGCACTCAGCGATGATCATATCGGATGAACCACGATGTCAGGATTCAATCAATCCCGTATTTGTATTCCCTTCGTCTCGCGATATTTTTACTCGCCCAAGATTCGATCGTCGGTATCGGCATACCTAGTTCAATCTCGTTCACAGCAAGTACTTTACTCATTCCGTAATCCGATATCACTTTGTGATTAACTCCTTAACCACGTGCTTGCAAGCGATGTTGATATCGATTACCGAGTGGGCCCGAAGTATATCTCTCCGACTTGGGAGGGACAAATTCCATCTCGATACATACAACCCAACAAGTACTTTCCGGTCACCTGAGAGACACCTTTATGATCACCCTCACATAGGATGACGTTTGATGACCTCAAAGCTTTCTTCCGATACTAGGGAGTTTGTATTATCTCATGGTCTAAGAAATACAATACTTGACATAAGAAAAAGCTTCGCAAAGATGAACACGATGACACGATCTAATTGCTCTGCTTTATTTGGGTCTTTCCATCACACCATTCTCCTAATGATATGATCTCATTATTAATTGACAACTCATGTCTATGGTTAGGAAACCTTAACCATCATTAATCAATGAGCTAGTCCATAGAGGCGTACTAGGGACACGGTGTTGTTCATAAACCACACAAGTATTAAAGTTTCTGCTTAATACAATTCTTGCATGGAATATAAACATTATCATGAACAAGAATTATAATAATAACATCTTTATTATTGCCTCTAGGGCATAATTCCAACACTCTAGAGGCTCGTCGACGAACGGATCAGTCCACTCTGCAGTTAACTCGGCCAAAGCCTTCCTCTTGATTACCTTTGTAGTTCTGAAGGAGATCTCAAAGGGCTGAAGTTCCAAGGCCCATTCAGCCACCCGCCCGGTGACATTTGGATTACGTAGTATGGTTTCCAGGGGATGGTCAGTGACCACCTTAATTGGGTGACCTTGGAAGTAGTGGCGCAGCTTCCTTGAAGCGATGAGCAAGGTGTAGAGCAGCTTTTGCTGCATGGTGTAGCGTTCCCGCGCATCGCGCAGTACCGTGCTAATGAAGTACACAGGATTTTGCACCTTGACGACACCCTCGGGAGGCTCCTCCTCGGGAGGCTTTGGAGTGTTACTCTGAGAGAGCGGCTCGGTCGGCGAAGATGCCACGGGCGGTTCCTCTCGAGGGTCGGGCGGTGAAGCGGCCTCTTCCTCGCGAGGAGCCCCCGAGCTAGGAGGATTGACCTCCTCTTTGGCGATCACCCTGGCGTCTCGCTCCGCGAAGAGGATGGCACTTGCAGTCCTTGGAGTTGCCGCGATGTAGAGTACCAAGGGCTCGCGGAATGTTGGGGCAACCATGATCGGTGGACTCGTGAGGTACCTTTTCAACTCAGCGAAGGCCTTGTCGGCTTCCGGAGTCCACTCGAACTTCCCAGTGCGCTTCATGAGCTTGAAGAAAGGCAGAGCTTTCTCCCCACTCCTCGCGATGAAGCGTCCCAGGGCCGCCATGCACCCCACGAGGCATTGCATTTCCTTGAGATTGCACGGAGGACGCATTTCTTCGATGGCCTTGACCTTGTCAGGGTTTACCTCTATGCCGCGATGAGACACGAGGAACCCCAACAGTTTTCCTGACGGTACGCCGAAGGCGCACTTGGTGGGGTTGAGCTTGATGTTTACCTTTCTCAGGTTGATGAAGGTTTCTTCTAGATCCCCGATGAAGGTGTGACCCTCGCGAGTCTTGACGATGATGTCGTCGACGTAGGCTTCCGCATTCCTTCCCATCTGAGCCCCCAGGGCCCTACGCATGAGCCTTTGGAAGGTGGCTCCTGCGTTCTTCAGGCCGAAGGGCATACAGACGTAGCAGTACACCCCACATGGCATGATGAAGGTGGTCTTCTCTTCGTCCTCCCTTGCCATCTTGATTTGATGGTAGCCGGAGAAAGCATCCAAGAAGCAAAGGAGATCACAGCCGGCGGTGGAGTCGACGATTTGATCTATCCTCGGGAGCGGATCAGGATCCTTGGGACAGGCCTTGTTGAGACTTGTGAAGTCCATGCAGAGGCGCCCACTGCCATTAGACTTTGGGACAACCACCGGTTTGGCAATCCAGGTGGGGTGGGCTACCTCGCATATTAGCTTGGCCTTCTTCAGCTTCTCTATTTCCTTGATGATGAAATCCTGCTTCTCTTGCGCTTGCTTCCTAGTCTTCTGCTTCACGGGGTGTGCCTGAGGGCACACAGCTAAATGGTGCTCAATCACCTCCCTGGGAACGCCGGGCATATCTGATGGAGTCCAAGCAAACATGTCAGAATTTGCCCGTAGGAAGGTGATGAGCGCGCTTTCCTATTTGGGGGAAAGCCCTGCCCCGATGGTGACAAAGTTTTCGCAGCCCCCAGCCTGCAGCGGGACCTTCTTGGTTGCTGAGCGCTCTTGGGTAAACTGAGGCCTCCTGCCTGAGGGTACCGCAGCTTCCCCAATGTTCATGTCCAGCATTGGATGGACTAGGTCCTCGCTTGGAGTAGGCGATGCTGAGGCGGCGAACTTCTTCCCTGTCAAACCCAGTGGGTAAGGCTCGAGAGAGGCCTTCTTCGCAGCAGCCCGCTCTTGGGATACGAGCTGCTTCTTCCTCGCGAGGTCGCCGGAGTGTTCCAGCAGATCTTCGTCGGCGGGGAACATGGTGGCGGCCTCACGGTAGACATTCTCCACTGATCGGAGAGCATCCTTCTCATTGGAGTGCACGATGATTGTGCCATTGGTGCCCGGAATCTTCAGGACGTTGAAGCCATGGTGCGTTGCTGCTATGAACCTTGCCAAGGCTGGATAGCTGAGGATGGCATTGTACGGCAGGGCGATGTAGGCGACGTCAAAGTCGAGGCTTTCTGTCCTGTAGTTGTCCCGGGTGCCGAAGGTGATGGGCAAGCTTACCTGCCCAATTGGCATTGTAGACCCTTCGGTTACCCCGAAGAATGGCCGAGTTGGCATGAGCCGGTGGTACAGCACCTGCATCTTCTCGAAGATCTCGACCGAGATGATGTTGAGGCCCACCCCTCCGTCGATGAGAGTGTGATTGACGGCGACGTTGTTGATGGTTGGCATGCACAAGAGGGGAATTGTGCCCACGCCCCTTGTGGAAGCCGGATGATCCTCCTCGTCGAATCCAATCTTGCACGTTGACCACTCCATTAGGCGGTTGCCAATGTTGGGCTATGCTGCCGCGATCTCTCACGACAGCTGCTTGAAGTGTCGATTAGATAGAGGAGCCTGAGCTCCACCCAGGAGGCAAGCGGCGAAGTCTTGCAGCTCTTGATAGCCCCCCTGGTTCTCCTTCCGATGATCGTTTGCCGGTGGGGGCAGCGGCAGTGGCTCGGGATCGGCTCGAGACAGGCCCTCACGGCGGTGACCTTCCTCGCGGTCATCATCGCGGCGATCGCCCCGGGATCCACTCTTGCCGTAGCTGCAGCCACCCCCGCGACGCTTGGAGATGCCGTTTTCCTTGTGAAACTTCCGAACAATCCAACAATCGTCGGTATTGTGGGTGTCCTTCTTGTGGAGAATGCAGTAGCGGCGACGTCGACCTTTATCGCGTTTGGAGCGGTCCCCGTGGCATTGCTTATGATCTGGTTCCACCGAGAGGACAGCAGCCTCCTTTCGCTTGGGGTCCTCGGTCTTCGGCTTAGGGGGAAGCGCGTTCGGCAGATTATGCACGAAGAGCCTCCCCTCCTCAGCCTTGGCGCAGCGGTCGGCGATCTCGAAGAGTCTGACAATGGAAGTCAGCTCATCATTCACGGACAGCTTCTCCCTCATCTTGATGTCAGAGACGCCCGTGGAGAACGCGAAGATGACCTCCTCATTGGAGATCCTGGGAATCTTGTTCCTCATCTGACTGAAACGCTGGATATACTGACGAATCGTCTCGCCCTTGTACTGATGCACTGCCTTAAGATCGTTCTTGGTGGCGGGGCGCTCATACGTGGGCATGAAGTTGGCAACGAACTGACGATATAAATCCTTCCATGAAGTCACAGATTCATGAGGAAGATTCATGAGCCAAGTTCGTGGAGCATCCTTGAGGGCCATGGGGAACCAATTGGCCATGGCACGCTGATCTCCACGCGCGGCCCGGACAGCAATGACATAGAGCTAGAGGAATTCTATGGGGTTGGTGGTCTCATCGTAACGCGCACCGATGTCCGGCTTAAACTTGTCAGGCCAGACCATGTAGCGTTGCTGGCGAGTGAGAGCAAGACACCCGGGGTTGTAGATGGGGTTGACGGGGGTCCTGACGTTCTTACCAGCTTCACTGATGTCATCGATGGCGCGGTCATGGTTTTCACAGCGGCGCTCGAGGGAGACGCGTGCGTCTTCCAGAGCGTGATGGATGATTTGGCAGCTGGGCTCCCCGCGCGGCGAAGATGTGGCGCGGGAAACCACCCTCTTAGCCTTGGTGGCCCTCCCATCTTCGGCGCCCGGGGCGCGTCGCCCCGCTGCCGGATCTGGGTCTCCCACGCCCTGGGCTCCTCCCCGGGCCGGTTCTTCATTGGCGATGGTGACGAGCTCGGCGATTCGAGCACGCCACCCCTCACGCCCGTCATCAGTGAGTTGATAGCATAGCAGCTCCTGCACCATGGCGAGAGCCTGCGCAGGAGACAACTGACTCCCAGAACGAGCGCGAGAAGTGGCGGTGGCGGTGAAGGAGAGCGAAGGCTCTGTATGCCCGGACGGGTGGTAGGAGGACTCCAGATCTTCCTCCTCTTCCTCCTCGGCCGAAGCTTCACGATGACGGAAGATGGGCTCGGTTTGCCCCCGAACAGCGTTGTGACGGCGAAGACGCTCGAGCCTTGCATTGGCGTCGGCCATGTCGAAGCAGATCTAGAAGAAAACACACCACAACCCCCTACCTAGCGTGCCAAATATCGATGGATTTTGTGTCGCAAGAACATGGGGTACCATGCGACGGACCCAAAGATTCGAACGCAGGGGGCTGAACGTGGGAGATCTTGGATCGCAATGAAACACGGTGACGGAAGCCTCGAGTTGTCGAACACACTACGCACTGCAGAGAGAGACGCCGAGCTTTACCCAGGTTCAGGGCCCTCGTGGTGAGGTAAAACCCCTACTTCCTGCCTTCTTGTATTGCAATGCGACACCTCGCGAGGAGTACAAGGTCTTGGTTACAAAGCTCTAGCTGGCCAGAGGTTGAAGAACCTGCGTGCCCAGCTAGTAGCCTGAAGAAGATGAAGATTCGATCCCCTCTAAGGGGTGGCCTCCCCCTCCTCTTATAGCGCCCAGGTCCTCCTTCCCCTTATCTTCTTGGGGAAGGGGTTGCGACACACGGCCAAGGAGGGAGGACAGCTGTAGACTCTATTCTTCTGTGGACGTAGTCTTCGCAGAGTAGTGGCGCCGGTCCACCAGAGTGGGTGGAGGAAGCTGACGTCTTCCCCTGGCGCCCTGCACCGTCCACGCTATTTTTAGGGGGGTGGCCAACAACCACTGTACCGCTTTGGGCAGGCACAGCGAAAGTTGGTCTCCTCCCTGTCGGGGGTAGCGTGGGCGGTATGCGGTCTTCTACCCATTATCTTCTTGCTCTGCACGTGAATGTGCTGAGCTGACATAGACGTACTTCCTCTCCTCACCAGCAGGGGCTCGTGAGGAGGTCTTCTGGTCCTTAGCAGTTTTGGTGGTCGTTCTCCTCATGAGGCGCCTCCCCGTGAGGGTCTTCTCCGTAGCTTGGGTCGTCGTCCTTCCCCCGGGCTAAAGATGGGCCGATGATGGGGCCCAGGAGCAGGTGGACCGAGATACCCCGGTATCCAGAACACCGACAGTTTCCCCTCTAATTTGTGTGTTTTGAATATGACTAACATGGACTAACGTTGTTTTCTACAGAATTGCTCTAGTGTCTCGTTTTTGTGTGGAAATCCAACTTTCTGGAAAAATCCCGGAAAATATTGCAAAGCTCCTATTTTACCAGAAGACTCACGGAGCCAGAAGACGGGACGAAGAAGAGTCATGAGGGGCCGACACAACCTGGTGGTGCGAGCCAGGCCAGCGGGCGCCAGGGGGTGGTGTGGCCGCCTCAGCAATCGACTCGAGCCCTCCTTTCACCTGCATAAAGTCCCTAACCTGAAAACATCAGGGGGTTTGATGTTTTCCCAGATAGAGTTCTGCTGCAACGCCACCACCTGAAACCCCGATTCAGAACCAGGAACTTTGTTCTGGCACCCTGCCGGGACGTGGATTTGGAGGAGATCATCGCCATCATCATCATCGACGCCTCTCCATCAACCATCTATGATTCTCCCATCCATGTGTGAGTAATTCCTACTGTAGGCCGAAGGGGATGGTAGGGATTGGATGAGAGCATTCATGTAATTGCTATAAGATTGTTAGGGCATGGTGCCTAGTTGTAACATCCCTAGTTTTTATCAAATTATGGAAAAAAAATTGTATGGATTGAATTTTCACAGGGATTTAAAACTTTTGAGTTTATATAAAAGGAATTATTACAAAAACTATTTCAAACTTTCCTTTATTGCTTGAAGAATTATTTTGAGAAAATAAAAATGTCAGAATATTCTTTTGCTTCCATTCAAGTCCAATGCAAGCTTCTATGCAAAGGAAAAACTATTACCAAAAAGTATATTACCACTAAAGTTTGTTTATTCCCAAAAGTGTGTTTAAAAATAAAGTTCAAAAGTCTGTTAGAAAAACTATTACAAATTTTTGTATCAAGCTTTGAAAGACTCCTTTGAGGAAATAGAATTTCAAAATACTATTTGAAGTTATAAGAAACCAATTCAAGCTTATTTGCAAAGGTAAGTGTTTGCAAAATGTTTAAAATAAAATAAAGGTTATAATTTCAAAATTAGTGCTGAAAAATAATTTCAGAGCTTAATTTAAAGATATTATTTTACTAAGTTTAAAGACATTACCTTTAAAACTCAAACCCTATTTTGCTTTATGTAATAAAGTCCCTAGGGTTAAATTTATAAAGTTTTATTAAAAAGTTTATTTATTTATGAAATCATGTTGTTCACTGTTTTGTAATGTTATTTTGAATTTGAGAAAAATTTACAAGTTGGTTTGACCTCAACTAGAGGTTAAATGCAAAAGATATAAAGAAATAAGAAAAACAGAAAAAGAAAAAGAAGAAAAGAAAATATGAAAAAGGCCCCGGGGACCCATTCGGCCCAGAGCAGAAATAGGCCCATGGCCCGGGAAGAAACCCGAATTGGTACCCCTTTAATTTCCATATCTCTCACTTACAGGCAGGGCCCAGCTGTCGGGCCATGTCATCGTTGCCAACCTTCCGCCGTTGATCGCGCCAGAGACCTCGCCGGCGAGAATTCCGCCCCGGCCCTAATTACCTTCCCAATTCGACACGCCCCCCAGCTATTTAAACCCCTCTCCCTCCTCTCTATTTCCCCCTTGGTCCCGCTCCCGATTGATCAGACTAACACCCTGAAATCGCTCATTGAAGCCGCCTGTACCTGCCGAGGTTCCCGGACGAAATCGTCACTCCCCAGTAAGTCCGCGCCTTCCTCCTCCTCCCATCCTTTCTCCCTGGTCACGGTGCTTCCCCTGACGACCTCCATTTGCTCATTTGCACTACAGGACGATGCATCCATACATCGACCGAAGCACCTCGCCGCCCGCGCCTGCTCTAGCCGCCCTCCTCCCCCTCTACAGGAAACAATCGAGGTCGGTAACCACACCCGCAAGATCATCGCACCTCTGCGAACATCATCGGCCACTTCATCTTCACCGAAGACCACCGGAAGCATCGCCGGTGTCCACACCTGACTGTACCTCACCGGAGACGGCTAGGAAACCCTAATCCCCTCGGTGAGCTCTGTGAGGGCCCCGGACTAGCTGTCCGAGACACCTGTTATGCATTCATTCACGATCCCATGATCAGTGTGTCGTGAACAACATAACCGAACTGGTAATCAGATTTACAACATCCATACAACCAAATTTAAACAACTTACAATAATGGCCACATAGCCAAGTATTACAACAATGCCTCGCGGGCTAAGTCCAACATAATAAGCAGCGGATGAAAACAGCAACATCGTCAGGCCTAAGTGAAGCCTTAACCACACAGGCAACTGACTGGGAGAACGTCCTAGTTCGCAAAGTCGTCATCGTAGTCTTCTTCACCATTGAACTCCTCCTCATAGTCTGGCCAAGTTAATAGCCAGGGACAAAGCCATGAGTACATTGTGGAATTGTACTCACAAACCACCTAAGAGGAACAATATGCAAAAGGTATGCTAGTATGGCTTGTAGCAAGGGTGGCTCTATGCTAAGTTTGTTTTCAAAAACTTTCTTGTGTCGATATAGGATGTTAAGAACATGATCGACGACATTTCTATATCCTTCCAAAAATATTTTTAAAACATTTTTAGTAAAATCTCTAGAAAGGGTGACCCAATTTGCCATTTCCTTTATTCCTATCTCAACTTTCCATGGTAGTACCCCCTTGGGTACTCCGAACCATCTCCTCTTTCCTTTTTCCACAAAAATCTTTTAAAAACAAAACCAACCTAGCTAAGTAAAGACATCCCAACTATCCATGAATGCGGACGCGGCTATTCGAATAGATTTACACTCTGCAGAGGTTGTACACTTTACCCACATCATTCGATAAATCCGCCAGGACTTTACCACAGACCGTCATACATGTATGCGGGCTTCGGATAATCGATTAAAGCCTTTCACTTAGTCACCCTTGTATAGGCACCTACCCTATGGGCTTAACCTCTCCGGCACCATGGTAGTCCCCTACTCCACGACACCATCGCCACGACAAGAGACCCGTAGTATCGCCCGACCGTAGACCCCTATGGTGTATTGCTCCAAAATTTAGCAACCCGGCTTCAAGGGATCAAACACCCTTATAGAGTTGTGAGGTAGCCCATACTAAGACAAATAAATTATGGACTAAGCCCTGTCCCATTCCGAAGTAATGTGGTTGCACAGGAAGGTTGGATCCGTTCAATTACATAGAACCATGTGTTGTTTTTCAAAAAACTCCACCTTTCCGCCAAATCCTCTTTGTCAAAACCTCCACAAGTTTTCCTTTCAAACTTACACTTGGTAAGGCCAAAACCTCATCAAGGTTTTAAAAACATTTCCCAAAAGTTCTTGAGTGTCGCATCCTAGAGTTTTTGCTCCACTAACAAGGCTACAAGGGGTGACATGATAGTAAGCATCAAGCTACTACTAAATAATGGAGTAAGTAGGTATCAAGGGGTGTCATCTTAAAGATGATATGAAGTGACTAGTGGAGCCTAGTCACCAATGAATCACTATCGAGAGGTAATAGCAATTACAAAATAATGCATCTTGAATAAACATAAATGGAAAGACTTGCACAATTAAAACTAGGATCAAGATATGCAACAAGTAAAGGTGACTTGCCTTGGGTGGCTATTTGTCCCTGGAATTCTTCAAATTCTTCAAAGTATTCCTCACCAAACTCGTCAAAGGTTGGGTCTGGCGTCGCGAAAAGAAAAATAAGGCACGAAATCAACATACAAGCATACACACCATACCAACACACCACAACAATCAATTCAAGATAAGCACTCTAAAAGTTCAGATATCTAGTTTGTTACTACACAAAGTTGCTGCAAAACTTTATCAAAGTTTTAGGTTTTTTTCTAACATTAAGAGTTCTCTTAATAAGCTTCAACAAAAATTTGAATTCAATCAAAGCATGGTTCAACAATAAAATCATTATTTAAACTACACAAGGGCTAAGGGTAAGGGACCAGTGGTAAAATAAATATAAGTTTATTGTTAATCTACTGCAACTTGACCCAAGTAATGTGGTCAATTTAACTGAAAACTAAAAGTATTTTAAAGTTTTAGATTTTGAAATAAAGACCAAACAATACTAAAGCACAATAATTAATTCCCCATAAAATAAACATAGAGCAAGAAGATGTGGGGATAGTACTAACAAATAGCTAATGAAATTTTGAATCTAGGGGCGTTGGTTTCAGGTCAATCGGGTTTGTAGATTTGAAGTTATTCAAATTTGAAGCCAGCAGTTTTTAAACAGAAGTTAAAATTGGTTTCCTAAAAAAAACTGCGTGGACCGGAAGCTTACTGGGCCGAGAGGGGCTGCGCAGGCCGGCCCAGCAGTGCACCCCGGCGCAGGGCGGGAGAAAAAAAAAGGGGCCAGAGGGAGGGCCCGCCTGTCAGCGTGTTATAAAGCCTGAAAGGATATCTAGGCTCCCTGGCCGTTGGATTATAAGACGATCCGATGGCTCAGGTGTTTCTTCCCCGCCTGGACACACGCACGGGAAGAAACCCTAACGGGTTGATGTCAGGGATGCGGGGGCTCACCGGGAGGGTTCCTGGGGCGCCGGCGGGGGTCAGGCGAGGTGGCGGTGGGGTCGCAGGGCATCGAGGAAGGTCCGGCAGCAGAAGAAGCTCCAGCGGCGTTGGTCTCTGTGGACGACGCTACCGCCTTCTTCTCCGGTGGAGCTCCCAGGAATGGCTTGCCGGCGGTGTCTCCAGTCGAAACTGTGCAGGGAAAAGATCAGCATTGGTTAGCAGAGGCAAGGGGGCGTTTGGTTGGAGGGCAAAAAGGGCCGGGGAGGCTTGGAGCGGACGGCCACCTCCACGTTCCCTCGCAGAGAACTACGGCTCCTCGCTCTCTGTAGTGAGAGGGAGAGAAGTGAGCAGCACTCTCACGCCAGGGAGTGTAGTGGGGAGGGGAGGGGAGAGGTGTGAGTAGTGGGAGAGGCTGGGGCTGGGTTTTTATAGCGAGCGGAGGCTCGGGCGAGTGTGGTGGGCAGCGAACTCGACCAATAGATGGGCAAGGGCTGACGTGGGACGGTTGATGCTGCTGACGTCGAAGGGCATACGTCAGCTTCCCGAGGGTTCTGGCGCATTTGATCGATAGAGCTAGGGCTGGCTTAGTGGGTTTCATTGGTTGCATACTGTTTCTCAGAAACGGGAATGAGAGAGTGTCTCATTTGCTGGTCTCCCTCGTGGCTGTACAAATGAGCAGAAATAAAAGAGGGTCGGGCAGGCTTGTTGCGGGCTGGGCCTCTAGCGTGAGGGAATCAGGGAGAAGAAGTGCTTGAAGTGTTGTTGGAATGGCTAAGGTATTTTATTTCCAAAATTTTGAAGGTGCTCAAATTGTGATTCAAAAAGAGCAAGAAAAGGATTTATTCAAATAGAAGAATTTGAATAAATGGAGTTTGATGTTATGGACAAATTTTTGAATAAAGTCCAAGATGAGAGAATGAGAGGCTTTGAGAATTCAAAAAAAAGAGGGGTTAGAAAAGGCTCCTACTTGATCTGGAATCATTAAAGTAAGAAGGGATAGTATAGATGTTTAGGTAATTTTGGAAATAAACAACGATGCTAATGGGATATTTGTGGGCATTGCAAGTTTTATATATTCTGGAGCAAGAAAGAAATGAAACCAAGATTTTCAAACACTTAATAAAAGGATAAAGGATACCTTTACAAAGATTTTTTTTTCAAAGAGAAACTTAGTGAGGTATTATTCCTCACATTAAACTTTTGATGTTCAAAAAACCGAATATTATTTTACAAAGGAATTTGGTAAGTCAAAGAATGGGATTTTTTGAGGGAACTATGTGAATGAGCAAGAGTTAAATAGAAATGTAGAATTGAAGTTGAGAGAGAAAAGAGAAACAATTTTATTTTCAAAATTACAAAAGAGAAGGTAATCTCATAGGTCACTTGGACATATGGTTTTTGGGTTTCATAAATAAAATAGAATGTTTTTGAAGATAGAGTTGGAGGAGGGAAACTTGGCATGGATGGTTTTTTTCTTGAGAAAGTGAGTAAGACCAAAAAGATATGATCTGCATCTTAAGTCGAAAAGAAAGGAGGAAAACTAAGAGAAAAAAATTAAGAGTTTGCTAGAGATCAAGATACAAGGTTTGGATCGAGCTATGCTCATCTACAAGTAGCTCAAGAATGAATGAGAAGGAAATGGAATGAGTTTTGCATAGAGGGTGATGGAGAGGATGAAGTTTAAGTTGTTGTTTTGAGGGGTTCCAACCTATAGTTTTTTTAGAGCTAAAGATAAGCATAAACCTTATTAGGTATAAACTAAAGGTGATGTGTTGGGTCACAGACCCGAGTAGGTAATATTACCAAATAAGAATTTTAACAAGGTCAACACATATCAACACATGCAAATAACCAAACAACATAAGAAAAGTTTTATAAGGGTATTGTGCTCTCAAGGTGATCATGTCATGGAAGATACTTTGAAAATGGCTTTGAGGAAGATAATAGTTTTGGGGGAGATACCCTGGTTTGGGTATTTTATTTTCTCAAAAAGGAAGGGAGACATTATATCTCCTTTCTTAAAGATTTCTCCTATATGCTAGAAATACACTTGGAAAATATTAGTAAAACATAAGTGTGTAAAATATCAGTTTTGTAATATAGTGGGACCAACTTATAGATCCCTATAGATCTTATAAATACATAGTTTTTGTGAAAAGCCTTTTTGTCAAAATAATCTTGGCAATATGTTTTGGAGAAGTGAAACCATTTTATGAAATGAGAGGTTGCCAAGATAATATTTTTACCAAATAGTTTTTAGTGTGACATAATCAAGAACACAAAAATGGTGTTGGTTAACAAAAAATTGTCTCCGGGAAACATTTCTAACAAACAAGGTTACTCATCAAGCAAGTCAAACATGCATAAAAGCTTATTGGGCTTGATCAATTAAAAAAAATTGTTGGCCCTTATTTTTGCCTTACTAAACTTTGTTTAAACAAGTTTACTAAAGTTGGGGTGTCACAGATCTTCCCCCCTTAAAAGAATCTTGTCCCCGAGATTCCTAAGTGTAGTGCTAGGTAGGTTACATCTTCAGTGGTACTTGCTTCTTTCAACGAGTTGTCCTTTTTTTTGCCTTTCATGCATCGTCGCTTTCATCCTTGGATATCCTTGGTTTTGAGTTTTATTTCTGGTGCATTGGGGCATGAAGCAACATTCTCCTTGGGGCATTCCTAGGAGAAATGACCGGGCTCTCCGCAAGTGTAACACTTGCCCTTGCGCTTGAGGGAGTCGATGTTCTTGATCCCGTGGTTGTGGTCACCTCCATTCTTCGAGTTGGTCTTGCTTGTATTCTTAGATTTTTCATCGATCAAGGTCTTCCCGATCTCCGACTTCATTTCTTGACCTCCTCTTGTGATGCTTTGAGAAGCTATATGGAAACTGCCTTGTTGGATGCTAGCTAACAAAGTTACTAAGAAGTCCATGGGGCACTTGTTAGGTGTGTGATCATTTCCTTCGCATAGGTAGCATGTGACGAGTCTTGTGGTGTAGTCTTCGATAGAGTGGATCGCTCTGCAGTTAGGACAGTTCCCTGGACAATTGCTTGCTGGAAGGCCTTCTTCTCCGTAGTGGCTACAAGCCTTCTTCTCAAGGTTTTTCATGTTAGAGATGGTGTTTGTAGGGCAATCCCTAGATATGTGATATTGATCTCCACATGAAAAACATATGTGCAAGGGGTTTAGGCCTTCTTTCCCTTTTCTTGGCTTCTAGTCAGAGATACCCTTGGGGGTGTTCTAGATTGGCGACCTCCTTTTGAATTTGCTCCAAATGTGGACTTGAATTTTTGTGAATACTTTTGATTCATCAAAAACATGTTGTGTTGGAATATCTTACGGAATTGGTCATATACCAAATTAGGATCAACGTCAGAGCTTGGATCCATCTTTGAGGGAGCTGAAGTTAGGTACAAGGATAAAAGGGAACATATTTTTAGGGGGGGTATGCCAAAGATGTGGAAAAATACAACTAAACTCCTTAGTTTAAAATTCAGATCGTCCAAACACTTCCTCACAAGCAACAATCAAGACCACATCATAACATAGCAACACTTAAACAATCATAAAGATGAGTTCACATTTAACCATTACAAGGGCTGGATGATGGCGCGGTGATGATGGTGCCAGAAAACTTGATGGCATTTGTTGATGAAGTAAAATGACCGGCCAGTTGGTAAACCCCAAGAGAAGGTTTTGATGAATATAGCAGCAAGTTTTCCCTCAGTTAAGAAACCAAGGTTTATCGTCCAGGAGAAAAGTAGACAGTGATGGCTGAAGGTGATGCTTGCTAGTTTGCGACAGCTTTGGACAATTTATATATGGTGCCTCGTCCAAGCTTTGCTTGCTAGATGCAACGCAGAACCTGCACACACACAACCAAGTACTTTGCTCCCAACTTGCGATGAGGTTGTCAATCTCACCGGTTTGCTTGAAACAAAGGTTATGAGCGTATCGAGTGGAAAATAGTAGAGTATGCAAGTAAAGTAAATAGTGTGAGTAAAGTAAACAGGTGAGTAAAGTAAACAGGTGATAACAATATGATGGAAATAGGACCGGGGTCCATAGTTCACTAGTGGTGTCTCTCCATAAGATAAATAGCACATGCTGGGTAAACAAATTACAGTTGGGCAATTGATAGAATAAAGATAAACGTGATATGTCAAGAAGATCACTATGAGATTTACTCTGGGCATTACAACAAAATACATAGACCGCCATCCAACTGCATCTATGACTAATAATCCACTTGTGGTGAATCAATCCGAGAACTCCACAAGTATTAAGTTGCGAACAACAGATAATTGCATTAAGCAAAGTGTGTAATGTAAACAAAGCATATGCCCTTGAGCATATGCATGTTGTTTTCTCCCTAGTAGCAACAGCAAATCTACAACCTTAGAGGTTTCTGTCACTCCCCCAGGTTAAGCAGAGGCATGAACCCACTATCGAGCGTAAATACCCCACTAGTGGGAAAAGGCTTATAGATAGATATTTTATCAGTGGAGCATATTTTTCAATATGCTCCACTAGTATTTACTAGTGGCGCATTTTGTAATATGCTCCACTGATAAAAAAATTATTAGTGGCGCATTACTTCCAATATGCGCCACCAATAATACTGTGGGACCCACCAGGAGGGTCGTCGACAAAATATCTTAAGTTATCAATGGCGCATATTGTAAATGCGCCACGCATATTTGAGCCATTAGTGGCGCATATAGTGAATAATGCGCCACCAATAAGTCTGTGGGACCCAGCTGGGCCCCACTGGCCTGACCCTGCCAGAGTTATGCGTGGCGCATATGGCAATATGCGCCACTGATAAATAAAATATCAGTGGCGCATATTGCCATATGCGCCACGCATAACTGGTGGGGCCCACACCTCTGAAAAGGTGGCAGACTTATTGGTGGCGCATTTTTCACTATATGCGCCACTGATAAGGTAGGCCAGATCTATAAGTTGGCAGCCCCACCACCACCATTTCATTCTTCTTCATCCAACACCAAACTAGATCTAGGTCGTCCTCCTCCTCCCCACCACCTCAATTTCTCCATTCTTGTCTCCATTTTTGGTTTTTAAACCTACTTTGCTCCATAGTTTTGAGAGCGGATGCCTCTCTAAGTTGTAGATCTACTAGACCAACTAGGTGAGTTGTTTGAGGACATGCATGTGTGGATGTTTTGTGTGGCCAGTGGACGTCTCGCGTGCGGTGTACACGCATGCATGCATGCTTGTGTGTGGTGCATGAATGTTTACAGGTGACGAAGAAGCAAGAGCATGTTTGCCGAAATGTTGATTAACTTCCGTTTCGGCAAATTTTTGCACTACCCATACGTCCTATTTTTAGGAGAGGTCATGTCGAATTTTTCTGGCGACCATGCATGCATGCATATGTGTGTGTGTGTGTGTGTGAGTGCATGATGATGTGTGATTCATAAGGTACTCTCTTTTCTCTATACCACGCAGGCAACCATGGTCAGACACATGAGCGAAGGTCAAGTGGCTAGATACAAGGAACGCGCGGTGGCCGACATGAGGATGAACAAGAGGACCCACATAAGATGTCCGTGTCGAAAATGCAAACTCGGGAGCTTACTTGACCCTGATTCCGCAGACCTGGAGAGTCACCTGCTCACGCGTGGTTTCATGCCCGGCTATGATTCTGAAGATGACGAGGACGTCAACAATGGTGTTTCTGAAGACGAGGGCGTACATCATGATGATCATGAAGGAGATGGCGGCGGCGGACATGATGATGATGATCACGAAGGAGATGGCGGCGACGGACATGATGATGATCATCACGAAGGAGATGGCGGCGACGGACATGATGATGATCATCACGAAGGAGATGGCGGTGACGGATATGATGATGATGGAGAAGACGCGGCGTCGACCGGCACACAGACACGACTAACCTCAGCCTTGCAGGACCCACATATTCAAGAACTGCTCCTCAAGGAGACGAGCAATGCGAAAGCTGCTGCCAGAGAGAAAGCCAAGCTGGAGCAGATGGAGATTGACGGGAAAACTCCGTTGTTTCCTGGGTGTCGACCCGAGGATACACGCTTGAGCGTCACGCTCAAGGCTCTAGAGATGAAGGCGGAAAGCAAATGGACCGACGTAAGCTTCAATAAAAATATGAGATTCTGGCAAAAACGTCTTCCCAAGGGAAACACGTGTCCAACTAATATCGAGGAGGCCAAGAAAATCGTGTGCCCTCTGGACATGCCGTACGTTAAGTACCACGCCTGCATCAATGATTGCGCACTTTATCGGGATGAGTACGCGGAGAGAACCACATGTCCGGTGTGCGGCCAAGGACGATACAAGATAGGGAACAAGAAAGTACCTCGGAAAGTGGTATGGTACTTCCCTATCACTCCCCGTCTGCAGCGGTATTTCGTAGACCCTAAGGAAGCAAAGCTCATGCGATGGCACACAGATAGGAAGAAGACCGAAGATGATCCGCATAAGGGCAAGATCCTGACACACCCTTCGGACGCTAGCCAGTGGAACGCACTTGACATCGACTTCCATGAGTTCGGGGCTGATCCAAGGAACATCAGGCTTGGTATGAGCACTGATGGACTCAATCCGTTTGGCAACCAGAGTAGCACGCACAGTACCTGGCCCGTGTTTGTATGGCCGTACAACCTCCCTCCATGGTTGTGCACCAAGCAGAGATACATACACATGTGTATTCTAATTCAGGGCCCAAAACAGCCAGGTGTCGACATGCATTTGTATCTCGGGCTGTTGAAAGAAGAGCTAGCCACGCTAGTGGGAGACGCCTCCTCGTACGTGGGATGCATACTCAGAAGATTATTTCCCTTTGAGAGTCGCGTTGTTCACGACGGTGCAGGACTATCCAGGTTACAGTTACGTCTCTGGCCAGGTGAACCACGGACACAACGCATGTGTCAGGTGCATGGATAAGACCCCGCATCTCCAGCTACCAAGGGATCCCGGTTCCTCGAAGACCGTGTTCCAACGGACTCGGATGTGGCTTCGAATGGATCACCCGTGGAGAAAGCGCGGAGACCTGTTCAATGGTAAAGAAGAGCTTGAAAAAGCCCCACGTCCGAGGAGCGGTGAAGTAATCGATGACATGCTAGAAAACTGGGAAGAGTGCCCTTTGCCGGGAAAGAAGCGTCCGAGGACAAAGCCGCTGCATGGTGTGTGGAAAGCGAGGTCTGTTTTCTGGGACCTGCCGTACTGGAAATACCTCCACACGCCCCATAGCCTTGATGTCATGCACGTCACGAAGAACGTATGTGAGAGTCTGCTGGCCACTATCGTCAACATGCCGGATAGGACCAAGGACGGGCCAAAGGCAAGACACGACCTGGAATTCCTTGGCATCAAGAAAGAACTTCATGGTCCGCCCGATAATGATGATGATGAGACGATGGACGAAGATACTCAGGGTCCCCGCAAGAGGGCTAAGAAGAGGGATGTGGTGTTTCCCGCTGCCTGCTTCACTCTAAGTGAGAAGGAGCTCGAGCAGTTTTTTAAGTGCCTCCTAGGAGTTAAAGTTTCTCACGGTTACTCTGGGAACATAGGCAGATATCTGGATGAAGCGAAGAAGAGGTTCAGCGGGATGAAGTCTCACGACTGTCACGTCTTGATGACACAGATACTTCCCGTTGCGATCCGAGGGATAATGGACGAGCACGTCCGTGAGACGTTGTTTGGCCTCTGCAACTTCTTCGACGTCATCTCGAGGAAATCTATCGGCTTGAAGCAGCTCGACGCGCTGCAAGAAGAGATCGTCGTGATACTGTGCGAGCTCGAGATTTACTTCCCGCCCGCGTTCTTTGATATCATGGTGCATCTGCTCGTCCATCTCGTGGATGACATCATTCATCTCGGTCCAACATTCCTGCACAACATGATGCCGTTCGAAAGGCTGAATGGTGTTATCAAAGGATTCGTCTGCAATAGGTCCCGTCCAGATGGAAGCATCGCCAAGGGCTTTCTGACCTACGAGTGCGTCTCGTTTTGCCAGAATTATCTACGCACCGAGGAGGATGACACGGACGACCCTGTTGGTCTGCCTAAAAGGACGCACCTCGGTAGACTTGCCGGATATGGTCACCGCGAGGGTTTTCGCGCCTTGCATGTCGGCGTGAAGGGTCGACGCCCCGACTTTCTCCGGGCACACCTCGTCGCGCTACAGCACATCGAATTGGTTGACCCTTGGGTGGAGGAGCACAAAAGCTTTGTAGAGCAGAAGTTCATTGACCTAGGTCGACCAAGGAAGAAGGGAGACGTAACAAGAGAGCACAACTCCAGCTTCACGGCTTGGTTCAAGGAAAAGGTTCACGGCCTGCAGTCAACGCCTTCTACGGAGGATGAAAAACTCATTTTTGCATTATCGCAGGGCCCCGGGCACAACATGAGGACATATCAGGCCTACGACATCAACGGATACAGATTCTACACCGAGGAAAGGGATAAGAGTAGCGAATATCAGAACTCAGGAGTAACGATGCTATCCTATGGCGATGATGAAGCCACCGTGAAGGAAAGATTCTTCGGAAGGATCGAGGAGATCTGGGAGCTTGACTACGCCGGAGAGAAGGTGCCGATGTTCCGTGTCAGATGGGCCAAGAGCGTCCAGAAAGAGGGCCGGTATTTCACCACCATGGTTATACCTGATGCCTCCGCGAAGAACGCCTCCGCAAAAAACGAGCCATGGGTACTCGCGAGCCAAGTTGACCAATGCTTCTTCATCACCGACCCGTCAAAGCCAAGCCGTGTTGTCGTGAGGAAGGGCAAGAGGAGCATCATCGGAATGGAAGGACCCGCCAACGACCAAGACTTAGAAAAGAACGGCGATCCAAAGATTGAAGAGGAATTCGACAAGTACTTCGACAAGCCGACTGCCGCAGGAAGAAGGAAGACCACCCTACCTACTAAAGGTTGTCCGTTCACGAGAAGAAACCTCAACATTCCCGGCCTAAAGTATTCAACCGCGACGAAGAAAGGCAAGAAGATTGCAAAGAGACGCTAGCTCTAGCTAGCTAGCGTAGAATCGAGATCATGACATTTTTTGTGTGTATGGATATCGATGTTCGTGTGATGTACACGACGATATATATATATTCGTGGTTTATTGAATAAACTATTATGATACTCACAAATGATCGTGAGAAAAAAGTTTCTAAGTATTCATGTATATTAATTAGTGTTTTTATTAGTTACTAATAAATTTTGAAGTAGTTAGTATTAAAAAAATATAAAAAAATGTGTGAGGCAACCAGGAGTCGAACCCTGGATGCCCCAGATGCAGCACAGACACAGCTATACCACTGAGTCAAGCAAACGTTGTTGTCATATGGGTGAGCGTCGCGATATTTGACTAAGTGTCAAATATGCGTGGCGCATATAGCACGAAATGCGCCACGCATAGTTTACACTTAGCGAAATATCGCTTCGCCGGCTGAGACTTCTTTCCTTCTTCCCCCATTTCCCCCAACCCCCCCGAGCTCTCTGCCCTAGCCCGATCTCGCGACGATCTGCATCGACGCCGCTCTGCTCCACGCGCAGGTGCCCACTCTCACTCTGCTCCGGCCGCCGCGCCCGCCTGGAGATCTGCATTGACGCTGCTCTGCTCTGCGCCCTGGTGTGCAGTCTCGCTCGATCTGCTCCACCGCCGCCCGCCTGAAGATCTGCATCGACGGTGTCCCCTGCGCTCCGTCTTGGCCGTCCCCTGCGCTCCGTCTCGGTCGAAGCCGTCTCTTTCCCCTGCGCTCCGTCTCGGTCGAAGCCGTCTCCGTCTCGGTCGAAGCCGTCTCCTTCCCCTGCGCTCCATCTCGGCCGTCCCCTGCGCTCCTTCCCCTGCGCTTCGTTGGTGAGCAATCAACTCCGCCAAGGTCGCCTACATCCTCCAAGGTATGGTGCCGCACCTCGATCCCCCCTCTATTTTTCAGTCTTTCTTAACTGGCCAAATAGAGAATGTCTGATTTTATCCATCACCATTCTGCTGCTGTGGTTTATCCTTCTATTTTGCAAAGAATTAAGCAACAAATTGTATATTGTACTTCACTCGGGCTTAGCGCCATAGAAGCAACAAATATGCAGCCGATGAAGTTGACAATATGCCCTTGTTTGTACTTCACTCCCTGTAGAATATCCTAGATATATCACACACCAAAGAAGCAACAAATTGTAGAAATGGTAATCATGCTGCTTTAACCTTGAACTTAAAAGCTTGTGTATGCAATGGACTACCATTATAAGATGCTATTTTTCTGAACTTAGATATACCAGAGCTAACAGCCTGCTCACCCAATAACATTTGATTCAGTTCAACTATAGTTGCAACCAACACAACCAACTTAGCACCTTCAGTTTAAAGGCTTTTCTGCCTTTAGAATATGGGGTAGTGCTGGTCCCTCCTTACAATAAGAGAATTTCGCTTATCACCAAAAGGTTCACCACTATGATGTATACTTCTCTTAATAAACAAAACTCTCTGGATCTCCTGTGGTGTGTTTCATGCTGATAAAAGCATAGACAGGGGGTCATGATGTATACTTTGCTAGAATTGTTGCCCCTTCCTGCTATTATTATTTGCTATAAAAAAGATAACCACCATGTACTTTGGAGTATTGATTTAAAGATGAACTATGAACTTAACTGTGTTGTTGATGGCTATGAACTTAACTGTGTCATGTTGCATAAATCTATTTAGCTGTTATGTATGTGCACTGCTGACTTCACATTGAAAATTAGAATAATTCTCTTAGGGTATACCTTTAATTTCTTTTGACTGAATCTGTTTAAGCAACTATTTAATTTTGCAATTTGTGTGGAGTTGTGAATTTGTGCCAGGGACATTTATTATATCCTTGACACCAGAAAGTGCCAGCCCTAGCTAAGTTTGTAACTATACATAGTACTGTAACTATACTTTCCCATTATTTGACACCAGAAAGTGCCAGCCCTAGCTAAGTTTGTTTAGGAGGGAGGTCATTGTCCAATCAGTGAAGGATGTACATGTAGCAGGGACATTTATTATATCCTTGAAAATATTTATCTTTTTCTGTCCATCCTTACTATGCTGACCACCCTTGTCTAAGTGTTCCCAGTATGTATGCTGAATCAATAGTTGTACACATGCTTGATGTATACTATAAGATATGCATTTTTTGAGATTGACCTGATGCATAATACAAGATACTGCTGGGACATTCAGTAGACTGTTTTTTGATGGCTGGGACATTTTTTGATGGCTGGGACATATATATGCTTATATACATATTAATCTGTTAAATATTTGTGCTATAGTGTGTGAGATGTGGTGCCTTTGGGCTATTTTTTGTAGCTGTGGTTTATAGTGTGAGATGTGTAGCTGTGGTTCATGAATATGCTAAGCCTCCATAGCTCACAGATTATATGTGAATTCCTGTTGCTGCTACTGCTGCTGCTTTGCTGCTGCTACTACTGCTTTGCTGCTGCTACTACTGCTTTGCTGCTGCTACTGCTGCTGCTTTGCTTTGCTGCTACTACTACTGCTTTGCTGCTGCTGCTACTGCTGCTTTGCTTTGCTGCTACTGCTGCTTTGCTTTGCTGCTACTGCTGCTTTGCTTTGCTACTACTATTGCTTTGCTGCTTTGCTTTGCTGCTGCTACTACTGCTTTGCGGCTTTGTGAATTCCTGGAATATGTATATATGTGAATTGCTGCAGGTTATTTCTAAATGAGTTACCCATTTCTCCCGAAATGTCGATTTACTTCCGTTTCGGTTGAGAAATGGGCACTCCTAGGTCAAAAAACAGCAAAGGTCATGCCGAATTTTTCGGTCGACTCTAGCTTAATTAATTATTGTACTAATTAAATTATTACATATTTTGTATGAAGTGCCGACATGTCGAGCGGAGACAAAGACGTTGGGGCTGGCCCTTCTCAGCCCATGAGCGTCGAAGAGGAAGCAAGAAAAGCCAACCTTAAGTTTTGGCGGCTTGGCGATGACTTGAGCGGGTCCGACGAGGAGGCCAAAGAAGCTGCGGCCGATGAAGTTGGCGAGGAGGCCGAAGGAGGTGCAGCCGATGAAGTTGACTCGGAGTCCGAATATGACTTCGAGGCCGAAGATGGCGACGATGCCGGAAGCAGCAATGGCGACGAGGAGGATGACTTAAGTAGTCATGGTGGCAGTGACCGCATGGACGTCGGTGGATCGGACGCCGCCGCTAAGAAGAAGAAGAAGGAAAGGCAGGATCGGACGCCGCCGGTACTCGGCACCAAGCTCGAAGAGTTCACGTATGTGAAACCGAGTGGCCAACCCGTGGAGCCTGCGAAGCTTGCCGCTGGGTACAGCTTGCAGCTTGGGTGCATCGTGCGGGAGAGCATGAGCATCAACCAGAAGAACATAAGAGCTAAGGGCAATACGCGGTTGCGCGAGCTACTCATTGAGAAGCTTCACAACCGATACCAGTTCCCAGAGCCGTTCAATAACAAGAAGATCAAAGGGAACAAGGTAAACAAGTTAGCCCTCACGAGGATGAGCACTGCCTTGAGCAGCTGGAAAAGTCGAGTGAAGAAGAGAATTCTCGCCGGCAAAAGTTGGGAGGAGATAAAGAAGGCCGAGCCGATGCTCGATGAAGATGAGTTCATCAAGTTCAAGGATGCGTGCCTCACTCCGGAAGGTATCGAATGGACCGAGTGGGGGAGGCATATGCGGGACCTCAACATAGGTAACCAACGCTGCGGAGGCGGCGGTTACCGAGGAAAGAAGGCCATTTGGGCAAAGGAGGACGCTGAGTATGCCCGTCTAGGGAAAGAGAACCCGTGGCACAAATTCACGGATGAGCAGGTGATGCAGTTTGTCCGTGCCCGCTACTATCTCCACCCCGAACTCAAGGAATTCGTTACCGACGACGATGATGTGAGGAAGTTCCAGAAAAAGCTGGTAAGGAATTTACCGCGCATCTCGATCGAGTCGATATGCGTTCTAAATTTCTAAATGGCCATGTCTTTCCTTCTCTGCAGAGAATCGAAGAAAGATCTTGTGCTTCAAGTTCGGGCTCATCCCAGGGGTCGACGGCGGACCCGCGGTGGGACACGCCCTTCAACAGGGCGATAAACGTGATCAAGGGGAGAGCCAAGTCCTTGCCGCCGACTTCAGCTGGCCGCGTGGCCGGCTATGGTGCGTACGACAAGGTTGGCGACTTCAAGAAAGAGGACCCCGAGGCGAAGAAACAGAGGAAGGCCGCGGCAGCGGCGGCGGCGGCGGCTGCGGCCGCCGCCGCAAATGAAAGACGCGAAGTTGAAAAGCTCCGGGAGCAGATGCCGGACCTGATCGCCCAGCAAGTGCAACAGAAGCTCCGCGAGATCATTCCCGATGAGCTGTGGGAGGGGCTTGCTGCTTGGAATGCGGCAGGTCGACGAGGGGCGCTAGTGGTGCCCAGCATCTCCGGCAGCAACTCTATCCAGCATCCCCAACACACTCCATAAGGTGGTGAGCGGCGGTGATCAGTTGGCAACCGGCTGTGGTGAGCAGTTGGAAACCGGTGGTCCCATCCAGAAGAAGCACCACCGGAAGAGGACCAAGAAGGATAAGCCGTCTGCGAGCCAGCAGCCTATCGGTCCGAAGAGGCCCAGGGTTCACGATGACCCGATGTCACAACCCGCTAAGGGCACCTTGCAGGGCATAATTCATGAAGCTGGAAAACCGATCATGACTGAGGAGCAGGTCGCCCACGCGAGTGGAGCGATGGTGAGCCTTATGCATGGTATCCTGTATCTGGAGGAGGGCCTTCTTAAGGAAGCAAATCCATCGTACCCGGTTTTCCCGGTGAAGGTTCCAGCGGACGTGGGCTTCATCGATGATCACCCCGCGGATATCTTCTTCATATCGTACGAGGACGTCTTCAAGCTTTTCAACGCCAAACGGCTGGACTATAACTTGGTCCGCCTATACGCGCTCCAGCGGGCGATGAAGGTCAACAGAGAGGAGAACCCTGGCGTCGCAATAGCGGACCCCTACTACATGCGTGAAGGCATGTTGATGAATCCAGCGAACCGTTCCAGAGCAAAGGAGTACCTCCAAAACTTCCTGCTGGACAACAAGAGTAAAAAAGACATACTTCTTCCTTACTTCCCCGAGTAAGTGCACACTCACTCGGCCGCCGTAATAACTTGTCATTTCTTAGCTCATTTTCCAACATTCTTTCGTTTCAACTGTTTTGCGCAGAGACATATACTGCACATTGATCCTCGTTGCCCCGAGGTACTCGGTAGCCGTCTACTTAGACTCGGGGAGTGAGGGAAAGACAAAAAACTACGCCTACATCAAGGGTGTTCTAGATGATGCTCTCGAGGGATACGCCAGGAAGGGAGGCGACTTCAGGAAGGGGGCGGAAAATGTCAAGGACGGCAGACACATGTTCAAGCACGTGATCAAGTTCCCCTGCGTCAAGCAGCCGCCTAACAGTGTCAAGGAGGCCTTCTACGCCCTCCATCACATGCGGGCGATCATCCAGAACGAACACAGGCTTACAACGCCAGCTAGTGTCCGAGGATGGGCCGAAGAGCATGCAAGGATCGAGGATGCTGAACTTAGGGACGACTTCTTCCGCATCCAGAATCAGATTGCGACTATCTTGCAAGAAGATGTCATCACAAGGGGCGGAACCTTGTCCTACGCCAGACCGTTGGCTAAGCGCGAGATTGAAGACCGGTTACAGAAACAGCGTGACACTAGGACATGGACAACGAAAGATTGCTACAAACCGTTCCTGGAGCCATGCCAACCAAAGTGATCTTCATGATTCTTCCTAGTCGTTTAAGCGTGTATGTCAATCGTATGTGCTTGAGTCATAAACTTTACCGTCTGCAACTCATTCCGGTGTGTGTGTGTGTGAGGTGTAAACTTATAACTTGCCTTAGTCAAAAGCATCGTTGTTGGACTTATTTACTTTTGTATGCGGGATCCTTGGGTTATTTGTTATATCGTCCTGGTTCACTCTTTGTATACATGATCTTTATTTCACTCCAACTTAAATAATTCATATTTTATTTTGTATCATATGTAACCCTTTTCTTATAGCTTGAATACTATATATATGGCTTTGTCTACAGAGATGCCGAGATGCTACGTGGTGTACAAAGGATGGGTACCAGGAGTCTACGATGAGTGGGAGGATTGTCAGAAGCAAGTGAACAAGTTCAGCGGCAACTCCTACAAGGGGTATCCAACGAGAGCGCTAGCGGAAGCTAGGTGGAGGATCCACCTCCTAGGAGAGCGGAGAAACAACCGGATGAAGACCTTGATGATCGTGCTCCCGGCGGTCTTGCTCACCATTGCGGGTGTAGTCTACTCGGTCTTTTGGTGAGATGTGTAGTGTGTGTAATGCGTAATGTGTGTAATGCATGGACTTGGGCTATATATGCTCTAACACTTGTAATATTCGGAACTTTGTCACTATATTATGGATCTAATTGTTTGTGATGATATATTTGTTTTGTACTGTATGCTGTATATTCTGGTATACCTATATATACTTTTGTGCATTGCTGTCTATAAATACCAGAAAATATTAGTTTTTTTTGGACCTGCACGAAATATCAGTGGCGCATATCACAGGTCTATTGGTGGCGCATTATCTATTGGTGGCGCATATATCAATATGCGCCACGCATAAGCCCTCTAATGGCGCATATGATATATGCGCCACCAATAATCATATTATGCGTGGCGCATACAGTAATGCGCCACCAATAAACTGTTATTGGTGGCGTGGCATGGGTGGCGCATACCATATGCGCCACGCATATCAAAAATAATGCGCCACCTATAAGCATTTTTCCACTAGTGCCCCCTCTTGGAGTCACTAGCAACTACTCGGCCAAGATAGCTACTAACAACGGAGAGCATGCAAGATCATAAACAACATAGAGATAACAAAAGATAATATTCAGTACAGCAACTCAATCATAAACACCAATATTCATCGGATCCCAACAAACCAAATATGTAGAATTACATAATGGTGATCTCAATCATGTAGGGCAGCTCATGAGATCTAAACATGAAGCACATGGTGGAGAAGACAACCATCTAGCTACTTCTATAGACCCATAGTCCAAGGTAGACTACTCACTCATCGCTCCGGAGGCAAGCATGGCAATGAAGAAGACCTCCGGTGGCGATTCCCCACTCCGGTAGGGTGCCAGGAAGAGCTTCTGGACCCTCCTGATCTTCGGGTCGACGGCGGCGGCGGATCGCGATGTGTTCTGGAAAATTGATCGGGTCCTTAGGTTTTCTCCATTGGGGGGTCTTTATAGGCGAAGGGGCGATGTCAGAGGAGGGGCCAGGTGGCCTCACACCATGGTGGCGTGGGCTAGGGGCTGGCCATGCCACCCTGGCATGGGGGCCCCTGGTGCCCCGCCTCCTACTCTCCTTTGGATCTCTGAAAGCTTCCAGGTAAAATATGACTTCAGGAACTTGTTTCGTCCAATTCTGAGAATATTTCCTGTGTATCACTTCTGAAACACAAAAACAGTAGAAAACAGGGAACTGGCACTATGGCAACTTGTTAATAGGTTAGTTCCAGAAAATGCATAAAAGTGCCACGAAGTGTAACGAAACAATAGGCAAATGGTGTAAAAATAAGCATGGAGCATAAAAAATTATAGATACGTTTGAGACGTATCACTGGACTCGCATTAGAAATGGAGGATACAATCTTTTTCCTACGGCGCGAGAGTGAACCTATGAGGTGATCTCACTCGTCATCCTCAAGTTCTGAAAGGATAGAGGGGTAGTCCGATCCCATGATGCGAGCGAGATATTGATTTTTGGGTGCTTCATCTCCACTCGGGGCTTCGAAGGATGATGCCTTGGAGGATGCTAACTTCTTGGTAAGTCGTTGATTTTTAGCCTTGAGGCAACACTCTTGAGTCTTCAATAAGGTGCAATCCATCCTTAGGAGGGTATTTTCCTTACGGAGTTTGTCTAGATCCTCCTGGTGGCACTGAAGGAGATACTCTAGATTTTCCATCTAGTGTCCAATCCGACATTCTGGGAAAGCTTCTACGGGGAGTCCATACTTGTCTCTCCGTCCGAAGTGCTGGTATGAGCTGTGTTGAAGCTCTTCTTTGTGGATCTCACATAAGCATGCCATGGCTTCTTGCATCACACGGATGACTCCGTCCATCCAACTTTTATCTAGAAATTTGCAGATTATATCCTTTGAGTTGGGGTCTTCGGGGTTCTTGTGAATACATGTCCTGATTATCCAATAGGATCTTTGTGGGGAAGTTCCTGGAAGATGACTCCTTCAATCTCGGGTGGAAGGCGTCCCACTCGGTCTACCAGATTCTTCAGTTCTACCTCGAAAGGATAGTCTCCATCTCCAACTCGACGATGCTCCATAGCGTTGACATCTACGATTTAAGAGGTTCTTCAGTCAGTGATCAAGTGTGCAATATTTTAAGTATGAAAAGTGTTTAACTTCGTATATTTTGAAAAAAGAGAGGAGAGACATAAGCAAATATTTTATGCGTATAATCATCTCTTTGTTTTTAGGAAAATATGGTCATGTCTATTGCCCATGCTAACTAGGGTCTCCTACAGTCAGGATGGCTCTAATACCAGCTCTGTGAGGGCCCCGGACAAGCTGTCTGAGACACCCGTTATGCATTCATTCACGATCCCATGATCAGTGTGTCATGAACAACATAACCGAACAGGTAATCAGATTTACAACATCCATACAACCGAATTGAAACAACTTACAATAATGGCCACATAGCCAAGTATTACAACAATGCCTCGTGGGCTAAGTCCAACATAATAAGCAGCGGATGAAAACAACAACATCGTCAAGCCCAAGTCAAGCCTTAACCACACAGGCAACTGACTGGGAGAACGTCCTAGTTTGCAAAGTCGTCATTGTAGTCTTCTTCACCATTGAACTCCTCCTCATAGTCTAGCCAAGTTAATAGCCAGGGACAAAGCCGTGAGTACATTGTGGAATTGTACTCGCAAACCACCTAAGAGGAATAATATGCAAAAGGTATGCTAGTACGGCTTGTAGCAAGGGTGGCTCTATGCTAAGTTTGTTTTCAAAAACTTTCTTGTGTTGATGTAGCATGTTAAGAACATGATCAACGATATTTCTATATCCTTCCAAAAACTTTTTTAAACAATTTTTAGTAAAATCTCTAGAAAGGGTGACCCAATTTGCCATTTCCTTTATTCCTATCTCAACTTTCCACGGTAGTACCCCCTTGGTTACTCCGAACCATCTCCTCTTTCCTTTATCCACAAAAATCTTTTAAAAACAAAACCAACACAGCTAAGTAAAGACATCCCAACTGTCCATGACCGTGGACACAGCTATTCGAATAGATTTACACTCTGCAGAGGTTGTACACTTTACCCACATCATTCAATAAATCCGCTGGGACTTTACCATGGACTGTCATACACATATGCGGGCTTCAGATAATCGATCAAAGCCTTTCACTTAGTCACCCTAGTATACGCACCTACCCTACGGGCTTAACCTCTCCGGCACCATGGTAGTCCCCTACTCCACGACACCATCGCCACAACAAGAGACCCGTAGTATCGCCCGGCTGTAGACCCCTATGGTGTATTGCTCCAAAATTTAGCAACCCGGCTTCAAGGGATCAAACACCCTTATAGAGTTGTGAGGTAGCCCATACTAAGACAAATAAATTACGGACTAAGCCCCATCCCATTCCAGAGTAATGTGGTTGCACGGGAAGGTTGGATCCGTTCAATTACATAGAACCATGTGTTGTTTTTCCAAAAACTCCACCTTTCCGCCAAATCCTCTTTGTCAAAACCTCCACAAGTTTTCCTTTCAAACTTACACTTGGTAAGGCCAAAACCTCATCAAGGTTTTAAAAACATTTCCCAAAAGTTCTTGAGTGTCCCATCCTAGAGTTTTTGCTCCACTAACAAGGCTACAAGGGGTGACATGATAGTAAGCATCAAGCTACTACTAAATAATGGAGTAAGTAGGTATCAAGGGGTGTCATCTTAAAGATGATATCAAGTGACTAGTGGAGCCTAGTCGCCAATGAATCGCTATCGAGAGGTAATAGCAATTACAAAATAATGCATCTTGAATAAACATAAATGGAAAGACTTGCACAATTAAAACTAGGATCAAGATATGCAACAAGTAAAGGTGGCTTGCCTTGGGTGGCTATTTGTCCCTAGAATTCTTCAAATTCTTCAAAGTCTTCCTCACCAAACTCGTCAAAGGTCGGGTCTAGCGTCGCAAAAAGAAAAATAAGGCATGAAATCAACATAGAAGCATACACACCATACCAACACACCACAACAATCAATTCAAGATAATCACTCTAAAAGTTCAGATATCTGGTTTATTACCACACAAAGTTGCTGCAAAACTTTATCAAAGTTTTAGGGTTTTTTCTAACATTAAGAGTTCTCTTAATAAGCTTCAACAAAAATTTGAATTCAATCAAAGCATGGTTCAACAATAAAATCATTATTTAAACTACACAAGGGCTAAGGGTAAGGGACTAGTGGTAAAATAAATATAAGTTTATTGTTAATCTACTGCAACTTTACCCAAGTAATGTGGTCAATTTAACTGAAAACTAAAAGTATTTTAAAGTTTCAGATTTTGAAATAAAGACCAAACAATACTAAAGCACAATAATTAATTCCCCATAAAATAAACATAGAGCAAGAAGATGTGGGGATAGTACTAACAAATAGCTAATGAAATTTGGAATCTAGGGGCGTTGGTTTCAGGTCAATCGGGTTTGTAGATTTGAAGTTATTCAAATTTGAAGCCAGCAGTTTTTAAACAAAAGTTAAAATTGGTTTCCTAAAAAAACTGCGTGGACCGGAAGCTTACTGAGCCGAGAGGGGCTGCGCAGGCCAGCCCAGCAGTGCACCCCGGCGCAGGGTGGGAGAAAAAAAGGGGCCAGAGGGAGGGCCCACCTGTCAGCGTGTTATAAAGCCCGAAAGGGTATCTAGGCTCCCTGGCCGTTGGATTATAAGACGATCCGATGGCTCAGGTGTGTCTTCCCCACCTGGACACGCGCACAGGAAGAAACCTTAACGGGTTGATTGTAACACCCCACTTTTTGTAACCCTGTTTAAGTCGTGTTTAGTGAGCCAAAAATGAGGGCCAACAAAAACTTTTTGAGCAAACCTCTGGAAATATGTTTCTTGCTTGTTTGTCTTGGTTCTTATGTTAATGATGTCTGCTCGAGTTGCTTATTGAACACCTTTATGAACCAACACAACCCTTGTGCCCTTGTGATCATGCTCTTATTTATGCTTCTAGCTATTTTACAAAACCATTATCTTGGCAAACTCTCCTTTGTATTCGAATTATTTTCTTTATCCAAATAAGCGCAAAGATTTATTTTCTTGAGACAGAGCTTTTATGAAAACTAAGTATTTACAAAATTATCTGGACCTACAAAGTAGAGTGGTCCCACTAATTTTCAAACTTTTACTTTGTTGATATTTACGAAAGGATTTCAAACACCTTTGAGAAGACTTTACAAAGGAGATGTTTATGTCTCCATTTGTTTCTAAAACTATCTACCAAAGCCTTACTCCTTTATTTGAAACTCTTCTCTACTTGACCATGGCATGATCACTGAGCACTGGTTCAATCTTTGTTTCTGATAATGCTAGATTAGCTGCAAATGATTGACCTGGTGTGGTGAGTTGACTTTGTGTGACTTGTTTGACTTTGGTGAATTATTTGTGTGTAAATATAATCCTCAGATAGGCCTGTGGCCTAACCTATTCAAAACTCATCAATTTATATTTTGTCCCATGTAGGTCATTCTCAATCTATCTTTCAAATAAAACCCATCTTGTCATTTTCCTCTCAATCCTGAATCCCTAACTCTAATGTCTTAGTCTTATCATGAGACATTAGGAGCACCATTTTGTGGGATCTTAAAACAAATCAAACTAGCCCAAGGAAAGCACCCCTAGTGTTACTAGAATCATCTACATCCCATCTTAGAAGGCTCCTCTCGGCTATCACAAAATATTTTCTTGCAGTCATTTTGTCAAACACCTAGTGTGTAGACTATCTTAGTGTCTGTTAACAGATTCAATTTTCCAACACCTATATTAAGCTTATCAATTCTATCCATGGCAATGTACCTTCCTAGAACTCATATTTGGCATGTGATCTTCCATTCTTTACATTACCACTTGGTCATTTGAGGTCATCTGGTACTTGCTCTAATCCTGTTTTTGACCCTAATCAAATCACTGACCATTTGACTATTATCATATGCACTTTTGCTCACACTTCTAGAATTCGAAATAAATTGTTCAGAGACCATTCTTTGACCCATTCCTCTTCCTTTTGATCTACCCTAACTATCTATGCACTTGCATGTGCATCTTGACGTATGTCTCCTATCTTTGTGACTAAGTTTTGAACCCTAGTCAAAACTGTTTCCACCTTCTAGTATTCCTAAATCCTCTTGGTATTTTGTCAAACCTCAGCATAAAATCTCTCCATAACTTCATTTCCTCTCTTCTAGCAACTGAAAATGTGATTATTGCAAAATATCACTTTTCCTCCATCAAGAATAGCTATTTCTCTATCTCATCCTTCTTGTTTAACAATATGCATATGATTGGTAACCATATTATTCCATGCATCTTTTTCTTCTCATCAAGCATCTTATAATCTCCTACTATGTTCTCCTATTCCTATAGGAACCTGTGGACCCAAAAACCCTAGTGGTCCATACTTAAAGTTTCAAAATCTTGTTCCAAATGGTATAGTGCAAACCTCCACATTCCAATTTCGGTGATCTTGCTAGCATCAAGTAAACTCCTCCCAAATTGGCAACATGGTTAATCTTAGCAAATCACACCCATCTAATCCATTGTGCATGCCATCTACTATGAGCCCCTAGTTATTTCCATCTATCATTTCTGGAATCTAGTGCAAAGTGTATTTCGGGCCAATCTTCAAATACCGAAACTTTAGTGATAAATCTAATTTGGCAAAGCCCTCATACCATACTAAAAAATTCTCACCATTTCCCTTGAACCATTCCAATATGCCCATGCTTGAAATCCATCTCATCTAATCAATGCATGCATCCAACACCATTTCCACCTCTAGTCACCAAACTTCAATGAAACCTCACCAAACCACCACCTTGACCGTCCCAGCACCCCCTCACACCTCTGGTCGAAATCCTACTGTAGCAGCACTCTCTCCTTTGTCCTCTAGTATTTGGAAAGGAGGAAGAAGAGGAGGATTCATGCAAATCTTTAGCCAATTTAAATAAGTTGCTGCAGCCTCACCCCTCTGATCTTAGTCGACCAAGACACCCAATAGGACCCACCCACACTCCCCACCGTCCCTCTAGCCCAACCAGAGGCCCCCAAGCAGCCCCACAATGCCCAAACCGACTTACTCCATCACCCCTCTGATATAAAACCTACAGCGCACCCCAGCCCCTCTCTGGACCCTCATTCCACTCTCACACCCTCACCTTTCCCTCCTAGAGCACCAGGAACCACCCCCAGCATTGAACCAGAGAAGGAGAGAAGAAACCCTAGCTCTAAATCTGCAAGGAAGAAGGGTCAAATGCCACCACTCTGAACCCTGTCCGAGCTCATTTACTGCATTCGTGTACTTCCCTATACACTACCAACCTAACCCTACCCCTCTCTTGATCCAGGAACACCAAATCGATGACCCACTGCCGGCATGCAGATCTTCTTCCCGGGGACCAATCCTCCGCTGCCGCCCCTCTCCGAGCTCGCCGTCGGGCACCGCGCCACCCCGTCACCTCCTCGTCGTCAGGGAAAGCCCCTAGGTGAGCCCCCGCCACCTCCCTGTGCCGGCTAGGGTTTCCTCCCTGGCGAGTCGGGCGTGGGGAAGAAGACGGCCCCCAGCCATCGATCGGCTTCTAATCGGGCGGCCCTCCTTCTCCCGTACCGCTTTGGTCCTCCCGGCCGCTAACCGGCGGGCCCGACAGTGCGGCCGTTTGAGCGAATCGCCCGCGTGCAGCGGACGTAGGTGGGCCGACGCCGGATCGGCCCAGATCTGGCTTAGATCTGGCCCGTAAATAGTTTTTCTCAGGAAATTTCATTATTCTTTGTCCCAGATCTGCAAACTCCCGAAATTCGTAGAAAATTAATTATAAGCCCAATTTGGAGGTTTCAAATTTCTATGAACTCCTTAGATTACTATCTACCCTGTGGTACTGGTTGCATGTCATTTTAAGCCCTCTAGAATTACTTGAATTTAAATTGGTAGATTTAGTTACTTTTCAATCAAAAATCCAAATCTTTAGTTTTGTATATTGTATTGCTGCATTTCCAATTTTCAGTGATGCTATGTGGTACTGTGAAGCTTGAGAAACTGGTTTTACTATTTTAGGGGAATTTTATTGCCTGCAGTAATTATTTTGGTGTTAATAAAGAATTGCATTGTTTTTATTTATTGTGCTCAGTCGGAATATTATTTTTGGGTGATTCCAACTTCAAGTGGTAGATTATTATGTTATCTGCCTTGATTCACTGGTTTTGCTATTTTAGGACTTGTAATCTTGCAGTAGTAATTAAAATGGCATAGTGTGTAATTAATTTTAGGAAAATCATCACTTGCAGTAGAATTAGAATTTGGTGTTGAATCCAACTTTGTTGGATCATGCTCTTGAAGAGCTTTCCAGAGCACTTTACCTCATATTTTTCTGAGAATCAAAGAATATATGGGGATTATTTTGGTGCCCTAGTGTTATTCTCCTATTGTTAAATTCATAGGAAATAAACCACATTTTTCAGTAAATCCAACTTTGGTAGTTTCTTAAGATTGTTGTCAACCTGCAAGATTGATAGAGGTGCTGTTTGATTCACTGGATGCCTGCATGCTTGGTTTGGTTGCTAAGTGGTGGTGTTCACATCAACCTAAGAAACCCTAGTTTCTAGTAGGTTTAATTTGCTAATTAAGAACCTTTAAAACATTGTTTGTTTTCTAAACTTGTTTGCTTCTGGTACTCTTCGATAAGATGGTATGAGTGCTGAAATGCTTGTGTCTTGTGTATGCATGTATGCTTATTGTGTGCTTTTATTTTTTTCGGCGATAGAATCGAACGAGGAGTGTACCGAGGAGGGAGAAATCTTTGAATATCAAGAGAAAGGAGATCATGGACAAGCCAACCAAGGCAAGCCATCTATCTTGTTGCATATCTAAATTCTAATTACACTGTTGCATGTCTCTCTCTCTCTCTCTCTTTTATTAAAGTGCATGGATTTATGTTGCTATAGTTCCTGTAGCAATTATTTGTTGACTCAAGCTCCGCGAGTCAAGTTGTTATCATCCATCGAGATGACCCCTTTACTACCTATTCCAATACCCCTGGAGTAGTGGCTTGTTGGTTAGCAATAATGCCTTTGATAAACTTTCTAGTGGAGCTAAAACTCTAGGATGGGAACACTCAAAGAAAATTTTAAAAATGCTTTCGAAAACCTTGGAGTAGTATCTACTCCACTGACATGTTTTCAAAAATGGATTTGGACAAATAAAGTTGGACTTGGAGTAAAAAGGAGTTGTGGTTTTAAAAGAAAAGACATTGGTGATTATGTACTCACCCGGGGCAATTTAATCCGTGCAACCACATTACCCTGGTATGGGACGAGGCTTAGTCCGAAGTTTATCTGCTTTAGTACGGGGAGCCTCGCACTATATAAGGGTCTGGAGGACCCCGGAATCTGGGTTGTCGCAATTGATGGGCAACAGTGTAGCGGGCCCGCCAATAGGCTACCCGTCTGGAAGACACTTGGGTTTCTCCCGCCGTGGCACTAGAACTACGCTCGGCAGAGGTAGACGGCCAGGGTTTGCCGGGGATGTATACTCCACTGGGTAGGCACCCGTGTTAAGGTGGGTAGATGGAAGACTATGATCGATTATCCGAAACCCGCATACTTGTGTATGACGGACCATGGTGGTATCCCGGTGGATTTATCGGATGGTGTGGGTAAAGTGTACAACCTCTGCAGAGTGAAATCTATTCGAATAGCCGAGTCCTCGGATATGGCCGGTTGAACTGGCTGTTGCCTAACCCAATGTCAAGTTTTGGTTTTATAAAAAGTGTTTTCAGGAAAGAAGGAAATTGGTGCCAGTTCGGAGTACTCGTAGGGTACTGTCGTGGCACAGAGGTGGTTCGGAGTACTTGCAGGGTACTGCCGAAGGTTGGAGATGGTCATGTGCGATTGACCGAGATTGATAAGAATGGTGGTCATGTTTGATTGACCCCGGCTCTTCTCCTAATAATAAGTTCCCCCTTTCCTAGAGCTTTTCTAAAGATGCTTTACCAAAAACTCTTCTTTAACAAGGATATAGAGATGTCGTATGACATGCTATATCGACACGAGAAATTGACTAGATAGGAAAAACTAGACTAGAGCCTTTCTCCTTGCTACAGCCAAATTGCATATTTGTCCTCTCCCCTTTAGATGGTTTGCGAGTACAATTCAAATGTACTCACAGCTTTGTCCCTGGCTATTAACTTGGCCAGATTATGAAGGCCATGAAGGTGATGGTGAGGAGTTCGACGACGCCTGTGCGAGCTAGGAACGTCTCCCAGTCAGTTGCCTGTAGGGTAGTAGGCATGACGTGGGTCATCAACGCTGCTTGGTATCCGCTGCTTAGTTTGAAAACTCGCCCTGCGTGGCATTATTAGTCTTGGTCATGTGACCAATTGTAAGACTTTTTATTCGGTACTGTAATGGATGATGTAATTCTGGTATCAGCTCGGTTATGTGGACTCACGACATACTGATCACGGGATCGTGAGTTGTATGCGTAACGGGAATTCCGGGCGGTAAACCGGGGTCCCCATAGAGTTGGTATCAGAGCCATCCTGACTGTAGGAAACCTTAGTTAGCATGGGCATTAGATAGGAAAGTAATATTTTGCTAAAACTATTTGCAATGGTTACTTCTTCTAAGTAACCAATAGTAAGGCTTATACCTTTCTCACCTCTTCAAAAGTTCTAATCTTATCTCTCTAGTTTCCAAAGATGTTTGAAGATTATTACTCCATATGTCTCATCTTCTTCAAAACTACCTGTTGGATGTTATACCCCAACTAGACCTGAAGCTTAGCAATACCCGATGGAGCAAGTATTCAGAAGGACGTCTCCAAACCACTCCAGCTGAAAAAGGGAAGAAGAGTTTGGATAAATATTATGCCTTTGGATCGCACCAATGGCTCTGTCAAGATACTAACCTTGATCCTCCCTGGACTTGCACATTTGCAGTCGCCAAGGACCCAGTACTTAGTTTCTTGACTAGTATTTATTAGGTCTGTTAGGCGTGTATGCCATCAATGGAACACTTCAGCAATCCCTCTGAAGATCTCACAACCAAGTGATGTGATACAAGAAGACTTACAAAACTGCACTTCCCAAGTCAACATCAACGGCTCAACAACACTGCAACTTCGCCACCAACTGCCATCAAGTTTCGACTAAAGCCAGAAGCAAGTAAATGAAGAAGTCAACAACTATGACCAATCATGACCCTAGGATGAATAGGACTAACCCCAAATGTCGCGCATTGTTAGGCATCATTGGTACTTGAAGTACCTCGTGTGATTCTTGCAATTGTTTGTTGACTGCCTTGTGTGTTCTAGATACTGTCTACAGTTGCTTGGTGTGTTTCTTTAGTGTGTACTGTTACCTTGTGATTGTGCTTGTTTTTGGCCTCTTGGCTGGTGTGTAAAAGAACCTTGGTGATGAAACCTCTCTCTACTGTGTGTTCCCCTTGTCTATTTACGTCAGCAAGAGTAGCATAGGTTAAAAACTAGAAAGCTAACTCTAACCTTGATAATGGAGGATAGTAACTCACCCCGAGCTTCGACGTGAAAACTTTGCTTCAAGCTTCGGCAACACCTCTCTACAACGACAAGGAAGCAGAAGATAGACCCGCCTGTACTACAAAGGACTTCTAGAAGACAAAGGCATCACTAACCAGGATCGCCTAACCGTAAATCTAGAGTTTTGCTAACATTGATGATACTCTCTTAACACCCCAACACTTGCTAATCTCCTCACAATCCAACTAACATGGAGCGTGTAAGTATCAAGGCCAAGACCTAACATTCGAAGATCAACCCGTTGTCGCCACTTGAAGCCCGAAGACTCACGTGCTTGATCTCCACTGAGCAAATAGAAGGATGAAGACTCTCCGAAATCAAGTCATCAATGTTGACTCTGCATTTAGAAATATCAATGGAGGTAGCAACGAAAAGAAGTGAAGACTGTTCTAACTAACTCGCTCGCTCGTCCAAATTTTTGACGGGTTTGAAAACCAATACTGACTTATGCCACAAGTAGAAATCCACGTGAAGATTTCTCAGAATATGAAGTCGACTCAAGATATCCCAATATACCTCAAGATTCTCAAGACTACAAAAAGCAAGATCTTCAATAGTCTCCACCGACCCGAAGACAAGAAGAAATAGGTCATCGACTACTGGAAGACACACCGTTGGTGGTGCACCGCCACCTGAAGTGTTTTTAGCCCAATCACAAGACGACCTAGAAGAATGGTTCCATTAGGACTAACCTATGCCTTGGTAGTTAGGAAGCATAGGAGACTAAGTTGATAAAAATTCGACGTGCCTATCAAGACCGAAGCATAGATGCTCTCATCTACCATCTGCAAGATCAAGATTAAAGGTCTATGCCAACATCAAGCTTCAAGGCATGACTCCAAGATCTGAAGATTCCATCAAGCTATGCGAGGGAAGAAGCGACTCCAAGCCAACAAGAGCTACCCGAGAAGCCTCGACTCTTCAAGACCTCAATCGCGAGTTGAAACCCTTCTAACTCTCGTAGGATCCTTTTTGGACATACTAGATAGCTTGACCCCACTAACCTTAAAAAGTGTCTCGGCACGGTTTCGACAAGATACTTTTGGCAACATCAACTCTTCAGTCATCAACTGCAGCAAGTGAAGACGATCTACATCTTCGGCAAGAGCAAGCTTTCGATGCAACTCGAAGTATCATCAAAAAGTTGGAAGAGCAACCTTTCAAAGTCTAACTCTAACCTAGTCTCTTCACCTCTCTAGTACCACACTTAGGAATCTCAGGACGAGATTCTGTTTAAGGGGGGAAGAGCTGTAACACCCCACGTTTTGTAACCCTGTTTAAGTCGTGTTTAGTGAGCCAAAAATGAGGGCCAACAAAAACTTTTTGAGGAAACCTCTAGAAATATGTTTCTTGCTTGTTTGTCTTGGTTGTTATGTTAATGATGTCTGCTCGAGTTGCTTATTGAACACCTTTATGAACCAACACAACCCTTGTGCCCTTGTGATCATGCTCTTATTTATGCTTCTAGCTATTTTACAAAACCATTATCTTGGCAAACTCTCCTTTGTATTCGAATTATTTTCTTTATCCAAATAAGCGCCAAGATTTATTTTCTTGAGACAGAGCTTTTATGAAAACTAAGTATTTACAAAATTATCTGGACCTACAAAGTAGAGTGGTCCCACTAATTTTCAAACTTTTACTTTGTTGATATTTACGAAAGGATTTCAAACACCTTTGAGAAGACTTTACAAAGGAGATGTTTATGTCTCCATTTGTTTCTAAAACTATCTACCAAAGCCTTACTCCTTTATTAGAAACTATTCTCTACTTGACCATGGCATGATCACTGAGCACTGGTTCAATCTTTGTTTCTGATAATGCTAGATTAGCTGCAAATGATTGACCTGGTGTGGTGAGTTGACTTTGTGTGACTTGTTTGACTTTGGTGAATTATTTGTGTGTAAATATGATCCTCAGATAGGCCTGTGGCCTAACCTATTCAAAACTCATCAATTTATATTTTGTCCCATGTAGGTCATTCTCAATCTATCTTTCAAATAAAACCCATCTTGTCATTTTCCTCTCAATCCTGAATCCCTAACTCTAATGTCTTAATCTTATCATGAGACATTAGGAGCACCATTTTGTGGGATCTTAAAACAAATCAAACTAGCCCAAGGAAAGCACCCCTGGTGTTACTAGAATCATCTACATCCCATCTTAGAAGGCTCCTCTCGACTATCACAAAATATTTTCTTGCAGTCATTTTGTCAAACACCTAGTGTGTAGACTATCTTAGTGTCTGTTAACAGATTCAATTTTCCAACACCTATATTAAGCTTATCTATTCTATCCATGGCAATGTACCTTCCTAGAACTCATATTTGGCATGTGATCTTCCATTCTTTCCATTACCACTTGGTCACTTGAGGTCATCTGGTACTTGCTCTAATCCTGTTTTTGACCCTAATCAAATCACTGACCATTTGACTATTATCATATGCACTTTTGCTCACACTTCTAGAATTCGAAATAAATTGTTCAGAGACCATTCTTTGACCCATTCCTCTTCCTTTTGATCTACCCTAACTATCTATGCACTTGCATGTGCATCTTGACGTATGTCTCCTATCTTTGTGACTAAGTTTTGAACCCTAGTCAAAACTGTTTCCACCTTCTAGTATTCCTAAATCCTCTTGGTATTTTGTCAAACCTCAGCATAAAATCTCTCCATAACTTCATTTCCTCTCTTCTAGCAACTGAAAATGTGATTATTGCAAAATATCACTTTTCCTCCATCAAGAATAGCTATTTCTCTATCTCATCCTTCTTGTTTAACAATATGCATATGATTGGTAACCATATTATTCCATGCATCTTTTTCTTCTCATCAAGCATCTTATAATCTCCTACTATGTTCTCCTATTCCTATAGGAACCTGTGGACCCAAAAACCCTAGTGGTCCATACTTAAAGTTTCAAAATCTTGTTCCAAATGGTATAGTGCAAACCTCCACATTCCAATTTCGGTGATCTTGCTAGCATCAAGTAAACTCCTCCCAAATTGGCAATATGGTTAATCTCAGCAAATCACACCCATCTAATCCATTGTGCATGCCATCTACTATGAGCCCCTAGTTATTTCCATCTATCATTTCTGGAATCTGGTGCAAAGTGTATTTCGGGCCAATCTTCAAATACCCAAACTTTAGTGATAAATCTAATTTGGCAAAGCCCTCATACCATACTCAAAAATTCTCACCATTTCCCTTGAACCATTCCAATATGCCCATGCTTGAAATCCATCTCATCTAATCAATGCATGCATCCAACACCATTTCCACCTCTAGTCACCAAACTTCAATGAAACCTCACCAAACCACCACCTTGACCATCCCAGCACCCCCTCACACCTCTGGTTGAAATCCTACTGTAGCAGCACTCTCTCCTTTGTCCTCTAGTATTTGCAAAGGAGGAAGAAGAGGAGGATTCATGCAAATCTTTAGCCAATTTAAATAAGTTGCTGCAGCCTCACCCCTCTGATCCTAGCCAACCGGGACACCCAATAGGACCCACCCACACTCCCCACCGTCCCTCTAGCCCAACCAGAGGCCCCCAAGCAGCCCCACAATGCCCAAACCGACTTACTCCATCACCCCTCTGATATAAAACCTACAGCGCACCCCAGCCCCTCTCTGGACCCTCATTCCACTCTCACACCCTCACCTTTACCTCCCAGAGCACCAGGAACCACCCCCAGCATTGAACCAGAGAAGGAGAGAAGAAACCCTAGCTCTAAATCTACAAGGAAGAAGGGTCAAATGCCACCACTCTGAACCCTGTCCGAGCTCATTTACTGCATTCGTGTACTCCCCTATACACTACCAACCTAACCCTACCCCTCTCTTGATCCAGGAACACCAAATCAATGACCATCTGGAGCGTTTGGTCAAGTTCCCCCACTGCCAGCATGCAGATCTTCTTCCCGGGGACCAATCCACTGCTGCCGCCCCTCTCCGAGCTCACCGTCGTGCACCGCGCCGCCCCGTCACCTCCTCGTCATCAGGGAAAGCCCCTAGGTGAGCCCCCGCCACCTCCCTATGCCAGCTAGGGTTTCCTCCCTGGCGAGTCAGGCGTGGGGAAGAAGACGGCCCCCAGCCGTCGATTGGCTTCTAATCGGGCGGCCCTCCTTCTCCCGTACCGCTTCGGTCCTCCCGGCCGCTGACCGGCGGGCCCGGCAGTGCGGCCGTTTGAGTGAATCGCCCGCGTGCAGCGGACGCAGGTGGGCCGAGGCCAGATCGGCCCAGATCTGGCTTAGATCTGGCCCGTAAATAGTTTTTCTCAGGAAATTTCATTATTCTTTGTCCCAGATCTACAAACTCCCAAAATTCGTATAAAATTAATTATAAGCCCAATCTGGAGGTTTCAAATTTCTATGAACTCCTTAGATTACTATCTACCCTGTGGTACTTGTTGCATGTCATATTAAGCCCTCTAGAATTACTTGAATTTAAATTGGTAGATTTAGTTACTTTTCAATCAAAAATCCAAATCTTTAGTTTTGTATATTGTATTGCTGCATTTCCAATTTTTAGTGATGCTATGTGGTACTGTGAAGCTTGAGAAACTGGTTTTACTATTTTAGGGGAATTTTATTGCCTGCAGTAATTATTTTGGTGTTAATAAAGAATTGCATTGTTTTTATTTATTGTGCTCAGTAGGAATATTATTTTTGGGTGATTCCAACTTCAAGTGGTAGATTATTATGTTATGTGCCTTGATTCACTGGTTTTTCTATTTTAGGACTTGTAATCTTGCAGTAGTAATTAAAATGGCATAGTGTGTAATTAATTTTAGGAAAATCATCACTTGCAGTAGAATTAGAATTTGGTGTTGAATCCAACTTTGTTGGATCATGCTCTTGAAGATCTTTCCAGAGCACTTTACCTCATATTTTTCTGAGATTCAGAGAATATATGGGGATTATTTTGGTGCCCTAGTGTTATTCTCCTATTGTTAAATTCATAGGAAATGAACCACACTTTGTTTTTCATTAAATCCAACTTTGGTAGTTTCTTAAGATTGTTATCAACCTGCAAGATTGATTGAGGTGCTGTTTGATTCACTGGATGCCTGCATGCTTGGTTTGGTTGCTAAGTGGTGGTGTTCACATCAACCTAAGAAACCCTAGTTTCTAGTAGGTTTAATTTGCTAATTAAGAACCTTTAAAACATTGTTTGTTTTCTAAACTTGTTTGCTTCTGGTACTCTTTGATAAGATGGTATGAGTGCTGAAATGCTTGTGTCTTGTGTATGCATGTATGCTTATTGTGTGCTTTTATTTTTTTCGGCGATAGAATCGAACGAGGAGTGTACCGAGGAGGGAGAAATCTTTGAATATCAAGAGAAAGGAGATCAGGGACAAGCCAACCAAGGCAAGCCATCTATCTTGTTGCATATCTGAATTCTAATTACACTGTTGCATGTCTCTCTCTCTCTCTCTTTTATTAAAGTGCATGGATTTATGTTGCTATAGTTCCTGTAGCAATTATTTGTTGACTCAAGCTCCGCGAGTCAAGTTGTTATCATCCATCGAGATGACCCCTTTACTACCTATTCCAATACTCCTGGAGTAGTGGCTTGTTGGTTAGCAATAATGCCTTTGATAAACTTTCTAGTGGAGCTAAAACTCTAGGATGGGAACACTCAAAGAAAATTTCGAAAATGCTTTCGAAAACCTTGGAGTAGTATCTACTCCACTGACATGTTTTCAAAAATGGATTTGGACAAATAAAGTTGGACTTGGAGTAAAAAGGAGTTGTGGTTTTAAAAGAAAAGACATTGGTGATTATGTACTCACCCGGGGCAATTTAATTCGTGCAACCACATTACCCTGGTATGGGACGGGGCTTAGTTCGAAGTTTATCTGCTTTAGTACGGGGAGCCTCGCACTATATAAGGGTCTGGAGGACCCCGGAATCCGGGTTGTCGCAATTGATGGGCAACAGTGTAGCGAGCCCGCCAATAGGCTACCCGTCCGGAAGACACTTGGGTTTCTCCCGCCATGGCACTGGAACTACGCTCGGCAGAGGTAGATGGCCAGGGTTTGCCGAGGATGTATACTCCACTGGGTAGGCACCCGTGTTAAGGTGGGTAGATGGAAGACTATGATCGATTATCCGAAACCCGCATACTTGTGTATGACGGACCGTGGTGGTATCCCGGCGGATTTATCGGATGGTGTGGGTAAAGTGTACAACGTCTGCAGAGTGAAATCTATTCGAATATCCGAGTCCTCGGATATAGATGGTTGAACTGGCTGTTGCCTAACCCAATGTCAAGTTTTGGTTTTATAAAAAGTGTTTTCGGGAAAGAAGGAAATTGGTGCCAGTTCGGATTACTCGTAGGGTACTGTCGTGGCACAGAGGTGGTTCGGAGTACTTGCAGGGTACTGCCGAAGGTTGGAGATGGTCATGTGCGATTGACCGAGATTGATAAGAATGGTGGTCATGTTTGATTGACCCCGGCTCTTCTCTTAATAATGAGTTCCCCCTTTCCTAGAGCTTTTCTAAAGATGCTTTACCAAAAACTCTTCTTTAACAAGGATATAGAGATGTCGTATGACATGCTATATCGACACAAGAAATTGACTAGATAGGAAAAACTAGACTAGAGCCTTTCTCCTTGCTACAGCCAAATTGCATATTTGTCCTCTCCCCTTTAGATGGTTTGCGAGTACAATTCAAATGTACTCACGGCTTTGTCCCTGGCTATTAACTTGGCCAGATTATGAAGGCCATGAAGGTGATGGTGAGGAGTTCGACGACGCCTGTGCGAGCTAGGAACGTCTCCCAGTCAGTTGCCTGTAGGGTAGTAGGCATGACGTGGGTCATCAACGCTGCTTGGTATCTGCTGCTTAGTTTGAAAACTCGCCCTGCGTGGCATTATCAGTCTTGGTCATGTGACCAATTGTAAGACTTTTTATTCGGTACTGTAATGGATGATGTAATTCTGGTATCAGCTCGGTTATGTGGACTCACGACATACTGATCACGGGATCGTGAGTTGTATGCATAACGGGAATTCCGGGCGGTAAACCGGAGTCCCCACATTGATGTCAGGGACGCGGGGGCTCACCGGGAGGGTTCCTAGGGCGCCGGCGGTGGTCAGGCGAGGTGGCGGTGGGGTCGCAGCGCGTCGGGGAAGGTCTGGCAGCAGAAGAAGCTCTAGCGGCGTTGGTCTCTGCGGACGATGCTACCGCCTTCTTCTCTGGTGGAGCTCCTAGGAACGGCTTGCCAGTAGCGTCTCTGGTCGAAACTACGCAGGGAAAAGATCAGCATTGGTTAGCAGAGGCAAGGGGGCGTTTGGTTGGAGGGAAAAAGGGCCGGGGAGGCTTGGAGCAGATGGCCACCTCCACGTTCCCTCGCAGAGAACTACGGCTCCTCGCTCGCTACAGCCAGAGGGAGAGAAGAGAGCAGCAATCTCGCGCCAGGGAGTGTAGTGGGGAGGGGAGTGGAGAGGTGTGAGGACTGGGAGATGCTGGGGCTGGGTTTTTATAGCGAGCAGAGGCTCGGGCGAGTGAGGTGGGCGGCGAACTCAACCAATAGACGGGCAAGGGCTGATGTGGGACGGTCGATGCTGCTGACGTCAAAGGGCATACGCCAGCTTCCCGAGGGTTCTGGCGCGTTTGATCGATCGAGCTAGGGCTGGCTTGGTGGGTTTCATTGGTTACATACTATTTCTCAGAAACGGGAACGAGAGAGCGTCTCGTTTGCTGGTCTCCCTCATGGCTGTACAAATGAGCAGAAATAAAAGAGGGTCAGGCAGGCTTGTTGCGGGCTGGGCCTCTAGCGTGAGGGAATCAGGGAGAGGAAGTGCTTGAAGTGTTGTTGGAATGGCTAAGGTATTTTATTTCCAAGATTTTGAAGGTGCTCAAATTGTGATTCAAAAAGAGCAAGAAAAGGATTTATTCAAATAGAAGAATTTGAATAAATGGAGTTTGATGTTATGGACAAATTTTTGAATAAAGTCCAAGATGAGAGAATGAGAGGCTTTGAGAATTCAAAAAAAAGAGGGGTTAGAAAAGGCTCCTACTTGATCTAGAATCATTAAAGTAAGAAGGGATAGTATAGATGTTTAGGTAATTTTGGAAATAAACAAGGATGCTAATGGGATATTTGTGGGCATTGCAAGTTTTATAAATTCTGGAGCAAGAAAGAAATGAAACCAAGATTTTCAAACACTTAGTAAAAGGATAAAGGATACCTTTACAAAGATTTTTTTTCTAAGAGAAACTTAGTGAGGTATTATTCGTCACATTAAACTTTTGATGTTCAAAACCGAATATTATTTTATAAAGGAATTTGGTAAGTCAAAGAATGGGATTTTTTGAGGGAACTATGTGTATGAGCAAGAGTTAAATAGAAACGTAGAATTGAAGTTGAGAGAGAAAAGAGAAACAATTTTATTTTCAAAATTACAAAAGAGAAGGTAATCTCATAGGTCACTTGGACATATGGTTTTTGGGTTTCATAAATAAAATAGAATGATTGTGAATGGAGGAGGAAAACTTGGCATGGACAGTTTTTTTCTTGAGAAAGTGAGTAAGACCAAAAAGATATGATCCGCATCTTAAGTCGAAAAGAAAGGAGGAAAACCAAGAGAAAAAAATTAAGAGTTTGCTAGAGATCAAGATACGAGGTTTGGATCGAGCTATGCTCATCTGCAAGTAGCTCAAGAATGAATGAGAAGGAAATGGGATGAGTTTTGCATAGAGGGTGATGGAGAGGATGAAGTTTAAGTTGTTGTTTTGAGGGGTTCCAACCTATAGTTTTTTTTAGAGCTAAAGATAAGAATAAACCTTATTAGGTAAAAACTAAAGGTGATGTGTTGGGTCACAGACCCGAGTAGGTAATATTACCAAATAAGAATTTTAAAAAGGTCAACACATATCAACACATGCAAATAACCAAACAACATAAGAAAAGTTTTATAAGGGTATTGTGCTATCAAGGTGATCATGTCATGGAAGATACTTTGAAAATGGCTTTGAGGAAGATAATAGTTTTGGGGGAGATAGCCTGGTTTGGGTATTTTATTTTCTCAAAAAGGAAGGAAGACATTATATCTCCTTTCTTAAAGATTTCTCCTATATGGTAGAAATACACTTGGAAAAAATTAGTAAAACATAAGCGTGTAAAATATCAGTTTTGTAATATAGTGGGACCAACTTATAGATCCCTATAGATCTTATAAATACATAGTTTTCGTGAAAAGCCTTTTTGTCAAAATAATCTTGGCAATATGTTTTGGAGAAGTGAAACCATTTTACGAAATGAGAGGTTGCCAAGATAATATTTTTACCAAATAGTTTTTAGTGTGACATAATCAAGAACACAAAAATGGTGTTGGTTAACAAAAAATTGTCTCCGGGAAACATTTCTAACAAACAAGGTTACTAATCAAGCAAGTCAAACATGCACAAAAGCTTATTGGGCTTGATCAATTAAAAAAATTGTTGGCCCTTATTTTTGCCTTAATAAACTTTGTTTAAACAAGTTTACCAAAGTTGGGGTGTAACAAGCTCTCCCAGCTTGATCTCGACCGTAGGATCTAGATCTAGAGGTGTGTAATAGATCATTAACCCGAAGGGGTATTCCCAGATCTGGAGCGTCCAATCTAAGTTTGATCCGATGGTTCATATCGTTGATCCAGCCGAACTGGTATCGACTAATAGGAACACGCCACGTGGCATCCCCCTGTTTAACCTAAAATTTGAATTAGAATTTAAAGACAGAAATAACTTGAAACTTTGGAAATTTATATTTATTGATTTGTTGATCCAAAAATTTCAAATAATATACCGTTGGAATCCATAGAATGTGTAGAATTCATTAGCACAATAAAATTTCATATTTTATGGGTTCAATTTGAAACTATTTTCAAATTGAATTAAACCTTTCTGTTAACTTATTTAATGCATATCCTTTGTTTTGTTTATCCAAAATTCACAATTTGGTAGTCATTGGAAAGCCCTTTATCTGTAGAACACATTAGAGCAATAAAAAGCCAAAATTGAGTCATGCACTCAATGGCTAAGTTCAAATATGTGCAAATCAGTAATTTGGACTTCATTTGAAATCTAAAAATGAATTTAAGATGATTCCAATTGGGTTGGCTTTGTTATACAGAGCTCTATCCAAATACAACAAAACATAATTTTCACATAACATAAATAATTGCAGTACAAATTAAAATGGTGGTGAATGCCATATTCAAACCCCTAAAATGGAAATAACCAATTAAATAAAAATATCCAGTGGACCCACTACCCAAAATAATTGGACTTAAGTGAGAGTATTCAAATTCATGAATGAGAATTTGAGTATACCTAAGTCATTGTGCAAATCTATCAATCACTTCATGTTAGAATCACTTGTCCATGATCTATCTTAATACAAATCTTATGCCATTTTGGAAATGGCCAAGTTGAGTGGATTTGTCCACATGACCATATCCTAAATATAAGAATAAAACTAGTTGATCTTAAAGTAAAATGATTCCTAATACTATCTTCCCATCATCCAACCCAATATCTATCTTAACAAAATAATCCCATGATCATTGTTATCCATTCTACCTTGAAATAACTACTCAATCTACAAATGGCTAATTTGGGTAAGAGATATCATACTCAAGTTAAACTATCCATTCTATCACTAAAACCTATACTCTAGCCGTATATTTCAAACTTGATAGTCAATCTTGTCACACCCTCATCCAAGTGTAAATATCTATTCCAAACTAAATCCAAAAATAATGGCTTATGCCATATATTGAAAAGCAAACCAAGTTAACCAATTTAATAATTATAATTGATAACCATGAACCCACTATATTTATCATTATCATTTCACCTAATCAAATCTCATACTATCCCAGTTCCATCTTATTGAACTATCCAAATTTCAAATGTGATATTTGAGTAATTCAATGTACCTCCAAATCGTTGAATCTTAAATAAATTTGATAATCCCATTCATCAAAGCCAAGCCTTCCAAGCCAAGCCTCATGCCATCATCCCCAAATCTTCGAACCCTAAGTGCAACAAACACAAAATAAACTGGATAACCAACTCTTTACTTTTGTTTATCTGCTTGATGTTTGTTGTTGTGAATGGTATGTTTATTTTGTGTTGTTTCTATCTTATAGTTTGTTTTGGGGAGCTACTTGAGCTATTGAGAGAAAGAGAGCTTTACCTCTGACAAAAGGCAAGTGACACACATGCTTCTACCCACTTTTACTACTGCATTAGTTATTTTAAGTAGTATGCATGATAGGTGGAATGTTCAACTATTTTATAAAATGCTTAGATCCTAGTAGTATGTAGCTATCCTTTAAACCCCACCTGTTAGGATGCAAAATACTTTGAAAAATATTGATGCCATGCTATGATCACTTGTTAAATGTGTTTTGTGAACAACTTAATAACTTCAACTAAAATGAAACACCTGGGTGGATTGGTTTGTTGATGGAGGCGAAGTTGAGTGTCTCCTGGGGCCTCATGCCTCTTGGAGGATGGGGTGAAACTCAGGAGTACACTTGTGGAATGCCACTTAGAAATAAAGAGGTTACCATGTCTTCCATGCTTAGAGTACTTCCAGTGCAACCTTATGACAATATGGGCTCTGTCTTGACTGATTAACATGTGAGGGTTCAACTTGTGTGCAAGATATGGGCTGGTAGAAGAATTATAGGATGGGAATGGATCTTGCCAGTATGGTTGCTCTCTCCTTCTGAAAGGTCTTGTCTCATTTTATGTATGGACGTAAAATGAGTCTTAAGGTGAAAGTGCACAACCCCTGCAGGGTGTCAAACTAATCGATTAGCCGTGTCCCCGGTTATGGACAATTTGAGTCTCTAGACATGGAATGTACGGAAGAATCTCATCACCGTTTCTCAATGCTTTAAAAACTTGACTAGAAACCCTTAGGTAGGAGCTCAGGGCCATACACTCTGAGGGGTGGTGGTTTTTGATGTTCCAACTTTGTTGAGTTTCGCCCAGAACTACATAACGGCCAGTATGTAATGTATGGGGGTTGTCTTGACCCTTATGAACAAAATTTTGGAAAGAAAGTACTGAAAAGGATTTTAGGATAAAATTGGCTTTATGCAAATCAGCTTATGAGATCCACCAGCCAAATATCATGTAGTTAGTTCTTTCACAACAGCCACCAAATATGTGTCATTTGCCAGTATATCATTATACTGACCCCCATTTGTGGGGCTGCATATTCAAATGTGCAGGTTTTCAGGTAAGGATTGTTTAGTAGGATCTCGAGACTGCATTCCAACATGTCTGCCTGTGGCATGTGATGAAGATGGAGGCTCATTGCCACCTTGTTTTCCGCTGTGTATCTATAAGGTTTGAATATTTGTATCAGGATCCACGTTGTAATCTTAATACTATGCAATGAATACTATATTTTGTCTGTGGTGCTATCAGTGATCCAGGGAATAGCACTTAACATAGGTGTTCCACCTTAATCCAAAGGTGGGGCATTACAAAATGGTATCAGAGCATAGTGTTGCCTGTAGGATCGAGACCCTAGGTTTGGAATTAGAAATAGGAAGACCCTAGGATAAAAAAAATCTATCTCATCTTGTTTCTATTTTTTTAAAAAGTTCACATTTTAAATTCCTTGTATTCTCCCCTACTTCATCTTCAAATATTTTCCTTTTACTTTAGATGATCCAACTTTGGAAACCATCAAGAAAGGAAAGAAGATCAATGAGATAGAAGTGTGAGGTAGATACTTCATATATTCTCCATGACCCAACATGAAGAACTACATTGAAGGCCAATGAAGAATTTGGAGAAATACAGATATGAAGACTGCACAACACCCCACAATACATTGAGGAAGTGGAAATGAGAACATGGAACAATGAAGACAGTAATAGACTAGACCACCAATATTCTAGTTTATAGAACCAACGATGTTGTGATAATCTAATAATCATACCAAATTGGGGTATGACCATGCTAGATTATTAGTGTTTGACCTAGTTTGCTTGATGTGATGAATGTTTGTTAGATGTTGTTTGTAAGATGAATTCTCTTGATCTGCTGTGTTTTGGGTAGGAATCTTCTTTAGATCCCTTCTATCTATTCAACTATGCTAAGACCTAAACCTGTCCTAAACCCCAAACAGATGCACCCTTAGATGGAGATAGCAATGCAACGGATGGTTGAAGAGCATACTGAAATGATGAGAGTGCTAACTTAGAATATGGTCAACTGTGACAGCAATGAGATGCCTCCAGGAATGCAGCAAGTACTGGATGATCATTCTTGAATAGTACAGATGATGTCCCAGATTTGGGCTAATACCAATAACAACCTTCCACGAAAGGATCATGGTGGCAAGGAACCAAGAGATGATGTTCAGACGACTCTGCGAGCTTGCAAGAGATGTGGAGAAATAGGACACATGTCTAAGAAATGTCATGAACAGTGTCCCTATTGTGATACAAGCCACCCATATGGGAAATGTCCCATGAGCCAAGTTACTTGTTTCCTATGCGAAGGAATCAATCATGTTCCTGTTGAATGTAAGTTTTATTCCATGGTACAACAGATGAATCAACAAGCCAAGGATAGAATGAGCCAACTGCTAAGAAAGACCCCTGATGATGGAAGTCCCAAGATGAAAGTGGACTTGAAAGTCATGGAAACAGCACACGACCCTGCCACCAAGTGTTGCTACTCATGTGAAGAAGAAGGACACTTGACTAGAAATTGCTCGAGGAAACGAGAAAGGTTTCCCACAACTATGGTAGAATATAAAGAGAATGAAGTAAGAGATCTCCTAGCCTTAGAGATACCCAAAAAGAAGAAGAAGATGATAAATAAGAAAGACAATAGCAAGGTGCTGTGTTTCAAATGCAAGGAGCTAGGACATTATGCGGACAAATGTCCAGAAAGGGACAATCAAGTGAATAGGCAAAGGGGAACAGATCTGGTCACTTGTCAGAAATGCAACCAAAAGGGACACTATGCAAGGAGATGCGAAGAGAAAATCACTCCAATACTTTAGAAAATGGGATAACCGAAGATGCCGCCAAAACTAGGAGAAAACGTAACAAGGAGTGACCAACTTGGAAGAATTTGTATGCAACCACTGCCTTGTAATAATTATTGTAAGGACTTGTTAGATCTAAGGACAACCTTGTTGAATGGATTTTATTTCTCATATGAAATGGCAAGCCAAAGGATTTGTAACTCAAGAGTTAATGGCATATGACAGAGTTTACGCAAACCCCTAGCTAAGGAACGATAGATTGGTATTCTAAAATTCAAAAAAATGAGATTAGAACATTGGTTCCATTTCCAAGAGAATTTTTGTCAAAGCTAGAGAGGTTGACCAAGAGTTAGAATACGAGGTTTGCAAACCATGTATGAAGTAATGATTTGGGTGCAGGATGGATTGATCACCATTCCTACAACTCTTATTATTCGCTCTCATAATGTTGGTTTTACACACCTAGAGAGACATACCTACATGAGAGACGATGTTGTTAAAACCTTAACCTTAGGAGATTAAGATGCTACACCCCTTATAGTGAGCCAGTGTGGCCAAAACGTAGGATTTTGGTGAGTATGAATCACAAGCTTACCGTTGAAGAAGACACGTGATGGAAGGAGTCCTGTCAATCTGAAGAACTCTATTGGACCCCCAAAAGTGCTCACCAGGGAAGCAAGCATAAGATAAAATAACTTCAAGGATGTCATCGAAAAGGATGAAGTGAAGATAGAAGATCACTTTAACATAGTCCTCTGATTGACACAAAGAGTGACCCTTCAGTGTCCAAAGTAGTTCAACAAATTACATTGCTGGATAAAAGCTCCACAGTGGAGCAAAGTTATACTCAAGCCTCTTTGAGAAATATTGGAAACCCAAGTTTGTGAATAGACACCCACTGGAAACAAAGAGAGGTTCTAACTACACTAGAAACAAAGAGAGGTTCTAACTACAGATTCAAAAGATGACCTAGTGCCAAGTCAAATTCCAGGTGTGCTTGCTTTGAATCAAAGACCTAGAATACCCACAAAAGTCTCTTTTAAGGGTGGTAGCCACCTAAGTGCCCCAAACCCTTCTACCTTTCTAGCCTCTTCAAATCCCGGGGACGAGATTTCTTTTAAGGGTGGTAGTCTGTAACATCCCAAGTTTTTATCAAATTATGGAAAAAAATTATTTTTATTTGTATGGATTGAATTTTCACAAGGATTTAAAACTTTTGAGTTTGTATAAAAGGAATTATTACAAAAACTATTTCAAACTTTCCTTTGTTGCTTGAAGAATTATTTTGAGAAAATAAAATTTTAAAAATATTCTTTTGCTTCCATTCAAGTCCAATGCAAGCTTCTATGCAAAGGAAAAACTATTACCAAAAAGTATATTACCACTAAAGTTTGTTTATTCCCAATAGTGTGTTTTAAAATAAAGTTCAAAAGTCTATTAGAAAAACTATTACAAATTTTTGTATCAAGCTTTGAAAGACTCCTTTGAGGAAATAGAATTTCAAAACACTATTTGAAGTTATAAGAAACCAATTCAAGCTTATTTGCAAAGGTAAGTGTTTGCAAAATGTTTAAAATAAAATAAAGGTTATAATTTCAAAATTAGTGCTAAAAAATAATTCCAGAGATTAATTTAAAGATATTATTTTACTAAGTTTAAAGACTTTACCTTTAAAGCTCAAACCCTATTTTGCTTTATGCAATAAAGTCCCTAGGGTTAATTTTATAAAGTTTTATTAAAAAGTTTATTTATTTATGAAATCATGTTGTTCACTGTTTTGTAATGTTATTTTGAATTTGAGAAAAATTTACAAGTTGGTTTGACCTCAACTAGAGGTTAAATGCAAAAGATATAAAGAAATAAGGAAAACAGAAAAAGAAAAAGAAGAAAAGAAAATATGAAAAAGGCCCCGGGGACCCATTTGGCCCAGAGCAGAAATAGGCCCATGGCCCGGGAAGAAACCCGAACTGGTACCCCTTTAATTTCCATATCTCTCACTTACAGGCAGGGCCCAGCTGTCGGGCCATGTCATCGTTGTCAACCTTTCGCCGTTGATCGCGCCAGAGACCTCGCCGGCGAGAATTCCGCCCCGGCCCTAATTACCTTCCCAATTCGACACGCCCCCCAGCTATTTAAACCCCTCTCCCTCCTCTTTGTTCCCCCTTGGTCCCGCTCCCGATTGATCAGACTAACACCCTGAAATCGCTCATTGGAGCCGCCTGTACCTGCCGAGGTTCCCGAATGAAATCGTCACTCCCCAGTAAGTCCTCGCCTTCCTCCTCCTCCCAGCCTTTCTTCCTGGTCACGGTGCTTCCCCTGACGACCTCCATTTGCTCATTTGCACTACAGGACGACGCATCCATCCATCGACCGAAGCACCTCGCCGCCCGCGCCTGCTCCAGCCGCCCTCCTCCCCCTCTGCAGGAAACAATCAAAGTCGGTAACCACACCCGCAAGTTCATCGCACCTCTGCGAACATCGTCGGCCACTTCATCTTCACTGGAGACCACCGAAAGCATCGCCTATGTCCACACCTAGCTGTACATCGCTGGAGATGGCTGAGAAACCCTAATCCCCTCGGTGAGCTCTCCTGGCTTGATCTCGACCGTAGGATCTAGATCCAGAGGCGTGTAATAGATCATTAACCCGAAGGGGTATTCCCAGATCTGGAGCGTCCAATCTAAGTTTGATCCGATGGATCATATCATCGATCCGGCCGAACCGGTATCGACTAATAGGAACACACCGCGTGGCATCCCCCTGTTTAACCCGAAATTTGAATTAGAATTTAAAGACGAAAATAACTTGAAACGTTGGAAATTTATATTTATTGATCTGTTGATCCAAAAATTTCAAATAATATACCGTTGGAATCCTTAGAATGTGTAGAATCCATTAGCACAATAAAATTTCATAATTTATGGGATCAATTTGAAACTATTTTCAAATTGAATTAAACCTTTCTATTAACTTGTTTAATGCATATCCTTTGTTTTGTTTATCCAAAATTTACAATTTGGTAGTCATTGGAAACCCCATGATCTGTAGAACACATTAGAGCAATAAAAATCCAAACTTGAGTCATGCACTCAATGGCCAAGTTCAAATAAGTGCGAATCAGTAATTTGGACTTCATTTCAAATCTAAAAATGATTTTAAGATGATTCCAATTGGGTTGGCTTTGTTATATAGAGCTCTATCCAAATACAACAAAACATAATTTTCACATTGTGACGCCCCGCCTTTTACTAAAGGCAGAACTCCTGTGTATCTGTGCCATTCCCTGGATCAGTAGATAGCACCACAGTACAAAATGAGAAATCATTGCAATAGTATCAATATTACAACGTAAATCTAGTTACATAGGTATTCAACCTTACGAGTACACAGCATAAAGCATAGATTGCAGTGAGCTTCCATCTTCATCAAGTGCCACAGGCAGACGTGTTGGAATGTAAGCTCGAGATCCTACTCCTGGTTCCTTACTTGAAATAAAACCTGCACGTTTGAATATGCAGCCCCAGAGGGGTCAGTACAATGATGTACTGGCAAATGACACATATTTGGTGGCATTTTGTGGAAAGACTATACTACATGACGTTTGGCTGGTGGATCTCAAAGGCTAATTTGCATAAAGCCAATTTTATCCTATAATTCATTTTAATACTTTCTTTCAACAAATTTTATTTTTCAAGGGTCAAGACAACCCCCATACACTACATACTGGCCGGTATGTAGTTCTGGGCGCAACTCAACAAAGTTTGGAACCTCAGGTACCACCACCCCTCGGAGTGTATGGTCCTTAGTTCCTACCTAGGGGTTTCTAGACAAATTTTAATAATTCAGAATCGGTGATGAGATTATTCCGTACATTCCATGTCTAGAGACTCAATTGTCCATAACCGAGGACACGGCTAATCGATTAGATTTAAAACACCTTGCAAGGGTTGTGCACTTTCACCTTACGATTCATTTCATGCCCATACATGAATTGAAATGAGACCTTTTAGAAGGAGAGGACAACTAACTTGGCAAGCACCGTTCCCAACCTATAATTTGACTACCACCGCTTCTTGCCGACAAGTTGCCTCCCACATTCTAATCAGTCAAGACAGAGCCCATAATGTCATAAGGCTGCACTGGAAGTACACTAAGCATGGAAGACATAGCCATCTCTTTATTCCTGGGTGGCCATCCCGAGCGGTATTCGGTTCCCACATCCTCTTATGAGGCTTGCGTCCCCGAATCCACCTACCTCACCTCATCTTATCAAACCATTCCACCCAGGTGTTTCATTTTAGTTGAAGTTCTTAACTTTTCACAAAACACTTTTCAAGTGATCTTAGCATGGCATCAAAGTTAACGAAGAATTTAGCATCCTAACAGGTGGGGTTTGAGGGATAGCTACACACTACTAGGATCTAAGCATTTGATAAAACAGTTGAGTAAAGCACCTATCATGCATACTACAAGAGGTGATTATACTAATGCATAATAAAATAGGTGAGGGACATGTGTGTCACTTGCCTTTTTGAAGAATACGACGTTCCACTTCTCTCAACTAAGCACGTAGCTCTTCACAAAAACTATAGCACAAGAAATAGCATACCATAAACAATCCATACAAACACAATCAAACAAACAAACAATTGAAATGGGTTTGTTTAACAATTCAGATTATTCAAGATGTTATGATAGAGAGATTTGGTAAAGGATTATGATTTGTGAGATATGAATTTGAGAGCTTAGTTGGGTAAGATCAACTTGACTAGAGAGAATTGGACTAGGCAAGGTATAGTTGATGAAGTCTTTATGCTTTACTAAAGCATGAATGAGTTTCAGAATAGCTCATGTGAAATAGATCACATTGGTGTGGGATAGTGCAACCACAATACTATTTGAATAAGTGTAACAACATTTATTCTTTAAATAGCATATATCACACTCAGGTACTAGGCTAGGTTTTAAGAATGCTTGAACTACTCAATTAGCACATTTGCAAGTTGAATAGTTCAATACATGTGAACAAAACTAAGTAGGCATTGGATTGGGACGGTCAAGTGATTGGAAAAGATTGATCCTCCAAGTTTACAATGTAATGATAATAATCCTGGGCTTGGCATAGGTATGAATGGAGTTTAGAATGACTCGTGTGAATATATTCACATAGGTATAGAATAGTGCAATAGTACACTACTGAATAAAGTGTGACAACACTTATTCATAATAGTATAAGTTACACTTAGGATTTGGTGTGTATGATTGATATTTGAGGACATGGCTCAATGGTTCATTGATCAACATGGTGCATAACACATACTATGGTATGGGTTATAACAATTCCATATTAATAGAACCTAAATTTGAGATGAATTCATATTCTACTCAAGTAGCACAATTGCAATTTGAATATATATGAATTAGACAGAATATGATGAGTGAGATCTTTATGCTTCGTTAAAGTATATTGAATCTTGGTATATCTCATGTGGGTAAATCACATAAGAGACAAAGTAGTGTAATAGTAATACTATTGAATAAGTGTGACAACAATTATTCTTAAATAGTATATATTACACTTAAGCTTAGGCTAGGGTTCGTGAAGCATTGAGTTACTCAATTAACTCATTTGTTAATTGAATAGTTATACACATGAAATCAGGATCAGGTGGACAGATGATTGAGTATGGGTAGATAACAGTTGAGATTATGGTTTAAGGTTTCAATGGAGTATAGGATAGATGCTATAATGTTGATTAGATCAACACCATAGTAGCAAAGGTAGAAACTAAGGTTGATTGTATCACACCTTACTCAAACGACACATTTGTAATTTGAATAAGTGGGTACTATGCAAGATTGGTCTAAGTGGAATGGTCTTGCTCAAGATGTTATTTAGATAACATTGATGACTAGGTATGATCATAGGATTTGCTAAAGTAGAAAGGAACATTGCTAAAAGAAATAGTTTTATTCTTATAGTGGAAACTACTCAAATCCTCATATTAGAATTTGAATAATTATGAAGTGGTTCAAGAAATTATGGGTGTGGTTCTACTGGATAGCTTGCAGTAATACAAAGTCACTGCAATTGGAATCACTCAAAAATAACTTATAGAAATTGAATTATCACCGAAATAGTGATTTGGACAATTTTGAATGCACAAAGTGTGTGCACGTATCAAATTTGGATTTTATTGATCCTATGATGTTCTACAAGTTGAGAGGATTCCAAAGACTACAAATTGTAATTTTTGGATTATCAGAACAAAAGATATGGATTGATTAAGTTAACAGAAGGTTTGATTCCAATTTGAAAATAGTTTCAAATTGAACCCATAAAATATAATATTTTATGGTACTGCTAGATTCTAGACTTCCTAAGGATTCCAACGAGATATTATTTGCTATTTTTGGATGCAGGGATCAAAAGATATGAATTATCAAAGTTTTGGATTAAATCTGGTTCAAGTTTCTGTTTTTAAACTCTATTTGATTTGGAGGCCGACACGTGGCTTGATCTGATAAGTCGATACCCTTTCGGGTGGATCATGGTTTACGGCCGTTGGATCTCATTAGATCTGGACGTACGAGATCTGTTGATACCGGTTCACTTAAGTGAACTGTTCTAGGCGATTAGATCTTGATCCGATGGACAGGATTTAACGGAGGGAGACAAGCTCACCTAGGGTTAGGGTTCAGGGCGTCGCCGGCGAGCTTGCGCACTGGAATCGATTGCCGGCGTGGTTCCAGTGGTTCCTGATCAACGGCGAGGCTACGACGGGTTGCAGCACGGAGAGGAGATCTCAAGAGCGTCAACGGCACCTTCGATTTCTTCAGGTGAAGAGGAGGAGGGACGGCTGGAGTCCTCGGGCGGAGCCGAGCTTCGGGTGATGGACGTTGAGCTCGATTTGCTGCAGAACAAGGTGAGCGGAGGCATTAGGAGTTGTGCCAGAGGGAGGGGAAGGAGATAATAGGGAGGAGGGGGCGCAGAGATCACCGATGGCGATGGATTTGAGTAGGAATGGCCGCAGTACCTGCAGGCTCCGGCGAGAGATCCGGGCAGCCTGGCGGCGTGATTCGGAGAGAGAAGAAGGGGGAAATGGAGAGAGGGTCTAGGGCCTTTTATAGGCGTGGTGAGAGGTCGAATTACTCAGGGAGTAACGGAGGGGGTGGCGGGATCAATGGCGACCGTTTCCAGTGAGAGGAAACTGCTGGGGGTTGAAGGAGGGTCTGACCGGTGGGTCCCTTCTGTCAGCGAAAAAAAAGGAGGGAAAAAGGAGGGAGGGGTTTCCGGGGTGCTGCTGGGCTGCTGCTTCGGGCCGGCCCAAGTGGCTGTGCCCTTCTCCTTTCTCTTTTTTTTGTGCTGGTTCTTTCCTATTTTTCTGTTTAAAGTTTCTTTTATAACTTTTGCATAAAAGCTCCAAACACGGTCAAATCACCTTCTAAATTTTTGTAAAATTCAACGCTATGTTTTAACACAGTAAGAAACATGTTTTCAGAAATAAAAATAAGGTTTTTTTTTAATAAAAAGATCTAAATTAAGCCTAATGGCTTTGCTTGCATAAAATAATAGAAATTGGGTTTGAAAATAATTCTTGAAATAAGAGATAATACTTTATAAAATATTATTTACAAATTGTTTTCAAACCACCTTTTGCAAAGCAACCCTTTTGACAATAAAAACATTCTAGGAGGTATCCTTTGCAAGTAGCTTGCATAGGTTTGAATAAGAAGAAAATAATATTTTGGACATTTGCTTTTCTCAAGGAAGTTCTTTTAAGAAAATAATAGGAAGTTTAAAATAGTTTTCTAACAAAGCTTTCAATTAAACTCAAAAAGTTTTAAATCCCTGTGAATTTTCAATCAACACAAGCAAAATGAAAACGAAAATTTTCCCCTAAAATTGGATAAAATCTTGGGTCGTTACAGACTACCACCCTTAAAGAAATCTCGTCCTCGAGATTGGAGAAGGCTAAAAAGAAAGTAGGTATTAGGTTATCTGGGTTTAGGTATCTGGGTGGCTACCACCCTTAAAAGAAAATTCCTCTTGGTGGCATCTTGATGCTTCGTTAGGCACTTGCGTTTTGTTCCCAGCTTGTATTCACCGTTGTGTCATTTTCCTTGAATTCGCTCTTCTCAGAAGTTCTGATGTCCACAACTAGGTTCAAAAGTGGGTGTAACGACCCGGAAAAAATCCCTAATATTAGAATTGCTTGTTATTTTCTTTTTCGCGTCATCGTAGCATCATGCATCTATCATCTTGCATGTTTTGTCAAATAAATTTATTTTCTTAAAAACTATTTTACTATTTTGGCTTGTATGGTTTTATAATAAATCAACCCCTCCCTTTTTCTTATTTAAATTAAAAACTACAATCATAATCTTTGCAAATCTTTGTAAATTGTTTGAAACGTGTTTTGAAATTCTCCTAAGCCTTTCCCTTTTCTCCATCTATTTTTTTTTTCTGAAACCCGGTGGCAACAAGAAACTGAGAAGAAATCAAAAGAAAAAGATAAAAGATGTGGCCCAACCGGACTCCTGCAGCCACCGAATCCAAGCCCATCTTTTCGTCCTTGTCGTCTTCTTCTTTCGTACGGCAGGGCATCGGCCATAGCCACGTACCCCTGTTCATCGATGGGACGGCTCCCATGCATCCCACTCCTCCTTTTAACCTCGTCTCCGAAACCCTGCAACCCTAGCTTCTCCTCGTTTTCTTCCCCAGTGCCGCCGCCTTCGCCTCTTTTTCCCCTCCTCCGAAGGAATTGTCCTGGAGCACAACCAATCGGGCGCGCAGTCGACTTCCTCAATTCAGGCCGTGTGCATGTCGGAGATGATTCCGTCGCTGTCTGACCTTCTCCGGCCTTGTTGACGCCACCGTTCGCATCCGGGTGCTCCCGCTGTACTCTCTAACCTGTCCCCAGTCTTTTTCGTGCTCTGGTCTATCTTCCCGATGGTCACTGTCGTCCTTCCCTGCAGGTCTTCGTCGACGGTGCTCTTCGGTGGTTCCCTGCTATTCGCTCCTCTTCCTTTTGGACCACAGCTGCCGCGCGCGTCTTCTGCGACAAGTCGCGCGACCTCGCTCGCCGTCCTCTGGGGAATCTCTGCTCCACCTGCGGCCTCCGCCTTGTCCGCCTCCATCTACAAGCAGATGCCTTGGAAGATCCCTTCAAAAGGAAGTGCAGCCCGTCATCTTCAGTTACAGTTTGGCAGCTCAGCTGGTTCGTTCCATTCGCTTCGATCAGCAGGTCTTGAGTTCGATCCCAGATCCGGCTAATACTAATAAAAGCCACCCTTTTTGCTTCCTTTTTGTTCAGATCCGGACACAGATGGGCCTCGGCCCAGGTGTTGCCAGCCTTCCTCTCCACCCGGCGCAGCAGGTAGCAGTTCGCTGCTCAGATCCGGCCCATCCCAACTATTCCTGTTTTTTTTTATGTCCAAAGTTTCTGCAAATATGCAAATCTTGTTAAATTCATATCTTTCAAACCGTAACTCGAAATAAAAAGTATTTTATATGAATTTTTATCAGAAAAATGTGTAGAATCTGAATATGTCATCCATATACATGTTTGCATCTCACATCATGTCGTGCCGTGGTAATTTGCATACCACTTAAATAACTACATATGGAATATGTGCGGGATTGTTATTACCTTGTCCCGGTTCCATTTAATTTTGTGTAGCTCACCTTTGCCTTGTTTTGCCATGCTAATAAACATTTAAATTGTCGTTTAGTAACACCACTTGAACCTAATATGCGTGTGTCGGAATTCTAATTCCGCTTAATTTGGATAAGTTGCATTGCATCATGATTGCCATGCCATGCATACATGCTTGCATATGCTCATGCTGATTCTTTTGCCGTAGTAGTAAATGTTGCATCCGTTGTTTGTTGTAGTGGTTTGCTTCTTCTCGGATAGGCCGTTTCGTGGTGATGTGAGCAACGACAAGTTCTTCGGGTGTTCTTCGACCATCTTTTCAGGCGAGCCCTTTTCTCTCTACCCATTTAACATTTTTGCTCTCGCTAGCTCTATATTCTAGCCTTGTGTCACGATGCTTTGTTTGAGTCACGTGTCCGATCCACATGTTTATTCAAAGCAAAGCCATAGAACCTTTCATACATCCTATTACCCGTGTGCTTGTTGTTTGAGTTGGCCCTGCGAGTCGTAGGCATATTCAGGTTGTCTCAAGTGGTGTTGTCTTTTTAGGTTGGGAAGTTATCACATGCTCTACTTTATGAATATATGTTGTTGGAGATACTCATGGCTCACTTTTATGTTAATAATTAAAATTGTATTAAGCAGAGGCATCGGTGAGTCATTTTGCCAGTTTTACGATGGCTCACTTGTGTCCCCTAGGACCCCGAGATCGCATGAACTGTTCTGAGACTGAGCGCTCTAACCATACGTGGGTACGTTTACGGGCCTCCCCTCGATCACTGCCGGAATCTACAGACTTGTTCAGTGGCCACAAACTAGTTTGGGGTTTTCTATTTGGTTCTTGTCGGGCGTGCAGCTTGTATCTTATGGTCCGCTTTTACTTTGGGGGAAGCCGTGGGTGCCTTGTAACCCCTTGTTCTGCACGTCCGTATAGGTGCGGCACTTTTGCGAAGTTGGAATCATCCTGCGGGCACTGTTTCCTTCTTAGCAAGTCCTCGCAATAGCTGAGTCCGTTTCGGAGATTCGGCCGGACTCTCGACACGGGTAGCTTGGTTTAGGTGGCTTCCTGGACTTGTTTGTAGTGAAGGAGAGTGCGAGTCGTGACTATCCTAATGGCGCACCTGTTTTTATTAAGGGTGCGAGACTTGCCGGAAGGATTGATCGAACGTGTGGGTACATTTGGGCACCCCTGCAGGGTTAAATCTTTTCGAAAAGCCGTGTCCGCGGTTATGGACGACTTGGAGCTGTACTACTCGATCATAGAACAACTTACACCTGCTATTTCAATACTAATAAACTTGTATAGTAAGTTAGCATAACTATGATAATAAACCTGCAATAAAACTTGGTAACCGTGTGAGTGCCTTTGATACTTGCTTCTTCGATTGGTCACGAGGAGGTGACTCATCGGCTGGGTTATGTTTGGTGCTATTTTCTAGTTGGTTACTTTTATGCGCTCTCTTATCTTGTCTGTTTAGACGGAAGTTGTAGTGTCTCTGTAGTAAAGTCTTTTGTTGCCGCTAAGTCCACCATATAGCCTGTAGGCGAGCACAGCTGAATTCCAGTCTCGCGAGTACGTGCCTCGGTACTTACCCTCGTTTTTTTTCCCTTTTCTCTTTCTCCCTCCTTGTTCGGCAACCTTTGGCCCGACGCTGTTCACAGGTATGGGAGCGCCGACGTTAGCAGGGTTACCCTTCCGGCTTGGCCTGGGTAGGGTTTTGGACGCCATCGTTTATCTTCAGGCCTCTTAGGCCCATTTGTATTCTTGTCCGTACTCGGATGCTATTTGCTTTATGTATGATTTGGATCTTTGTATGTATATTTGGATATTTTGACTCGTGGAGTCTTCGTGGTTATATTATATATTCTTTTATGGGTTCCATCGTGAACTTGTGTAACTGTTGCTACTCGATTCCACCCGCATCACGTGCACGCTCCAACGTGCACGAGGCGCTTGGTGGGCGTTTCCAAGGCGACATCATGTAGATTGTGGCTTGATCGCTATAATCTGCAAGGTGCCGGTTTTGGGGCGTCACAGTGGGCATACCAAGGGTTTCATCTAATTCTGGTGATAATCATATATCATCCATCGCGTTGTCTTCAATAAGGTAGTCCACATCTTCATTTACAAAAGGCAGGTGTCCACTCACAATTCCGAGCACCAACCTTTCTTATGGGGTTGCTTGAGGTAATTTTACTCTATTGCAGAGCTTTCTATCCAACGGGGTAGTTGTTGAACTACTTTGGACACTGAGGAGTCACTCTTTGGTTCAATCAGAGGACCAAGCTGAGTTGTCTCCTCTTTGGGTCACTCAGAAGACCAGGGTGAGAGGGTATACTCTCATCTTCTCAACTTTCTTATCATCATCCTAAGAGGCTCTTCATCTTATGATTGCTTCATTATACCATTCTGTTCTTCAATTTTCCACGATACCATTTTGTTCTGGTAACCTTCCTGGTTGTTGCACATCTTCCGAGAATGTGTATATAGCCTTTTCTTGGTCGGTCCTTACCAAGGTCAGGTAATCAAATAGGTCATCGTCAAACTCCTTGTTACTTTTTAGCTGATTTTCATTGCAGAATCTCAAAATATGATTCAGTGCCAAGTACTGCATGCTTGCCCCACGAACACGATGAGACCACACATCCAAATGAATTAGGATGGCATCTCTCCGCAGTCTTCTCATGTATTTCATAGGGGTAAACAAGGTGGACTCTGTAAGAGGTACTGGCACCTTTAAGGGACGGAAGGTCGCCTTATAACCAGCATTGTTGAACCCATTCAAGTTATCGGAGCAAGTCGTGCTACTTGCCACAGGTACCAGATGGTCCTTAAGAATTCCTTTAGAAACCGTCTTCATAGTTGTTGAAAGGCGCTGATCAATTTGATCATATTTCGAAGATGAACTCTTTCTCAGGGAAAAGGGATCTAACGAGGCTCTCATGGGCAGGAAAGTAGTTCCAGGGATTCGGAGAGTTGCTTCATAACATCGCAGGTCGGGATGGGGTAGACTTCGGTGGCGTAGGGCTCTGAAGTCAAGAGGCAATCTCATAGGTAGTGGTGGTTGTCTCTGTTGTGATTCTCTGGGGAGGAGTGACTTTTCTTTTATAGGCATCAGGGAGGTAGTTGAACAGGTAGTAGCCGAAGCTGAACAGTCTTCGTCTTCAAGGTCCACTGAGCAAAACGCTTCTGATCCGTGTAGTCGTTCAAAAGTCAAATTCTCACCGTATTCCTACATTTTGGCCACTGGCTTACTATAAGGGATGTAATATATTATCCTCCTAAGGTTATGGTTTTCAACGTCGTCTCTCATGTAGGTATGTCTCTCTAGATTCACCATTCCTCATACAAGAGCGAACAATATGAGTAGTCGTCATGGGGCGCAAATCCATGTCGCACCCAATCATTACCTTGTATTTGGTTTGGTGCATCTCGCATTCTAACTCTTGGTCAACCTCACTAGCTTTTAAACAAAAGTTTTGTTGAAATTGGAACCAAGTTCCCAAATTCTATTTTGAAATTTGAAAACAAAATCTATCGTTCCTAGCTAGAGGTTTTCAACAAGGCTCATGGCAAAAATCCTTAAGTTGTAGATCCTTTGGTATGCCATTTAAGAGGAATTGAATCCTTTCCATTGCTCTGTTGCTCTTTCCATTGCTCTGTTTGCTCTTTTCCACCTTTCTTGCATGAGGTGGTTGAATAGCATTACTTCCACATTAGCTACACCTTGAGGTGTCTTCTTATTGTTGGCATGGTATCCTTCAGCTATCCTAGCTTACTGGAGTCTTGGATATCATCCTTTGTGCAGTCTCTTGCGTAATGTTCCAGTCTCTTGCACTTGAAACACTACCCCTTGTTGTTGTACTCAGTATCCTTACCTTCGACTGAGGGTCATTGTAGTTGTTTCTGTCGCTGAGAAAACTTTTGTTTGGGTTTTAGGACAAGTTTAGGTCTTAGCATAGATGAGAATTAGATAGAAGAGATCTAAAGAAGAAAATCTTACCCAAAACAAAACAGATCAAAACAATTTATCATACAAGCAATATCTAACAAACATTCAACATAACAAGCAAACTAGTTTTCAAACAAACGGGAAGGTACGATCATCCACAAGTCGGTATGACCATAACGTTTATTACACGTCGTTGCTTATTAAAATTTCCTAAATGGAGGTCCAACTAAGGTTTCTTGGTACTCTTCTAAGCAGATCCATTGTTCTGGTCCAGCTGCTTCTGTAGATTGGTAATTTGTTCGTCCTTGGTTTTGATGAGGTCCCCTTGAACACTAAGTTCAGATGCTAGCTTTTCCATGTCACCTTGAAGTTGACTTATGGTTGCCTTCAATGTAGTAGTGTCTTCCTTTTCTTCTTTGAGGTCCTGCTGCATATTGTGAAGTCTCCATTTGAGTCTTTCTCCAAGTTTCTTCGTTTGGCCTTCAATGTAGTTCTTCATGTTGGATCAAGGTCTAACTATGAAGTAGAAGTCTTATTCTTCTGGCACATTGTGTTCTTCAGCCCCCTTTCTTGATGGTTTCGAGAGTTGGGTCATCTAAGGGAATCATTTGAAAATGAAGTAGGGGAGAAATACAAGGAGTTTTCAAGAATGCAAACATTTTTCTTTAATAAATAGAAGTAAGATGAGATAGAGAATTTTATCCTAGGGTCTTCCTATTTCTAATTCCAAACCTAGGGTCTCGATCCTACAGGCAACACTATGCTCTGATACCATTCTGTGACGCCCCGCCTTTTACTAAAGGCAGAACTCCTGTGTATCTGTGCCATTCCCTGGATCAGTAGATAGCACCACAGTACAAAATGACAAATCATTGCAATAGTATCAATATTACAACGTAAATCTAGTTACATAGGTATTCAACCTTACGAGTACACAGCATAAAGCATAGATTGCAGTGAGCTTCCATCTTCATCAAGTGCCACAGGCAGACGTGTTGGAATGTAAGCTCGAGATCCTACTCCTGGTTCCTTACTTGAAATAAAACCTGCACGTTTGAATATGCAGCCCCAGAGGGGTCAGTACAATGATGTACTGGCAAATGATACATATTTGGTGGCATTTTGTGGAAAGACTATACTACATGACGTTTGGCTGGTGGATCTCAAAGGCTAATTTGCATAAAGCCAATTTTATCCTATAATTCATTTTAATACTTTCTTTCAACAAATTTTATTTTTCAAGGGTCAAGACAACCCCCATACACTACATACTGGCCGGTATGTAGTTCTGGGCGCAACTCAACAAAGTTTGGAACCTCAGGTACCACCACCCCTCGGAGTGTATGGTCCTTAGTTCCTACCTAGGGGTTTCTAGACAAATTTTAATAATTCAGAATCGGTGATGAGATTATTCCGTACATTCCATGTCTAGAGACTCAATTGTCCATAACCGAGGACACGGCTAATCGATTAGATTTAAAACACCTTGCAAGGGTTGTGCACTTTCACCTTACGATTCATTTCATGCCCATACATGAATTGAAACGAGACCTTTTAGAAGGAGAGGACAACTAACTTGGCAAGCACCGTTCCCAACCTATAATTTGACTACCACCACTTCTTGCCGACAAGTTGCCTCCCACATTCTAATCAGTCAAGACAGAGCCCATAATGTCATAAGGCTGCACTGGAAGTACACTAAGCATGGAAGACATAGCCATCTCTTTATTCCTGGGTGGCCATCCCGAGCGGTATTCGGTTCCCACATCCTCTTATGAGGCTTGCGTCCCCGAATCCACCTACCTCACCTCATCTTATCAAACCATTCCACCCAGGTGTTTCATTTTAGTTGAAGTTCTTAACTTTTCACAAAACACTTTTCAAGTGATCTTAGCATGGCATCAAAGTTAACGAAGAATTTAGCATCCTAACAGGTGGGGTTTGAGGGATAGCTACACACTACTAGGATCTAAGCATTTGATAAAACAGTTGAGTAAAGCACCTATCATGCATACTACAAGAGGTGATTATACTAATGCATAATAAAATAGGTGAGGGACATGTGTGTCACTTGCCTTTTTGAAGAATACGACGTTCCACTTCTCTCAACTAAGCACGTAGCTCTTCACAAAAACTATAGCACAAGAAATAGCATACCATAAACAATCCATACAAACACAATCAAACAAACAAACAATTGAAATGGGTTTGTTTAACAATTCAGATTATTCAAGATGTTATGATAGAGAGATTTGGTAAAGGATTATGATTTGTGAGATATGAATTTGAGAGCTTAGTTGGGTAAGATCAACTTGACCGGAGAGAATTGGACTAGGCAAGGTATAGTTGATGAAGTCTTTATGCTTTACTAAAGCATGAATGAGTTTCAGAATAGCTCATGTGAAATAGATCACATTGGTGTGGGATAGTGCAACCACAATACTATTTGAATAAGTGTAACAACATTTATTCTTTAAATAGCATATATCACACTCAGGTACTAGGCTAGGTTTTAAGAATGCTTGAACTACTCAATTAGCACATTTGCAAGTTGAATAGTTCAATACATGTGAACAAAACTAAGTAGGCATTGGATTGGGACGGTCAAGTGATTGGAAAAGATTGATCCTCCAAGTTTACAATGTAATGATAATAATCCTGGGCTTGGCATAGGTATGAATGGAGTTTAGAATGACTCGTGTGAATATATTCACATAGGTATAGAATAGTGCAATAGTACACTACTGAATAAAGTGTGACAACACTTATTCATAATAGTATAAGTTACACTTAGGATTTGGTGTGTATGATTGATATTTGAGGACATGGCTCAATGGTTCATTGATCAACATGGTGCATAACACATACTATGGTATGGGTTATAACAATTCCATATTAATAGAACCTAAATTTGAGATGAATTCATATTCTACTCAAGTAGCACAATTGCAATTTGAATATATATGAATTAGACAGAATATGATGAGTGAGATCTTTATGCTTCGTTAAAGTATATTGAATCTTGGTATATCTCATGTGGGTAAATCACATAAGAGACAAAGTAGTGTAATAGTAATACTATTGAATAAGTGTGACAACAATTATTCTTAAATAGTATATATTACACTTAAGCTTAGGCTAGGGTTCGTGAAGCATTGAGTTACTCAATTAACTCATTTGTTAATTGAATAGTTATACACATGAAATCAGGATCAGGTGGACAGATGATTGAGTATGGGTAGATAACAGTTGAGATTATGGTTTAAGGTTTCAATGGAGTATAGGATAGATGCTATAATGTTGATTAGATCAACACCATAGTAGCAAAGGTAGAAACTAAGGTTGATTGTATCACACCTTACTCAAACGACACATTTGTAATTTGAATAAGTGGGTACTATGCAAGATTGGTCTAAGTGGAATGGTCTTGCTCAAGATGTTATTTAGATAACATTGATGACTAGGTATGATCATAGGATTTGCTAAAGTAGAAAGGAACATTGCTAAAAGAAATAGTTTTATTCTTATAGTGGAAACTACTCAAATCCTCATATTAGAATTTGAATAATTATGAAGTGGTTCAAGAAATTATGGGTGTGGTTCTACTGGATAGCTTGCAGTAATACAAAGTCACTGCAATTGGAATCACTCAAAAATAACTTATAGAAATTGAATTATGACCGAAATAGTGATTTGGACAATTTTGAATGCACAAAGTGTGTGCACGTATCAAATTTGGATTTTATTGATCCTATGATGTTCTACAAGTTGAGAGGATTCCAAAGACTACAAATTGTAATTTTTGGATTATCAGAACAAAAGATATGGATTGATTAAGTTAACAGAAGGTTTGATTCCAATTTGAAAATAGTTTCAAATTGAACCCATAAAATATAATATTTTATGGTACTGCTAGATTCTAGACTTCCTAAGGATTCCAACAAGATATTATTTGCTATTTTTGGATGCAGGGATCAAAAGATATGAATTATCAATGTTTTGGATTAAATCTGGTTCAAGTTTCTGTTTTTAAACTCTATTTGATTTGGAGGCCGACACGTGGCTTGATCTGATAAGTCGATACCCTTTCGGGTGGATCATGGTTTACGGCCATTGGATCTCATTAGATCTGGACGTACGAGATCTGTTGATACCGGTTCACTTAAGTGAACTGTTCTAGGCGATTAGATCTTGATCCGATGGACAGGATTTAACGGAGGGAGACAAGCTCACCTAGGGTTAGGGTTCAGGGCGTCGCCGGCGAGCTTGCGCACTGGAATCGATTGCCGGCGTGGTTCCAGTGGTTCCTGATCAATGGCGAGGCTACGACGGGTTGCAGCACGGAGAGGAGATCTCAAGAGCGTCAACGGCACCTTCGATTTCTTCAGGTGAAGAGGAGGAGGGACGGCTGGAGTCCTCGGGCGGAGCCGAGCTTCGGGTGATGGACGTTGAGCTCGATTTGCTGCAGAACAAGGTGAGCGGAGGCATTAGGAGTTGTGCCAGAGGGAGGGGAAGGAGATAATAGGGAGGAGGGGGCGCAGAGATCACCGATGGCGATGGATTTGAGTAGGAATGGCCGCAGTACCTGCAGGCTCCGGCGAGAGATCCGGGCAGCCTGGCGGCGTGATTCGGAGAGAGAAGAAGGGGGAAATGGAGAGAGGGTCTAGGGCCTTTTATAGGCGTGGTGAGAGGTCGAATTACTCAGGGAGTAACGGAGGGGGTGGCGGGATCAATGGCGACCGTTTCCAGTGAGAGGAAACTGCTGGGGGTTGAAGGAGGGTCTGACCGGTGGGTCCCTTCTGTCAGTGAAAAAAAAAGGAGGGAAAAAGGAGGGAGGGGTTTCCGGGGTGCTGCTGGGCTGCTGCTTCGGGCCGGCCCAAGTGGCTGTGCCCTTCTCCTTTCTCTTTTTTTTTGTGCTGGTTCTTTCCTATTTTTCTGTTTAAAGTTTCTTTTATAACTTTTGCATAAAAGCTCCAAACAAGGTCAAATCACCTTCTAAATTTTTGTAAAATTCAACGCTATGTTTTAACACAGTAAGAAACATGTTTTCAGAAATAAAAATAAGGTTTTTTTTTTAATAAAAAGATCTAAATTAAGCCTAATGGCTTTGCTTGCATAAAATAATAGAAATTGGGTTTGAAAATAATTCTTGAAATAAGAGATAATACTTTATAAAATATTATTTACAAATTGTTTTCAAACCACCTTTTGCAAAGCAACCCTTTTGACAACAAAAACATTCTAGGAGGTATCCTTTGCAAGTAGCTTGCATAGGTTTGAATAAGAAGAAAATAATATTTTGGACATTTGCTTTTCTCAAGGAAGTTCTTTTAAGAAAATAATAGGAAGTTTAAAATAGTTTTCTAACAAAGCTTTCAATTAAACTCAAAAAGTTTTAAATCCCTGTGAATTTTCAATCAACACAAGCAAAATGAAAACGAAAATTTTCCCCCAAAATTGGATAAAATCTTGGGTCGTTACACACATAACATAAATAATTGCAGTACAAATTAAAATGTGGTGAATGCCATATTCAAACCCCTAAAATGGAAATAACCAATTAAATAAAAATATCTAGTGGACCCACAACCCAAAATAATTGGACTTAAGTGAGAGTATTCAAATTCATGAATGAGAATTTGAGTATAACTAAGTCATTGTGCAAATCTATCAATCACTTCATCTTAGAATCACTTGTCTATGATCTATCTTAATACAAATCTTATGCCATTTTGGAAATGGCCAAGTTGTGTGGATTTGTCCACATGACCATATCCTAAATATAAGAATAAAACTAGTTGATCTTAAAGTAAAATGATTCCTAATACTATCTTCCCATCATCCAACACAATATCTATCTTAACAAAATAATCCCATGATCATTGTTATCCATTCTACCTTGAAATAACTACTCAATCTACAAATGGCTAATTTGAGTAAGTGATATCATACTCAAGTTAAACTATCCATTCTATCACTGAAACCTATACTCTAGCCATATATTTCAAACTTGATAGTCAATCTTGTCACCCTCATCCAAGTGTAAATATCTATTCCAAACTAAATCCAAAAATAATGGCTTATGCCATATATTGAAAAGCAAACCAAGTTAACTAATTTAATAATTATAATTGATAAATGTGAACCCACTATATTTATCATTATCATTTCACCTAATCAAATCTCATACTATCCCAGTTCCATCTTATTGAACTATCCAAATTTCAAATGTGATATTTGAGTAATTCAATGTACCTCCAAATCTTTGAATCTTAAATCAATTTGATAATCCCATTCATCAAAGCCAAGCCTTGCAAGCCAAGCCTCATGCCATCATCCCCAAATCTTAGAACCCTAAGTGCAACAAACACAAAATAAACTGGATAACCAACTCTTTACTTTTGTTTATCTGCTTGATATTTGTTGTTGTGAATGGTATGTTTATTTTGTGTTGTTTCTATCTTATAGTTTGTTTGGGAGAGCTATGATACGTCCAAAACGTATCTACTTTCCCGAACACTTTTGCTATTGTTTCTCCTCTAATTTATGTGTTTTGAATACAACTAACATGGACTGACGCTGTTTTCAGCAGAATTGCTCTGGTGTCTCATTTTGTGCAGAAATCCAACTTTCAGTAAAAATTTAGGAAAAATCACCAAAAATCCTATTTCACTAGAAGACCCACAGAGCTAGAAGACAAGACAGAGAGGAGGCTCGAGGGGCCCTCACATGTAGGTGGCGTGGCCCAGCCCTGGTCGCGCCACCTTGGCGTGAGGATGCCCCAGGCATCCTCTCGGCCTCCCCTCTCGCCTACATATATCCCCTGATGACTTAATATCGGAAAGACAGTGTTTTTCCCAGATAGACTTCCGCTGCGCCACCGCCATCAGAAACCATGATTCAGAACCAAAAACTTTGTTCTGGCACCCTGCCGGGATGGGGATTTGGAGGAGACTTTATCGCAACCATCACCAACATCACTCCATTGACCATCCATGACTCCCCCATCCATGTGTGAGTAATTCCCCCGCTGTAGGTGAGGGGATGGTAGGGATTGGATGAGATCATTCATGTAATTTGATATGAGATTGATAGGGCATAGTGCCTAGTATCTTTATTTAGTGCCTATGACATATTTGCAACTTGTTGTGCTTAATGCTTGTCACTTTGGGCCCGAGTGCCATGATTTCAGATCTGAACATGTTATTATTTCTATGATGATACTTGTTGTTTATGGTCTTACCTACAAGTTGTATACACATATTGTTGTCCGGAACCCGAGGCCCCAAAGTGACAGAAATTGGGATAACCGGAGGGGATGGCTATGATGTGAGGATCACATGTGTTCATCGAGTGCTAATACTTTGCTTCGGTACTTTATTAAAAGGAGTACCTTAATTACCAGTAGTTTCCCTTGAGGCCCTATTGCAACAGGCTGGTAGGACAAAGATGTCGTGCAAGTTTCTCCTTGTGAGCACGTATGACTATATACGGAACACATGCCTACGATTGTTTGTACTAGGATGCTTTATCATTATTTATCTGCAATGCCCATATCTCATTGATTTCATAAATTATCTTATCCATGCAACGCCCATAATCCATCCCTATGCCTACAGTATTTGTTCCTACTATTTACTACTATTACTATTACCACTGCTATTTTACTACTGCTATTACTGTTTCGCTAATGTCACCATTATAAAACTATTGCTACTGATAAACCACTGTGAGCAAGACTGTTTCTAGGTGCAGCTGAATTGACAACTCATCTGTTAAGGGTTACATATATTCTTTGGCTCACCTTGTGTCGAATCAATAAATTTGGGTAATACTTCCCTCGAAGACTGTTGCGATCCCCTGTACTTGTGGGTCATCAAGACTATTTTCTGCCGGGGAGCATAGCTTTATTTGTAAGTTCACTTGGTATTCATATTGTTCACTGCAATCCTTTCATCATGGGTAAACCTCGTGATGGAAAAGTTCCTATATTGCCATCCACTACAAGAAGAGGTACGACTTTGAACACCTCTGTTGCTCTTGATTCACCATCTGTTATGAGTAAGTTGCTTACACCACCACACCCACATGCTACTGCTACTACTTTTGCTGAGATTGAAAATGCCACTGATAATTTAGATGATGCTTCTACTGTGCTTGATGAGAGTGGTTCACTAGGTTCCTTTTTACATGCTACTATTGCTAGAGCTAAGTTGGGTAACACCACTGTTACACCTGTTAGTTCACCTGAGTCTAGGGAAAGTCCTAGTGATGATTATGATGATGATGCTTATATTGAGCTTAATGATGATTTTATTGCTGAAGCACGTGCTGCTCGTAATGCTTTTAAGGTTAAAGAACTTCTTGCAAGACGTTCTGTTAGATATAATTTGTCTCCTGATCCTAAGTTTGCTGCTTCTCTCATAAATATTAGGGACAAGGATTATGATTTCTCTTTGGATTTATCTTACATATCTATTGTTGAGAAAACTCCTTTTTTGTGGTACTAAAGATGAGAGTGCTATGGGGCACATGAATGAGCTTTCTACTTTGAGTAATTTGTTTTTTGATGATATTAAGCTCCGCACTTATTTTGTTGGTAAGATTTTTCCTTTCTCGTTGAAAGATGCTGCTAAAACTTGGTTTAATAGCTTGTCTCCTGGATCTCTTACTAGTCCTATTGCTTTGGTTAATGCTTTCTTTCAGAAATATTTTCCTGCTAGTGCTCAACATGCTGCTGTGCAGAAAATCTTTGATTTTGAACAGGGAAAAGGAGAGATATTGCCTGAATCTTGGACAATGTTTTGTTCTTTAATTAGAGCTTTACCTAAAGAACCATTGCCTAAAAATGAACTCCTTGATATATTTTATAATGGACTAAGGGATGAATCTAAGTCATATTTGGATAGTTGTGCTGGTTGTGTTTTCAGGGAAAGAACTCCGGCTGAAGCTGAAGAATTAATGGCTAAAATAAGCTAGAATCATGATGATTGGACTCTAGTTGAGCCAACACCAGCACCTATACCTGCGCTAGATCCAGAGCCTACACAGAAGAAGAGAGAAATGATTGAGTTAAATGATGAAGCAATGAGGGAAGCCAAGAAATCTCTTAAGGAGAAAGGTATTAAAGCTGAAGATGTTAAAAATTTACCTCCTATTGAAGAATTATGTAAGCCAATTCCTCGCTCATCTACTATTGAGGTACACTCTCTCCAACGCTTTGATGAAAGAGATATTCCTTATTCTAAACCTCCTGATCAATGCTTAGATGAGTTTGATAATTTTATTGTTAAGCAAGAAAATTTTAATAGAATGGTGCATAATCATTTGTTGGAAAACTCTAGAGCTATTAACAAGTTGCAGGATATTGTGGAGAGAACTGCCAATGATGTGAAGATACTTGTTAAACATTTTCAAATGGTTCAAACACAAATTGATCAGCTTACCAAGGTGCAAAAAGACTTGCTAGTTAATGCCGCAAGAGAGAAGCAAGCGTGTGAAATACGCACAAGAAGTGGTGCTACTACTCAAGATCCATTATGTCTTGAAGCACATCCTAAGAGGATCGAGCAAGATTCTCAACGCACTTCAAGTGATGATATTCCTTCCAAGATGAAGAAGAAGAAGCATAAAACAACTGCAGAATCCTCCGAAGTAGGTAAAGATCCTAATAGTGTTTCTATTTCTGATGCTAAAACTAAACCAGGAGATGCTTCTGATAAAAAAGAAGTTGAAGAAGAACCAGAAAAGATTGATAAGAATGCAAAGTACACCAAAGAAGACTTCATTGCCAACAAGCATGGTAAAGAGAGGGAACCATGGGTATAGAAACCAATGCCTTTTCCTGGTAAGAAACATAAGTCCAAGGAAGAAGAACACTACAACAGGTTTTGTGAATGGATGAGACCTTTATTTTTGCAAATTCCTTTGACTGATGCTATTAGAATGCCTCCTTATGCAAAGTATATGAAAGATATTGTCACTAACAAAAGGAAAATTCCTAGTGAGGAAATTTCCACTCTACTTGCTTACTATTCTTTTGATGGTAAAGTTTCGGAGAAGCTTGGAGATCCAGGTATACCTACTATTCCTTGCTCCATTAAAAATAATTATGTTAGAACTGCTTTATGTGATTTGGGAGCTGGAGTTAGTGTCACGCCTTTTTCTCTTTATAAGAGACTTGATCTAGAAAAATTAGTATCAACTGATATATCTTTGCAGATAGTTGATAAGTCTACTACTATTCTTATTGGTATATGTGCAAATGTTCCTATTCAAGTTGCTAACAGTTGTTTGATTTAACTGACTTTGTTGTGTTGGAAATGCCTGAAGATGATAATATGTATATTATTCTTGGGAGACCTTTTCTAAATACTACAGGTGCTGTTATTAATTGCAATCAAGGAAAAGTAACTTTCAATGTTAATGACAAAGATTATATGGTTTATTTTCCCAAGAAGATTGATAGGAAGAATGCTCTAAATTCAATTAAGCATGTTGAGACCATCAAAGTGGGTCAAATTATGTGTTCAGAGCAAAAGCCCAAGGAAGAATATCAAATTGTTATGGTTGGGACTATACCTATCAAAGTTGAGGTAACATAAGCATTTAGTGTAATGCAAAGTTTCTCCTCATACAAAGTTAGTTTGGTAACAAGACTTGATCAACCTTGTTAACAAAGTGATCTATTATATTATTAAAACAACTAACAACTAACGGTGTAGATTGATCGTCTTGAAGTTAAAATATCTCAATGGCTCAGATTTACCAACATCGGCACGCGCGTTTGCAATCTCCAATGAGACGTATTGGACTCCATGGCACGTACGTTTGCAATCTTCATAGGAAACTTATACAAAGCTGGACTCTAATTGATGGACTTCCCCTAATAATTGGTCCGGATAGCTGTGCACATACAAGGATATACTAAAGCATTGCCCGATGGATTTCCATGGTTCAAACCAGCACGCAGACACGAATCCACAACGGCTAAGCTACACGGGCAAGTCAATTTATCGAAAACTACATCAATGGAGACCACGATACAACACATTGCAAGCACGCTGCTGAACACGGACTGACTCATGATTCGAAATCACCGCAGTCAATACGGACCGGCCATGTCAGCGCGTCCAACAGATTGGAAGAAGGATAACAGCAACGCCATCAAAGCGCCAACGAGATGGAGATCGCCGATCTCCCGTCATAGGCTCGTGGCAGGCACGTGAGAGAAGGCCGTCGGCCAGGAGCACTCGACCGAACGATGTAAGCCTGCAGTGGTTGTAAACGCATCAACGCCCGTCGCAGCCAAATAGAATCAGGATCAATGTGAGTACGAAGAAGAGCGATCGGGACAACATCAACAGCAAGAGATATATGATTACTGCGTTGATCGTTTTCTACAAAAATAACAGTGCATATGACTCCTCTCCCACCTGCCAGACGCAGGAGCTATGATCGGCAGAAGAAAAACACTAATCAAAGCATTGAGGAAAGACTTCCTTGCGATAGTGCTATGCTTTCGTGAAGAACTACATAAACTTGAGCTAATATGTTAACCTAATATATGCAGGCGAGAAGCACTGGATCACGAGGAAAGGAGAGGCCGACGACAGATCAATTGGTATGTGCCTTAAATCTGCTTCCATAATGCAAATTAAATAAATTGCATATTAGCTAAGGTGAGCACAGACAACAGAACCGCATTGATAAGCTTTCTTCTACGTATATGCCAAATATAAGCGTGTGACAAATGTAAATATGCTGAAAAACATAGCAGTACGTAGATCTCTCCCTCCAACTAAATCAGCTACACTCACTTCCGAAAACAAAATACTCTTTGATCTGTCACTTTAAAAGAAAAGAACGACCTTATCAGAAAAGAAAATAAAATAAAATAACGTGTATATGATCCTTAACGATTAGGAGAAGAGATCTCTTGCCTGACAATCTCACGACATGAATAAATATGTCTTCCCCAATGCAATTTTTAGGTTCAAATGCCTAAGAAATAGGTCAAACCAAATAGACTGAGACGACAGATGGAAGGTACATATAAAGAACGTGTCCAAGGCATGCATGATATCATGTAGGATGAACAAAAAAGTCAGATGACATTGTGTTTTATATGTGTATTTGAATATGTCGTGCATTTTTAGGGAAGAACACCAGTGTCGTGGTAAAACACTATATGACCGAAGCAACAAAGTAAGGAACTGGTACTCAATGAGATGTTTTAGATATGTAAAATATAAGTCAATACGACAAAAACACGGGTACAATAAGAAAACACATGATATGGTGACATTGAGAAAGCGATAATATTTTGATAATAAGCTATGACTGTAAAGTACTCCCTCAGATTGGAAATAACTGTCGGCAATTTTGTACTAGCTTAGTATAAAGTTTGTACTAAGTGCCCGACAGTTATTTCTGATCGGAGGGAGTAACAATTAATTTCATTAGAAAGCAAGCGACAAAGGCAAGACTATGAGTTAAGATTACCATACGTGCAGGTATACACATGCATAATAGTTCAGTACTAAATACAAAAATACTATGCATCTGTCGATGCTTGAGGAAGACAACACACTATTTAAGTATGAGCCATTTTTCCTAACTACACATGTATAGTGATTTCAAGATAATTTGTGGAAAGATAGACAATATAAATAATGAATAAGGAGAGAACATCTTAGATTTAAATGGCGGATGAAGATCTTTACACCATTAGTCTACTATTTTCACAAGAAAAAAATGTTCTTAGAAACAACCCAACACATCCAATGTAAAAATTTAAACCAAAATTAATACAATCATAATCTTTAAGATGCGCATTTTGTACAATTTTCCATAATATGTCTTGAATTTCTGTTAATAATTACCTAGCAACAATAATTACCTAGCAACAATAATTACTAAATCAAATAATAGTTGATAGCATAGCCAAATGTTGAGTAGTATCAAATATCAGATATGTACCAATATATGTACAAAATCTAACCGCGCAAATGCGCGGGCCACCCGGCTAGTTTTATATGAATGAAACTTCGTTTTCACCGCATCCACTTCACCTTTTTCTTATTTACTTTCATCTATTTTATTCCTTCAGTTTAGTTACATGATTAAGAGTATCTCAGAGCTGCTGCATGCTTAGTTTTGATTTGCCTGAAATCATTTCATCTTTGTCTTTCTGAATTTTTATCGATATGCCAATTTCTGAAAAATTCTCGAAAATAAAGTTTCTCGATTTTTTTTAGAAAATTCTTTATAAATTTTTATGTCAAAAATGGGGTAGAGAGATACCTGGGAGGCACCAGGGGGGGCTGCCATGCCACCTCACACATAGTCGGCGCGGCCCAGCCCTGGCCGCGCCACCTAGGCGTGAGAGGGCCCCACCTGGCCCCTCACTTATTTCTTCCTCCCCTGCTCTTTCTCTCTCCCGAAAACAATGATACACCCAGCTCAAACCTAAGTTATTGCTGTTCTTCACCTCAATTTTTTGATCTCCTTGCTCAGCCCAACATTTCTACTGAAATTTGGATCATTTGCTCTCCGGTATGTGACTCCTCCACTTGTCCAATTAGAATTTCATTTGGTGAAGTATTTCTTGAGTATTTTAGCATTGTTGGTGACAGTATAAATGAATGCATGCTTATTCTATTGCTTAGAAATGTTATTTTGATGCATGATAGCTCTCTAGTAACTCACCATAGTAGTTTCCTACACTTGCTTGTCTCAAAATCACTTTTTATGAGTTTGTTAAAAAATTCAGAGAAGGGAGATGGACAACTTCACATATGGAGAAGTGTTTGAAAGTGATGCACCAAGGTCATCAAGGCCCTCAAGATCCATTGCTCAATATAGGATGTCTTATAATGAGGATCTCATGTCACCAAACCTTGAAGGGGACGATGGAGATGCACATCCATCCACCTTCCCTTGTATTAACTTTTTGAGTGATGCAGGGATTCTTGATGATTTCTTGCTTCTTATTAATAGGCTTGGATTGACTGCTTACATGATAGATGAGAGTAACCAATATTCTATGCTTACAAAGATTTTCGTCAAAAGCTTTAAATTCACTAACGCTCATTTCAACCCTTCCATTGCATTTAAGATTTATGATAAGTCTATCACCATGTCTTTGGAGAGGTTTTGTTCTATTTTAGGTATTCCCATGTTTGGAACAGCCAGGAGGATACAAAATCGCCCCGCTGATTTGTTGGAGCTTTATCGAGGGGTGACCAATGATGATGACCGCACCGCACATCGTGGCAAGATAAAAAACATTCAGCTCCCAGCTATTAGATATTTCACTTACTATCTTGCAACTAGTGTACTTGGTAGAGAAAACACTAGCAATATCCCCAACTATCATTTAGCTTTTCTAGCTACCGCTCTTGATGTTAGTAGGAAGTATAACCTCGGTGCTATTATTGCTCGTCGCCTAGCCGCTAGGGGTCCTATTTATGGAGGTATTATTGCCGCGCGCATTGTTGCTGAGCTAGGACTTTCTATTGCTCCTAATGATGTATTGTTAGCTCCACAGAGGCTTGATCTTGCTGCCATGAAACTCCATCATTTTGTTATTGCTAACTCATGTGCAGGGAAATTAGTTTATAGGATGTTATTTATTGATGGAGAGGAAAGGGAAATTCCCTTGCCTCAGCCTAACTTGTTCAGCATTCATGTGAGGCCATGGTCACGCACGAAGGAGGAGTTGGACGATTAGCTTAGGTTGCTCGGTTTCAACATCCAACATGGCGCGGTGGTCCAGGAGGAAGAGGAGGCGCCCACCTACGACTACACCACTTACTACACCGGGGCGTCCTCGAGCTCTTATCAGGACGGCGGTGCGTCTTCGTCGCACTACGGAGGTGCCACCTCATGGCTGAGCTGGCCGAGTTGGGATTGACCTCCACTTAGGCCAAAAGCCTAAGCTTGGGGGGAGGTATGCCGATGATTCACTCATCTTTATATTATACTTTGTCGGTTCATTGTATATCCATGTTTCACTTTCTTTTTACTTTGTTGCTTCTTGCTTTTATTTCTGCTTTCCAAAACACAAAAAGACCAAAAATATTTCCGTTGTTTCTCTCTATTTGGTTCTTTAGTTTTCTACCTTTGGTTTGCTTTACTTGCCATTTTTGGTTTTCCACTTGAAAAATCCAAAAATATTTCACTTTGTTCACTATTTCCTTTCATTCTTGTTTCAAAAATCGAAAACCCCAAAAATATTTGTTGTTCTTCTTCGGTTTTGTAAAGTTGTTGCAGAGTTTAGTCTTCTGTTACTCCATTGGAGCTTGGTATTCACTTTATATTATTCAAGCCGCACAAGTGAAGAGCAATAATGATGATATATGACAATCCAAGATGTGGTAAGAGGCTGGTATGAACTCTACTTGCTTTTATTTTTGTACATATACTCATCCATGTGGACATGCTTAGTCGGTTCATATAAGGTATATGTTATCTAATGGATGCTTTGTAGTTCTGGCTTTCATATGATTAGTTTCAATTTACTAATAGTCTGTAGCCTGTCATGTAGATGCTTCCATGCATTGTTTTATTCATAATATGGTATGTTATTGTGGTATCCACCTCTGAAAAGTTTCATTTGAATCAACTTGGCACATGCTCAAGCATGCATATGACTAAGCAAAAAGTCAATTAAGCCTCGATGATCTAAATTGCCTCAGAGTTTTTGTATCATTTTTATGCCTATATTAATTTTGTTTTGTTGCAAGCATGATTATGATAGTTATTGCTCTCTCAATTGTCGCTTCCCAGTCTTTTGCTAGCCTTCACTTGTACTGAGTATGAGCTCTACTCATGCATCCAATCACCAAAAACCAAGTCTTCCAAAGAGTCCACTATAAATTCCTATGCTTGGTATTTGAAAGCCATTCCAAGTAAATTTTCATGTGCTACCTTTCAAAACTTTCAACTACTTCTCATTTTGTGCCACTGTTTTTAGCTCATGGGGACGTAGTGGTCAGAATTGCTATCTTCCATATTAAATTGAGTACCCCTCAACTAGGCAGCTTCATCTGCTCGTCATTAATTTTGCAAGGGAGCTGGTCAGACCATTATAATCTTATTCTAAAAGAACGAAAAAAGGCACTACTCCAAGGAATGTGAAAGTTGGTGGGCACCCGATGGAATCGGTTAGCCATGGTTTGAGAAAGGAAAAAGGTGGGGAGGAGTGCCAAAGCTTTATAAAAGAGCACCATTGTGCCAAAATTTCAAAGAACTCGGAACCGCTCTCACTTGTTTATTATGGAAGATAGCAAGTCCCCATTGCTAGTCGTTGACATAGAACAACCACCTCTCAAAATAAATTTTTATCTCTGTTTTACAAATGAAAAGCTCTAGCACATGTAAAATCACTGCTTCCCTCTGCGAAGGGCCTATCTCTTATTTTTTATGTTGAGTCTTCACCTTCTAACTTTTAAAGCACCTCTTGAGAGCATAGCTATTATTCTTATTGTAATGTGCTTGTCCCAAAACACGGTTAATTATGGTATAACTTTGATGCTTGTATCTTTGATATTTCTACTTCTAGTCTTCTTTGAACTTCAGAGGTGCCTCAGCATTTATGTTTTGCTCCACAAATAAAGGCAAGCGGGATACCACTCTTTCATATCATTTATGCATATTACAATCTTGTTAGCTTCTTATGTACATGTTACTTGTTATTAGTGCATTGGCACTCTTTCATAGATTGCTTGACTATGAGGTAGCATTAGCTGCATATTTGTTATTATGAATTGCTTGAGTACTTGATCATATAGTAAGTATATTTACATCTATGAAGTAAATGTGTTCGTGAAAGTTTCTTTTATCGCTCTCAGTTGTTAACTGAATTGCTTGAGGACAAGCAAATAGCTAAGCTTGAGGGGAGTTGATACGTCCAAAACGTATCTACTTTCCTAAACACTTTTGCTATTGTTTCTCCTCTAATTTGTGTGTTTTGAATACAACTAACATGGACTGACGTTGTTGATGCGTGGTGAATGACCAGCCCGTTGGGAACCCCAAGAGGAAGGTGTGATGAGTATAGCAGCTCGTTTTCCCTCAGTTTAGAAACCAAGGTTTATCGTTCTTGGAGAGGAGAGACAGGCGACTGAAGGTGATGTAGACTGGCTTAATAACACTCCAACAAGGGCACCGTTAACGATACTTGTTGACTCGTCTTCGGCCAATAGCAACGTGGAACCTGCACACACACAAACAAATACTTTGCTCCCAACTTATGATGAGGTTATCAATCTCACCGGTTTGCTTGAAACAAAGGTTATGAGTGTATCAAGTGGAAAACAGTAAAAGTATGCGAGTAAAGTAAACGGTGCGAGAAAGTAAACAGGTGATAGCAATATGATGGAAATAGGACCGGGGTCCACAGTTCACTAGTGGTGTCTCTCCATAGATAAAATAACATGCTGGGTAAACAAATTATAGTTGGGCAATTGATAGAATAAAGATAATGTGATATGTCAAGAAGATCACTATGAGATTTACTCTGGGCATTACAACAAAATACATAGACCGCTATCCAACTGCATCTATGACTAATAATCCACCCACGGGGATATCATCCGAACACCCCACGAGTATTAAGTTGCGAACAACAGATAATTGCATTAAGCAAAGTGTGTAATGTAAACAAAGCATATACCCTTGAGCATATGAATGTTGTTTTCTCCCTAGTAGCAACAGCACATCTACCACCTTAGAGGTTTCTGTCACTCCCCCAGGTGAAATAGAGACACGAACCCACTATCGAGCATAAATACCCCCTCTTGGAGTCACTAGCAACTACTCGGCCAAGATAGCTACTAACAACGGAGATCATGCAAGATCATAAACAACATAGAGATAACAAAAGATAATATTCAGTACAGCAACTTAATCATAAACACCAATATTCATCGGATCCCAACAAACCAACATCAAAGAATTACATAACGGTGATCTCAATCATGTAGGGCAGCTCATGAGATCTAAACATGAAGCACATGGTGGAGAAGACAACCATCTAGCTACTGCTATGGACCCATAGTCCAAGGTAGACTACTCACTCATCGATCTGGAGGCAAGCATGGCGATGAAGAAGACCTCCAGTGGCGATTCCCCTCTCCGGCAGGGTGCCGGGAAGAGCTTCTGGACCCTCCCGATCTTCGGGTCGACGGCGGCGGTGTATCGCGATGTGTTCTGGAAATCTGATCGGGTACTTAGGTTTTTTCTGTCGGGGGGTCTTTATAGGCGAAGGGGCAATGTCAGAGGAGGGCCCAGGCGCCCTCACCCCTAGGCAGTGCGGCCAGGCCCCTGGCTGCGCGAGCCTGGCGTGTGGGGCCCTGGTGGCCCCTCTCCTTCTCTCCTCTGGATCTCTGGAAGCTTCCGGGTAAAATATGACTTCAGGAACTTGTTTCGTCCAATTCTGAGAATATTTCCTATGTATCACTTCTGAAACACAAAAACAGCAGAAAACAGGAAACTGGCACTGTGGCAACTTGTTAATAGGTTAGTTCCGGAAAATGCATAAAAGTGCCACGATGTGTAACGAAACAATAGGGAAATGGTGTAAAAACAAGCATGGAGCATCAAAAATTATAGATACATTTGAGACGTATCAAGCATCCCCAAGCTTAACTCCTGCTCGTCCTCGAGTAGGTAAGTGATAACAAAAGAATAATTTTTGAGGTGACATGCACCTACACAATCTTGATCATATATGTAAGCATTGGTGAGCTGGGATCATAAGAACTTAAAACATGGGCATGAAGATATAATCATGACAATAAGAAACTTAGCAACCATGTTGTAAACATGCAAATGAACATAAACAAAAGATCATGAAAATGAAACAATGAAAGTCAATCGTGTGTTCAAATCATAAGGAAAAACATACAAATAGTTTTCAGCTTGTCCTTCAAAGAGAGCAAAACATAAATACATAGGACACCTTTAAGTTTAAGGAGGCGACTAGATACAAATAATTTAAGAACAAGTGAAACCAACATCATGAATCAATCAATGAACTTTGGGACAATGCATATTGCACTAAGAATGACAACTATGCTCTCTTAATGGTGTATAAAGAAAGAAGGTGGTGACTCAACATAAAAGTAGAAGAAAGGCCCTTCGCAGAGGGAAGCAGTGATTGCAAGTTTTATAACCTTCAAAAATTATGGTACTTACCAGCTTTGAGCTCTCATTGCCCCCATCATAAGCATCTTGAATGGTCAAAGTTAATGCGAGAACAATTATGATGCATATGCTTGACAAATCATAAGTTGAAAACCTCGTGTCCCGTGAATACGAGTACCCAAACCTCAAGCTACTTTACTTAGAGTCCCAAGCAAGGCTCTTGTCATTGTAAATATATGCATATCATTGAGAACCGCCAATGGGGTACCTCCGTGCCCGATGACATGGAACAAGCCCACACCAAAATGACAGGACAAGCAGACAATGAACACCTCGACATCTCTTTTATTTGCCATTTGTTTAGCTTTTTATTGTGAGATGCGTCGTCGTATGTTCACCATGGGTATGCTGCAAATTTCCACCATGAATTATGCATGGCTTAGATTGGCGGCCTGGCGTTTCCCTAACACATATAAAAACTCCATGATCCTCACAATTTTCCCAATTCATTTCACACCGCGGGCATCCATAAACAAAAGATCACGATATCAACTCAAAAGAGAAGTGCAATGTTGAAAGCTTGCCCATGACTGCATGGCTGGGCTAGTCTCCAACTTACAACTTGCAAGCATAACAACTCAATATAAGAGACCACAATGTCAAATTTTTAAGAACAGGAAAAAGTAAAGTGTGCCTTCCAGTTCGTGAGAGCTTTACTTACCGAATTTCGCATAACACTGGTAAGAGTTTAATTTGAAGAGAAAATAAAAGCAAGTCAAATTTACTTGGAATAGCAAATTACTAGTAGGTATGTATGGTGGACACTTTGGAATACTTTGGCTTTTAGGAGTTGGATGCACGAGTAGAGCTCATACTCAGTACAAGGCGAGGGCTAGCAAAAGACTGGGAGCGACCAACTAAGAGAGCAATAATGGCCATAATCATGCAAAGCGACAAAGCGACATTAAAAGAAGTATAAAATGGCATCAAAAGTCAAAAACTAAATGATCATGAAGGCTATTGGCGACTTTGTATGAGTCTAACATGTGTGAGCATGCGCCAAGTCAACCCAAATAAAGCATAAAGGAGAAAACCAAAATAATGCTTCCATACAATAAAAACAACGCATGATTTTTTTCAAAAGGCTCGTTAAGCAATCTCAGTTATTTGAGACAAGTCATGCTACAGCAAAACCACTAAGCATACTATCAAAAAGACATCAAGCATGACATGAAAAAGCCTAAGCCGCAGTCTACACAAGCTCCTTCTTGTACCACTATTTTGCACAGAGCTTTTTCTCTTTTCCAACACCATTTGAAATTTTTAAAGACACCTCTTTTGATGAAAACCAATAAAGATCAGAGGCAAAAATACACCTTGATGAAAAGATATGACAAGGTCTAAACACAAATCAAGGTGAAAATGAAAACTAAAAGCAGTAGCAGAAAAAAAAGAACGCTTGAACAACGAAAAGAGTGAAAAACTGAGCGTTCTTGGCAAATGAAAATGAGTACATCTCCTCCAAAGAAAATTTGTTGGGGTCCAACCATTTATTGCAGCAAACAAAACAAACTAACAAACTAAGAAAACTAAAACAACTGACGCTCCAAGAAAAACACATAGTGCATGAAGCACTAAAAATATAGTGTCTTGAAAGGTGACCTGATTTTTGCCGATGAAGAAGGGGTGCCTCGGGGGCATCCCCAAGCTTTGATGCTTGTACTTCTTGGATATTTCTTGGGGTGATGCATGGGCATCCCCAGGCTTGAACTTTTGTCCATTCTTCAACTCATCTCATCATTCTCCAATCCCTACACTTGAAAACTTCCTTCATACAAAACTAAACACAAATCTATTAGTAACATTAGTGTAGGCATAACATATAATCAACCTCTTTTTGCTTCAGGTTTCAACTCAAAACCACCACATATAAAGTAAATACTACTGTAGCAACTTTCACAAGAGTTCCGTGATCAAAATAACTCGCAAAGAAAGCGATAAAGTGGCAAAAACAAATATTGGCAGAAATCTGTCAAAACAGAACAGCTGACAAAGGCCGAATTTTTGAGGGGTTTTCTGTTGCTCAAATCAAAAAGTGTTCAAATAACAAAAGTTTGGATATAACCTCGGGCATATGCACAAGAAATCGAAGGTCCAAAAGATAAACAGAGAATTTATACGAATTTTTACGGTGCAGCACCGAAAACAGTTTCAGGACAGCAACATCCCCAAATCTTTACCTCGCTCAAATTAGAGGCTTCTCTTGGCACAAAAACGAAATAAAAAGAATAAGGAGCGGTCATTACAGTAGTAATGACTTCCAAGACTCAAATAAAAGAAAAAGTACTGAAAAGAAAACATTGGGTTATCTCCCAAGAGTGCTTTTCTTTAACGCCTTTGAGCTAGGCGCAGAAAATTGCGAATCAAGTAATATCAAGAGATGAAGCATCAAGCTCATAATTTGCTCTAAGAATAGAGTCAAAAATCAATTTCTTTCTTTTCCTAGGGAAGTGTTCCATACCTTTCTTTAGTGGGAATTGATATTTGATAGTGCCTTCCCTCATATCAATGATGGCACCTACAGTTCGAAGAAAGGGTCTTCCCAAAATAATAGGACATGAAGCATGGCATTCAATGTCCATAACAAGAAAATCAACAGGAACAAGGTTATTGTTAACCACAATAAGAACATCATTAATCCTTCCCAAAGGTTTCTTCTTAGCAACATCAGCAATAGGAACATCAAAATAACATTTTTCAAGCGGTGGTAAATCAAGCATATCATAAATCTTTCTAGGCATGATAGAAATACTAGCACCTAGATCACACAAAGCATGGCAATCAAAACCATTAACATTCATATCAATGATGGGTTCCCAACCATCTTCTAACTTCTCGGGAACAAAGGCTTTTTGCTTCAACTTTTCATCCCTAATTTTCATGAGAGCATTGGTAATATGCTTAGTAAAAGCAATATTTAAAGAACTAGCATTGGGAGTCAAAGCAAGCTTTTGCAAGAACAAAATTACTTCAGATATATTGCAACCATCAACATCAAAATCATTAAAAGAAATAGGGCTATCATCTCCTACACTCTGAAAAATTTCAGCACTCTTTTAAGAAAAAGTTTTGGCAGTTTTAGGCTTTTTAACACAAGGAGTGGGAGTTTTCTCTACACCAATCAAAGTAAGAGGATTGCTAGCAGTAGTAACAACATCATTCGAGGTAGTAATGGTACATACCTTCATCTCTCTAGCCATCTCATCTTCTCTTTCCCACCTGGCATGCAATTCCGCTAACAATCTAATATTTTCATCAATTCCAACTTGAATAGCATTAGCGGTAGCAAAAGGGTCAGGCTTAGCAGACATTCTATTGACCAAAGAAGATTGCACATTAGACAAAGATGAAATATCGGTTTCAGCTTTAGAAACCTTAGCTTGCAACTCAGGAATAGCAGTGTTTAAATTTTCAAGTTGATGACTAATAGTCCTCAACAGAGCTGATTGCTCCTCCATAATCTTAGTGAAAGCCCTGTTCTGCTCATGCTGCACCTGCATAAAATTCTTAGTAGCCTTTTCAAGTTCAAAAATTCTTTCTTCACTAGGCATTTTAGGTCTACCAAGATAACTATCACCATTAGAAGGAAACTGCCTATAATTGTTACTAGCAAAATTGTTCCTATAAGCATTGTTGTTAAAATTATTGTTTCTAATGAAATTCACATCAACATGCTCTTCTTGAGCAACCAGAGAGGCTAAAGGAACATTATTAGGATCAACATGAGTCCTATCATTAGCAAGCATAGCCATAATTGTATCAATCTTATCACTCAAGGAAGAGGTTTCCTCAACAGAATTTACCTTCTTACCTTGTGGAGCTCTCTCGGTGTGCCATTCCGAATAATTTACCATCATGTTGTCGAGTAGCTTTGTTGCAGCGCCCAAGGTAAGGGACATAAAAGTGCCTCCAGCAGCTAAATCAAGTAGGTTCCTTGAAGAAAAATTCAGTCCTGCATAAAAAGTTTGGACAATCATCCAAGTAGTCAGTCCATGAGTGGGGCAATTCTTTATCATAGATTTCATTCTTTCCCAAGCCTGAGCAACATGTTCATTATCAAACTGAGCAAACTTCATAATATTGCTACATAGAGATATAATCTTAGCAGGAGGATAGTATCTACCAATAAAAGCATCCTTACACTTAGCCCATGAATCAATACTATGCTTAGTCAAAGACAACAACCAATCTTTAGCTTTTCCTCTCAAAGAAAAAGGAAACAACTTGAGCTTAATAATATCACTTTCTACATCCTTATATTTCTGCATCTCACATAGCTCAACAAAATTGTTGAGATGAGCTGCAGCATCTTCAGTACTAGCACCAGAAAATTACTCTTTCATAACAAAGTTCAACAAAGGAGGCTTAATCTCATAAAAGTTTGCAGCAGTAGCAGGTGGTGCAATAGGAGTGCAGATAAAATCACTATTGTTCGTGCTAGTAAAGTCACACAACTTGGTGTTTTTAGGAGTACCCATTTCAGCAAAACTAAAGTAAAGAAGTAAAAACAACTACCAAGGATTCTAATTTTTTTGGGTTTTTGATATAAAACAATGCAAGTAAAATAAATGAAGTAAAGCAAAGCAATAACAAAGTAAAGAGAATGTGCGTGCGAAAACTCCCCTCGCAAAAGTCTTCTTCTTCCTCCCCGGCAACGGCGCCAGAAAAAGAGCTGCTGGCATGTAGTTGGCGTGGGAGCTTCTTCTTATTTATGTCCCCGGCAACGGCGCCAGAAAAAGAGCTTGATGCATGGTGAATGACCAGCCCGTTGGGAACCCCAAGAGGAAAGTGTGATGAGTATAGCAGCTCGTTTTCCCTCAGTTTAGAAACCAAGGTTTATCGTTCTTGGAGAGGAGAGATAGGCGACTGAAGGTGATGCAGACTGGCTTAATAACACTCCAACAAGGGCGCCGTTAACAATACTTGTTGACTCATCTTCGGCCAATAGCAACGCAGAACCTGCACACACACAAACAAATACTTTGCTCCCAACTTACGATGAGGTTGTCAATCTCACCGGTTTGCTTGAAACAAAGGTTATGAGTGTATCGAGTGGAAAACAGTAAAAGTACGCGAGTAAAGTAAATAGTGCGAGAAAGTAAATAGGTGATAGCAATATGATGGAAATAGGACCGGGGTCCATAGTTCACTAGTGGTGTCTCCATAGATAAAATAACATGCTGGGTAAACAAATTACAGTTGGGCAATTGATAGAATAAAGATAATGTGATATGTCAAGAAGATCACTATGAGATTTACTCTGGGCATTACAACAAAATACATAGACCGCCATCCAACAGCATCTATGACTAATAATCCACCCACGGGGATATCATCCGAACATCCCATGAGTATTAAGTTGCGAACAACAGATAATTGCATTAAGCAAAGTGTGTAATGTAAACAAAGCATATGCCCTTGAGCATATGAATGTTGTTTTCTCCCTAGTAGCAACAGCACATCTACCACCTTAGAGGTTTCTGTCACTCCCCCAGGTGAAATAGAGACATGAACCCACTATCGAGCATAAATACCCCCTCTTGGAGTCACTAGCAAGTACTCGGCCAAGATAGCTACTAAAAACGGAGAGCATGCAAGATCATAAACAACATAGAGAAAACAAAAGATAATATTCAGTACAGCAACTTAATCATAAACACCAATATTCATCGGATCCCAACAAACCAACATCAAAGAATTACATAATGGTGATCTTAATCATGTAGGGCAGCTCATGAGATCTAAACATGAAGCACATGGTGGAGAAGACAACCATCTAGCTACTGCTATGGACCCATAGTCCAAGGTAGACTACTCACTCATCACTTCGGAGGCAAGCATGGCGATGAAGAAGACCTCCGGTGGCGATTTCCCTCTCTGGCAGGGTGCCGGGAAGAGCTTCTGGACCCTCCCAATCTTCGGGTCGACGGCAGCGGTGGATCGCGATGTGTTCTGGAAAAGTGATCGGGTACTTAGGTTTTTTCCGTTGGGTGGTCTTTATAGGTGAAGGGGCGATGTCAGAGGAGGGCCCAGGCGCCCTCACCCCTAGGTGGCGCGGCCAGGCCCCTGGCCATGCGAGCCTGGCGTGTGGGGCCCTGGTGGCCCCTCTCCTTCTCTCCTCCAAATCTCTGGAAGCTTCCGGGTAAAATATGATTTTAGGAACTTGTTTCGTCCAATTCCGAGAATATTTCCTGTGTATCACTTCTGAAACACAAAAACAGCAGAAAACAGGAAACTGGCACTGTGGCAACTTGTTAATAGGTTAGTTCCAGAAAATGCATAAAAGTGCCACGAAGTGTAACGAAACAATAGGCAAATGGTGTAAAAACAAGCATGGAGCATCAAAAATTATAGATACGTTTGAGACGTATCAGCTGTTTTCAGCAGAATTGCTCTGGTGTCTCGTTTTGTGCAGAAATCCAACTTTCAGTAAAAATTCGGGAAAAATCACCAAAAATCCTATTTCACCAGAAGACCCACGGAGCCAGAAGATGAGACGGAGAGGAGGCTCAAGGGGCCCTCACACATAGGTGGCGTGGCCCATCCCTGGCCGCGCCACCCTGGCGTGAGGAGGCCCCAGGCATCCTCTCGGCCTTCCCTCTCGCCTACATATACCCCCTAACAACTTAATGTCAGAAAGATGGCGTTTTTCCCAGATAGACTTCCGCTGCGCCGCCGCCATTAGAAACCGCGATTCGGAACCAGAAACTCCATTCTGGCACCTTGCCGGGATAGGGATTTGGAGGAGATCTTCATCGCAACCATCACCGACATCACTCCATCGACCATCCATGACTCCCCCATCCATGTGTGAGTAATTCCCCCGCTATAGGTGAGGGGATGGTAGGGATTGGATGAGATCATTCTTGTAATTTGATATGAAATTGATAGGGCATAGTGCCTAGTATCTTTATTTAGTGCCTATGACATTGTTGCAACTTATTGTGCTTAATGCTTGTCACTTTGGGCCCGAGTGCCATGATTTCAGATCTGAACATGTTATTATTTCTATGATGATACTTGTTGTTTATGGTCTTACCTACAAGTTGTATACACATATTGTTGTCCGAAACCCGAGGCCCCAAAGTGACAGAAATTGGGATAACCGGAGGGGATGGCTATGATGTGAGGATCATATGTATTCACCGAGTGCTAATGCTTTGCTCTGGTACTTTATTAAAAGGAGTACCTTAATTACCAGTAGTTTCCTTTGAGGCCCTACTGCAACAGGCTGGTAGGACAAAAGATTTCATGCAAGTTTCTCCTTGTGAGCACGTACGACTATATATGGAACACATGCCAATGATTGTTTGTACTAGGATGATTTATCATTATTTATCTGCAATGCCCATGTCTCATTGATTTCATGAATTATCTTATCCATGCAACGCCCGTAATCCATCCCTATGCCTACAGTATTTGTTCTTACTGTTTACTACTGTTACTATTACCGCTGCTATTTTACTACTGCTATTACTGTTTCACTACTGTCACCACTATAAAACTGTTGCTACTGATAAACCACTATGAGCAAGACTGTTTCCAGGTGTAGCTGAATTGACAACTCATCTGTTAAGGCTTACATATATTCTTTGGCTCCCCTTGTGTCGAATCAATAAATTTGGGTAATACTTCCCTCGAAGACTGTTGTGATCCCCTATACTTGTGGGTCATCAAGCTACTTGAGCTGTTGAGAGAAAGAGAGCTTTACCTCTAACAAAAGGCAAGTGACACACATGCTTCTACCCACTTTTACTACTGCATTAGTGATTTTAAGTAGTATGCATGATAGGTGGAATGTTCAACTGTTTTATAAAAGGCTTAGATCCTAGTAGTATGTAGCTGTCCTTTAAACCCCACCTGTTAGGATGCAAAATACTTTGAAAAATATTGATACCATGCTATGATCACATGTTAAAAGTGTTTTGTAAACAACTTAATAACTTCAACTAAAATGAAACACCTGGGTAGATTGGTTTGTTGATGGAGGCGAAGTTGAGTGTCTCCTGGGGCCTCATGCCTCTTGGAGGATGGGGTGAACCTCAGGAGTACACTTCTGGAATGCCACTCAGGAATAAAGAGGTTACCATGTCTTCCATGCATAGAGTACTTCCAGTGCAACCTTATGACAATATGGGCTCTATCTTGACTGATTAAGATGTGAGGGTTCAACTTGTGTGCAAGATATGGGCTGGTAGAAGAATTATAGGATGGGAACGGATCTTGCCAGTATGGTTGCTCTCTCCTTCTAAAAGGTCTTGTCTTATTTTATGTATGGGCATAAAATGAGTCTTAAGGTGAAAGTGCACAACCCCTGCAGGGTGTCAAACTAATTGATTAGCCGTGTCCCCGGTTATGGACAATTTGAGTCTCTAGACATAGAATGTACGGAAGAATCTCATCACCATTTCTGAATGCTTTAAAAACTTGACTAGAAACCCTTAGGCAGGAGCTCAGGGCCAAACACTCCGAGGGGTGGTGGTTTTTGATGTTCCAACTTTGTTGAGTTTCGCCTAGAACTACATATCGGCCAGTATGTAATATATGGGGGTTGTCTTGACCCTTATGAACAATTTTTTTGAAAGAAAGTATTGAAAAGGATTTTAGGATAAAACTGGCTTTATGCAAATCATCTTATGATATCCACCAGCCAAATATTATGTAGTTAGTTCTTTCACAACAGCCACCATGTATGTTTCATTTGCCAGTACATTATTGTACTAACCCCCATTTGTGGGGCTGTATATTCAAATGTGCAGGTTTTCAGATAAGGATTGTTTAGTAGGATCTCGAGACTGCATTACAACATGTCTGCCTGTGGCACATGATGAAGATGGAGGCTCATTGCCACCTTGTTTTCCGATGTGTATCTGTAAGGTTTGAATATTTGTATCTGGATCCATGTTGTAATCTTGATACTATGCAATGAATACTATATTTTGTCTGTGGTGCTATTAGTGATCTAGGGAATACCACTTAACACAGGTGTTCCACCTTAATCCAAAGGTGGGGCGTTACACTAGTATCTGTTATTAGTGCTTTTGACATTGTTGCAACTTGTTGTGCTTAATGCTTGTCACTTTGGGCCCGAGTGCCATGATCTCAGATATGAACATGTTATTGTTTCATGAGGATAATTGTTGTTTATGATCTTACCTGCAAGTTGTATACACATATCATTGTCTGGAACCTGAGGCCCCAAAGTGACAGCCATTGGGATAACCAGAGGGGATGGTTGTGATGTGAGAATCACATGTGCTAACGGAGTGTTAATGCTTTGCTCTGGTTCTTTATTAAAAGGAGTACCTTAATTACCATTAGTTTCCCTTAAGGCCCGTCTACAAACGTTCTGGTATAACAAAAGATGTTGTGCATGTTTCTCATTGCGAGCACGCATGACTAAATATGGAGCACATGCCTATGGTTACTTAGTACTAGGTTGCTTTATCATTATTTATCTGCAATTGCCCATGTCTTGATTATTATTTGAATTATCTTATCCATGCAACGCTCGTTCATCCATCCCTATGCCTACAGTAATAAATCTTGTTGTTTACTATAGTTACCGCTACTGTCTTTATTTTACTACTACTGCTATTATTTTACTACTGCTATTACTATAAAATTGTTGCTACTGATAAACTGTTGCGAGCAAGTCTATTTCCTATTGTAGCTGAATTGACAACTCATCTGTTATGGCTTATAAATATTCTTTGGCTCCCCTTTTGTTGAATCAATAAATTTGGGTTTTCCTTCCTGATGTCTACGCACGCGTCTGTTGCTGTAGATAGTGTTGGGCCTCCAAGTGCAGAGGTTTGTAGAACAACAGCAAGTTTCCCTTAAGTGGATCACCCAAGGTTTATTGAACTCAGGGAGGAAGAGGTCAAAGCTACCCCTCTCAAGCAACCCTGCAATTATGATACAAGAAGTCTCTTGTGTCCCCAACACACCCAATACACTTGTCAGATGTATAGGTGCACTAGTTCGGTGAAGAGATAGTAAAATACAAGTAATATGGATGATTATAAGTGGTAATTGCAATCTGAAACAAAATTAGCAGCAAGCAAACATGTAGCAGAACTGAATGTAAATGGTGTTTCAATGCTTAGAAACAAGGCCTAGGGATCATACTTTGACTAGTGGACACTCTCAACATAACATAATTGAACACATAAATATCTATCTTCACTACGCTACTCTAAACTATTCTTCGATGGATAACAAACACTAATCATGTGTAGGGCTACGAAGCACTCCTTAAATTTTGCATTTCCCCAAACTAGATTGGCCCACACTATCACCTTGAGCGCATTAGATGGTTCTAATAAACACCAACAATTGATAGAGACACACATAATGTGCACACTGTCACCTTCACATCATGGTACAAGGTGTCTCCGGAGATTACAATAATAAAGCACGGGAGTAACATAATATATGAAGATCAAGATCTACAAATTTAACTAGATACAAAGCTCACGATCACATATAGATCACATCATGGGAGAGAGAGATGAACCACATAGCTATCGGTACAACCCTAAGCCCCGGGGGAGAACTACTCCCTCCTCATCATAGAGAAAGCAACATCGATGGAGATGGCGGTGAGGTCGATGGAGACGGCGGTGGAGGCGATGGATGTCGATGGAGATGGCTCTGGGAGCAATTCCCCATCCCAGCAGGGTGCCGGAACAGAGACTTCTGTCCCCTAAAATTGGTCTTTCTAGAACAACACCGATTGAATTAGGGTTTTGGCTTCGGAGGGACTAATATAGGCAGAGAGGCGGCGTCAGAGGGCGACCAGGGGGGCCACACCACCCCCTGGCGCGACCAAGAGGGGGGCGCGCCACCCTGATGACCCACAAGTATAGGGGATCGCAACAGTCTTCGAGGGAAGTAAAACCCAAATTTGTTGATTCGACACAAGGGGAGCCAACAGATATTTATAAGCCTTAACAGATGAGTTGTCAATTTAGCTGCACGTAGAAACAGACTTGTTCACAACGGTTAATCAATAGCAACAGTTTTATAGTAGTGATAGTAGTAAAACAAAACAACAATAATGAAATAAAAGCGGTAATAGTAGCAATAGTAAACAGTAGGACTAAATACTATAGGCATAGGGATTGATGTATGGGCATTGCATGAATAAGATAATCCATGAAATCAGTGAGACATGGGCAATTGCAGATAAATAATGACAAAGCATCCTAGTACTAAACAATCATAGGCATGTGTTCCGTATATAGTCATACGTGCTCACAATGAGAAACTTGCATGACATCTTCTGTCCTACCAGCCTGTTGCAGCAGGGCCTCAAGGGAAACTACTGGTAATTAAGGTACTCCTTTTGATAAAGTACCGGAGCAAAGCATTAACACTTGGTGAACACATGTGATCCTCACATCATAGCCATCCCCTCCAATTATCCCAATTTATGTCACTTTGGGGCATCGGGTTCCGGACAACAATATGTGTATACAACTTGCAGGTATGACAATAAACAACAAGTATCATAATGAAACAATAACAAGTTCAGATTTGAAATCATGGCACTCAGGCCCAAAGCGACAAGCATTAAGCATAATAAGTTGCAACAATATCATAAGCACTAATAATAGATAATAGGCACCATGCCCTAACAATCTTATAGCAAATTACATGAACAATCTCATCCAATCCCTACAATCCCCTTCACCTACAGTGGGGAATTACTCACACATGGATGGGGGAGTCATGGATGGTTGTTGGAGGGACGTCGATGATGATGGTGATGAAGATCTCCTCCAAATCCCCATCCCGGTAGGGTGCCAGAACGGATTTTCTGGTTCCGAATCGCGGTTTCTAATAGTGGCGGCGTAGCAGGACTCTATCTTGGAAAAACGCCAAACTCCCGATAGTTTTAGGTCAAAGGGTATATGTAGGCGGAAGGGCGGCTCGAGAGGGCAGCTGGGGTGGCCTCACCATAGGTGGGCACGGCTAGGCCTAGGCCGCGCCCCCTGGTGGTGAGCCAAGCTCCTGGCCCCTCTCCGTCTCTTCTTCTGGCTCCGTGGGTCTTCTGGTGAAATAGGAAATTTGCAATATTTTCCCGGATTTTTACTGAAAGTTGATTTTCTGCACAAAAATGAGACACCAGAGAAATTCTGCTGAAACAACGTTAGTCCGTGTTAGTTGTATTCAAAATACACAAATTAGAGGAGAAACAACAACAAAAGTGTTCGGGAAAGTAGATACATTTTGGATGTATCAGCTCCCCCAAGCTTAGCTTATTGCCTGTCCTCAAGCAATTCAGTTAACAACTGAGTGCGATAAAAGAAACTTTCACAAACATATTTGCTTCAAAGATGTCGGACCCCGGGTTCTAAGCTATACAGAGATGTTATGTGTATTAGTCACGCTAGCAACGAGTGATACTGGGGTTACCAGTCCCAGGCCGGAACACCATCGGCAGGCAGGCCAGAATTAAACATCGGCTCTACACATCTCGAAGCGCCGTGAAACTAATCATAACCAAGACTGCATAACAGAGAGCTCGAGAGCCTTAAACCCCTCTCGTGCACTTTATATCCAGACACACATCATGCACGAGATGGGTAACCACAACTGGTAACACAACAGTGACTCTACGACTCAAAGTAGTAGTTCAAACTCTTAACAGAGTAAAGATCCAACTTATTACACGCAGAGGTCACCGACCAACATTACAACAAGCAACGGAAAGCAAATTATGTTATGCTACATAACAAGATAGCAAATGGCCTAAGAGGCCTTGAACATAAGCGACGTCCCAACCCGTAGATCTCAGGCTGCTGCCTGGGAACCCCAAACTAGTCGTCGAAGTCGATATCGGCATAGAACCTTCGTTGCCTGCGGCGGTCTCTTCTGTGGAAAAACAACATTAAACAAGGGTGAGTATGAGGGTGTACTCAGCAAGCTGACCTTCTACACTATATGGATGGCATCAAGGTCTTTTTGTGTAGGTCTTTGCAGAAAGCAAGTTTTCTTTGTGAAATCGACACAAGGCGAGGACTACTCAGAATTTGTAAAGGGGATAAGAGAGCATCTCGCAAACTCTTTTGATCATGGAGCATCCACCGAATCATTACCTTTAGAACATCTCATCTCATATCACCCCCTCGACCCCGAGGAAGTGATCCAGAGCCTCACTATTAAGTTGGCACTTTTAAGATTAGGTTCAAGTTGTCTATGATCTAGCATCTGTCTCCAAGTCGTCCATAACCGTGGACACGGCTTTTCGAAAAGATTTAACCCTGCAGGGGTGCATAACTTTTCCCACACGTGACGATCGTCCCCTGGACCCTCGCGAAGAATCTTAGCGGGGTGATGATCGCCTACAACCTTTACCTTACGTCGACCTATTCCATGAGCCACGCCAAAAGGTTCTAGCCGCCATCGCGAGATCGGCCGTTCTCCAATGCGGAACCGTTTGTTGCATGGCGAGGTTGGTTTACCAGAGGAATCCGCCTCAATCAACCTCGGCTGCATTCCTGTATGTATGCACCTTTTCCACCATCTCATTTCAAAACATTTTCGATGTGTATGTCGAATGGAAATCCCAAAATAAGTAGCTCATGGATAAGTCTAAGCAAGTTAGTTAGTCGACAGGAGTCCCATACCTCCACGTGCGGTTGTACGCTCGTCTTGGATCAAGAGACAAGAACTCAAGTCCTAGGGCGGCAATAATGAGTCAAACAACCACAACCCGCGTGGCGGCTCATCCAGGCCTATTGTCAAGTTTCATCAACTCTCCACAGTACCACGACAAGCTATCATGCTAGATTCATATAAGCTTCAAACCCAGATACCAGAATTGCAACAGTAAATACTAAGCATGGCTAAGCATAGAATAGTAAGTTTCCGGTGATGCTAAAGCATAACCTAGTCATGCTAGGAGCATTGGATCATAGATATATAGTTGACAATAGCAGGGCATGCATCAGAATAGGTTACTCTATGTTTCGGCAAATGACAGTTGAACGCATGCAGATATGGTGGAGGCTCAAAGCATTTGTAAAACATAGGATTAGAAATGCATCAAAGGGTTTACGCTTGCCTTGTGCTTCGATGTAGTTGATCTGAATAGTTTCGGCGTTGAGCTCGATCGCAGTCTCGGATTCTACCGAGAGGAAGAAACACCGGAAAGGAAACAACACATTCAATACAAGTGCACCGATGCGCAATCAAGCATGATGGTATGACATATTTAGAATGCACGAAATAAACCCTACGACAGGGATAATAGATTGGAAGGGTTTCGGACGCTTCATAGTAGCAATCCGACGAACCCTAATTTGCCATAAGGGGTTAAATTAGTTCTTCTATTTTGGACAGGGTTCAAATTGCTTAACAATGCATGAAATTGATACTAAAATGTAGAGCATGTTTTTCTGAGCATTTTGGTATATCGTACATATTTTTCTGACTTACAGATAATTTACTATGATTTTTACAAGATTTGCCGTTTTTCTGAAATTTCTGGAAACGGAAAACTGCTTGCAGTAACTCTTTGTACCCAGGGTCAAATGACCCATAGAGGCTGACTGGGGGGCCCTGGGCCACCTAGGCTGGCCAGGGTTGACCAGGTCGGCTGGGCATGGCCAGCCCGACCTGCTCCCAGGCACCACCGGCGGCCAGCCATGGCGGGCGCTACGGCGCGAGAGTGGGGAAGGGAAGGGGTCTAGGCGGACCAGAGCATCACCCTGAGGTCGCCGGCGGTGTTGGTTCGGCCGGAGGAGGACAGACGGCGGCGTATTTGGCGGTGGCGGCTCGCAGGTCCGGCGAGGGAATCCGCGACGCCGGCGATGATTCCAGGCGCGGGGCTTCAATTCCTCGAGCTAGGAGGAAGAGGGCGGCTCTGGGGACCTTCTCAGCTCGTCGGAGGAGCAAGGGGAGGCACAGGATGATGGCTCTAGGTGGCAGCCATGGCTACTGTGAGCAAGCACGGTGAGAGAGAGGAGAAGCGAGCTAGAGGAAGAAGGAGGGCGGCCAGGGAAGAGATAAGGAGGAGGGGGAGGCATCCAGAGTCTCCAGAACATCTCCTCGGTGGCTAGGCACAAGCAGGAGGTGGCGTTGGCAACGTCCAGGAGCAGGGCACGCAGCTGCTCGGTTGTCTCAACGAAGAAGACAACCGGCACTTTGCAGATACCCCACTAGCTTTGGGGAATTTCTCCAGGGAACTTTGAAAACTGCACTTGTTTGCAATAATTTGTGACTCAAACTTGTTCAAAATTTTATCGAAATCTTCTGGGAAGACTTCAGGGACTTTTATACTATTTACAAAACCCCAAATTGTTTTTATTTGACACTTTAAAACTATTGAACTCATTTGCAATAATTCAAATAGAGTTTAAATTTGGATCACTTGTAGGGTTTCCGATTCGAATTCAATTGAAAAAAATTCATAGTGAACTTTGGATGATGCTTATGATGCAAAGTTACTTTATTACAAACATGGGATGTTACAAGTCTACCCCCTTACAAGAATCTCGTCTTGAGATTCCTAAGAACTAGAGAAAAAGGAAGGGTACTCGGATCAAAGGCGATCCTCTTGTTCCCAAGTTGCTTCTTGTTCAGAATGATGAGACCATTGAACTTTGAGGAACTTGATGGTTCGGCCTCGAGTTTTTCTTTCAGCTTCATCAAGGATAGAAATAGGATACTCTCGGTAGGTGAGATCTTCCTGAAGATCAAGAGTGGTATGATCAACTCCACGGATTGGATCTTTGAAGCAACGCTTGAGTTGAGAGACATGAAACACATCATGAACATCCAGAAATGTTGAAGGAAGTTCCAACTGATAGGCAAGCTCTCCACGCTTAGCGAGAATAGGAAAAGGACCAACATAGCGAGGAGCCAATTTGCCTTTAATACCAAAGTGATGAACGCCTTTTAGAGGTGTGACTCGAAGATAGGCTTTCTCGCCAATTTCATAGCTCACATCTTGATGATGACGATCATAATAGCTCTTTTGACGAGACTGAGCAGTTTTCAAACGCTCTCGGATTATGCGAACTTGATCTTCTGCTTCTTTGATCATGTCTGGTCCAAAGAATTGTCTTTCTCCGGTTTCAGACCAATTTAGCGATGTTCGACATTTTCTTCCATATAGAGCTTCAAAAGGTGCCATGCCCAAGCTGGATTGAAAGCTGTTGTTATAGGAGAATTCAGCAAAGGGAAGACACTTCTCCCAATTCTTCCCGAAAGAGATAGCACAAGCTCGGAGCATGTCCTCAAGAATTTGATTCACTCTTTCAGTTTGACCTCCGGTTCGAGGATGATAGGCAGTGCTAAAGGAAATATGAGTTCCCATAGCTTCTTGAAAGCTTTTCCAGAACCTGGAGGTGAAAAGGCTTCTGCGGTCAGAGATAATCTTCTTTGGGACACCGTGAAGAGTGACTATCTGAGAAATATAAAGCTCTGCCAGTTGAGTAGCAGTGATATCTTCACGGATAGCTATGAAATGAGCAACCTTGGATAGACGATCAACAACTACCCATATAGCATTGTTGCCCTTTTGAGTTTTTGGAAATCCAGTGATGAAATCCATGCCAATCTCATCCCATTTCCACTCAGGAATAGATAATGGTTGTAGAACTCCAGCAGGTCTTTGATGTTCAGCCTTTACTCGACGACAAACATCGCATTCAGCAACATACTGAGCGATTTCTCGCTTCATCCCAGTCCACCAGAACCTTTGGCGAAGATCCTGATACATCTTGGTACTGCCAGGATGGATGGAAAGGGGTGATTCATGAGCTTCCTTAAGGATTTGCTCTTTTAAGTCTCGATGGTTCGGTACGACAAGACGTTTACCGAAATAAACGACATCTTGACGATCAAGGCAGAAACACTTAGCATCCCCGCTAGCAATGTTCTTTTTGATCATGGCAATGTCAGAATCTTGCTTTTGAGCATCTTTGATTTGCTCTTCAAGGGAAGGTTTGATTTCCAAGCTAGATAGGAAGCCAGAAGGAACAACTTCAAGATTAAGCCGTGCAAACTCTTCATGAAGAGGAGGTTGGGCTTGCTTAAGCATTAGATTATTGCAGTAGGACTTCCGACTTAGCACGTCAGCCACGACATTGGCTTTGCCGGGTTGATAATTAAGACCCACATCATAATCTTTGATGAGTTCCAACCATCGTCTCTGTCTGAGATTCAGATCCGGATCTGTAAAAAGATACTTCAGACTCCGATGATCAGAATGTAGCTCACAGCGACTGCCAAGCAAGTAATGACGCCACTGCTTCAAGGCATGTACAACAGCTGCAAGCTCCAAGTCATGGGTTGGATAGTTGAGTTCATGCGGTTTTAATTGCCGAGAGGCATAAGCAACCACATGACCATCTTGCATCAACACACAACCAAGCCCTTGGTGTGAGGCATCACAATAGATAACAAATTCCTTGCTTGTGTCCGGAAGGGCAAGCACAGGAGCAGTAGTCAGCTTAGTTTTTAGTAACTGGAAAGCTTCTTCGGCTTTCTCTGACCACTCAAACTTCTTATTCTTCTTGAGAAGTTCAGTGATAGGTTTGGCAATCTTGGAGAAATTATCAATGAAACGGCGGTAATAACCAGCCAATCCGAGAAAACTCCGCACATCCTTGACTGAGGAAGGGGTCACCCAATCTAGAACAGATTGAACTTTATCCAGGATGACCGCAACGCCATTAGCAGAGAGCACATGGCCAAGAAATACGAGCTCATTCAACCAGAACTCACATTTGGAGAACTTGGCATAAAGCCGATGTTCACGAAGTTTCGTCAAAGCTAGACGTAGATGTTCGGCATGTTCTTCTTCGGTCTTGGAGTAGATTAGAATATCATCAATGTAGACCACGACAAACTTGTTGAGATACTCCATGAACACAGAGTTCATGAGCCTCATAAATGTGGCTGGAGCATTTGTGAGTCCAAAGGACATGACAGTGTACTCGTAAAGACCATAACGAGTTGTGAACACCGTCTTTGGAATGTCCTCAGCTCGGATTTTAATCTGGTGATAACCTGATCTTAAATACATCTTGGAAAAGACGGTTGCACCGCTCAATTGATCGAAGAGATCATTGATTCTAGGAAGAGGATATTTATTCTTGATTGTTGCTGCATTCAAGGGACGATAGTCAACGACTAGACGTGGAACAGTGGTGTCCCTTTTCTTGACAAAGAGTCTGGGACAACCCCAAGAGGAAGTGCTATGTTGAATGAAGCCTTTATTTTCCAACTCTTCTATTTGCTTCTTTAATTCAACTAACTCTTCAGGAGGCATACGATAGGGTCTTTTAGAAATAGGAGCAGTTCCAGGAACCAACTCTATGACAAACTCCACATCTCGATCAGGTGGCATGCCAGGCAATTCCTCTGGGAAGACATCTGGAAAGTCACATACCACCGATACATCATGTATTTCAAGAGGTGGAAGACATCAATGGTATAGAAATTTGCTTCTGACATAGGCACCGCAGAGGAAGGTATTGATGATGGAGATCACCATATGAAATTTCTGCCAGCAGGAGAGGTCATTTCAATAGATCTGGCCGCACAATCAATGATGGCTTGAGCTTTTGTCAGCCAATCCATGCCCAAGATGACATCAATGTCAGTTGACTTCAAGGCGAAAAGAGAAGTGGGGAACAGCTTATACCCAATATCAATGACAACCTCATGGGTAACCATTGAGGTCCGAGAGATAAGCCCAGGAGAGTGGATCACCAAAGGCGGAGTCAAATTCACTAAAGGTATTCCATGTAAATCGGCGAACCCTTTTGCTATGAATGAGTGAGATGCTCCAGAATCAAAAAGAACTGTAGCTAGGATTGAGTTGACATAAAGCGTACCAAGTATGACGCCTTGGTCTTCTTCAGCCTTTTCAATGGAAACATGGGTCAGACGACCACGTCCGAGAACTGAAGGCTTAGCCCCCTTATTAGGAAGAGGGACTCCACGACCAACAGCAGAGCCTAGAGTAGGTTGGGGCTGATATCCAAGATTTTGAGGACAAACCCTAGAAATATGGCCAGGCTGATGGCATTTGTAGCAAATAATACCAGAACCAGCTGAATTTGGCTGAGCGCTTGGGTACTTCTGCGCTACAGGTGGCTAAGGTGGACGAGACGCATCTGGCCTTGGCTGATAGGGAGCACGTGGAACAGCACCATAAGGAATCCAGACACGGCAGCGCTTTGTACCTGAGCCGGATGACTGAGCATCTTCTCAAGGGCGCTTGCGAGTTTCTTCATATTCAACATTCCCCCTTTCAGCTTTCATAGCTTTATTCACAAGGTCTTGGAAAGTGTTGAAATCCAGAAGATGAAGATCACGACGAAGCTCAGGGTCTAGTCCCTTGCGGAACAAGGCCTGCTTCTTGGCATCCGTAGACACCTCTTTAGGAGCATAGCAGGCAAGGCGGTTGAAGTTGCCCTGGTAGTCGCAAACAGAACCATTGCCCTGCTTTAGCTTTAGGAATTCCTCCCTTTTAAGCTCCATTGGACCTTCTGGAATGTGATACCCTCGGAAGGCAGTTTTAAACTCCTGACAAGTCACAACATGCTCGGCGGTCTGCATAGCAAGGAAATTTTCCCACCAGGAACCAGCAGCACCTTCAAGGTGATATGCGGCGAAGGTCACCCAATCCGCTTGGGCGACATGAGCAGCCTGAAGTTTGCGCTCAATAGTGCGGAGCCAGTAATCAGCATCAAGTGGCTAAGTGGAATAGCTAAAAACTGGAGGTGTAAGGCGGATGAAGTCTCTCATGCCAACTCGGTCATCTTGACGACGAGCGGTATTCTGTTCAATCATTTCCAGGAGCCTGATGTTGTCAGCGCGGTTGGCTTCATACATGGCCATAAGCTGGACCATGGACGGTGGAGGCGGAAGATCGACATTGTCACCCTCCTGATCATTCCCACCGCCACGACGACCACCACCACCACGAGTACCACCTGACATCCTGGAGGATAACAAAAGGATTCAGCGATAGGATCAAAAGGAAATGAAGAGATTGATGTAATGTAAGGGAAAACAAGACATGTGGTACAAGTAATATCATCCAATCAAGCATGGTAGTAGAAAGGCATACAAGACGTATACACTAACCAGCCGATTCACAAACCATAACTATGGAATGCCAGGATGATACAACACCACCAAGTCATTTCTAATACATCACTTTAACAAAGGATAACCAGAAACAAGGTTGATTGAATTCTGAACATTTGAAGCATTATAGATAGACAATGCTTCAAAGTAGTTGATGCAACCTGACACGGAGTACTAAAGGAGAATCCAAACCCCGAGATCCTAGAGGTTTGAAATGACAGATGAGGAAGAAAACCTTTACAATCAAATCAAGGTAAGGTGACTCAGAATTAGAGTGACACCAGATAAGGAGTAAAAAGAATCCTAGTTAGAATTTTCTCAATTCACTTTGTCTTTCAAATAGTTTTTCACAAACACTAGACTCAACTTCGACCAATGGTAAGGGTTTCCTACAGACAGTCCTGCTCTGATACCAAAGCTGTCAGACCCCGGGTTCTAAGCTATACAGAGATGTTATGTGTATTAGTCACGCTAGCAACGAGTGATACTGGGGTTACCAGTCCCAGGCCGGAACACCATCGGCAGGCAGGCCAAAATTAAACATCGGCTCTACACATCTCGAAGCGCCGTGAAACTAATTATAACCAAGACTGCATAACAGAGAGCTCGAGAGCCTTAAACCCCTCTCGTGCACTTTATATCCATACACGCATCATGCACGAGATGGGTAACCACAACTGGTAACACAACAGTGACTCTACGACTCAAAGTAGTAGTTCAAACTCTTAACAGAGTAAAGATCCAACTTATTACACGCAGAGGTCACTGACCAACATTACAACAAGCAACGGAAAGCAAATTATGTTATGCTACATAACAAGATAGAAAATGGCCTAAGAGGCCTTGAACATAAGCGACGTCCCAACCCGTAGATCTCAGGCTGCTGCCTGGGAACCCCAAACTAGTCGTCGAAGTCGATATCGACATAGAAACCACCTTCGTTGCCTGCGGCGGTCTCTTCTGTGGAAAAACAACATTAAACAAGGGTGAGTACGAGGGTGTACTCAGCAAGCTGACCTTCTACACTATATGGATGGCATCAAGGTCTTTTTGTGTAGCTCTTTGCAGAAAGCAAGTTTTCTTTGTGAAATCGACACAAGGCGAGGACTACTTAGAATTTGTAAAGGGGATAAGAGAGCGTCTCGCAAACTCTTTTGATCATGGAGCATCCACCGAATCATTACCATTAGAACATCTCATCTCATATCACCCCCTCGACCCCGAGGAAGTGATCCAGAGCCTCACTATTAAGTTGGCACTTTTAAGATTAGGTTCAAGTTGTCTATGATCTAGCATCTGTCTCCAAGTCGTCCATAACCGTGGACACGGCTTTTCGAAAAGATTTAACCCTGCAGGGGTGCACAACTTTGCCCACACGTGACGATCGTCCCCTGGACCCTCGCGAAGAATCTTAGCGGGGTGATGATCGCCTACAACCTTTACCTTACGTCAACCTATTCCATGAGCCACGCCAAAAGGTTCTAGCCGCCATCGCGAGATCGGCCGTTCTCCGACGCGGAACCGTTTGTTGCACGGTGACGTTGGTTTACCAGAGGAATCCGCCTCAATCAACCTCGACTACATTCCTGTATGTATGCACCTTTTCCACCATCTCATTTCAAAACATTTTTGATGCGTATGTCGAATGGAAATCCCGAACTAAGTAGCTCATGGATAAGTCTAAGCAAGTTAGTCAATCAACAGGAGTCCCATACCTCCACGTGCGGTTGTACGCTCGTCTTGGATCAAGAGACAAGAACTCGGGTCCTAGGGCGGCAAGAATGAGTCAAACAACCACAACCCGCGTGGCAGCTCATCCAGGCCTATTGTCAAGTTTCATCAACTCTCCACAGTACCACGACAAGCTATCATGCTAGATTCATATAAGCTTCAAACCCAGATACCAAAATTGCAACAGTAAATACTAAGCATGGCTAAGCATAGAATAGTAAGTTTCCGGTGACACTAAAGCATAACCTAGTCATGCTAGGAGCAGTGGATCATAGATATATAGTTGACAATAGCAGGGCATGCATCAGAATAGGTTACTCTATGTTTCGGCAAATGACAGTTGAACGATGCAGATATGGTGGAGGCTCAAAGCATTTATAAAACATAGGATTAGAAATGCATCAAAGGGTTTATGCTTGCCTTGTGCTTCGATGTAGTTGATCTGAATAGTTTCGGCGTTGAGCTCGATCGCGGTCTCGGATTCTACCGAGAGGAAGAAACACCGGAAAGGAAACAACACATTCAATACAAGTGCACCAATGCGCAATCAAGCATGATGGTATGACATATTTAGAATGCACGAAATAAACCCTATGACAGGGATAATAGATTGGAAGGGTTTCGGACGCTTCATAGTAGCAATCCGACGAACCCTAATTTGCCACAAGGGGTTAAATTAGTTCTTCTATTTTGGACAGGGTTCAAATTTCTTAACAATGCATGAAATTGATACTAAAATGTAGAGCATGTTTTTCTGAGTATTTTGGTATATCGTACATATTTTTCTGACTTACAGATAATTTACTATGATTTTTACAAGATTTGGCATTTTTCTGAAATTTCTGGAAACGGAAAACTGCTTGCAGTAACTCTTTGTACCCAGGGTCAAATGACCCATAGAGGCTGACTGGGGGGCCCCGGGCCACCTAGGCTGGCCAGGGTTGACCAGGTCGGCTGGGCACGGCTAGCCCGACCTGCTCCCAGGCACCACCGGCGGCCAGCCATGGCGGGCGCTACGGCGCGAGAGAGGGGAAGGGAAGGGGTCCAGGCGGACCAGAGCCTCACCCTGAGGGCGCCGGCGGTGTTGGTTCGGCCAGAGGAGGACGGACGGCGGCGTATTTGGCAGCGGCGGCTCGCAGGTCCGGTGAGGGAATCCGCGACGCCGGCGACGATTCCGGGCGCGGGGCTTCAATTCCTCGAGCTAGGAGGAAGAGGGCGGCTCTGGGGACCTTCTCAGCTTGTCGGAGGAGCAAGGGGAGGCATGGGACGACGGCTCTAGGTGGTAGCCATGGCTACTGTGAGCAAGCACGGTGAGAGAGAGGAGAAGCGAGCCAGAGGAAGAAGGAGGGCGGCTAGGGAAGAGATAAGGAGGAGTGGGAGGCGTCCAGAGTCTCCAGAACATCTCCTCGGTGGCTAGGCACAAGCAGGAGGTGGCATTGGCAACGTCCAGGAGCAGGGCACGCAGCTGCTCGGTTGTCTCAACGAAGAAGACAACCGGCACTTTGCAGATACCCCCTGGCTTTGGGGAATTTCTCCAGGGAACTTTGAAAACTGCACTTGTTTGCAATAATTTGTGACTCAAACTTGTTCAAAATTTTATCGAAATCTCCTGGGAAGACTTCAGGGACTTTTATACTATTTACAAAACCCCAAATTGTTTTTATTTGACACTTTAAAACTATTGAACTCATTTGCAATAATTCAAATAGAGTTTAAATTTGGATCACTTGTAGGGTTTCCGATTCGAATTCAATTGAAAAAAATTCAGAGTGAACTTTGGATGATGCTTATGATGCAAAGTTACTTTATTACAAACATGGGATGTTACAAAAGATGTAAATATTCTCACTATATGATCGAATGCTTAAGCAATTCGTAATAAGAGGTATGCAGCTAATGTTATCTCATAGTCATGCAAGCTATTAAAGAGTGCCAATACACTAATAAAAAGTAACATGAAACATAAGAAGTTGCAAGATTGTAATGCTCATAATAAAATATGAAAGTGTGGTATCCCGCTTGCCTTTATTTGTGGAGCAAAACATAAATGCTGAGGCACCTCTGAAGTCCAATAGAAGACCAGAAGCAGAAATATCAATGATACAAGCATCAAAGTTATACCACAATTAACCGTGTTCTGGGACAAGCACATTACACTAAGAATAACAGCTATGCTCTCAAGAAGTGCTTTAAAGTTAGAAGTGAAGACTCAACATAAAAGTAAAAGAAAGGCCCTTCGCATAGGGAAGCAGTGATTAAACATGTGCTAGAGCTTTTCATTTGTGAAACAGAGATAAAAATTTATTTTGAGAGGTGGTTGTTTCATGTCAATGACTGGCAATGGGGTCTTTCTATCTTCCATAATAAACAAGTGAGAGCGGTTCTGAGTTCTTTGAAAATTTGGCACATTGGTGCTCTTTTATAAAGCTTTGGGACTCCTCCCCACCATTTTTCCTTTCTCAAACCATGGCTAACCGATTCCATCGGGTGCCCACCAACTTTCACATAACATGGGGGAGTGCTCTTTTTCTTTTTTCTTTTTAGATTTAAATTACAATGGTCTGACCAGCCCCCTTGCAAAATTAATGACAAGCAGATAAAGCTACCTAGTCGAGGGGTACTCAATTTAATATGGAAGATAGCAATTCCAACCATTACGTCCTCATGAGCTAAAAACAGTGGCACAAAATGAGAAGTGTTTGAAAGTTTTTGAAAGGTAGCACATGAAAATTTACTTCAAATGGCTTGCAAATACCATGCATAGGAATTTATAGTGGACTCTTTGGTAAACTTGGTTTTTAGTAATTGGATGCACGAGAAGTATTCCCTCTCAGTACAAGTGAGGGCTAGCAAAAGACTGGTAAGCGACAATCGAGAGAGCAATAACTATCATAATCATGCTTGCGACAAAACAATATTCATATAGGCATAAAGATGATACAAAAACTAAGGAAAATTAGATCATTGAGGCTTAATTGACTTTTTATTCAGTCATATGCATGCTTGAGCATGTGCCAATGTCGATGGATTTCGTGTCGCAAGAACACGGGGTACCACGCGACGGACCCAAGGATTCGAACGCAGGGGGCTGAACGTGTGAGATCTTGGATCGCGACGAAACACGGTGACGGAAGCCTCGATTGTCGGACGCACAACGCACTGTAGAGAGGGAGACCGAGCCTCACCCAGGTTCAGGGCCCTCGTGGTGAGGTAAAACCCCTACTTTCTGCCTTCTTGTATTACGACGCGACACCTCGCGAGGAGTACAAGGCCTTGGTTACAAAGCTCTAGCTGGCCAGAGGTTGAAGAACCTGCGTGCCCAGCTAGCCGCTTGCCGAAGATGAAGATTAGATCAGCCTGGATCCCCCCTTTTATAGCGCCAAGGACCTCCTTCCCCTTATCTTCTTGGGGAAGGGGTTGCCACACACGGCCAAGGAGGGAGGACAGCTGTAGACTATGTCCTTCTGTAGACTTGGTCTTCGTAGGGTAGCGGCGCCGGTCCACAGGAGTGGGTGGAGGAAGCTGACGTCCTCCTCTGGCGCCCTGCACCGTCCATGCTATATTTAGGGGGGTGGCCAACTGCCACTGTGCCGCTTTGGACAGGCACAGAGAAAGTTGGTCTCCTCCCTGTCGGGGGTAGCGTGGGCGGTACGCGGTCTTCTGCCCGCTAGCTTCTTGCTCTGCACGCCAATCGTGCTGAGCTAGCGTAAGCATGCGTCCTCTCCTCACCAGCTGGGGCTCGTGAGGAGGTCTTCTGGTCCTTAGCCGTTTTTGTCGTCGTTCTCCTCACGAGGCGCCTCCTCGTGAGGGTCTTCTCCGTAGATTGGATCGTCGATTCTGGAGGTGGGCCGATGACGTGGTCCAGAAGCAGGTGGACCGGGGGTACCCCGATATCCATTCCACCGACAGTAGCCCCCGGGAGCCCGGCCCGCGAACGCGCCCTCTCGAGGGAGCGAAGGGCCGGGGGCCCCAGAAGCTGCTGGGCCCTCCAACGGCACGCGTCAACCGTGCGGTCAGAGGACCATGTGAAGAAGCAGAGACCCTGGACGCGTGGCGCGGCCGCAACTGGCGAGACGGAACGGCGGGCGACGCTACGGTCCCCGAAGCGTCAACCCGTCATAATGATGTGTCGCTTGACTGCAGAGCGCCGCGCCAACGCTTCGATTCCCGCACGAGGATTTGATGCATCGACGCCAGACGCTCCCCTTAAATAGGTTCTCCTCGAGACCTCTGGCACTTCACCTCCTTCCTCCAGTGCCACCTCTGCTCCCTCGCCCCACGCTCATGGATCCCTCCAACTCCTCCGCCGCCGTGGGATCGAGCTCCGGGGCGAAGCGCCGCGGGCGCCCCATGGGCAGCGGGAAGAAAGCGAAGGTCCCGGCCCAGTGGACGCCCAACGCCGGCGGCCCCCTCCGCATTGGCGCGCCGCAGCTAGGCGAGGCGAGCCGCGCCGCCGCGGGGACCTCCGGCACCCTGACCCTCAGGGGTCTTGCGCGTGGAGGCGACTTGAACCTGCCGTCGCCGCTGGCAGCGGCTCCTGCTCTTCGCGCCTCGGGGAGCATCGACCGGGCCCTCCGGGAGGCGGAGGCCGCCCTGGGCCCCCCTGCTGCAGATCTTCCGGCACCGCCGGTGAACGGAGTGGTCGCCACTCCGCGCCCCTTGGCGGCGGCGCTGCTGGGACCCCTCATCGCCCCGGGGTCCCGCTTCTTGGAGCTCCTCGTCGTCGTCGACGCCCCGGGCTTCAGCTCCCTCCGGCTGCCCGACGCTGTCCAGAGGGCGATTCACGCCCACGGCCCAGCCGCCGGGGACATTGCCCTGGGGGAGCAAAGCAGGCCAAATCTCTTCTGGCCTGTAGACATCCTCTTCGGGGCGAACGGCAATGTCGTCCTCTCCGGCCGCTGGAGGCCCTTTGCCCTCGGCTGTCGCCTCCGCGTCGGCGACCGCCTAATCTTCCGCTTCAGGCTGGGGACCCTGGAGGCTACGGTGCGGATCTTCACCGCTGACGGCGTCCGCCGCACCTACCCCCAGCTCCCGGCGCAGTGAAGAGGAGGCGCGGGCGTGGTAGTCTTCTGGGGAGGGGAGCTAGTCTCCTCCCCTCTTTTGCCTTGTAGTTCTTGCCGGCGGGGAATGCCCCGCCGTGCTCCGCTCCTTCCCCCGCTGGGGGTAATTTAATGAAATCCAGTTGTTGATCCACCTGCTTCTCCTCATTGCCCCGGTCGTTTGCTTCGCTCGAGAGCCCTAGCGAGCTGTTGGCATTGACGGGAAGCCTCCCTTTGCCCTAGAGCTCGAGACGGGGTCGGCGTTGGCGACGCATTGGACGATTCCTGAGAGAAGAAGTTGAAGAAAGAGTTGGAAAACAAAAAACCCCAAATCCCCGAAAACGGAAAAACAAATCGACAAAATAAACGAAAAAAGAAGGCGAATAAGATGCCCCTGTGACCGGCACAGGGACCTTCTCCGTCGTGGAGGAGCGCGGCACTATCTGTGCCAGCAGCTAAGAGCAAATTGCCGCGCGTGGCGATTCACGGGGCCTTCCTCGTCGTTGAGGGAAGCTGGACCCTCACGGACGTGAAAACGTCGACGCTTAAGAGAGCCCAGAGACCGTCGACACCCCACATGGATTGCTCATGAGGTGAAGGGCCTGGCGCGGACCTCCGGATCTGTGTCTCCTTCGCAAGATTTATCGGAGCGGCCTTAGTCTTCATTAATCCTGCCACGTTAGGCCTTCCTCTAGAGAGGGAATCTTCCTGCGGATGCTAGCGCATCGACGCGTCTTTGCTCCCTCGTGAGGGTTGCTCGCGAGGGGTAGGTCCTTAGCGGGTGCCTTGGGCACACCTTGGACTTTTTCTCGAAGATTTTTTATTTTCTGGAGTACTTCGCGAGGAACTAAGCACCATGGGCATCCAGAGGTGATCGTTAACGGGGCCGTCGCCCCCGACCAGAGCTTGCTCCCTTCGGGTTTTTCGGGCTTGCTGTTTTCCGGGCGAAGGCCCCAGCATAGACACCGTGCCTAGCCCCCTTCCGCGAGGAGCACAACAGAAAATAAATGGACTTCATGCCATTTTGATGTCATGCCGAAGCAGAGGCGCTACGTTGCGCGATAACTTAATATCAGTGCTTAAGAGCAGATTGAGCTGATACAAGTGCCGTGAAAACGGTCTTTTTCTCCTCGTGAGGAACCTAGGGGTAGAACTTTCGCAGATGAGCTATGTTCCACGGGTTCCCCACTGGCTCGCCTTCTGCGGTTTCCAGCCGCGCCGAGCCTGGCCTGGCGATGTGCGTCACCTTGAAGGGCCCTTCCCACATTGGAGACAGCTTGTGCAGGCCCTCGCGAGAGAGTATTCTCCTCAGCACCAGATCGCTGACCTCCAGAGTCCTTGCTCGAACATGGCGGCTATGGTAGCGGCGTAGTCCTTGCTGGTACCTCGCGGCGCGGAGCGCGGCTTGGCACCGAGCTTCCTCGAGCAGGAGGAGGCGATCCTTGATGAGGTCCTCTTGGCGAATTTTGTCGAAGGCGAGCACTCTTGGCGACCTGAACTTGATGTCGGTGGGAAGAACAGCCTCCGCCCCATAGACCAGGAAGAAAGGGGTTTCTCCGGTGGGTTTGGTGGCGGTAGTCCTGAGGGACCACAAGATGGACTGGAGGTTGTCTAACCATTTTTTGCCGCAGGCTTCGAGCTTGGCGCTGAAGCTTTTCGTCTTGAGTCCTTTGAGCACTTCAGCGTTAGCATGCTCGGCTTGGCCATTGCTCCGGGGATAAGTGACGGAGGCGAAGCAGATCTTGATGCCGACCGATGCACAGTAGTCCCGGAATAGTCCGCTGGTGAACTGGCTGCCGTTGTCGGTGATTATGCGGTTAGGCACACCAAAACGACATACCAGCCCACGGATGAACTTAACTGCGGACCTCGCGGGGATCGTGCACACCGGTTCCACCTCCACCCACTTGGTTAACTTGTCGGGCGCTCTGGGGAATGGACCGAGGATGTCCAGACCCCAAACGGTAAAGGGCCAGGTGAGTGGGATGGTTCGCAGTTCTTGCGCCGGCTGATGTATCTGCTTGGCGTGGAACTGGCACGCCTCACACCTCTTGACCATCTCCGCTGCATCCCCGAGCGCTGAAGGCCAGTAGAAGCCACTTCGATATGCCTTGGCGGCCAGAGTTGCAGCAGAGGCATGATGGCCGCACTCGCCGGCATGGATATCCCTTAGAAGCTCTTGGCCTTGGTGAGTAGATATGCACTTTAGAGCGACGCCATTTGGGCGACGCCGGTACAAGTCACCGTCCTTGACGCAGTAGCCCGAAGCTTGCCGCACAATCCTCTCGGCCTCCTCTTCATCCTCAGGAAGCCTGCTGCTGGTGAGGTAGGCCTTGAGCTCGATGATCCAATCCACTCCCTCCTGCCGAGCCAATGCCAGAAGGACGCGGTCACCCGAAGGAGGCCCGCAATCCGGAGCTCCCTGCTCCGGCGGTGGCGGCAAAGCAGAAGGAGGAGGGGAATTGGATGTTGGTGGAGAGGCGGACGGTTTGAAGAGACGCTCCTCGAAGACGCCGGCGGGCTGCGCCAGGCGATGAGAGGCGCGTTTGGCGATCTCGTCGGCCTCCACATTTTCTCCCCTCGGGATGTGCCTCAGCTCCAAGCCTTGGAAACGCTTTTCCATCTTTCGATGCTCCTCGAGATAAGCCGCCATGCGCTCATCCCTTGGAGTGTAGCTCTTGTTCGAGAAGTTCACAACCAACTGTGAATCTCCCTTGACGACGAGACGCTTGATGCCCAAAGCGTTTGCCGCCCTTAAGCCGGCGAGTAGTCCTTCGTACTCCGCGATGTTGTTGGAGACCTTGTTCTCAGGCTTGAAGCAGAGCTGCACAGCATAGAAGAGCTCGTCTCCAGAGGGAGAAGTTAGGACAGCACGCGCTCCCGCGCCGGGGAGGTTGAAGGCACCGTCGAAGTGCATGACCCAGAGGCCTGGGGCCTCCTCTCCAGGGAGAGTTGACTCCACCTCCGGAGGCTCGTCGACGAACGGATCAGTCCATTCTGCAGTGAACTCGGCCAAAGCCTTGCTCTTAATTACCTTTGTAGTTTCGAAGGAGATCTTGAAAGGCTGAAGTTCCACGGCCCACTCAGCAACCCGCCCGGTGACATTGGGGTTGCGCAGGACGGTTTCCAGGGGCCGATCGGTCACGACCTTAATCGGGTGACCCTGGAAGTAATGGCGTAGCTTCCGCGAGGCGATGAGCAAGGTGTAGAGCAGCTTTTGCTGCATAGTGTAGCGCTCCCGCGCGTCGCGCAGTACCGTGCTGACGAAGTACACAGGCCTTTGTACCTTGACGACACCCTCGGAAGGCTCCTCCTCGGGAGGCTTTTGAGCATTGCTCTGAGAGAGCGGCTCGGCCGGTGAAGATCCCTCGGGCGGCTCCTCTCGAGGGGCGGAAGGTGAAGCGGCCTCTTCCTCGCGAGGAGCCCCCGAGCTTGGAGGAGTGACCTCCTCCTTGGCGATTACCTTGACGCCTCGCTCCGCGACGAGAACAGCGCTTACAGTCCTTGGAGTTGCCGCGATGTAGAGTAGCAAGGGACGCTTGGCGACGCCGTTTTCCTCGTGAAACTTCCGGACAATCCAACAATCCTCGGTATTGTGGGTGTCCTTCTTGTGGATAATGCAGAAGCGGCGACGTCGACCTTTATCGCGATCGGAGCGGTCCCCGCGGCGTTGCTTATGATCTGGCTCCGCCGCGAGGACGGCAGCCTCCTTACGCTTGGGGTCCTTGGACTTCAGCTTTGGGAGAGGCGCCTCCGGCAGATTGTGCACGAAGAGCCTCCCCTCCTCAGCCTTGGCGCAGCGGTCGGCAATCTCGAAGAGCCGGACGACGGAAGTCAGCTCATCATTCACAGACAGCTTCTCCCTCATCTTGACGTCGGAGACGCCCGTGGAGAATGCGGAGATGACCTCCTCGTTGGAGATCCTGGGAATCTTGTTCCTCACCTGACTGAAGCGCTGGATATATTGACGAAGCGTCTCGCCCTTGTACTGACGCACCGCTTTAAGATCATTCTTAGTCGCGGGGCGCTCGTACGTGGGCATGAAGTTGGCAACGAACTGACGACATAAATCCTTCCACGACATCACAGATTCGTGAGGAAGATTCGTGAGCCAAGTTCGCGGAGCATCCTTGAGGGCCATGGGGAACCAATTGGCCATGGCGCGCTGATCACCACGCGCAGCCTGGACGGCGATGACGTAGAGTTGGAGGAATTCGACAGGATTTGTGGTCCCGTCGTAACGCGCGCTGATGTCTGGCTTGAACTTGTCAGGCCAGACGACGTAGCGCTACTGGCGAGTGAGGGCAAGACACCCGGGATTGTAGATCGGTACGCCGGGGGTCCTGACGTTCTTGCCAGCTTCGCCGATGTCATCGATGGCGCGGTCATGATTTTCGCGGCGGCGCTCGAGGGAGACGCGTGCGTCTTCCGGAGCGCGTTGGACGATTTGGCAGCTGGGCTCCCCGCGCGGCGAAGATGCGGCGCGGGAGACCACCCTCCTGGCCTTGTTGGCCATCCCATCTCCGGCGCCCGGGGCGTGATGCCCCGCCGCCGGATCTGGGCTTCCCGCGCCCTGGGCTCCTCCCAAGGCCGGGTCTTCGTTGGCGATGGCGACGAGCTCGGCGATTCGAGCGCGCCACCCCTCACGCCCGTCGTCGGTGGGTTGATAGCGCAGCAGCTCCTGCGCCATGGCGAGTGCCTGCGTAGGAGACAGCTGACTCCCAGAACGAGCGCGAGAAGTGGCGGTGGCGGTGAAGGAGAGCGAAGGCTCTGTCCGCCCGGACGGGAGGTAGGAAGACTCCAGATCTTCCTCCTCTTCCTCCTCGGCCGAGGCCCCACGACGACGGAAGATGGGCTCGGTTTGCCCCCGAGCAGCGTTGCGACGGCGAAGACGCTCGAGCCTTGCGTTGGCGTCGGCCATGTTGAAGCAGATCTAGAAGAAAACACACCACAGCCCCCTACCTGGCGTGCCAAATGTCGATGGATTTCGTGTCGCAAGAACACGGGGTACCACGCGACGGACCCAAGGATTCGAACGCAGGGGGCTGAACGTGTGAGATCTTGGATCGCGACGAAACACGGTGACAGAAGCCTCGATTGTCGGACGCACAACGCACTGCAGAGAGGGAGACCGAGCCTTACCCAGGTTCAGGGCCCTCGTGGTGAGGTAAAACCCCTACTTCCTGCCTTCTTGTATTACGACGCGACACCTCGCGAGGAGTACAAGGCCTTGGTTACAAAGCTCTAGCTGGCCAGAGGTTGAAGAACCTGCGTGCCCAGCTAGCCGCTTGCCGAAGATGAAGATTAGATCAGCCTGGATCCCCCCTTTTATAGCGCCAAGGACCTCCTTCCCCTTATCTTCTTGGGGAAGGGGTTGCCACACACGGCCAAGGAGGGAGGACAGCTGTAGACTATGTCCTTCTGTAGACTTGGTCTTCGTAGGGTAGCGGCGCCGGTCCACAGGAGTGGGTGGAGGAAGCTGACGTCCTCCTCTGGCGCCCTGCACCGTCCATGCTATATTTAGGGGGGTGGCCAACTACCACTGTGCCGCTTTGGACAGGCACAGAGAAAGTTGGTCTCCTCCCTATCGGGGGTAGCGTGGGCGGTACGCGGTCTTCTGCCCGCTAGCTTCTTGCTCTGCACGCCAATCATGCTGAGCTGGCGTAAGCATGCGTCCTCTCCTCACCAGCTGGGGCTCGTGAGGAGGTCTTCTGGTCCTTAGCCGTTTCTGTCGTCGTTCTCCTCACGAGGCGCCTCCTCGTGAGGGTCTTCTCCGTAGATTGGATCGTCGATTCTGGAGGTGGGCCGATGACGTGGTCCAGAAGCAGGTGGACCGGGGTACCCCGGTATCCATTCCACCGACAGCCAAGTCAATTCAAATGAAACTTTTCAGAGGAGGATACCACAATGTCATACCGTTTTATGAATAAAACAATGCAGGCAAACATCTACATGACATGCTACAAACTATTAGTGAATTGGAACTAATCATATGAGAGCAAGAACTACAAAGCATCCATTAGCTAACATATACCTTACATGAACCGACTAAGCATGTCCACATAGATGAGTATATGTACAAAAGGGAAAAAAATAGAGTTCATACCAGCCTCTCACCACATCTCGGATTGTCATATGTCATCATTATTGCTCTTAACTTGTGTGGTTTAAAGTGAATACCAAACTCTAATAGAGTCATGGGATACTGAACTCTGCAGCAAACTTTAAAAAATCGAAGAAGAACAACAAATATTTTTTGGTTTTCAAATTTTGCAACAAGAATAGAAGGAAAAGGCAAACAAAGCAAAATATTCTTGGATTTTTCAAATACCAAACCAAAAATAGAGAACAAAGCAAACCAAAGCTAGAAAGCTAAAGAGGCAAATAAAGAGAAACAACGAAAATATTTGTGGTCTTTTTGTGTTTTGGAAAGTAGGAATAAAAGCAAGAAGCAACAAAGGAAAAAGAAAGTGAAACATGGATATACAAAGGACCAACAAAATATGATATGTAGATGAGTGAATCATCGGTGTACCTCCCCCCAAGCTTAGGCTTTTGGCCTAAGTGGAGATCAATCCTAGCTCGGCCAACTCGCCCACGAAGTGGCTCCTCCAAAGTGTGACGAAGAAGCACCCTCGTCCTGATATGAGCTCGAAGGCGCCCCGTCATGGTACATGGCGTAGTCGTCAGCGGGCGCCTCCTCCTCCTGCTGGTCCACCCCGCCGTGCTGAATGTGGAAGCCAAGCAACCTAAGCTACTCGTCCAACTCCTCCTTCGAGCACGACCTTGGCCTCATGTGAATACTGAACAAGCTAGGCTGCGGCAAGGGAATTTCCCTTTCCTCTCCATCAGTGAATAAGATTTTGTAAACTAATTTCCCTGCACATGAGTTAGTAGTAACAAAATGATGGAGCTTCATGGTAGCAAGATCGAGCCTCTGTGGAACCAACAGTACATCATTAGGAGCAATAGAAAGTCCTAAAGCAGCAACAACGCGCGCAGCAATAATGCCTCCATAAATAGGTCCCCTAGCGGCCAGGCGATGAGCAATAAGAGCACCGAGGTTATACTTTTTGCCAACATCAAGCACAGTAGCAAGGAAAGCTAAATGATAGTTAGAGATATTGCTAGTGTTTCCTCTACTAAGAATACTAGTGGCAAGATAGTAAGTAAAATATCTAATAGCTGGGAGTTGAATGTTTCTTATCTTGCCACGCTGTGTTGTGCGGTCATCATCATTAGTTACTCCTCGGTAGAGCTCCAACAAATCAGTGGGTTGTTGTAGCATCTTCTTGGAAGTCCCAAACATGGGAATACCTAGAATATCACAAAACTTCTCCAAAGATATGGTGATAGACTTATCATAAATCTTAAATGCCATGGAAGGCTTAAAATGAGAGCTAGTGAATTTAAAGCTTTCAACAAAAATCTTCGTAAGCATAGCATATTGATTACTCTCATCAGTCATGTATGTAGTCAATCCAACCATGTCAACAAGAAGTAAGAAATCCTCAAGAATCCCTGCATCACTCAAAAAGTTAGCACTAGGGAAGGTGGATGGATGCGCATCTCCATCGTCCCCCTCAATGTTCAGTGACATAAGATCTTCATTGTAGGATATCCTATATTGAGCAGTGGATCTTGAAGGCCTTGATGACCTTGGTGCTTCTCTTTCAAACACTTCTCCATATGTGAAGTTGTCCATTTCCCTTTTATGAAATTTTTAACAAACCTCATAAAAATGATTTTAAGACAAACAATTATAGGAAACTACTATAGGGAGTTACTAGAAGGATAACATGCATCAAAATAACATTTCTAAGCAATAGAACAAGCATGCAAACTCATTTAACCTGCCACCTACAGTGCTAAAATACTCAAGAAATACTCCACCAAACAAAATTCTACTTGGACAATCGAAGGAGTCACATACCGAAGAACAAATGCTCCAAATTTCAGCACCAGAGATGGGTTGAGCAAGGAGATCAAAAAATTGCGATGAAGAATAGCAAGAACATGGGTTTGAGCTAGGTGTTGAGATATTTAAGGAGAGAGATAGGAGTGAGGATGAAGAGATAAGTGGAGGGACCAGGGGACCCCGTCACCATGCCTTGGCGCGGCCAGGCTTAGGCTGCGCCCCCCTAGGATGAGGTGGCATGGTGGGTCCCCCTGGTGTCTCCCAGGTGCCTCTCTGTCCCATTTTTGGCATAAAAATTTATAAAGATTTTTCCAAAAAAAATTGAGAAACTTTATTTTCAAGGATTTTTCAGAAATTGACAAGACAAAAAAAACTTGGGAAAACGATGATGGAATGATAGCAAGCAAATCAAAACCAAGTATGTAGCAGCTCTGAGATACTCTAATCATGTAACTGGCAAAGGGAACAAAAATGGTGAAAGTAAATATGAGTGAGGTAAAGTAATGCGGTGAAAATGAAGTTTCATTCATATAAAATCACTTTGTTAACAAGGTTGATCAAGTATTGTTACCAAACTAATTTTATATGAGGCAAAACTTTGCATTTCACTAAATGCTTATGTTACCTCAACCTTGATAGGCATAGTCCCAATCATAACAATTTTATATTCTTCCTTGGGCTTTCGCTCTGAACAAATAATTTGACCAACTCTGATGGTCTCAATATTCTTGACTGAATTTAGAGTATTCTTTCTATCAATCTTCTTGGGAAAATAGACTGTGTACTCTTTGTCATTGACATTAAAAGTTACTTTTCCTTGATTGCAATTAATAACAGCACCTGCACTATTTAGAAAAGGTCTCCCGAGAATAATAGACATATTATCATCTTCAGGCATTTCTAACACAACAAAGTCAGTTAATATCAAACAACTGTTAGCAACCTAAACAGGAACATTCTCACATATACCAATAGGAATAGTAGTAGACTTATGAGCCATTTGAAAAGATATATCAGTTGATACTAATTTTTCTAGATCAAGTCTTTTATCAAGAGAAAAACACATGACACTAACTCTGGCTCCCAAATCACATAAAGCAGTTCTAACATAGTTATTTTTAATGGAGCAAGGAATAGTTGGTATACCTAGATCTCCAAGCTTCTCTGGAACTTTACCATCAAAAGAATAGTTAGCAAGTAAGGTGGAAATTTCCTCATTAGGAATCTTCCTTTTGTTAGTAACAATATCTTTCATATATTTTGAATAAGGAGGCATTTTAATAGCATCAGTCAAAGGAATTTGCAAAAATAGAGGTCTCATCCATTCACAAAACCTGTTGTAGTGTTCTTCTTCCTTTGATTTATGTTTCTTACGAGGGAAAGGCATTGGTTTCTACACCCAAGGTTCTCTCTCATTACCATGCTTATTGGCAACAAAGTCTTCTTTGGTGTACTTTGCATTCTTAGCAAGCTTTTCTAGTTCTTCTTCAACTTCTTCTTTATCTGTAACATCCCAAGATTTTATTAAATTTTGGGGGAATTTTTTTGCTTTTGTTTTGCTTGAGATGATTGGAAATTCACAGGGATTTAAAACTTTTTGGAATCTATTTGAAAGCTTTATTAGAAAACTATTTTAAACTTTCTATTTTTTTCCTTGAAGAACTTCTTTGAGAAGGGTCAAGTATCAAAATACTATTTTGTGTTTATTCAAACCTATGCAAGCTATCTTGCAAAGGCATATTTACAAAATGATTTATAAAGTTTTCTATGCCAAAGGAATGTTTGAAAAATATATTTCAAAAACTATTTCTATAAAGTTTATTCTCTAAATTTAAAAGGATTATTTTTTAAAAATCCTATTTCTACTTGGTTTATGCAAATAAGCCCTGTGGATAAATTATAGAGTTTTATTTGGAAATTAGTTTTATTTATGAAAACATGGTTGTTACTGTCCTAGAATGTTGTTTTGAATTTTAGAAACTTTACAAAGTTGGTTTGAAGCAAATTGAACCAAATATGCAAAAGTTATAAAGGAAATAAGAAAACAGAAAAAAGAAAAGAAGTAAACAAAATAAAAATGAAAACGGGCCTAGGGATCCCATTCGGCCCAGTAGAGGAAAGAACCCGCAGCCCACCTAGCTCAATCACGAAACGGTACAGCCCTCCTCTCCTTTCCTTGCCGACAGGTGGGACCCACCTGTCATCTCCCTCCCCCAGCTGTTACTTCCGCCGGTGACCAAGCCTCCAGGCCGGTTACTCCCCCTCTTCAATACGCTTCAATGCCTGCCCGTTTTGAGCTCGCACCACCCCTATAAGTAGCCCGTGACCCCCTCTGCCTTTCCCCCTCTCCTCCCGTAACATGAGACGCCGCCAGGCCATCGACATTTCTCACCGGAGTCTGCAGATACCCGTGGCGTCCATCATCGATTCCGATGAGCCGCCGGAGTTCCGAGCCCTCTCTCATGTACCATTAACTTCCTCTCTCTCAGGCGCACGTCATGACGTTTCTGGTTTGTCCAATCTTGCAGCTCAACGATGGAATCATCTACCACCTGAGCCGCCGGCATCCGTACCACCCCCAGCCGCCTCCCTTCTCCTCGTCTGGAAGCAATCGAAGAAGCCGATCAAGCTCTCAAACTCCCCTCGTCGAGCTGTTTCCCGTCGTAGCCTTGCCGTTGCTCAGAAGTCGCCGGAGCATCGCCGGAGTTCGACCCCTGCGACGCACCTCGCCGGAAACCTAGCCCCCATGGTGAGCCTCCCCCAGATCTATTCTCGTTCGTCAGATCTAAATCCAAGGGTCCAAAATAGATCACTTAACGAACCGGTGCAGGACGATCCTATGTGTCCAGATCTAATAAGATCCAACGCTCCACGGTGGCGATCCAAACGAAACGGTATCGGCCAGTAATAAACCAACATGTGTCGGCTTCTGTTTTAAAACAGATTCGAATTAGAATTCCAAACCAGATTTCATCCAAATCTTGTGAAATTCATATCTAATGTTCTGTAGGTCCAAAAATAGCAAATGATATACCGTTGGAATCCTTAGAACATCTAGAATCCAGTAGAACCATAATATCTTATATTTTATGAGTTCAATTTGAAACTATTTTCAAATTGGAATCAAACCTTCTGTTAGCTTGATTAATTCATATCTTTAGTTCTGTTAATCCAAAAATTACAAATTTGTAGTCTTTGGAATCCTCTTGACTTGTAGAACATCATAGGATCAATAAAATCCAAATTTGATACGTGCACACACTTTGTGCATTCAAATTTGTCCAAATCACTATTGTGGTGATAATCCAAATTCTATAACTTATTTTAGAATGATTCCAATTGCAGTAGCTTTGTCTTACTGCAAGCTATCCAGTAGCATCACTCCCATAATTACAAATGTGTCATTTGAGTAAAGTGTGATACTTTCAATCTTAGTTTCTACCTTGCTACTATGGTATTGATCAAATTAACATCATAGTACTTAACCCAATCCCATTTACTCATTAGGAACCTTAAGCCATGTTTTCAAACTTCATCTATACATATCCATTACCTATAGCCATTTACTCATGTCTACTCAATCTTAGCCTTGCATTGAACTATTCAATCTGCATTTGAGGTAATTGAGTACTTCAATGTTATGAGAATCCTAGCCTAAGCTTAAGTGTAATATATACTATTTAAGAATAATTGTTGTCACACTTATTCAATAGTATTGCTATTGCACTATTTTGTCTCCTATGTGAATTACCCACATGAGATATTCCAAGATTCAATATGCTTTGATAAAGCATAAAGATCTCACTCATTATATTTTGTCAAATTCATATATGTACTCAAATTGCAATTGTGCTACTTGAGTAGAATATGAATTCATATCAAACTTAGGTTCTATTAATGTGGAGTTGTTATAACCCATACCATAGTATGTGTTATACACCATGTTCATCAATGAACCATTTGAGCTATGCTCTCAAATATCAATCTTTCATACCCAATCCAATGCCTACTTAGTTTGGTTCACATGTATTGAACTATTCAACTTGCTAATGTGCTAATTGAGTAATTCAAGCATTCCTAAAACCTAGCCTAGTTCCTAAGTGCAATAGATGCTATTCAGGAGTAATTGTTGTCACATTTACTCAATAGTGTTGTAGTTGCACAAATTGACTCTTGTGTAATTTATTTCACATGAGCTATTCCTAAAACTCTTATATGCTTTGATAAAGCATAAAAACTTCATCAATTATATTTCTGCCTAGCCCAACTATCTCTCCAATCACATTGATCTTTCCCAACTAAGCTCTCAAATCCATATCTCACAAATCATGATCCCTTGCCATATCTTTCTATCATAACATCTCAATAAATCTAAATTGTTAAACAAACACCTTGTAATTGTTGTATTTGTTTGATTGTGTTTGTATGGATTGTTTATGGTATGCTATTTCTTGTGCTATAGTTGGTGCGAAGAACTACGTGCTTAGTTGAGAGAAGTGAAACGTCGTGATTCTTCAAAAAGGCAAGTGACACACATGTCCCTCACCCATTTTATTTATGCATTAGTATATTCACCTCTTGTAGTATGCATGATAGGTGATTTACTCAACTGTTTTATCAAATGCTTAGATACTAGTAGTGTGTAGCAATCCCTCGAACCCCACCTGTTAGGATGCTAAATACTTTGAAAAATATTGATGCCATGCTAAGATCACTTGAAAAGTGTTTTGTGAACAAATTAAGAACTTCAACTAAAATGAAACACCTGGGTGGATTGGTTTGATAAGAGGAGGTGAGGTAGGTGGGTTCTGGGACGACTGCCTTGTTAAGAGGATGTGGGAACAGAATACCGCTCGGGACGGCCACCCAGGAACAAAGAGATGGCTATGTCTTCCATGCTTAGTGTACTTCCAGTGCAGCCTTATGACATTATGGGCTCTGTCTTGACTGACTAGATGTGGGAGTACAACTTGTCGGCAAGAAGTGGTGGTAGTTGAATTGTAGGTTGGGAACGGAGCTTGCCAAGTTATTGTAGGTTGGGAACGGAGCTTGCCAAGTTAGTTGTCCTCTCCTTCTAAAAGGTCTCATTTAATTTTATGTATGGGCATAAAATGAATCGTAAGGTGAAAGTGCACAACCCTTGCAAGGTGTTTAAACTAATCGATTAGCCGTGTCCTCGGTTATGGACAATTGAGTCTCTAGACATGGAATGTACGGAAGAATCTCATCACCAATTCTGAATTATTAAAATTTGTCTAGAAACCCCTAGGTAGGAACTAAGGACCATACACTCCGAGGGGTGGTGGTGCCTGAGGTTCCAACTTTGTTGAGTTTCGCCCAGAAACTACATACCGGCCAGTATGTAATGTATGGGGGTTATATTGACCCTTGAAAATAAAATTTTGAAAGAAAGTATTAAAAAGGATTATAGGATAAAAATGGCTTTATGCAAATCAGCCTATGATATCCACCAGCCAAATGTCATGTAGTATAGTCTTTCCACAAAAATGCCTCCAAATATGTGTTATTTGCCAGTACATCATTGTACTAACTGTGGGGACCCCGGTTTACCACCCAGAATTCCCGTTATGCATACAACTCACGATCCCATGATCAGTATGTCGTGAGTCCATATAACCGAGCTAATATCAAAGTTACATCATCCATTACAGTACCGGATATAAAGTCTTACAATTGGTCACACGACCAAGACTGATAATGCCACGCAGGGCAATTTTACAAACTAAGCAGCGGATACCAAGTAGCGTTGATGACCCACGTCATGCCTACTACCCTACAGGCAACTGACTGGGAGACGTTCCTAGTTCGCACCGGCATCACCGCAACCATCGTCACCTTCCAAGAAGTCATCTCCATAATCTGGCCAAGTTAATAGCCAGGGACAAAGCCGTGAGTACATTTTGGAATTGTACTCGCAAACCACCTAAGAGGGGAAACAAGATTTGCATGCTATTTGGCTATAGCAAGGTAAGTTGGTTTGAGGCTAGTGCTTATCCTGGTTGTAGTTTCTCATGTCAATATAGCATGTCATACGACATTTCGATATCCTTGTTAAAGAAGAGATTTTTGTAAAACATCTTTAGAAAAGCTCTAGGAAAGGGGGAAACTCATTATTAAGAGAAGAGCTAGGGTCAATCGAACATGACCACCACTCTTATCAATCTTGGTCAATCACACATGCCCATCTCCAACATTCGGCAGTACCCTGCAAGTACTCCGAAAATCACCTCCGTGCCACGACAGTACCCTCCGAGTACTCCGATCTGGCACCAATTTCCTTCTTTCCGGAAAAACACTTTTCATAAAACCAAAACTTGACATTGGGTTAGGCAACAACCAGTTCAACCGTCCATATCCGAGGACTCGGCTATTCGAATAGATTTCACTCTGCAGAGGTTGTACACTTTACCCACACCATCCGATAAATCCGCCAGGATACCACCACGGACCGTCATACACAAGTATGCGGGTTTCGGATAATCGATCATAGTCTTCCATCTATCCACCTTAATACGGGCGCCTACCCTGTGGAGTATACATCCCCGGCAAACCCTGGCCGTCTACCTCCATCGAGCGTAGTTCCAGTGCCACGGCGGGAGAAACCCAAGTGTCTTCCGGACGGGTAGCCTATTGGCGGGCCCGCTACACTGTTGCCCATCACTTGCGACAACCCGGATTCCGGGGTCCTCCAGACCCTTATATAGTGTGAGACTTCCCGCACTAAGGTAGATGAACTTCAGACTAAGCCCCGCCCCATCCCAGGGTAATGTGGTTGCACGGATTAAATTGCCCCGGGTGAGTACATAATCACCAATGTCTTTTCTTTAGAAAACCACCAACTTCCTTCCCTGCATAACCCATTTTCCATTTGTCCCAAAAATCCTTTAGAGAACATTTCAGTGGAGTAGATACCACTCCAAGGTTTTCGAAACTCCTTTAAAAATCATTTCCCAGAGTGTTTCCCAATCCTAGAGTTTTTGGCTCCACTAGAGGTTTTCCAATAGCTTTGCTGCTATTCAGCAAGCCACTACTCCTCAGGGTAATGATAGGTGTTCAACGGGGTCATCTCGAAGGATGATAACAAGTGGCTTGTGGAGCTTAAGCCAACAATAAATTGCTACAAGGAGTATAGCAATCTAAAAACATGCACTTTTAATAAAGTAGTAAGAGACATGCAGAAGGTGTAATTAGGATTCAGATATGCATCAAGTTAGGTGGCTTGCCTTGGTTGGCTTGTCCCTGATCTCCTTCCTCCTGGTACTCGTACACTTCACCCTCCTCGGTACACTCCTCGTTCGATTCTATCATCGGAAATTAATAACACAAGGTAAATACACAAGCATACAAGGTTCACACACATACATCCAGCAAACAACACCCTATCATTAAAGAGCATCAGAAGCAAACAAGTTTAGAAAACAAACAAGATTTTATAGGTTCTTAGTTATCAATTAATCCTAATAGAAACTAGGGTTTACCAAATTGATGTGAACATCACTACTTAGCAACCAAATCAAGCATGCATGCATTCAGTGATACAAACAGCACATCAATCCATAATGCAGGTTGACAACAATCTTAAGGAACTATTAAAGTTGGATTTACTGAAAAACAAAGCGTGGCTAAATTTCTAAGCAATTAACAATAGGGAAATATAACTATAATGCCAATTTAATCCTCAGATATTCTATGTTATTCAGAAAAATATGAGGTCAAGTGCTCTGGAAAGCTCTCCCAGAGCATGATCCAACAAAGTTGGATTCAACCCAAAATACCAATCCTACTGCAAGGGATGATTTTTCTAAGTTTAATTACATCCTAAGCCATTTTAATTACTACTGCAAGAATAAAAGTCCTAAAATAGAAAAACCAGTGTGACATGCAAGCTAACACATCAAAGCATCTCTGGAAATTGGAATCACATCATTTCAGTACATAGATCTTAAGATTTGGATTTATGATTGATAAGAGGGCTGATTGGCTAGTTTCAATATAGGTATTTCTACAGGGGTCCAAATGGAATGGGGAAGGTTCCATTAGATAGATATTTTAACAAGGATTCTACAGGAGTTTGAATCAGGCCATTTGAGTTTATAGATATTTTTCTATTAAATTTACAAGTTTGCAGATCTGGGAAAATTATAAATAGGATTTTCAAAATAAAAAAAATTACCGCGGGCCGGATCTGACCCAGACCTGGGCCGATCCAGCACCGTCTGGCCCAACTAGCGTGGCGCACGAGCGGGAAAGGTGCCCAGACGCGCTGACTGGCCGGACCCATGGTCAGCGGCTGCGGGAGACCGAACCGGTATCGGACGCCATCGACCGTCCGATTAAGTCGGCATGAACGGCTCCCGCTCATCTTCTCCGTGCGACGGGCTGGCGCTCGCCAAAACCCTAGGGCGGGCAGGCGGGGTGCAGAGGCTCACCTAGGGGACTCCCCGGACATCGAGTAGGTGCTGGGGCGACGCGGTGGACGACGGCGACCTCGGCGAGGGGCGACACGACCGGAAAGCGTCTCGGGGGACAGATCTGCACGGCGGCAATGGCGAGGTCTTCCCCGGTGATCTGTGGAGCTCTACTCCGACGTTCCTGGGTCAAAAGATACAGCGGGATTAGCTAGGTATGGATGATGGGAGTTCAAATACACAAGGATGAACGACAGAGGGGTTTTTGATTGATAGCAAGCCTCCTCGCAAGCTTGCAGCACCGATTTAGAAGATGGGCTCTCCTCGGCTGCCTAGAATGAGATATTGGGTCTGAGCTTCGGGAGTGATAGAGGGGTGTGAGGGGAGTAGAATGAGCCAGGAGTGGAAGGCTGGGGTGATCTGCAGCTTTAAACCGAGAGGGATGAGGGCTTAGGTCGGTTTGGCATGGTAGGGCCCATAGGAGTGGCTCTGGTTGGGGGAGAGGGGCGGTGGGGAGAGTGAGAGAGTCCTAGTGGTTGCCTTGGTCGGCTGGGAACAGAGGGTGGGCTGCAGCACCATTTTTTTAATTGATGGGCAAAGTTTCTTGTTGACCTTTCTTCACTCCTTCTCCCTCCAAACACTAGGGGACAAAAGAGAGGGGCTGCTACAGTACATGTCGACCAGTGGGTGGTGGGTCTGCAGGGGTGGTTAGGGTAAGGGTTGGCTAATTGGAAAAGATTTAGAATGGTTTTGATGATGGAAAATGGTCTATAGGCAGGACATTGCATAGGGTTCAGAACACCAATATTTGAACAAGCTAGGTTGCTCCAAATTGAGAAAGGTTTGTGGGGGTTAAAAGTACTGGTTTAGGTGCACAACAAAATGTAGTCCATGGCCAAGGGTGCAGGAGGGGTTGCTTAACACAAACTACCAAAGTATCAACTTTTTAACAGTGCCAAAACAGATTCCTGCGGTGCTCACAAACCTTTCTTGAATTAGTGGTTAGATGGCTTCTAAAAGCTAGGGAAAAGGTAGGGTTAGTTAGTAGGGGTCATGTAGATGAGATTGGTACAAAAGTTTGGGCAAAAACTGAATTGTAGATACAAATGGTGAGGTTCCAAAGTCAGAACCTTTTAACAGAAAATGACTTGGCAGAAAACTCAGATTTTGCCAGATTTTGCTGTTATTGGCTAGACCTCAAAACAGGCTTGAACAAGCAAGCTAGGGGAAACCATTTTGATAAAACCTTGCTGGCACTAGGAGTAGAAGTCTTGAGGATCACGAACATGCCCTAATCTTGCTGAAACAACAATGGGATGTGGTTAAAAAGAATTGCAAAAAGTGCAATCTGATAACATTGCCCTATTCTACTTGAGACAAGATTTTGAAAATGTGGAGATGCACCACTAAGGTTTTTGAGTCCAAAGGGACCTATAGGAATAAGATATCATGGTAGGAGATTATAAAATGCTTGATGAGAAGAAAAGATGCATGAAATAACATAGCTACCAATCATATGCATTTAAGCAAGAAAGATGTAATAGAGAAATAGTTAGTCGTGATGGAGGAAAAGTGATATTTTGCAAGAATAACATTTCCAAATGCTAGAAGAGAGGAAATGAATTTATGGAGAGATTTTATGATGAGTGTTGATTAATTAACAAGAGGGTCAAGGAAAGCTAGAAGGTGAAATTAGTTTTTGACTAGGGTTCAAAACCTAGTCATATAAATAGGAGACATACGTCAAGATGCACATGCAAGTGCATAGATAGTTAGAGTAGATCAAGAGGAAGGGGAATAGGTCAAAGAATGGTCTCTGAACCATTTATTTCGAATTCTAGAAGTGTGAGCAAAAGTGCATATGATAATAGTCAAATGGTCAGTGGTTTGATTAGGGTCAGAAACAGGATTAGAACAAGTAGCAAATGACTTCAAATGACCAGGTGGCAATGGAATGAATGGAAGAACACATGCCAATTATGAGTTCTAGGAAGGTACATTGCCATGGATAGAATAGATGAGCTTAATATAGGTGTTGGAAAATTGAATCTGTTAACATACACTAAGATAATCTACACACTAGGTGTTCGATAAAATGGCTGCCAAAAGATATTTTGAGAAGACTGAGAGGAGCATTCTAAGATGGGGTGTAGATGATTCTAGTAACACCAGGGGTGCTTTCCTTGGGCTAGTTTTGAGTAGCTTTAAGATCCTCAAAATGGTGCTCCTAATGTCTCATGATAAGACTAAGACATTAGAGTTAGGAATTCAGGACTGAGATGAAAATAACTGGATAGGTTTGATTTGAAAGATAGAGTGGAAATAACTTACATGGGACAAAATATAAATTGAGGAGATTTGAAAAGGTTAGGCCACAGGCCTGTATGAGGAGTATATGTACACACAAACAACTCATCAAAGTCAAACAGTCACACAAGGTCAACTCACCACACAAGGTCAAGCATTTGTAGCTAATCTAGCATTATCAGAAACAATGATTGAACAAGTGCTCAGTGATCATGCCATGGTCAAGTAGAGAAGAGTTTCAAATAAAGGAGTAAGGCTTTGGTAGATAGTTTTAGAAACAAATGGAGACATAAACATCTCCTTTGTAAAGTCTTCTCAAAGGTGTTTGAAATCCTTTTATAAATATCAACAAAATAAAAGTTTGTAAAATAGTTGGACCACTCTACTTTGTAGGTCCAGATAATTTTGTAAATACTTAGGTTTGACAAAAGTTTTGTCTCAAAAATAAATCTTGGCGCTTATTTGGATAAATAACATAATTTGAATAAAAAGGAGAGTTTGCCAAGATAATTGTTTTGGAAAATAACTAGAAGCATAAATAAGAGCATGATCTCAAGGGCACAAGGGTTGTGTTGGTTCACAAAGGTGTTCAATAAGCAACTCAAGCAGACATCATTAACATAACAACCAAGACAAACAAGCAAGGAACACATTTCCAGAGGTTTACTCGAAAAGTTTTTGTTGGCCCTCATTTTTGGCTCACTAAACACTACCTAAACAGGGTTACAATAAGTGGGGTGTTATAGCTCTTCCCCCCTTAAACAGAATCTCGTCCCGAGATTCCTAAGTGTAGAACTAGGGGGGTGAAGAGACTAGGTTAGAGTTAGACTTCGAAAGGTTGCTCTTCCAACTCCTCGGTAGTCCTCTAAGTTGCGTTGAAATCTTGTTCTCCTGAAGTTGTAGATCTTCTTCTGCGGGAGTTGATGGTTGGAGAGTTGGTGTAGCCAAAAGTATCCTGTCGAGACCGTGCCGATACACTTTTTTAAGGTTAGTGGGGTCAAGCTATCTAGTATGTCCAAAAGGGATCCTACGAGAGTTAGAAGGGTGTCAGCTCGCGATTGAGGTCTTGAAGAGTCGAGGCTTCTCGGGTAGCTCTTGTTGGCTTGGAGTCGCCTCTTCCCTCGCGTAGCTTGATGGAATCTTCAGATCTTGGAGTCGTGCCTTGAATCTTGATGTTGGCGTAGATCTTTAATCTCGATCTTGCAGACGGTAGACGAGAGCATCTATGCTTCGGTCTTGATAGGCACATCGAATTTGTCGTCTTATCCTCTACACTTCCTAGCTACCAAGGCATAGGTTAGCCCTAATGGAAACCATCCTTCTAGGTCGTCTTGTGATTGAGCTAAAAACACTTCAGGTGGCGGTGCACCACCAACGGTGTGTCTTCTAGTAGTCCACGATTTATTCCTTCTTGTCTTCGGGTTGGTGGGGTCTATTGAAGATCTTGCTTCTTGTAGTCTTGAGAACCTTGAGGTATATTGGGATACCTTGAGTCAACTTCATCTTCTGAGAAATCTTCACGTGGATTTCTACTCGTGGCATAAGTCAGTATTGGTTTTCAAACCCGTCAAAATTTGGACGAGCGAGCGAGTTAGTTAGAACAGTCTTCACTTCTTCTCGTTGCTACCTCCATTGATATTTCAAAAATGCACAGTCGACATTGATGACTTGATTTCGGAGAGTCTTCATCCTTCTATTTGCTCAGTGGAGATCAAGCACGTGAGTCTTCGGGCTTCAAGTGGCGACAACGGGTTGATCTTCGAATGTTAGGTCTTGGCCTTGATACTTCTATGCTCAATGTTAGTCGGCTTGTTAGAAGATTAGCAAGCGTTGGGGTGCTAAGAGAGTATCATCAATGTTAGCAAAAATCTAGAATTATGGTTAGATGATCCTGGTTAGTGATGTCTTTGTCTTCTAGAAATCCTTTGTAGCACAGTCGGGTCTATCTCCTGCTTCCTTGTCGTTGTAGAGAGGTGTTGACGAAGCTTGAAGCTCGTAGCAAAAATTTCCGCATCGGATCTTGGATAAGAGTGGCGAGAGGGTTTTATACTCCACTATTATCGAGTTTTAGGGTTAGTGTTTTACTTTTAACTTATCTACGCTACTCGAGCTAACATAAATAGATGAGATGGAAAACACTTTTTAAAGAGGTTTTCAATTCATAGTTTTACACGATAGACAATTTTGAAGGCCGAGAGGCCAAAACAAGCACAAGCACAAGGTAACAATACACATTTACGAAACACACCAGACAATTGCACACACTACGAAGAACAAACAAGGCAATTAACAATCAATCGCAGAAATCACATGAGGTGCTTCAAGTGCCAATAATGCCTAACCACGCGTGATATTTGGGGTTAGTCCTACTCATCCTAGGGTCATGGTGGTCATAGTTGTTGATGTCTTCATTCTCCTTGAATCTCGCTTCAGCAGAAAATTTATGGCAGTTGGTGATGAAGTTGCAGTGTTGTTGAGTCGTTGATGTTGATTTGATGAGTGCAGTGTTGTAGGTCTTCTTGTATCACATCACAGGGATGTGAGGTCTTCAGAGGGATTGCTGAAGTGTTCCATTGGTGGCATACACGCCTGACAGACCTAATAAATACTAGTCAAGCAACTAAGTACTTGGTCCTTGATGACTGCAAAAGTGCAAGTCCAGGGAGGAACAAGGTCAGTTTTCTTGACAGAGCCGTTGGTGTAAACCAAAGGCATAATAGTTGTCCACACTCTTCTTCCCTTTGCAGCTGGAGAGGTTGGAAGACGTCCTTCTAAATATTTGCTCCATCTTGTTTCATTAAGCTTCATGTCTAATTGGGGTATAACGTCCAACAGGTAGTTTTGAATAAGATGAGACATATGGAGTAATAATCTTCAAACATCTTTGAAAACTAGACAGATAAGATTAGAAGTGTTGAAGAGGTGAGAAAGGTATAAGCCTTACTATTGGCTACTTAGAAGAAATAACCATTGCAAATAGTCTTAGCAAAATATTACTTTCCTATCTAACGCCCATGCTAACTAAGGTCTCCTATAGTCAGGATGGCTCTGATACCAACTCTGTGGGGACCCCGGTTGTCACGACCCAAGATTTTGGCAAATTTTGGGGAAAATTTTTCGCTTTTGTTTTGCTTGAGATAATTGAAATTTCACCAGGATTTAAAACTTTTGAGTCTATTTGAAAGATTTATTAGAAAACTATCTTAAACTTTCTATTATTTTTCTTGAAGAACTTCTTTGAGAAAGAACAAGTATTAAAATGTTATTTTCATTCTCCTTTATTCAAACCCTATTCAGCTTTATGCAAGCTTGCTTGCAAAAGATTGTTTTACAAAGTTTACCTTATTCAATAAAGATTGCTTTTTCAAACCATATTTGAGTGTGTTTCTCAATCATTATTTTATAAACTATTATTTTACTATTTTAGAAAGAATCAAGTTCAAACTCTATTTCTATCATTCTATGCAAGCAAAGCCTTTTGCTAAACTTATAAAGCCTTTTTGAAAATCTTATTTTATTTTGAAAACATGTTTGCTACTGTTTTAAAAGGTTATTTTAAATTTTATAAAACTTTTGCAATTGGTCTGAAGTCATTTGATTTTTAAAATGCAAAAGTTATGGAGGAATTAAGAAATCAGAAAAGGAAAAGAAGAAAGGAAAATAAAAATATGAAACTGGGCCTCAGGGAACCCTTTCGGCCCAATCTCGGTTGCGACCCGCGGCCCACCCGGGGCACACTGAACCGATCAGCCCAGCTCCCCCGCTCTCCCCCTCTTCTTTTCGCTGACAGGCCGACCCCACCTGTCGGCACTGTCTTCTTCCCCGAAATCAAAGCATCTCTGGAAATTGGAATCACATCATTTCAGTACATAGATCTTAAGATTTGGATTTATGATTGATAAGAGGGCTGATTGGCTAGTTTCAATATAGGTATTTCTACAGGGGTCCAAATGGAATGGGGAAGGTTCCATTAGATAGATATTTTAACAAGGATTCTACAGGAGTTTGAATCAGGCCATTTGAGTTTATAGATATTTTTCTATTAAATTTACAAGTTTGCAGATCTGGGAAAATTATAAATAGGATTTTCAAAATAAAAAAAATTACCGCGGGCCGGATCTGACCCAGACCTGGGCCGATCCAGCACCGTCTGGCCCAACTAGCGTGGCGCACGAGCGGGAAAGGTGCCCAGACGCGCTGACTGGCCGGACCCATGGTCAGCGGCTGCGGGAGACCGAACCGGTATCGGACGCCATCGACCGTCCGATTAAGTCGGCATGAACGGCTCCCGCTCATCTTCTCCGTGCGACGGGCTGGCGCTCGCCAAAACCCTAGGGCGGGCAGGCGGGGTGCAGAGGCTCACCTAGGGGACTCCCCGGACATCGAGTAGGTGCTGGGGCGACGCGGTGGACGACGACGACCTCGGCGAGGGGCGACACGACCGGAAAGCGTCTCGGGGGACAGATCTGCACGGCGGCAATGGCGAGGTCTTCCCCGGTGATCTGTGGAGCTCTACTCCGACGTTCCTGGGTCAAAAGATACGGCGGGATTAGCTAGGTATGGATGATGGGAGTTCAAATACACAAGGATGAACGACAGAGGGGTTTTTGATTGATAGCAAGCCTCCTCGCAAGCTTGCAGCACCGATTTAGAAGATGGGCTCTCCTCGGCTGCCTAGAATGAGATATTGGGTCTGAGCTTCGGGAGTGATAGAGGGGTGTGAGGGGAGTAGAATGAGCCAGGAGTGGAAGGCTGGGGTGATCTGCAGCTTTAAACCGAGAGGGATGAGGGCTTAGGTCGGTTTGGCATGGTAGGGCCCATAGGAGTGGCTCTGGTTGGGGGAGAGGGGCGGTGGGGAGAGTGAGAGAGTCCTAGTGGTTGCCTTGGTCGGCTGGGAACAGAGGGTGGGCTGCAGCACCATTTTTTTAATTGATGGGCAAAGTTTCTTGTTGACCTTTCTTCACTCCTTCTCCCTCCAAACACTAGGGGACAAAAGAGAGGGGCTGCTACAGTACATGTCGACCAGTGGGTGGTGGGTCTGCAGGGGTGGTTAGGGTAAGGGTTGGCTAATTGGAAAAGATTTAGAATGGTTTTGATGATGGAAAATGGTCTATAGGCAGGACATTGCATAGGGTTCAGAACACCAATATTTGAACAAGCTAGGTTGCTCCAAATTGAGAAAGGTTTGTGGGGGTTAAAAGTACTGGTTTAGGTGCACAACAAAATGTAGTCCATGGCCAAGGGTGCAGGAGGGGTTGCTTAACACAAACTACCAAAGTATCAACTTTTTAACAGTGCCAAAACAGATTCCTGCGGTGCTCACAAACCTTTCTTGAATTAGTGGTTAGATGGCTTCTAAAAGCTAGGGAAAAGGTAGGGTTAGTTAGTAGGGGTCATGTAGATGAGATTGGTACAAAAGTTTGGGCAAAAACTGAATTGTAGATACAAATGGTGAGGTTCCAAAGTCAGAACCTTTTAACAGAAAATGACTTGGCAGAAAACTCAGATTTTGCCAGATTTTGCTGTTATTGGCTAGACCTCAAAACAGGCTTGAACAAGCAAGCTAGGGGAAACCATTTTGATAAAACCTTGCTGGCACTAGGAGTAGAAGTCTTGAGGATCACGAACATGCCCTAATCTTGCTGAAACAACAATGGGATGTGGTTAAAAAGAATTGCAAAAAGTGCAATCTGATAACATTGCCCTATTCTACTTGAGACAAGATTTTGAAAATGTGGAGATGCACCACTAAGGTTTTTGAGTCCAAAGGGACCTATAGGAATAAGATATCATGGTAGGAGATTATAAAATGCTTGATGAGAAGAAAAGATGCATGAAATAACATAGCTACCAATCATATGCATTTAAGCAAGAAAGATGTAATAGAGAAATAGTTAGTCGTGATGGAGGAAAAGTGATATTTTGCAAGAATAACATTTCCAAATGCTAGAAGAGAGGAAATGAATTTATGGAGAGATTTTATGATGAGTGTTGATTAATTAACAAGAGGGTCAAGGAAAGCTAGAAGGTGAAATTAGTTTTTGACTAGGGTTCAAAACCTAGTCATATAAATAGGAGACATACGTCAAGATGCACATGCAAGTGCATAGATAGTTAGAGTAGATCAAGAGGAAGGGGAATAGGTCAAAGAATGGTCTCTGAACCATTTATTTCGAATTCTAGAAGTGTGAGCAAAAGTGCATATGATAATAGTCAAATGGTCAGTGGTTTGATTAGGGTCAGAAACAGGATTAGAACAAGTAGCAAATGACTTCAAATGACCAGGTGGCAATGGAATGAATGGAAGAACACATGCCAATTATGAGTTCTAGGAAGGTACATTGCCATGGATAGAATAGATGAGCTTAATATAGGTGTTGGAAAATTGAATCTGTTAACATACACTAAGATAATCTACACACTAGGTGTTCGATAAAATGGCTGCCAAAAGATATTTTGAGAAGACTGAGAGGAGCATTCTAAGATGGGGTGTAGATGATTCTAGTAACACCAGGGGTGCTTTCCTTGGGCTCGTTTTGAGTAGCTTTAAGATCCTCAAAATGGTGCTCCTAATGTCTCATGATAAGACTAAGACATTAGAGTTAGGAATTCAGGACTGAGATGAAAATAACTGGATAGGTTTGATTTGAAAGATAGAGTGGAAATAACTTACATGGGACAAAATATAAATTGAGGAGATTTGAAAAGGTTAGGCCACAGGCCTGTATGAGGAGTATATGTACACACAAACAACTCATCAAAGTCAAACAGTCACACAAGGTCAACTCACCACACAAGGTCAAGCATTTGTAGCTAATCTAGCATTATCAGAAACAATGATTGAACAAGTGCTCAGTGATCATGCCATGGTCAAGTAGAGAAGAGTTTCAAATAAAGGAGTAAGGCTTTGGTAGATAGTTTTAGAAACAAATGGAGACATAAACATCTCCTTTGTAAAGTCTTCTCAAAGGTGTTTGAAATCCTTTTATAAATATCAACAAAATAAAAGTTTGTAAAATAGTTGGACCACTCTACTTTGTAGGTCCAGATAATTTTGTAAATACTTAGGTTTGACAAAAGTTTTGTCTCAAAAATAAATCTTGGCGCTTATTTGGATAAATAACATAATTTGAATAAAAAGGAGAGTTTGCCAAGATAATTGTTTTGGAAAATAACTAGAAGCATAAATAAGAGCATGATCTCAAGGGCACAAGGGTTGTGTTGGTTCACAAAGGTGTTCAATAAGCAACTCAAGCAGACATCATTAACATAACAACCAAGACAAACAAGCAAGGAACACATTTCCAGAGGTTTACTCGAAAAGTTTTTGTTGGCCCTCATTTTTGGCTCACTAAACACTACCTAAACAGGGTTACAATAAGTGGGGTGTTATAGCTCTTCCCCCCTTAAACAGAATCTCGTCCCGAGATTCCTAAGTGTAGAACTAGGGGGGTGAAGAGACTAGGTTAGAGTTAGACTTCGAAAGGTTGCTCTTCCAACTCCTCGGTAGTCCTCTAAGTTGCGTTGAAATCTTGTTCTCCTGAAGTTGTAGATCTTCTTCTGCGGGAGTTGATGGTTGGAGAGTTGGTGTAGCCAAAAGTATCCTGTCGAGACCGTGCCGATACACTTTTTTAAGGTTAGTGGGGTCAAGCTATCTAGTATGTCCAAAAGGGATCCTACGAGAGTTAGAAGGGTGTCAGCTCGCGATTGAGGTCTTGAAGAGTCGAGGCTTCTCGGGTAGCTCTTGTTGGCTTGGAGTCGCCTCTTCCCTCGCGTAGCTTGATGGAATCTTCAGATCTTGGAGTCGTGCCTTGAATCTTGATGTTGGCGTAGATCTTTAATCTCGATCTTGCAGACGGTAGACGAGAGCATCTATGCTTCGGTCTTGATAGGCACATCGAATTTGTCGTCTTATCCTCTACACTTCCTAGCTACCAAGGCATAGGTTAGCCCTAATGGAAACCATCCTTCTAGGTCGTCTTGTGATTGAGCTAAAAACACTTCAGGTGGCGGTGCACCACCAACGGTGTGTCTTCTAGTAGTCCACGATTTATTCCTTCTTGTCTTCGGGTTGGTGGGGTCTATTGAAGATCTTGCTTCTTGTAGTCTTGAGAACCTTGAGGTATATTGGGATACCTTGAGTCAACTTCATCTTCTGAGAAATCTTCACGTGGATTTCTACTCGTGGCATAAGTCAGTATTGGTTTTCAAACCCGTCAAAATTTGGACGAGCGAGCGAGTTAGTTAGAACAGTCTTCACTTCTTCTCGTTGCTACCTCCATTGATATTTCAAAAATGCACAGTCGACATTGATGACTTGATTTCGGAGAGTCTTCATCCTTCTATTTGCTCAGTGGAGATCAAGCACGTGAGTCTTCGGGCTTCAAGTGGCGACAACGGGTTGATCTTCGAATGTTAGGTCTTGGCCTTGATACTTCTATGCTCAATGTTAGTCAGCTTGTTAGAAGATTAGCAAGCGTTGGGGTGCTAAGAGAGTATCATCAATGTTAGCAAAAATCTAGAATTATGGTTAGATGATCCTGGTTAGTGATGTCTTTGTCTTCTAGAAATCCTTTGTAGCACAGTCGGGTCTATCTCCTGCTTCCTTGTCGTTGTAGAGAGGTGTTGACGAAGCTTGAAGCTCGTAGCAAAAATTTCCGCATCGGATCTTGGATAAGAGTGGCGAGAGGGTTTTATACTCCACTATTATCGAGTTTTAGGGTTAGTGTTTTACTTTTAACTTATCTACGCTACTCGAGCTAACATAAATAGATGAGATGGAAAACACTTTTTAAAGAGGTTTTCAATTCATAGTTTTACACGATAGACAATTTTGAAGGCCGAGAGGCCAAAACAAGCACAAGCACAAGGTAACAATACACATTTACGAAACACACCAGACAATTGCACACACTACGAAGAACAAACAAGGCAATTAACAATCAATCGCAGAAATCACATGAGGTGCTTCAAGTGCCAATAATGCCTAACCACGCGTGATATTTGGGGTTAGTCCTACTCATCCTAGGGTCATGGTGGTCATAGTTGTTGATGTCTTCATTCTCCTTGAATCTCGCTTCAGCAGAAAATTTATGGCAGTTGGTGATGAAGTTGCAGTGTTGTTGAGTCGTTGATGTTGATTTGATGAGTGCAGTGTTGTAGGTCTTCTTGTATCACATCACAGGGATGTGAGGTCTTCAGAGGGATTGCTGAAGTGTTCCATTGGTGGCATACACGCCTGACAGACCTAATAAATACTAGTCAAGCAACTAAGTACTTGGTCCTTGATGACTGCAAAAGTGCAAGTCCAGGGAGGAACAAGGTCAGTTTTCTTGACAGAGCCGTTGGTGTAAACCAAAGGCATAATAGTTGTCCACACTCTTCTTCCCTTTGCAGCTGGAGAGGTTGGAAGACGTCCTTCTAAATATTTGCTCCATCTTGTTTCATTAAGCTTCATGTCTAATTGGGGTATAACGTCCAACAGGTAGTTTTGAATAAGATGAGACATATGGAGTAATAATCTTCAAACATCTTTGAAAACTAGACAGATAAGATTAGAAGTGTTGAAGAGGTGAGAAAGGTATAAGCCTTACTATTGGCTACTTAGAAGAAATAACCATTGCAAATAGTCTTAGCAAAATATTACTTTCCTATCTAACGCCCATGCTAACTAAGGTCTCCTATAGTCAGGATGGCTCTGATACCAACTCTGTGGGGACCCCGGTTGTCACGACCCAAGATTTTGGCAAATTTTGGGGAAAATTTTTCGCTTTTGTTTTGCTTGAGATAATTGAAATTTCACCAGGATTTAAAACTTTTGAGTCTATTTGAAAGATTTATTAGAAAACTATCTTAAACTTTCTATTATTTTTCTTGAAGAACTTCTTTGAGAAAGAACAAGTATTAAAATGTTATTTTCATTCTCCTTTATTCAAACCCTATTCAGCTTTATGCAAGCTTGCTTGCAAAAGATTGTTTTACAAAGTTTACCTTATTCAATAAAGATTGCTTTTTCAAACCATATTTGAGTGTGTTTCTCAATCATTATTTTATAAACTATTATTTTACTATTTTAGAAAGAATCAAGTTCAAACTCTATTTCTATCATTCTATGCAAGCAAAGCCTTTTGCTAAACTTATAAAGCCTTTTTGAAAATCTTATTTTATTTTGAAAACATGTTTGCTACTGTTTTAAAAGGTTATTTTAAATTTTATAAAACTTTTGCAATTGGTCTGAAGTCATTTGATTTTTAAAATGCAAAAGTTATGGAGGAATTAAGAAATCAGAAAAGGAAAAGAAGAAAGGAAAATAAAAATATGAAACTGGGCCTCAGGGAACCCTTTCGGCCCAATCTCGGTTGCGACCCGCGGCCCACCCGGGGCACACTGAACCGATCAGCCTAGCTCCCCCGCTCTCCCCCTCTTCTTTTCGCTGACAGGCCGACCCCACCTGTCGGCACTGTCTTCTTCCCCGAAATCCTCTCCTTTCCTCTCTGGAAACGGTCGCCGATGAGTTACTCCCCGATTCCGTTCACTACGCGCACTAAATGGCCATCAAGGCCGCAGATATAAAGACCCCGCGCGCTCCTCTCCCATCCCTCTCTTTTCCCCTTCTCAACGACGCCGCCAGGCCGCGCAATTGCTCATCGGAGCATCGCACATCTGCGGGCTCTCAACGTCGATTCCGGTGAGACCAGACCACCCCGCGCTCCCTCACCTACACTGGTCTGCTTACCATTCTCTGGAGCTCACGCTGGTGCCCTCCCCTTGTCCAAATGTCGCAGCAAACGGCGTGCACAGACCCATCTGCAAGCTTGCCGACGCGCGGAGCATCTCCAGTCGCCGTTCGTCGTCGCCCCAGGAAGCGAAAATCGACACCGGTCAAACCCCCGAGTTCGCCGTCCTCCGCTGTGCGTCGTCCGCTACTTTCCAGCCGTCTCCGTCCACCAGAGGTTCGCCGCCGATGACCATCAGGACCGCCTCGCCGGAAAACTGCTCCTCGCCGGTGAGCATCTCCCTCCTTTTCATTCTAGCCACTGGATCTCGATCAAACGTCCCATGTTGATCACTTAATTGAAGCGGTATAGGGCGATCTGGCGCGTCCAGATCTGATAAGATCCAACAGCCCATATTTGCTATCCAACCGAAACGGTACCGTGCAATCAGAAATCGCCACGTGGCCTGCCGTGTTCGAATAGATTTCAAATAGAAGTTTGAAACCAGATTTAATCCAAATCTTTGGAAATTCATATCTTTTGATCAGTAGGTCCAAAAATAGCAAATGATATACCGTTGGAATCCTTGAAACTTGTAGAATCCAGTAGTACCATAAAATCTTATATTTTATGGGTTCAATCTGAATCTATTTGCAGAATTGAATCAAACCTTATGTTAGCTTAATCAATTCATATCTTTAGAACCAAGTGTCCAAAAATTACAAATTTGTAGTCTTTGGAATCCTCTCAACCTGTAGAACATCATAGGATCAAAAGAATTCAAATCTGATACGTGCACACACTTTGTGCATTCAAATTTGTCCAAATCACTATTTTGGTGATAATTCAATTTCTAAAATTTATTTTAGAACAATTCCAATTGCAGTAGCTTTGTTTTGCTGCAAGGTATCCAGTAGCATCACTCCCATAATTTCTTGAACTACTTCACAATTATTCAAATTCTAATATGAGAATTTGAGTAGTTCCTATATAGATTAATTCTATTTCTATTTAATCAGTGATTCCTTCTACCTTAGAAAACCCTATGATCATACCTAACTATCAAACATCATCTTGAGATCACTTTGATCCAAAGTCATATATATCTAAATAACATCTTGATCAAGATCATATCTACTTAGACCTATCTTGCCTAGTTCACACATATTCAAATTACAATTGTGTTGTTTGAGTAAAGTGTGATGCGTCTCAATCATAGATACTATTCTTACTATCCTTGGTGTTGATCTAATCAACATTATAGCACCTATCCAATACTCCATGTACCCAATAGAAACCCTAAACCATAATCTCAAATGTTATCTACCCTACTCAATCCTCTGCCCACTTGATCCTGATTTCATGTGTAGAGCTATTTGATTAACAAATGAGTTAATTGAGTAACTCAATGATTCATGAATCCTAACCTAAGCTTAAGTGTAATATATACTATATAAGAATAATTGTTATCACACTTATTCAATAGTATTACTATTGCACTATTTTGTCTCTTATGTGATTTACCCACATGAGATATTCTAAGATTCAATATGCTTTGATAAAGCATAAAGATCTCACTCATCATATTTTACCTAATTCATATATGTGCTCAAATTGAGTAGAATATGAATTCATCTCAAAACTAGATTCTATTAATGTGGAGTTGTTATAATCCATACCATAGTATGTGTTATACACCATGTTGATCAATGAACCATTTGAGCCATGTCCTCAATTATCAATCATACACACCCAATACTATGTGTAACTTATACTATTATGAATAAGTGTTGTCACACTTTATTCAGTAGTGTTCTGTTGCACTATTCCATACCTATGTGAATATATTCACATGAGTTATTCTAAACTCTATTCATGCCTATGCCAAGCCCAGGATTATTATCATTACACTGTAATCTTGGAGGATCAATCTTTTCCGATCACTTGACCGTCCCAATCCAATGCCTACTTAGTTTTGTTCACATGTATTGAACTATTCAACTTGCAAATGTGCTAATTGAGTAGTTCAAGCATTCTTAAAACCTAGCCTAGTTCCTAAGTGCAATAGATACTATTCAAGAGTAATTGTTGTCACATTTACTCAATAGTGTTGTAGTTGCACAAATTGACTCTTGTGTAATTTATTTCACATGAGCCATTCCTAAAACTCATTCATGCTTTAATAAAGCATAAAAACTTTATCAATTATATTTTTGCCTAGACCAATTATCTCTCCAATCGTATTGATCTTTCCCAACTAAGCTCTCAAATCCATATCTCACAAATCATGATCCTTTACCATATCTTTCTTGTCGTAAACATCTCAATAAATCTAAATTGTTAAACAAACACTTTTCAATTGTTTGAATTGTTTGATTGTGTTTGTATGGATTATTTATGGTATGCTATTTCTTGTGCTATAGTTGGTACGAAGAGCTACGTGCTTAGTTGAGGGAAGTGAAAGATCGTATTCTTCAAAAAGGCAAGTGACACACATATTCCCTACCCATTTTATTTTGCATTAGTATATTCACCTCTTGTAGTATGCATGATAGGTGTTTTACTCAACTGTTTTACCAATGCTTAGATCCTAGTAGTGAGTAGCTATCCCTCAAACCCCACATGATAGGATGCTAAATACTTTGTTAACTTTGATGCCATGCTAAGATCACTTGAAAAGCGTTTTGTGAAAAGTTAATAACTTCAACTAAAATGAAACACCTAGGTGGATTGGTATGTTGATGGAGGTGGAGTTGAGTGGCGACCTGGGACTACAGTACGTGTAGTTGCTGCCTGGGCGTACACTTGTGGATGGTCACCCAGGAACAAAGAGATGGCTATGTCTTCCATGCTTATTGTACTTCCAGTGCAGCCTTATGACATTATGGGCTCTGTCTTGACTGATTAGAATGTGGGAGTGCAACTTGTCGGCAAGAAGTGGTGGTAGTCAAATTATAGGTTGGGAACGGTGCTTGCCAAGTTAGTTGTCCTCTCCTTCTAAAAGGTCTCGTTTCATTTTATGTATGGGCATCAAATGAATCGTAAGGTGAAAGTGCACAACCCTTGCAAGGTGTTTAAATCTAATCGATTAGCCATGTCCTCGGTTATGGACAATTGAGTCTCTAGACATGGAATGTACGGAAGAATCTCATCACCGATTCTGAATTATTAAAATTTGTCTAGAAACCCATAGGTAGGAACTAAGGACCATACACTCCGAGGGGTGGTGGTGCCTGAGGTTCCAAACTTTGTTGAGTACCGCCCAGAACTACATACCGGCCAGTATGTAGTGTATGGGGGATGTCTTGACCCTTGAAAAATAAAATTTGTTGAAAGAAAGTATTAAAATGGTTTATAGGATAAAATTGGCTTTATGCAAATCAGCCTTGAGATCCACCAGCCAAATGTCATGTAGTATAGTCTTTTCCACAAAAATGCCACCATATATGTGTCATTTGCCAGTACATCATTGTACTGACCCCTCTGGGGCTGCATATTCAAACGTGCAGGTTTTATTTCAAGTAAGGAACCAGGAGTAGGATCTCGAGCTTACATTCCAACATATCTGCCTGTGGCACTTGATGAAGATGGAAGCTCACTGCAATCTATACTTTATGCTGTGTACTCATAAGGTAGAAGACCTATGTAACTGGATTTACGTTGTAATATTGATGCTATTGCAATGATTTCTCATTTTGTACTGTGGTGCTATCTACTGATCCAGGGAATAGCACAGATACACAGGAGTTCTGCCTTTAGCAAAAGGCAGGGCGCTACAGAATGGTATCAGAGCATAGTGTTGCCTGTAGGATCGAGACCCTAGGTTTGGAATAGACTAGGAAGCCCTAGGATTCCTTTCTCACCTTCATAAGAAAATCAATTCAGTTTTCAAAATGAAATCAATCTATATACTTTTAGTTGAAATCTTCTTGTAAGACTTATCCCATTCATTTGTTTTAGACAACTCTTCTTTCTACTTATAGATGACCAACCTCATCGAATCCCCCAGGAAAGATCATGACCCTGAAATGTGAGACTGAGTTTCCCAAAGCCTTGAAGAACCTCATGTTAAGCATGGGAATGCAAGGAGAAGCTATTTACAAAGAATTCCCTGTGATTGAGGAAGGTGAAGAATATTGGTGGGTGCAGCTTCATTTATACAAGAATAAAGAAGATGACCACAAGAAGATGGGACTTTGGATGTTCACCAACTCCGAGATGTATCCATCATTTCTAGACTCAGCAAGATGTGCTGCTTGGTCAGCAATAAAGGAGCTTGGAGAAAGACTCAAGTGGAGACTTCATAATACTCAGCAAGACCTCAAAGAAGAAAAGGAAGACACTACTACATTGAAGGCTACCATAAGTCAACTTCAAGGTGACATGGAAAAGTTGGTATCTGAACCTAGTGTTCAAGGAGACCTAATCAAAACCAAGGACGAGCAAATTACCAATCTACTAAAGCACCTGGACCAGAACAATAGATCTGCTTAGAAGAGTACCAAGAAGCCTTAGTTGGACCTCCATTTAGGCAATTTTAATAAGCAACGACGTGTAATAAACATTATGGTCATACCAACTTGTGGATGATCGTACCTTCCCGTTTGTTTGAGAACTAGTTGCTTCTTATGATGAATGTTTGTTAGATATTGCTTGTAGGATAAATTGTTTTGATCGGTTTTGTTCTGGGTAAGATTTTCTTCTTTAGATCCCTTCTATCTAATTCTCATCTATGCTAAGACCTAAACTTGTCCCAAAACCCAAACCACAGTATTCACAACGACAGAACAACTACAATGACCCTCAGTCGAAGATAAGGATACTGAGTACAACCGCAAGAGGTAGTGTTTCAAGTACAAGAGACTGGAACATTACGCAAGAGGTTGCACAAAGGATGATATCCAAGACTCCAGTAAGCTAGAATAGCTGAAGGATACCACACAAATAATAAGAAGACACCCCAAGATGTAGCTAATGTGGAAGTAATCCTATTCAACCACCTCGTGCAAGAAAGGTGGGAAGGACAAACAGAGCAATGGAAAGAGCAAACAGAGCAATGGAAAGAGCAAACAGAGTAATGGAAAGGATTTTATTCCCTCTTGAATGGCAAACCAAAGGATCTACAACTTATGGATTATTGCCGTGAGCTTTATTGAAAACCTCTAGCTAGGAACGATAGATTTTGCTTTCAAATTTAAAATAGAATTGGGAGCTTGATTCCAATTTTAACAAAAATTTTGTTTAAAAGGCTAGTGAGGTTGACCAAGAGTTAGAATGCGAGATGCACCAAACCAAATACAAGATAATGATAGGGTGCGACATGGATTTGCGCCCCATGACGACTACTCATATTGTTCACTTTTGTATGAGGAATGGTAAATCTAGAGAGACATACCTACATGAGAGACGACGTCCTTAAGCCATAACCTTAGGTGGATAATATGTTACATCCCTTATAGTGAGCCAGTGTGGCCAAAAACGTAAGAATACGGTGAGGTTTGCTTTGAACAACTTCACGAATCAGAAACGTTTTGCTCAGTGGGCGTTAAATGCGAAGACTGTTCAACTTCAGCTACTACCTGTTTGGCTACCTTCCTGAACCTATAAAAGAGAGATCACTCCTCTCCAGAGAAACACAACAGAGACAACCACCACTACATATGAGATTGCCTCCAGATTCCAAAGCTTTACGCCACCGAAGTCTACCCCATCCCAAACTGTGATGTTATGAAGCAACTCTCCAAATCCATGAAACTATTTTCCTGCCCATGAGAGCTTCGTTAGACCCCTTTTCCCAGCAAAGGAGTTCATCTTCGAGATATGATCTAGTTGTTCAGCGCCTTTCAACAACTATGAAGACGGTTGCTAAAGGAATTCTTAAGGACCATCTGGTACCTGTGGCAAGTAGCACGACTTGCTCTGGTAACTTGAACGGGTTCGACAATGCTGGTTATAAGGCAACCTTCCGTCCCTTAAAGGTGCCAGTACCTCTTACAGAGTCCACCTGGTTTACCCCTATGAAATGCATGAGAAGACTGCAGAGAGATGCCATCCTAATTCATTGGGATGTGTGGTCTCATCATGTTCGTGGGGCAAGCATGCAATACTTAGCACTGAGTTATCTTTTGAGATTCTGCAATGAAAATCAGCTAAAAAGCAACAAGAAGTATGGCGATAGCCTGTATGCTGTCTTGGCCTTGGTGAGGACCGACCAAGAAAAGGCTAGATACACATTCTTGGAAGATGTACAACAACTAGGAAGGTTACCAGAACAAAATGGTATCGTGGAGAAATTGAAGAACAGAATGATATAATGAAGCAATTATAAGATGAAGAACCTCTAAGGATGATGATAAGGAAATTGAGATGATGAGAGGATACCCTCTCAGCTTGGTCTTCTGAATGACCCAAAGAGGAGACGACTCAGCTTGGTCCTCAGATTGAACCAAAGAGTGACTCCTCAGTGTCCAAAGTAGTTCAACAACTACCCCGTTGGATAGAAAGCTCTACAATAGAGTAAGGTTACCTCAAGCAACCCCATAAGAAAGGTTGGTGCCCGGATATGTGAATAGACACCCACCTATTGTAAATGACGATGTGGACTACCTTGTTGAAGACAACGCAATGGATGATATCTGCTTATCGCCAGAATTGAATGGAACCCTTGGTATGCCCACTTTTGAACATAGTGATGAACATCAAAATGTTTGGGAAGTGCGATTCAGAGAAAATGACACAACAGTGAATGCAAGCTGGGAACAAAATGCAAGTGCCTAAGGAAGCATCAAGATACCACCAAGAGGAATTTTCTTTTAAGGGTGGTAGCCACCCAGATACCTAAACCCAGATAACCTAATACCTACTTTCTTTCTAGCCTCTCCAATCTCGAGGACGAGATTTCTTTTAAGGGTGGTAGTCTGTCACGACCCAAGATTTTGGCAAATTTTGGGGAAATTTTTTCGCTTTTGTTTTGCTTGAGATAATTGAAATTTCACCAGGATTTAAAACTTTTGAGTCTATTTGAAAGATTTATTAGAAAACTATCTTAAACTTTCTATTATTTTTCTTGAAGAACTTCTTTGAGAAAGAACAAGTATTAAAATGTTATTTTCATTCTCCTTTATTCAAACCCTATTCAGCTTTATGCAAGCTTGCTTGCAAAAGATTGTTTTACAAAGTTTACCTTATTCAATAAAGATTGCTTTTTCAAACCATATTTGAGTGTGTTTCTCAATCATTATTTTATAAACTATTATTTTACTATTTTAGAAAGAATCAAGTTCAAACTCTATTTCTATCATTCTATGCAAGCAAAGCCTTTTGCTAAACTTATAAAGCCTTTTTGAAAATCTTATTTTATTTTGAAAACATGTTTGCTACTGTTTTAAAAGGTTATTTTAAATTTTATAAAACTTTTGCAATTGGTCTGAAGTCATTTGATTTTTAAAATGCAAAAGTTATGGAGGAATTAAGAAATCAGAAAAGGAAAAGAAGAAAGGAAAAAAAATATGAAACTGGGCCTCAGGGAACCCTTTCGGCCCAATCACGGTTGCGACCCGCGGCCCACCCGGGGCACACTGAACCGGTCAGCCCAGCTCCCTCGCTCTCCCCCTCTTCTTTTCGCTGACAGGCCGACCCCACCTGTCGGCACTGTCTTCTTCCCCGAAATCCTCTCCTTTCCTCTCTGGAAACGGTCGCCGACGAGTTACTCCCCGATTCCGTTCACTACGCGCACTAAATGGCCATCAAGGCCGCAGATATAAAGACCCCGCGCGCTCCTCTCCCATCCCTCTCTTTTCCCCTTCTCAACAACGCCGCCAGGCCGCGCAATTGCTCATCGGAGCATCGCACATCTGCGGGCTCTCAACGTCGATTCCGGTGAGACCAGACCACCCCGCGCTCCCTCACCTACACTGGTCTGCTTACCTTTCTCTGGAGCTCACGCTGGTGCCCTCCCCTTGTCGAAATGTCGCAGCAAACGGCGTGCACAGACCCATCTGCAAGCTTGCCGACGCGCGGAGCATCTCCAGTCGCCGTTCGTCGTCGCCCCAGGAAGCGAAAATCGACACCGGTCAAACCCCCGAGTTCGCCGTCCTCCGCTGTGCGTCGTCCGCTACTTTCCAGCCATCTCCGTCCACCAGAGGTTCGCCACCGATGACCATCAGGACCGCCTCGCCGGAAAACTGCTCCTCGCCGGTGAGCATCTCCCTCCTTTTCATTCTAGCCACTGGATCTCGATCAAACGTCCCATGTTGATCACTTAATTGAAGCGGTATAGGGCGATCTGGCGCGTCCAGATCTGATAAGATCCAACAGCCCATATTCGCTATCCAACCGAAATGGTACCGTGCAATCAGAAATCGCCACGTGGCCTGCCGTGTTCGAATAGATTTCAAATAGAAGTTTGAAACCAGATTTAATCCAAATCTTTGGAAATTCATATCTTTTGATCAGTAGGTCCAAAAATAGCAAATGATATACCGTTGGAATCCTTGAAACTTGTAGAATCCAGTAGTACCATAAAATCTTATATTTTATGGGTTCAATCTGAATCTATTTGCAGAATTGAATCAAACCTTATGTTAGCTTAATCAATTCATATCTTTAGAACCAAGTGTCCAAAAATTACAAATTTGTAGTCTTTGGAATCCTCTCAACCTGTAGAACATCATAGGATCAAAAGAATTCAAATCTGATACGTGCACACACTTTGTGCATTCAAATTTGTCCAAATCACTATTTTGGTGATAATTCAATTTCTAAAATTTATTTTAGAACAATTCCAATTGCAGTAGCTTTGTTTTGCTGCAAGGTATCCAGTAGCATCACTCCCATAATTTCTTGAACTACTTCACAATTATTCAAATTCTAATATGAGAATTTGAGTAGTTCCTATATAGATTAATTCTATTTCTATTTAATCAGTGATTCCTTCTACCTTAGAAAACCCTATGATCATACCTAACTATCAAACATCATCTTGAGATCACTTTGATCCAAAGTCATATATATCTAAATAACATCTTGATAAAGATCATATCTACTTAGACCTATCTTGCCTAGTTCACACATATTCAAATTACAATTGTGTTGTTTGAGTAAAGTGTGATGCGTCTCAATCATAGATACTATTCTTACTATCCTTGGTGTTGATCTAATCAACATTATAGCACCTATCCAATACTCCATGTACCCAATAGAAACCCTAAACCATAATCTCAAATGTTATCTACCCTACTCAATCCTCCGCCCACTTGATCCTGATTTCATGTGTAGAGCTATTTGATTAACAAATGAGTTAATTGAGTAACTCAATGATTCATGAATCCTAACCTAAGCTTAAGTGTAATATATACTATATAAGAATAATTGTTATCACACTTATTCAATAGTATTACTATTGCGCTATTTTGTCTCTTATGTGATTTACCCACATGAGATATTCTAAGATTCAATATTTTTTGATAAAGCATAAAGATCTCACTCATCATATTTTATCTAATTTATATATGTGCTCAAATTGAGTAGAATATGAATTCATCTCAAAACTAGATTCTATTAATGTGGAGTTGTTATAATCCATACCATAGTATGTGTTATACACCATGTTGATCAATGAACCATTTGAGCCATGTCCTCAATTATCAATCATACACACCCAATACTATGTGTAACTTATACTATTATGAATAAGTGTTGTCACACTTTATTCAGTAGTGTTCTGTTGCACTATTCCATACCTATGTGAATATATTCACATGAGTTATTCTAAACTCTATTCATGCCTATGCCAAGCCCAGGATTATTATCATTACACTGTAATCTTGGAGGATCAATCTTTTCCGATCACTTGACCGTCCCAATCCAATGCCTACTTAGTTTTGTTCACATGTATTGAACTATTCAACTTGCAAATGTGCTAATTGAGTAGTTCAAGCATTCTTAAAACCTAGCCTAGTTCCTAAGTGCAATAGATACTATTTAAGAGTAATTGTTGTCACATTTACTCAATAGTGTTGTAGTTGCACAAATTGACTCTTGTGTAATTTATTTCACATGAGCCATTCCTAAAACTCATTCATGCTTTAATAAAGCATAAAAACTTTATCAATTATATTTTTGCCTAGACCAATTATCTCTCCAATCGTATTGATCTTTCCCAACTAAGCTCTCAAATCCATATCTCACAAATCATGATCCTTTACCATATCTTTCTTGTCGTAAACATCTCAATAAATCTAAATTGTTAAACAAACACTTTTCAATTGTTTGAATTGTTTGATTGTGTTTGTATGGATTGTTTATGGTATGCTATTTCTTGTGCTATAGTTGGTACGAAGAGCTACGTGCTTAGTTGAGGGAAGTGAAAGATCGTATTCTTCAAAAAGGCAAGTGACACACATATTCCCTACCCATTTTATTATGCATTAGTATATTCACCTCTTGTAGTATGCATGATAGGTGTTTTACTCAACTGTTTTACCAATGCTTAGATCCTAGTAGTGAGTAGCTATCCCTCAAACCCCACATGATAGGATGCTAAATACTTTGTTAACTTTGATGCCATGCTAAGATCACTTGAAAAGCGTTTTGTGAAAAGTTAATAACTTCAACTAAAATGAAACACCTGGGTGGATTGGTATGTTGATGGAGGTGGAGTTGAGTGGCGACCTGGGACTACACTAGGTGTAGTTGCTGCCTGGGCGTACACTTGTGGATGGCCACCCAGGAACAAAGAGATGGCTATGTCTTCCATGCTTATTGTACTTACAGTGCAGCCTTATGACATTATGGGCTCTGTCTTGACTGATTAGAATGTGGGAGTGCAACTTGTCGACAAGAAGTGGTGGTAGTCAAATTATAGGTTGGGAACGGTGCTTGCCAAGTTAGTTGTCCTCTCCTTCTAAAAGGTCTCGTTTCATTTTATGTATGGGCATAAAATGAATCGTAAGGTGAAAGTGCACAACCCTTGCAAGGTGTTTAAATCTAATCGATTAGCCGTGTCCTCGGTTATGGACAATTGAGTCTCTAGACATGGAATGTACGGAAGAATCTCATCACCGATTCTGAATTATTAAAATTTTTCTAGAAACCCATAGGTAGGAACTAAGGACCATACACTCCGAGGGGTGGTGGTGCCTGAGGTTCCAAACTTTGTTGAGTATCGCCCAGAACTACATACCGGCCAGTATGTAGTGTATGGGGGATGTCTTGACCCTTGAAAAATAAAATTTGTTGAAAGAAAGTATTAAAATGGTTTATAGGATAAAATTGGCTTTATGCAAATCAGCCTTGAGATCCACCAGCCAAATGTCATGTAGTATAGTCTTTTCCACAAAAATGCCACCATATATGTGTCATTTGCCAGTACATCATTGTACTGACCCCTCTGGGGCTGCATATTCAAACGTGCTGGTTTTATTTCAAGTAAGGAACCAGGAGTAGGATCTCGAGCTTACATTCCAACATGTCTGCCTGTGGCACTTGATGAAGATGGAAGCTCACTGCAATCTATGCTTTATGCTGTGTACTCATAAGGTAGAAGACCTATGTAACTGGATTTACGTTGTAATATTGATGCTATTGCAATGATTTCTCATTTTGTACTGTGGTGCTATCTACTGATCCAGGGAATAGCACAGATACACAGGAGTTCTGCCTTTAGCAAAAGGCGGGGCGCTACACCGGTTTACCACCCGGAATTCCCGTTATGCATACAACTCACGATCCCATGATCAGTATGGCGTGAGTCCACATAACCGAGCTGATATCAAAGTTACATCATCCATTACAGTACCGGATATAAAGTCTTACAATTGGTCACACGACCAAGACTGATAATGCCACGCAGGGCAATTTTACAAACTAAGCAGCGGATACCAAGTAGCGTTGATGACCCACGTCATGCCTACTACCCTACAGGCAACTGACTGGGAGACGTTCCTAGTTCGTACCGGCATCACCGCAACCATCGTCACCTTCCAAGAAGTCATCTCTATAATCTGGCCAAGTTAATAGCCAGGGACAAAGCCGTGAGTACATTTTGGAATTGTACTCGCAAACCACCTAAGAGGGGAAAGAAGATTTGCATGCTATTTGGCTGTAGCAAGGTAAGTTGGTTTGAGGCTAGTGCTTATCCTGGTTGTAGTTTCTCATGTCAATATAGCATGTCATACGACATTTCGATATCCTTGTTAAAGAAGAGATTTTTGTAAAACATCTTTAGAAAAGCTCTAGGAAAGGGGGAAACTCATTATTAAGAGAAGAGCTAGGGTCAATCGAACATGACCACCACTCTTATCAATCTTGGTCAATCACACATGCCCATCTCCAACATTCGGCAGTACCCTGCAAGTACTCCAAAAATCACCTCCGTGCCACGGCAGTACCCTCCGAGTACTCCGATCTGGCACCAATTTCCTTCTTTCCGGAAAAACACTTTTCATAAAACCAAAACTTGACATTGGGTTAGGCAACAGCCAGTTCAACCGTCCATATCCGAGGACTTGTCTATTCGAATAGATTTCACTCTGCAGAGGTTGTACACTTTACCCACACCATCCAATAAATCCGCCAGGATACCACCACGGACCGTCATACACAAGTATGCGGGTTTCGGATAATCGATCATAGTCTTCCATCTATCCACCTTAATACGGGCGCCTACCCTGTGGAGTATACATCCCCGGCAAACCCTGGCCGTCTACCTCCATCGAGCGTAGTTCCAGTGCCACGGCGGGAGAAACCCAAGTGTCTTCCGGATGGGTAGCCTATTGGCGGGCCCGCTACACTGTTGCCCATCACTTGCGACAACCTGGATTCCGGGGTCCTCCAGACCCTTATATAGTGTGAGACTTCCCGCACTAAGGTAGATGAACTTCGGACTAAGCCCCGCCCCATCCTAGGGTAATGTGGTTGCACGGATTAAATTGCCCCGGGTGAGTACATAATCACCAATGTCTTTTCTTTAGAAAACCACCAACTTCCTTCCCTGCATAACCCATTTTCCATTTGTCCCAAAAATCCTTTAGAGAACATTTCAGTGGAGTAGATACCACTCCAAGGTTTTCGAAACTCCTTTAAAAATCATTTCCCATAGTGTTTCCCAATCCTAGAGTTTTTGGCTCCACTAGAGGTTTTCCAATAGCTTTGCTGCTATTCAGCAAGCCACTACTCCTCAGGGTAATGATAGGTGTTCAATGGGGTCATCTCGAAGGATGATTACAAGTGGCTTGTGGAGCTTAAGCCAACAATAAATTGCTACAAGGAGTATAGCAATCTAAAAACATGCACTTTTAATAAAGCAGTAAGAGACATGCAGCAGGTGTAATTAGGATTCAGATATGCATCAAGTTAGGTGGCTTGCCTTGGTTGGCTTGTCCCTGATCTCCTTCCTCCTGGTACTCGTACACTTCACCCTTCTCGGTACACTCCTCGTTCGATTCTATCGTCGGAAATTAATAACACAAGGTAAATACACAAGCATACAAGGTTCACACACATACATCCAGCAAACAACACCCTATCATTAAAGAGCATCAGAAGTAAACAAGTTTAGAAAACAAACAAGATTTTATAGGTTCTTAGTTATCAATTAATCCTAATAGAAACTAGGGTTTACCAAATTGATGTGAACATCACTACTTAGCAACCAAATCAAGCATGCATGCATTCAGTGATACAAACAGCACATCAATCCATAATGCAGGTTGATAACAATCTTAAGGAACTATTAAAGTTGGATTTACTGAAAAACAAAGCGTGGCTAAATTTCTAAGCAATTAACAATAGGGAAATATAACTATAATGCCAATTTAATCCTCAGATATTCTATGTTATTCAGAAAAATATGAGGTCAAGTGCTCTGGAAAGCTCTCCCAGAGCATGATCCAACAAAGTTGGATTCAACCCAAAATACCAACCCTACTGCAAGTGATGATTTTTCTAAATTTAATTACATCCTAAGCCATTTTAATTACTACTGCAAGAATAAAAGTCCTAAAATAGAAAAACCAGTGTGACATGCAAGCTAACACATCAAAGCATCTCTGGAAATTGGAATCACATCATTTCAGTACATAGATCTTAAGATTTGGATTTATGATTGATAAGAGGGCTGATTGGCTAGTTTCAATATAGGTATTTCTACAGGGGTCCAAATGGAATGGGGAAGGTTCCATTAGATAGATATTTTAACAAGGATTCTACAGGAGTTTGAATCAGGCCATTTGAGTTTATAGATATTTTTCTATTAAATTTACAAGTTTGCAGATCTGGGAAAATTAATAATAGGATTTTCAAAATAAAAAAAATTACCGCGGGCCGGATCTGACCCAGACCTGGGCCGATCCAGCACCGTCTGGCCCAACTAGCGTGGCGCACGGGCGGGAAAGGCGCCCAGACGTGCTGACTGGCCGGACCCATGGTCAGCGGCTGCGGGAGACCGAACCGGTATCGGACGCCATCGACCGTCCGATTAAGTCGGCATCAACGGCTCACGCTCATCTTCTCTGTTCGACAGGCTGGCGCTCGTCGAAACCCTAGGGTGGGCAGGCGGGGTGCAGGGGCTCACCTAGGGGACTCCCCGGACGTCGAGGAGGCGCTGGGGCGACGCGGTGGACGACGGCGACCTCGGCGAGGGGCGACACGACCGGAAAGCGTCTCGGGGGACAGATCTGTGGAGCTCTACTCCAACATTCCTGGGTCAAAAGATACGGCGGGATTAGCTAGGTATGGATGATGGGAGTTCAAATACACAAGGATGAACGACAGAGGGGGTTTTGATTGATAGCAAGCCTCCTCGCAAGCTTGCAGCACCGATTTAGAAGATGGGCTCTCCTCGGCTGCCTAGAATGAGATATTGGGTCTGAGGTTCGGGAGTGATAGAGGGGTGTGAGGGGAGTAGAATGAGCCAGAAGTGGAAGGCTGGGGTGATCTGCAGCTTTAAACCGAGAGGGATGAGGGCTTAGGTCGGTTTGGCATGGTAGGGCCCATAGGAGTGGCTCTGGTTGGGGAAGAGGGGCGGTGGGGAGAGTGAGAGAGTCCTAGTGGTTGCCCTGGTCGGCTGGGAACAGAGGGTGGGCTGCAGCACCATTTTTTTAATTGATGGGCAAAGTTTCTTGTTGACCTTTCTTCACTCCTTCTCCCTCCAAACACTAGGGGACAAAAGAGAGGGGCTGCTACAGTACATGTCGACCAGTGGGTGGTGGGTCTGCAGGGGTGGTTAGGGTAAGGGTTGGCTAATTGTAAAAGATTTAGAATGGTTTTGATGATGGAAAATGGTCTATAGGCAGGACATTGCATAGGGTTCAGAACACCAATATTTGAACAATCTAGGTTGCTCCAAATTGAGAATGGTTTGTGGGGGTTAAAAGTACTGGTTTAGGTGCACAACAAAATGTAGTCCATGGCCAAGGGTGCAGGAGGGGTTGCTTAACACAAACTGCCAAAATATCAACTTTTTAACAGTGCCAAAACAGATTCCTGTGGTGCTCACAAACCTTTCTTGAATTAGTGGTTAGATGGCTTCTAAAAGCTAGGGAAAAGGTAGGGTTAGTTAGTAGGGGTCATGTAGATGAGATTGGTACAAAAGTTTGGGCAAAAACTGAATTGTAGATACAAATGGTGAGGTTCCAAAGTCAGAACCTTTTAACAGAAAATGACTTGGCAGAAAACTCAGATTTTGCCAGATTTTGCTGTTATTGGCTAGACCTCAAAACAGGCTTGAACAAGCAAGCTAGGGGAAACCATTTTGATAAAACCTTGCTGGCACTAGGAGTAGAAGTCTTGAGGATCACGAACATGCCCTAATCTTGCTGAAACAACAATGGGATGTGGTTAAAAAGAATTGCAAAAAGTGCAATCTGATAACATTGCCCTATTCTACTTGAGACAAGATTTTGAAAATGTGGAGATGCACCACTAAGGTTTTTGAGTCCAAAGGGACCTATAGGAATAAGAGATCATGGTAGGAGATTATAAAATGCTTGATCAGAAGAAAAGATGCATGAAATAACATAGCTACCAATCATATGCATTTAAGCAAGAAAGATGTAATAGAGAAATAGTTAGTCTTGATGGAGGAAAAGTGATATTTTGCAAGAATAAAATTTCCAAATGCTAGAAGAGAGGAAATGAATTTATGGAGAGATTTTATGATGAGTGTTGATTAATTAACAAGAGGGTCAAGGAAAGCTAGAAGGTGAAATTAGTTTTTGACTAGGGTTCAAAACCTAGTCATATAAATAGGAGACATACGTCAAGATGCACATGCAAGTGCATAGATAGTTAGAGTAGATCAAGAGGAAGGGGAATAGGTCAAAGAATGGTCTCTGAACCATTTATTTCGAATTCTAGAAGTGTGAGCAAAAGTGCATATGATAATAGTCAAATGGTCAGTGGTTTGATTAGGGTCAGAAACAGGATTAGAACAAGTAGCAAATGACTTCAAATGACCAGGTGGCAATGGAATGAATGGAAGAACACATGCCAATTATGAGTTCTAGGAAGGTACATTGCCATGGATAGAATAGATGAGCTTAATATAGGTGTTGGAAAATTGAATCTGTTAACATACACTAAGATAATCTACACACTAGGTGTTTGATAAAATGGCTGCCAAAAGATATTTTGAGAAGACTGAGAGGAGCATTCTAAGATGGGGTGTAGATGATTCTAGTAACACCAGGGGTGCTTTCCTTGGGCTAGTTTTGAGTAGCTTTAAGATCCTCAAAATGGTGCTCCTAATGTCTCATGGTAAGACTAAGACATTAGAGTTAGGAATTCAGGACTGAGATGAAAATAACTGGATAGGTTTGATTTGAAAGATAGAGTGGAAATAACTTACATGGGACAAAATATAAATTGAGGAGATTTGAAAAGGTTAGGCCACAGGCCTGTATGAGGAGTATATGTACACACAAACAACTCATCAAAGTCAAACAGTCACACAAGGTCAACTCACCACACAAGGTCAAGCATTTGTAGCTAATCTAGCATTATCAGAAACAATGATTGAACCAGTGCTCAGTGATCATGCCATGTTCAAGTAGAGAAGAGTTTCAAATAAAGGAGTAAGGCTTTGGTAGATAGTTTTAGAAACAAATGGAGACATAAACATCTCCTTTGTAAAGTCTTCTCAAAGGTGTTTGAAATCCTTTTATAAATATCAACAAAATAAAAGTTTGTAAAATAGTTGGACCACTCTACTTTGTAGGTCCAGATAATTTTGTAAATACTTAGGTTTGACAAAAGTTTTGTCTCAAAAATAAATCTTGGCGCTTATTTGGATAAATAACATAATTTGAATAAAAAGGAGAGTTTGCCAAGATAATTGTTTTGGAAAATAACTAGAAGCATAAATAAGAGCATGATCTCAAGGGCACAAGGGTTGTGTTGGTTCACAAAGGTGTTCAATAAGCAACTCGAGCAGACATCATTAACATAACAACCAAGACAAACAAGCAAGGAACACATTTCCAGAGGTTTACTCAAAAAGTTTTTGTTGGCCCTCATTTTTGGCTCACTAAACACTACCTAAACAGGGTTACAATAAGTGGGGTGTTACACTGACCCCTCTGGGGCTGCATATTCAAATGTGCAGGTTTTATTTCGAGTAAGGAACCAGGAGTAGGATCTCGAGACTACATTCCAACATGTCTGCCTGTGGCACGTGATGAAGAATGGAGGCTCACTGCAACTATGCTTTATGCTGTGCACTCGTAAGGTTGAAGACCTATGTAACTGGATTTATGTTGAAATATTGATGCTATTGCAATGATTACTTATTTTGTACTGTGGTGCTATCTACTGATCCAGGGAATGGCACATAACACAGGAGTTCTGCCTTTAGCAAAAGGTGGGGCGCTACAGAATGGTATCAGAGCATAGTGTTGCCTGTAGGATCGAGACCCTAGGTTTGGAATAGACTAGGAAGCCCTAGGATTCGTTCTCACCTTAAAAAGAAAATCAATTCAATTTTTTTTAAATGAAATCAATCAATTTACCTTTAGTTTGAATTTTCTTGTAAGGACTTACCCCATTCAATTGTTTTACACTACTTCTCTCTCTATTTTAGATGGCCAACCTGATTGAATCACTGAAGAAAGGCCCGGTGATGATCATGACCCTGAAGTGTGAGACTGAGTTTCCCAAAGCATTGAAGAACCTCATGTTAAGTATGGGAATGCAAGGAGAAGCTGTTTACAAAGGATTTCCCGTGATGGATGAAGGTGTAGAATATTGGTGGGTGCAGCTTCATCTATACAAGAATAAGGAAGATGACCACAAGAAGATGGGACTTTGGATGTTCACCAACTCTAAGATGTATCCACCATTTCTAGACTCAGCGAGATGTGCTGCTTGGTCAGCTATAAAGGAATTTGGGGAAAGACTCAAGTGGAGACTTTACAATGCTCAGCAGGACCTCAAAGAAGAAAAGGAAGACACTACTACATTGAAGGAAACCATAAACCAACTTCAAGGTGACAAGGAAAAGTTGGAATCTGAACTTAGTGTTCAAGGAGACCTCATCAAAACCAAGGATGAGCATATTGCCAATCTACAGAAGCAACTAGACCAGAACAATGGATCTACTTAGAAGAGTACCAAGAAGCCTTAGTTGGACCTCCATTTAGGAAATTTTAATAAGCAACAATGCGTAATAAACGTTTATGATCATACCGACTTGTGGATGATCGTACCTTCTCGTTTGTTTGAGAACTAGTTTGCTTGTTATGATGGATGTTTGTTAGATGTTGTTTGTAAGATGAATTGTTTTGATCTGTTATGTTTGGGTAGGAATCTTCTTTAGACCTCTTCTATCTAATTCTCATCTATGCTAAGACCTAAACTTGTCCCAAAAACCCAAACCCAAGGTTTTCTCAACGACAGAACAAGTACAATGACCCTTAGTTGGAGATAAGGATACAGAGTACAACAACAAGAGGTAGTGTTTCAAGTACAAGAGACTGGAACATTACGCAAGAGTGCACAAAAGATGATACCCCAAGACCCCAGTAAGCTAGGATAGCTGAAGGATACCACGCAAACAATAAGAAGACACCCCAAGGTGTGACTAATGTGGAAGTAATAATATATAACCACCTCATGCAAGAAAGATGGAAAGGACAAACAGAGTAATGGAAGAGCAAAGAGCAAACAGAGCAATGTGAAGAGCATACAGAGCAATGGAAAGGATTTTTATTCCTCTTAAATGGCAAACCAAAGGATCTACAACTTAAGGTTTATTGCCATGAGCTTTGTTGAAAACCTCTAGCTAGAAATGATAGATTTTGTTTCCAAAATTCAAAATAGAATTTGGGAATTTGGTTCCAATTTCAACAAAACTTTTGTTTAAAAGCTAGTGAGGTAGACCAAGAGTTAGGATGCGAGATGCACCAAACCAAATACAAGGTAATGATTGGGTGCGACATGGATTGGCCCCCATGACGACTACTCATATTGTTCGCTCTTGTAGGAGGAATGGTGAATCTAGAGAGACATACCTATATGAGAGACGACGTCGTTAAACCATAACCTTAGGAGGATAATATGCTACACCCCTTATAGTGCGCCAGTGTGGCCAAAACGTAAGAATACGGTGAGGAATGACTACACGTTTCAGAAGCGTTTTGCTCAGTGGGATTTGAATGCGAAGACTGTCCAACTTCGACTGCTGCCTGCTCGGCTTCCTCCCTGAGCCTATAAAAGAGAGATCACTCCTCTCCAGAGAGTCACAACAGAGACAACCACCACTACCTATGAGATTGCCTCCCAATTCCAGAGCTTTACACCACCGAAGTCTACCCCATCCTGACCTGCTACGTTACGAAACAACTATCCAAATCCCTGAAACTACTTTCCTGCCCATGAGAGTTTCTTTAAATCCCCATATTCTTGCAAGGAATTCATCTTCAAGATATGATCAAGTTGTCCAGCACCTTCCAATGACTATGAAGATGGTTGCTAAAGGAATTCTTAAGGACCATCTAGTACCTGTGGCAAGTAGCACGACTTGCTCCGGTAACTTGAATGGGTTCAACAATGCTGGTTATAAGGCGACCTTCCATCCCTTAAAGGTGCAAGTACCTCTTACAGAGTCCACCTTGTTTACCCCTATGAAATGCATGAGAAGACTGTAGAGAGATGCCATCCTAATTCATTGGGATGTGTGGTCTCATCATGTTCGTGGGGCAAGCATGCAGTACTTGGCACTGGGTTATCTTTTGAGATTTTGTAATGAAAATCAGCTAAAAAGCAGCAAGGAGTACGGAGATGGCCTGTATGCTGTCTTGGCCTTGGTGAGGACAGACCAAGAAAAGGCTAGATACACATTCTTGGAAGATGTGAACTACCCTGTTGATGACAACGCAATGGATGATATCTGCTTATCACCAGAATTAGATGGAACCCTTAGTTTGTCCACTTTTGAACATAGTGGAGATCATCAAAACTTCTAAGAAGGACAATTTAGGGAAAATGACACAACAGTGAATGCAAGCTGGGAACAAAATGCAAGTGCCTAAGGAAGCATCAGGATACCACCAAGAGGAATTTTCTTTTAAGGGTGGTAGCCACCTAGAAAACACAAACCCATCCTTCTTTCTAGCCTCTCCAATCTCGGGGATGAGATTTCTTTTAAGGGTGGTAGTCTGTAACATCCCAAGATTTTATTAAATTTTGGGGGAAATTTTTTGCTTTTGTTTTGCTTGAGATGATTGGAAATTCGCAGGGATTTAAAACTTTTTGGAATCTATTTGAAATCATTATTAGAAAACTATTTTAAACTTTCTATTTTTTTTCCTTGAAGAACTTCTTTGAGAAAGGTCAAGTATCAAAATACTATTTTGTGTTTATTAAAACCTATGCAAGCTATCTTGCAAAGGAATATTTACAAAATGATTTATAAAGTTTTCTATGCCAAAGGAATGTTTGAAAAAAATATTTCAAAAAATATTTCTATAAAGTTTATTCTCTAAATTTAAAAGGATTATTTTTTTTAAATCCTATTTCTACTTGGTTTATGCAAATAAGCCCTTTGGATAAATTATAGAGTTTTATTTGGAAATTAGTTTTATTTATGAAAACATGGTTGTTACTGTCCTAGAATGTTGTTTTGAATTTTAGAAACTTTACAAAGTTGGTTTGAAGCAAATTGAACCAAATATGCAAAAGTTATAATGGAAATAAGAAAACAGAAAAAAGAAAAGAAGTAAACAAAATAAAAATGAAAACGGGCCTAGGGATCCCATTCGGCCCAGTAGAGGAAAGAACCCGCAGCCCACCTAGCTCAATCCCGAATCGGTACAGCCCTCCTCTCCCTTCCTCGCCGATGGGTGGGACCCGCCTGTCATCTCCCTCCCCCAGCCGTTACTTCCGCCGGTGACCAAGCCTCCAGGCCGGTGACCAAGCCTCCAGGCCGGTTACTCCCCCTCTTCAATACGCTTCAATGCCTGCCCGTTTTGAGCTCTCGCCATGCCTATAAGTAGCCCGCAACCCCCTCTGCCTTTCCCCCTCTCCTCCCGTAACATGAGACGCCGCCAGGCCATCGACATTTCTCGCCGGAGTCTTCAGATACCCGTGGCGTCCATCATCGATTCCGATGAGCCGCCGGAGTTCCGAGCCCTCTCTCCTGTACCATTAACTTCCTCTCTCTCAGGCGCACGTCGTGACGTTTCTGGTTTGTCCAATCTTGCAGCTCAATGATGGAATCATCTACCACCTGAGCCGCCTGCGTCCGTACCACCCCCAGCCACCTCCCTTCTCCTCGTCTGGAAGCAATCGAAGAAGCCGATCAAGCTCTCAAACTCCCCTCGTCGAGCTGTTTCCCGTCGTAGCCTTGCCATCGCTCAGAAGTCGCCGAAGCATCGCCGGAGTTTGACCCCTGCGACGCACCTTGCCGGAAACCTAGCCCCCACGGTGAGCCTCCCCCAGATATATTCTCGTTCGTCAGATCTAAATCCAAGGGTCCAAAATAGATCACTTAACGAACCGGTACAGGATGATCCTATGCGTCTAGATCTAATAAGATCCAACACTCCACGGTGGCGATCCAAATGAAACGGTATCGGCCAGTAATAAACCGACATGTGTCGGCTTCTATTTTAAAACAGATTCAAATTAGAATTCCAAACCAGATTTCATCCAAATCTTGTGAAATTCATATCTAATGTTTTGTAGGTCCAAAAATAGCAAATGATATACCGTTGGAATCCTTAGAACATCTAGAATCCAGTAGAACCATAATATCTTATATTTTATGGGTTCAATTTGAAACTATTTTCAAATTGGAATCAAACCTTCTGTTAGCTTGATTAATTCATATCTTTAGTTCTGTTAATCCAAAAATTACAAATTTGTAGTCTTTGGAATCCTCTCGACTTGTAGAACATCATAGGATCAATAAAATCCAAATTTGATACGTGCACACACTTTGTGCATTCAAATTTGTCCAAATCACTATTGTGGTGATAATCCAAATTCTATAACTTATTTTAGAATGATTCCAATTGCAGTAGCTTTGTCTTACTGCAAGCTATCCAGTAGAATCACTCCCATAATTTCTTGAACCACTTCACAATTATTCAAATTCTAATATGAGGATTTGAGTAATTTCCATTATCAGAATAAATCTATTTCTGTTCAGTAATGATTCCTTCTACTTTAGAAAACCCTACGATCATACCTAGCTATCACATATCATCTTGAGATCACTTTGATCCAATATCATATCTATCTAAACAACATCTTGATCAAGATCATATTCACTTAGACCCATCTTGTATAGTACCCACTTATCCAAATTACAAATGTGTCATTTGAGTAAAGTGTGATACTTTCAATCTTAGTTTCTACCTTGCTACTATGGTATTGATCAAATCAACATCATAGTACTTAACCCAATCCCATTTACTCATTAGCAACCTTAAGCCATGTTTTCAAACTTCATCTATACATATCCATTACCTATAGCCATTTACTCATGTCTACTCAATCTTAGCCTTGCATTGAACTATTCAATCTGCATTTGAGGTAATTGAGTACTTCAATGTTATGAGAATACTAGCCTAAGCTTAAGTGTAATATATACTATTTAAGAATAATTGTTGTCACACTTATTCAATAGTATTGCTATTGCACTATTTTGTCTCCTATGTGAATTACCCACATGAGATATTCCAAGATTCAATATGCTTTGATAAAGCATAAAGATCTCACTCATTATATTTTGTCAAATTCATATATGTACTCAAATTGCAATTGTGCTACTTGAGTAGAATATGAATTCATCTCAAACTTAGGTTCTATTAATGTGGAGTTGTTATAACCCATACCATAGTATGTGTTATACACCATGTTCATCAATGAACCATTTGAGCTATGCTCTCAAATATCAATCTTTCATACCCAATCCAATGCCTACTTAGTTTGGTTCACATGTATTGAACTATTCAACTTGCTAATGTGCTAATTGAGTAATTCAAGCATTCCTAAAACCTAGCCTAGTTCCTAAGTGCAATAGATGCTATTCAAGAGTAATTGTTATCACATTTACTCAATAGTGTTGTAGTTGCACAAATTGACTCTTGTGTAATTTATTTCACATGAGCTATTCCTAAAACTCTTATATGCTTTGATAAAGCATAAAAACTTCATCAATTATATTTCTGCCTAGCCCAACTATCTCTCCAATCACATTGATCTTTCCCAACTAAGCTCTCAAATCCATATCTCACAAATCATGATCCCTTGACATATCTTTCTATCATAACATCTCAATAAATCTAAATTGTCAAACAAACACCTTTCAATTGTTGGATTTGTTTGATTGTGTTTGTATGGATTGTTTATGGTATGCTATTTCTTGTGCTATAGTTAGTGCGAAGAACTACGTGCTTAGTTGAGAGAAGTGAAACATCGTGATTCTTCAAAAAGGCAAGTGACACACATGTCCCTCACCCATTTTATTTATGTATTAGTATATTCACCTCTTGTAGTATGCATGATAGGTGATTTACTCAACTGTTTTATCAAATGCTTAGATCCTAGTAGTGTGTAGCAATCCCTCGAACCCCACCTGTTAGGATGCTAAATACTTTGAAAAATATTGATGCCATGCTAAGATCACTTGAAAAGTGTTTTGTGAACAAATTAAGAACTTCAACTAAAATGAAACACCTGGGTGGATTGGTTTGATAAGAGGAGGCGAGGTAGGTGGGTTCTGGGATGCATGCCTTGTTAAGAGGATGTGGGAACAGAATACCGCTCGGGATGGCCACCCAGGAACAAAGAGATGGCTATGTCTTCCATGCTTAGTGTACTTCCAGTGCATCCTTATGACATTATGGGCTCTGTCTTGACTGATTAGATGTGGGAGTACAACTTGTCGGCAAGAAGTGGTGGTAGTTGAATTGTAGGTTGGGAACGGAGCATGCCAAGTTAGTTGTCCTCTCCTTCTAAAAGGTCTCATTTCATTTTATGTATGGGCATAAAATGAATCATAAGGTGAAAGTGCACAATCCTTGCAAGGTGTTTAAACTAATCGATTAGCCGTGTCCTCGGTTATGGACAATTGAGTCTCTAGACATGGAATGTACAGAAGAATCTCATCACCGATTCTGAATTATTAAAATTTGTCTAGAAACCCCTAGGTAGGAACTAAGGACCATACACTCCGAGGGGTGGTGGTGCCTGAGGTTCCAACTTTGTTGAGTTTCGCCCAGAAACTATATACCGGCCAGTATGTAATGTATGGGGGTTATCTTGACCCTTGAAAATAAAATTTTGAAAGAAAGTATTAAAAAGGATTATAGGATAAAATTGGCTTTATGCAAATCAGCCTATGAGATCCACCAGCCAAATGTCATGTAGTATAGTCTTTCCACAAAAATGCCACCAAATATGTGTTATTTGCCAGTACATCATTGTACTGACCCCTCTGGGGCTGCATATTCAAATGTGCAGGTTTTATTTCGAGTAAGGAACCAGGAGTAAGATCTCGAGACTACATTCCAACATGTCTGCCTGTGGCACGTGATGAAGAATGGAGGCTCACTGCAACTATGCTTTATGCTGTGCACTCGTAAGGTTGAAGACCTATGTAACTGGATTTATGTTGAAATATTGATGCTATTGCAATGATTACTTATTTTGTACTGTGGTGCTATCTACTGATCCAGGGAATGGCACATAACACAGGAGTTCTGCCTTTAGCAAAAGGCGGGGCGCTACATTATCGGAAGCATCACCTGGTCCGGTTTCAGCATCATAAATAGAAACACTATTAGGATCCTTACCCGCTCAGGTTCTGCAACTATTTTATGCTTCTTTTTCTTAGAAGGAATATCATCTCTTGTAGTGCATTGAGAATCTTGCTCGATCCTCTTAGGATGTCCTTCAGGATATAAGGGGTCTTGAGTGGTAGCACCTCCTCTTGTGCGTATTTCACATGCTTGTTTTTCTCTTGAAGCATTAACTAGCAAGTCTTTTTACACCTTGGTAAGCTAATCAATTTGTGTTTGAACCATTTGAAAATGTTTAACGAGTATCTCCACATCATTGGAGGTTCTCTCCACAATATCCTGCAACTTGTTAATAGCTCTAGAATTTTCCAACAAATGATTCTGCACTCTTTTATTAAAATTATCTTGCTTAACAATGAAATTATCAAACTCATCTAAGCACTGATCAGGAGGTTTAGAATATGGAATATCCCTATCATCAAAGTGTTGGAGAGAGTGTATCTCAATAGTAGATGAGTAAGGGATTGGTTTACATAATTCTTCTATAGGAGGTAAATTCTTAACGTCTTCGGATTTAATACCTTTCTCCTTAAGAGATTTTTTGGCTTCCCTCAAAACTTCATCATTTAATTCAATCATCCCTCTCTTCTTTGGTGTTGGCTCTGGCATTGGTGCTGGTGTTTGCTCAACTAGAGTCCAATCATCATGATTCTGGCTTATTTTAACCATTAATTCTTTAGCTTCAACTGGAGTTCTTTTCCTGAAAACATAACCAGCACAACTATCCAGATATGTCTTAGATTCATCAGTTAGTCCATTATAAAATATATCAAGGAGTTAATTTTTAGGCAATGGTTCTTTAGGCAATGCTCTAATTAAAGAGAAAAACCTTCCCCATGATTCTGGTAGTTTCTCTCCTTTTCCCTATTCAAAGTCAAAGATTTTCTGCAAAGCAGCATGCTGAGCACTAGCAGGAAAATATTTCTAAAAGAAAGCATTAACCAAAGCAATAGGACTATTAATAGATCCAGGAGACAAGTTATTAAACCCTGTTTTAGCTACATCTTTCAGCGAGAAAGGGAAAATCTTAGCAACAAAGTAAGTGTGAAGCTTAATATCATCAGAAAACAAATTACTCAAAGTAGAAAGCTCATTCATGTGCTCCATAGCACTCTCATTTTTAGTACCACAAAAAGAGGCTTTCTCTACAATAGATATGTAAGATAAATCCAAAGAGAAATCATAATCCTTATCTCTAATATTTATGGGGGAAGCAGCAAACTTATCATCAGGAGATAATTTATATTTAACAGCACGTCTTGCAAGAAGTTCTTTAATAGCATTAGCATCACAAGTGGCATGAACTTCAGCAATAAAATCATCATCAAGCTCAATATAAGTATCATCAAGATCATCACTAGGACATTCCCTAGACTCAGGTGAACTAACAGGTGTAACAGTGGTGTTTCTCATTTGCTTAGTTCTAGTAGTTGTAGCATCTAAAAAGGAACCTAGTGAACCACTCTCATCAAGCACAGTAGAAGCATCATCTAAATTATCAGTGGCATTTTCAAAATCAGTAGAAGAAGTAGGAGTAGCGTGTGCATGTGGTGGTGTAAGCAACTTACTCATAACAGATGGTGAATCAAGAGCAACAGAGGTGTTCAGAGTTGTACCTCTTCTTGTAGTGGATGGCAATATAGGAACTTTTCCATCATGAGGTTTACCCATGATGAAAGGATTGCAGCGAACAATATGAATCCCAAATGAACTTACAAATAAAGCTATGCTCCCCGGCAACGGTGCTAGAAAATAGTCTTGATGACCCACAAGTATAGGGGATCACAACAATCTTCGAGGGAAGTAAAACCCAAATTTATTGATTCGACACAAGGGGAGATAAAGGATATTTATAAGCCTTAACATATGCGTTGTCAATTCAGCTGCACCTGGAAATAGACTTGTTCACAGCGGTTTATCAGTAGCAACAATTTTATAGTGGTGATAGTAGTGAAACAGTAACAGCAATAATAAAATAAAAGCGGTAATAGTAGCAATAGTAAACAATAGGACTAAATACTATAGGCATAGGGATAGATGTACGGGCGTTGCATGGATAAGATAATTCATGAAATGAGTGAGACATGGGAAATTGTAGATAAATAATGATAAAGCATCCTAGTACTAAACAATCATAGGCATGTGTTCCATATATAGTCATACGTGCTCGGCATGAGAAACTTGCATGACATCATCTGTCCAACCAACCTATTGCAGCAGGGCCTCAAAGGGAAACTACTGGTAATTAAGGTACTCATTTTAATAAAGTACCAGAGCAAGGAATTAACACTCGGTGAACACATGTGATCCTCACATCATAGCCATCCCCTCCGGTTATCCCAATTTCTGTCACTTTGGGGCCTCGGGTTCTGGACAACAATATGTGTATACAACTTGCAGGTATGACCATAAACAACAATTATCATAATGAAACAATAACAAGTTTAGATCTAAAATCATGGCACTCGGGCCCAAAGTGACAAGCATTAAGCATAACAAGTTGCAACAATGTCATAAGCACTAATAATAGATACTAGGCACCATGCCCTAACAATCTCATAGCAAATTACATGAACAATCTCATCCAATCCCTACCATCCCCTTCACCTACACCGGGGAATTACTCACACATGGATGGGGGAGTCATGGACGGTTGATGGAGGGATGTCGGTGATGATGGTGATGAAGATCTCCTCCAAATCCACATCCTGGTAGGGTGCTAGAATGGAGTTCCTGGTTCCAAATCGCGGTTTCTGATGGTGGCGGTGTAGCAGAACTCTATCTGGGAAAAACGCTGAACCCCCAATAGTTTCAGGTCAGAGGGTATATGTAGGCGGAAGGGTGGCTCGAGAGAGCAGCTGGGGTGGCCTCACCACAAGTGGGTGCGGCCAGGCCTGGGCCGCGCCCCCTGGTGGTGAGCCAGGCTCCCAGCCCCTCGCCGTCTCTTCTTCTAGCTCCGTCGGTCTTCTGGTGAAATAGGAATTTTGCAATATTTTCCCAAATTTTTATTGAAAGTTGAATTTTTTTACAAAAATGAGACACCAGAGCAATTCTGCTGAAAACAGCATTAGTCCATGTTAGTTGTATTCAAAATACACAAATTAGAGAAGAAACAACAGTAAAAGTGTTTTGGGAAAGTAGATACGTTTTGGACATATCACACCCACCGGTGTGCTGGGTCTCTGGCCCCCCTCCGGCTCTCGTTCAGTCTTTGTCTTGCATCTTGGAAAATTAGGAGGTTCGGGCTTCATTTCATCCAATTCTGAGAATATTTCATGTATAACTTTTCTGAAACACAAAAATAGCAGAAAATAGGGAACTAGCACTATGGCATCTCGTCAATAGGTTAGTTCCAGAAAACGCATAAAAATGCCACGAAGTGTAATCAAAACATGAAGCAATTGGTGTAAAACAAGCATGGAGCATCAAAAATTATAGATATGTTTGGGATGTATCAAGCATACCCAAGCTTAACTCCTACTTGTCCTCGAGTAGGTAAGTGGTAACAAAACAATATTTTTTGAGGTGACATGCGCCAACACAATCTTGATCAACGTTGTAAAGCATTGAGTGCTGAGATCAAAGTACTCTAAACGTGGGCATAAGAGACATAATCTTGACAATAAAAAGTTAGCAACCATGTTATAACATGAAAAGTAACACAAACAACAGATCATTAGTAATAATGCATTGAAACTCAAGTGTGTGTTTCGAGCATATAGAAAAACATAGCAAAGTGATTTTTAGCTTGTCCTTCATGGAGTAGCAAAACATAAATGCATAGGACACCTTTAAGTTTAAGAGGGCGACTAGATACAAATAATTTAAGAACAAGCAGAACCATAATCATGAATCAATCAATAATAAATTTTGGGACTATGCATATTATACTCAGAATAACAACTATGCTCTCTTAGACAGTGCATAAAGGTAGAAGGTGAAGACTCAACATAAAAGTAAAAGAAAGGCCCTTCACAGAGGGAAGCATTGATTGCAAGTTTTATAAAGCTCCAAAAATTATGATACTTACTAGCTTTGAGATCTCATTGCCCCCATCATAGGCATCTTGAATGGTTAAGGTTAATGCGAGTACAATTATGAAGCATATGCTTAACAAGTAATAAGTTGAAAATCTCATGTCCCGTGAATGCGAGTACCCAAACCATGCTAATCGATTTAGGTCCCAAGCAAGTTCTTATCATTGTAATGATACATGTATCATCAAGAACAACAACGGGGTACCTCCTGACTGATGACATGGAACAATCCCACATCAAAATAACAAGACAAACAGACAATGGACACATCGGCATCTCTTTTATTTACCATTTGGTATAGCTTTTTATTTTGAGATGCGTCGTCAAATGTCCACTATGGGCATGCTATAAATTTCCACCATGAACGATGCATGGTTTAGATTAGCGGCCCAAGCGTTTCTCTAACACATATACAAACTCCATGAACTCCACAAGTTTCCAATTCCTTTCACACAACTTAAGCATCCATAAACAAAAGATCACGATATCAACTAAATGAGAGTAAGTGCAATGTTGAAAGCGTGCCCCATGATAGCATGGCTGAGCTAACTTCCAACTTACCACTTTCAATCATAACATCAACACAAGAGAGCCGCAATGGGCAAATTTACTTAAAGCATAAATGTAAAGTGTGCCATCAGGTTCGTGAGAGCTTTACTGACTAATTTTCACATAACACATAAAGTTTAATTTGAAGGATAGATAAAAGCAAGACGAATGTACTTTGGAATAGCAAATTGCTAATAGGTAGATATGGTGGACACATTGGAAAACTTGGTTTTTAGTAGTTGGATGCACGAGTAGAGCTCATACTCAGTACAGATGAAGGCTAGCAAAAGACTGGGAGCGACCAACTAAGAGAGCAATAACGGCCATAGGCATGCATAGCGACAAAACATTATTAACCAAAGCATAATATGGTATCACAAGTCAAAAACTAAATGATCATAGAGGCTAGAGGCGACTTATTTTTATCTAAACATGGTGTAAGCATGCACCAAGTCAACCCAAATAAAGCATTAAAGGAGAAAACCACAATAATATGCTCCCATATAATAAAAACAACGCATGATTCTTTCAAAGGCACATTAAGTAATCTCAGTCATTTGAGACAAGTCATGCTACAACAAAAACTACTAAGCATATTATCAAAATAACATCAAGCATGACATGAAAAAGTCTAAGCCACAGTCTAAACAAGCTCCCATTTGTACCACTATAGTAATGAAACTTTTTTCTCTTTTCGAACACCATTCAATCTTTTTGAAACAACTTTTAAAGATGAAAACCATCATAGACCAGAGGTCTAAATACACCTTGATAAAAAGAAATAACAAGATCTGAACAAAAATCAAGGCAAAAAATGAAAGCTAAACACAGTACTAGAAAAAGAGAACACTCGTTGAACGATAAGCGTGCAAACTAGAGTGTTCTTGGCAATGAAAATAGAGCGTGTCTCTCTCCAAAACAAACATGGTGTGATCCAAACATTTATTGCAGCAAATAAAAAAAATGAAAACAAAAACAACTGACGCTCCAAGAATAACACATAGCATATGAAGCAATAAAAATAGTGTCTTGAAAGATGACCTGATATTTTGTTGATGAAGAAGGGGGTGCCTCGGGCATCCCCAAGCTTTGATGCTTGTAATTCTTAGATATTTCTTGGGGTGACATGGGAATCTCCAAGCTTGAGCTTTTGTTCATACTTCATATCATCTCATCATTCTCCTTTCCCTACACTTGAAAACTTCCTTCATACAAAACTTCACACAATTCTATTAGCAACATTAGTGTAAGCGCAATAGTAAATCTACTCTTTTGGTTCAGTTTTAACTAAAACACACCACATTAAAGCATAAAGTACTGTAGCAACTTCCTAAAAAGTTCGGTGATCAAATGAACTAAAAAAGAAAGCGATCGAGAGGAAAACACAAATAGTGGTAGAAATCTGTCAAAACAGAACAGATGACAAAGATCGAATTTTCAAAGGATCTTCTGTTGCTCAAATCGAAAAGTGCAAAACTAATAGAAGTTTGGAAATAACCTGGGGCATGTGCATAAAAAATCGCAGGTCAAAAAGATGTTTTGAGAATTTTCACGATTTTTTACTGTACAACACAAAAATCTGTTTTAGGACAGGAACTTCCCCAAATCTTACCTTCCTCCAATTAGAGATTCTTCTTTGCACAAAAATGAAATAAAAAAGATAAGGAGAGGTCATTACAGTAGTAATAACTTCCAAGACTCAAAAAAAAGAAAAATTACTAAAAATAAAACATTGGGTTATCTCCCAAGAGTGCTTTTCTTTAACGCCTTTGAGCTAGGCGCAGTAATTTGAGAAAATGCTCATATAAGCGCCAGAAAAGAACTTAATGTAAAGGCACCACAAAAGAACTTGAAGCAAGAGAGAGCATTAAAAAGCCAATGTGAAACATATTTAAATCTAAACCACTTCCTATGCATAGGAATCTTGTAAGAAAATAAATCAACAAGGCACATAGTAACAAACATGGGTAGATAAAACAAGTGCATCTTCAAAAAAATTAACATAAAGAGGGGAAACTTAATATTGTTCAGATGAATAAAACCATGTTTCCCTCTCTCATAATAAGTTTCAGTAGCATCATGAATAGAATTAACAATATAACTATCACATAAAACATTCTTATCATGAGCCATATGCGTAAAAGAATTAATACTACCAACACAAACATAGTGATCCTTACTAATCATAGCGGGAGCTAATTCAACAACATAGCTATCAATATTATTCTCATCAACATAATCATCAAAAATAAGTGGCATATTATAATCATAAATAATTTTCTCCTCAAAAGTAGGTGAACTGAAAGTATCATACTCATCATTGTAATCATTATAAGCAATAGAATAGCTATCTTCCAAAGCGTGTTCATTTGTAAACATATGATCATTGGAAGGAGCATGGATAGCACTAATGGTACAACAATTATTAACCTCAACATTTTCAAAATTGGTACCAAAAAGATTTTCAACATCAAAAGTAGAGTTCTTTTCCCAATCATGATCACTACTATAGCTAACAGGCATAGGAACATCATCGAGTTCAGATTTGTCAAAAACTATAATAAGAGCAACATGCTTAGGGGAAGATACCATTTCCTCTCCTTTTACTCCTTCCCTTATTCTTCTTCTTCTTCTTCTTATCTTCTTTAGGAGGGAGAGGCTTGAAAGGAAGCTTATCCACATAATCTGTTTTACTGACAGAAAAAATAGAGGAAACTTTGGAGGATTCCTCCTTTTTATTAATGAGATCAAAACACATATCAGTCCTGTCATAATTTGGTAAAGCATCATCCTTTATAGAATTTTGTATGTAAGTATTTGCGCGGCAATCATTAACATAATAAAGATTACAACCATGCAGGATGCTATTAATATCAAGAGCACTCATATCTACCAAAGAAGTTTTTCTTGATAACTCTTCACACCCCAAAAATATAGTAAGCTCATCATGCTGATTGGGAGTGATCATGTCATCACAATACAAACTTGCAATACTCATACGATTAGAAAGGCTACTATCATGGCCTGAGCATTTAAAATCAAAATGACCTACTTTATAGCAAAGTTCACAAATAAAAGGATAAATGGCACAAACCTTTTCACCAAGCTTATTTAGAGCCCTGTCCCACATTCTTGTTTCTTCATTCCTGTGGTGGATACAATATTCTTCTTTGATGTGACTCTTTTCACAAGGTCTAAGTGCTCCATAAAAATTAACATGTTTATAAGAAATAGTACTTTCAGAAGTTTGAGCATGTTCATTGCAATCATCAATAACAATTTCAATTTCCATGCAAGTTGTAACACCCCACTTTTTGTAACCCTGTTTAAGCTAATTTTGGTAATGCAAAAATGAGGGCCAACAAAAAAACTTTTTGTGCAAACCTCTGGAAGTACTATTTCTTGCTTGTTTGTCTTGGTTGTTATGTTAATGATGTCTCCTTGAGTTGCTTATTGAACACCATTGTGAACCAACACAATGCTTGTGCCCTTGTGATCATGCTTTTATTTATGCTTCAAGCTATTTTCCAAAACCATCATCTTGGCCAACTCTCCTTTTTCTTCAAATTATTTTATTTATTCAAATAAGTGCCAAGATTTATCTTTGAGACAAGCTTTTATCAAAATGAAGTATTTACAAAATTAAGAGGACCTATAGAGTAGAGTGGTCTCACTATTTTACAAACATATGTTTTGTAAATATTTATAAAAGGATTTCAACCACCTTTAAGAAAAACTCTACAAAAGCCCTACTCCTTTATTTGAAACTCTTTCCTACTTGACCAGGGCATGATCATCATTGAGCACTGGTTCCATCATTATTTCTGGTGATGCTAGATTAGCTGCAAATGATTGACCTTGTGTGGTGAGTTGACTTTGTGTGACTTTATTTGACTTTGATGTGTTGTTTGTGTGTAGTTATGATCCCTATGTAGGCCTGTGGCCTAACCCATTCAACACCCACCAAGTAATATTTTGTCCCATGTAGGTTATTTTCATCCTATCTTTCAAATGAAACCTATCTGGTTATTTCCCTCTCAATACTGAATCCCTAACTCTAATGTCTTAGTCTTATCATGAGACATTACGAGCCCCATTTTGAGGGATCCTAAAACTAATCAAACTAGCCCAAGGAAAGCACCCCTGGTGTTATTCGTATCATCTACATCCCATCTTAGAAGGCTCCTCTCAGTTATCACAAAATATTTTCTTGTAGTCATTTTATCAAACACAGTGTGTAGACTATCTTCATGTCTATTAACAGATTCAATTTTCCAACACCTATATTAAGCTCATCCATTCTATCCATGGCAAGGTACCTTCCTAGAACTCATAATTGGCATGTGTTCTTCCATTCCTTCCATTGCCACCTGGTCATTTGAAGTCATTTGCTACTTATTCTAATCCTGTTTCTGACCCTAATCAAATCACTGACCATTTGACTATTATCATATGTAGTTTTGCTCACACTTCTAATTTTCGAAATAAATTATTCAGAGACCATCCTATGACCTATTCCTCTTCCTCTTGACCTGCTCTAGCTATTCAAGCACTTGTGGGTGTATTTTAGAGTCTACCACCCATTTATGTGACCTTGTTTTGAACCCTAATCAAAACTATTTCTCCTAAATTTATGAAAAACCTACTATCTACCCTCATCATTAATTCTCTCTCTAATGCAACCTTTCCCTAATACCATTGGGTATGTTTTTCTTGCATGATATCATTACTTGGCCTTCGAAAAATAATTTCTATATGCACACCTCCTTGTTATATTTTTCTTTTCCCTTTCTCTTAATTGGCATGGGAAAAATAACCATGCATTGTTCCTGTACCCTTTCTCATCAAATAGACCTGATGAGAATCCACATGCTCTCTTATCAATTTAGAATCTTGTTGAGCCAAAACCCTCCATGCTTATTTTCGAAATCTTGATCAAACCATACCCACTCCCCTTCACTACTCCATCTGATCTATCAACTCATGATCATGCTTGAAAGCAATTTGGCAAACTTACATTAAGTTGAATCAACGCATGCATGATCACCCATCTCAAACTCTACCTCTCCAAAAACCATCTTAGGTCATCCCTAAACAATTGCATTGACCCTTTCAGCACCAACCCCTCTCTCTCTGGTCAAATTCATTGTAGCAGCACCCTCTCTCTTTGTCTTTAGTGTTTGGAGAGAGAAGAAGAGGATCCTTGCAAAATCTTGCCAAAACTTGTTTAATCAACCATGCAACAACTCCTTGTCCAGCAAGGCACCTCCCCTATGCCTATGTCATCCTCTCCACCGCCTCCATTGCCCAATCCCGATCCCCAACCCTCTGCATGACCAAGATCACCATAGACCGACATGGGCATGGCCATTTTTCAAAACCCGCTCCTTTTCCCAAGCCACCTCGCCACTGGCTTTCCCTAACCGTCCTCGAGACTTCTCTAGCATGGCAGATCTTTGTACTTTTCCTATCGGCGGCAATCGGCCGCACTCTGGAGGCCGACTCGACGTCGAACACCTGGTAGGCATCTAGTCGACGACGTCTCCCCGAGCCTACAGCCCTCCCCTGCTCGTGCCCTCTCACCATGGGCCCTGCCTAGACAAGTTAGATGACCTGGCGCAGCCCCAGCTCATTCCCTTGTCCCCATCCCTCTGGCCATGCACGCCGCCCCCTGCAGCCAATCCCCGATGCCTCTGTGGCCAAGCCGTGCTCAACCTCCATGAAAACCCACCCGGGCTCCTCTCTGTCTCAAACCTGCCTCTCTTCCCTCTCAGGTGAACCCCAGGCCAAGCCCCATCTCTCCAGCCCCACTCATTCTTCCACGACATCAAACCGAGATCCACCGCATGAGCTTCGACGTCGTCCGCGAGCTGCAGACCACCTCCCGCGCCCCTACTTACTCCTTGATTTTCCCCACTCTCTCATGAAGCTCACCCTCTTCTTTATTTGCTCCACGAATGCCAAAATCGATGAATCCTTCCTTGACCTCTTCCGCCCGCCACGGGGCCTCATTGAGCTCCCATCTCCGGCCATCTTCGGCATGCTCAAGTGACCTCAGGAGCTCGGCGACCTCCTCCGCTTCCCCCCGGTTCTGTCCGCGCATGCAGGCAAGCCCCCGAGCCCATTCCGGCGAGCTCCGTCTGCAGGCCACCGTGAAAGCTCGCCGTGCCGCGAAGTCATGGTCACCGCCGGCGACGGGTCGACATGGCCTCTTCTCCGCCCTCCATCGTCGGATCGACGGCAAGGTACCTCTTCGTTCACTTATCTGAGCTGGCATGCGGGCCCGGCCAGGTGGCCATTTGAGCGCATCGCCCGCGTGCAGCAGAAGCAGATGGGCCGGCGCCGGATTGGCCCAGATCCAGTTTAGATCTAGCCCGCTTTGTGTTTTTTTTCAGAGATATTCATTAGGAATTGTTTTCTAGATCTGTTAGCCTGTTGTTAGAAATAAAATCACCACAAATTCTATGAGCATCCATTTTGTGTGATTCAAATTTCTGAGTGTAGCTTGACTCAATAGCTGTCAGATGGCACTGTTCCCATGCTCATTAGATCAATGTAGATAATTTGGTGTTTTGTTGGATAAGATTAGTCACTTTTCAATCTTAAATCCAAATTGAGAGTTTGGTTTTATGAAAATGGATGTTTCCAATTTTAAGAGATGTCATGTTGTACTGTGAAGCTAGATAAACTGGTTTTTCTAACTTAGGACTTTTATTCTTGCAGTAGTATTTAAAATGGCATTGTGTGTGTTTACTCTTAGAAAAATTACCACTGGCAGTAGAAAGGGAATTTTGTGTTGAATCCAACTTTGTTGGATTATGCATTGGAAGAGCTTTCCAGAGCACTTCACCTCATATTTTTCTGAGATACAGAGAATATTTGAGGAATATTTTGGTGCTCTAGTGCTATTCCCTATGGTTTAATTCATAGGAAATCAACCCTAATTTGTTTTTCAGTAAATCCAACTTTGTTGACTTCTTAGGATTGTTGTCAACCTGCAAGTTTGATAAGTTTGCTGTTTGATTCATTAAGTGCTTGCATGCTTGAATTGGTTGCTAAGTAGCTGTGATCACATCAAATAGAAAACCCTAGTTCTAATAGGGATACATTGTTGATTAAGAAGCTTTAAAAACATTGATTGTTTTCTAAACATGTTTGTTTCTGATACTCTATGCTGGTGTGGTATGAGTGCTGAAATGCTTGTGACTTGTGTATGCATGTATGCTTATTGTGTGCTTTTATTTTTCCGGCGTTAGAATCGAACGAGGAGTGTACCGAGGAGGGGAAATCTTTGAGTATCAAGAAGAAGAAGATAGGGACAAGCTAATCAAGCCAAGCCATCTAACTTGATGCATATCTGAACTCCTAATTACACAATTGCATGTCTCCTTCTGTTTTATTTAAAATGCATGTTTTCTTATTGCTATAGCTCTGGTAGCAATTATGTTGTTGGCTCAAGCTCCACAAGCCAAAGTGTTATCATCCTTCGTGATGACCCCTTTGAACACCTACTCATTACCCTTGTAGTAGTGGCTTGTTGATTAACAGCAAGGCCTTTGGGAAACTTCTAGTGGAGCCAAAAACTCTAGGATGGGAACACTCAAAGAAAGTTTCGAAAATGTTTTTGAAAACCTTGGAGTAGTATCTACTTCATTGAAATGTTTTGAAAAATGTTTTGAACAAAGGTGGTTGATCATGGAGAAAAGGGAGTGGTGGTTTTAAAAGGAAAGACATTGGTGATTATGTACTCACCCGGGACAATTAATCCATGCAACCACGATTACCCTGGTATGGGACGGGGCGTAGCTTGTAGTTTGTTTATTTTAGTACGGGAGTCTCATAACTATATAAGGGTACGCGGTACCCCGGAATCCGGCTTGTCGCAAGTGGTGGGCAACAGTGTAGCGGGCCCGCCAATAGGCTACCCGCCTGGAAGACACTATGGGTCTCCTGACGTGGCACTGGAGTTATGCTCGTATGTGGAGGTAGACTGCCAGGGTGTGCCGGGGAGGTACATACTCCATAGGGTAGATTCCTGTACTAAGGTAGATAAGCGAAAGGCTTTGATCGGGTGCTTGTCGTGGCATATGATGTTATGCGGGGAAGATGCCCACACAATGAGTATCCGAATGATTGTGGGTAAAGTGTGCAACCTCTGCAGAGTGTAAATCTATTCGAATAGCCGAGTCCTCGGTCATGGACAGTTGAACTGGCTATTGCCTAACCCGATGTCAAGTTTTGGTTTTGCAAAAATGTTTTCAGAAAAGTGGAGAAAGGTGCCAGACGAAGTACTCGGAGGGTACTGCCGTGTCACGGATATGGTTTGGAGTACTTGCAGGGTACTACCGAGGAAATGGAGATGGTCATGTGTGATTGACCTAGTTTTATAAAGGAGCGTGGTCATGTTTGATTGACCATTGACTCTCTCTTGAAAATCAAACGAGTTTCCCGCTTTCCTAGAGATTTCAATAAAAAGGTTTTCCAAATGTTTTCTTTAATAAGGATATAGAAATGTCATAAGACATGCTATATCGACATGAGAAATTGACTAGATAGGGTAAACTAGACTGGAGCCTTTCTCCTTGCTACAGCCAAAATGCATACTATTCTCTCCCCTTTAGATGGTTTGCGAGTACAATTCAAATGTACTCATGGCTTTGTCCCTGGCTATTAACTTGGTCAGAACTGGAGGAAGACTTCAATCAAGATGGTGATGGGTATGTCGACGCCGGTGCGAACTAGGAACGTCTCCCAGTCAGTTGCCTGTAGGGTAGTAGGCATGACGTGGGTCATCAACGCTGCTTGGTATCCGCTGCTTATTTGTAGACTTGCCCTGCGTGGCAATATCATACTTGGTCATGTGACCAATTGTAAGTATATTATTCGGTACTGTAATGGATGATGTAATTCTGTTATCAACTCGGATATGTGGATTCATGACACACTGATCATGGGATCGTGAATTGTATGCATATCGGGTATTCAGGATGGGTAATTCGGGGACCCCACAGAGTTGGTATCAGAGCCATCCTGACTGTAGGAGACCTTAGTTAGCATGGGTGTTAGTTAGGAAACTACTTTTTGGGTAAACCTAATTGCAAAACTTATATTCCCTAGGTCGCCAATAGTATGGCTTATTCCCTACTTGCCCTTTTCAACACTTCTAATCTTACCTCTCTAATTTTTCAAGGATTTTATAGGTTTTACTCTCCTGTCTTTCCCACTTCAAATTCAAATAATGGACGTTATACTCCAACTAGACCTGAAGCTTAGCAATACCATATGGAGCAAATATTCAGAAGGTAGTCTTCAAACCACTCCAGCTGAAAAAGGAAGAAGAGTTTGGACAAATATTTTGCCTTTGGTTCACACCAATGGCTCTGTCAAGACACTGACCTTGTTCCTCCCTGGACTCGCACTTTTGCAGTCGCCAAGGACCAAGTACTCAATTGCTTGACTAGAAATTTTTAGGTCTATCAAGAGACATTGCCACATATGGAGAACTTCAATGACCCTTCCGAAGACCTCGCATCAATGTGATGCGAGACAAGAAGACCTACAAATCTGCACTCCCCGACTCAACGTCAACGGCTCAACCTCATCGACCACCACCAAGTACGATGAAGCTAGCGTCAACAAAAAGAAGGCATCCACATCTGTGACCAACCATGGCCCTAGGATGAATAGGACTAACCCCAAATATCGCGCGTTGTTAGGCCTCATTGGTACTTGAAGTACTTCGTGTGATTCTTGCAATTGTTTGTTGATTGCCTTGTGTGTTCTAGGTATTGTTTGCAGTTGCTTTGTGTGTTAGTGTGTATGGTTACCTTGTGCATGTGCTTGTTTTGGCCTCCCGGCCTTAAAAATCCTCGGGTGTGTAAAACCCTGAATAAGAAGCCCTTTAGAATGTGCTTTCCCCTTCATCCAGTCATGTCAGCTTGAGTAGCATAGGCAAGTTAAAAGAGAGACACTAACTCTAACCTTGTTAATAGTGGATCATAACTCTCATCGCAACCCATACTCAAGATCTGACGCAACAATTTTTGCCACGTGCTTCAAGCTTCGTCAAGACCTCTCTACAACGCCAAGGAAGCAGAAGATAGACCCGCCTGGGCTACAAAGAGCTTCTAGAAGATAAAGACTTCACTAACCGGGATTGACTAACCTAAATCTAGAGTTTCCTAACATTGATGATACTCTCTTAACATCCCAACACTTGCTAATATTCTAACAAGCCGACTAACATCGAGCCTAGTAGTGTCAAACCCAAGCCTAACTTTTGCAGTTCAGCACATTTTCGCCACTTGAAGCCAACAACTCATGTGTTTGATCTCCACCAAGCAAATAGAAGGATGAAGACCCTCCAAAATCAAGCCATCAACGTCGACTCTGCCTTTAGGAGATATCAATGAAGGTAGCAATGAGAAGAAGTGAAGACTTTTCTAACTAACTCACTCGCTCATTCAAATTTTGACGGGTTTGAAACCAATGCCGACTTATGCCACGAGTAGGAATCCACGTGAAGATTTATCGGAAGATGAAGTCGACTCAAGGTATCCCAATATACCTTAAGATTCTCAAGGCTACAAGAAGGAAGATCTTCAATAGTCCCCACCAACCCAAAGACAAGAAGGAATAAATCGTTGACTACTAGAAGACACACCGTTGGTGGTGCACCGCCACCTGAAGTGTTTTTAGCCCAATCACAAGACGACTTAGAAGAATGGTTCTATTAGGGCTAACCCATGCCTTGGTAGTTAGGAAGCGTAGAGGACCTAGACGACAAATTTGACGTGCCTATCAAGACCGTACCATAAATGCTCTTATCTACCATCTGCAAGCCCGATATTAAAGGTCTACGCCAATATCCAGCTTCAAGGCGCGACTTCAAGATCTAAAGATTTCGTCAAGCTACGCGAGGGAAGAAGAGACCTCCAAGCCAACAAGAGCTACCCGAGAAGCCTCGACTCTTCAAGACCTCAATCGCGAGTTGAAACCCTTCTAACTCTCGTAGGATCCTTTTGGACATACTAGATAGCTTGCCCCCACTAACCTTAAAAAGTGTCTCGGCACGGTCTCGACAGGATACTTTTGGCAACATCAACTCTTCAGCCATCAACTTCAGCAAGTGAAGATGATCTACATCTTCGGCAAGAGCAAGTCTTCGATGCAGCTCGAAGTATCATCACAAAGTTGGAAGAGCAACCTTTTGAAGTCTAACTCTAACCTAGTCTCTTCACCTCTCTAGTACCACAATTAGGAATCTCGGGATGAGATTCTGTTTAAGGGGGGAAGAGCTGTAACACCCCACTTTTTGTAACCCTGTTTAAGCTGATTTTTGTAATGCAAAAATGAGGGCCAACAAAAAAACTTTTTGTGCAAACCTCTGGAAGTACTGTTTCTTGCTTGTTTGACTTGGTTGTTATGTTAATGATATCTGTTTGAGTTGCTTATTGAACACCATTGTGAACCAACACAATGCTTGTGCCCTTGTGATCATGCTTTTATTTATGCTTCTAGCTATTTTCCAAAACCATCATCTTGGCCAACTCTCCTTTTTATTCAAATTATTTTATTTATTCAAATAAGTGCCAAGATTTATCTTTGAGACAAGCTTTTATCAAAACTAAGTATTTACAAAATTAAGAGGACCTATAGAGTAGAGTGGTCCCACTATTTTACAAACATATGTTTTGTAAATATTTATAAAAGGATTTCAAACACCTTTAAGAAAAACTTTTAAAAGGGGATGCTATGACCCCCTAGTTTTTGAAAACTCTACAAAAGCCCTACTCCTTTATTTGAAACTCTTTCCTACTTGACCAGGGCATGATCATCATTGAGCACAGGTTCCATCATTGTTTCTAGTGATGCTAGATTAGCTGCAAATGATTGACCTTGTGTGGTGAGTTGACTTTGTGTGACTTTATTTGACTTTGATGTGTTGTTTGTGTGTAGTTATGATCCCTAGGTAGGCCTGTGGCCTAACCCATTCAACACCCACCAAGTAATATTTTGTCCCATGTAGGTTATTTTCATCCTATCTTTCAAATGAAACCTATCTGGTTATTTCCCTCTCAATCCTGAATCCCTAACTCTAATGTCTTAGTCTTATCATGAGACATTACGAGCCCCATTTTGAGGGATCCTAAAACTAATCAAACTAGCCCAAGGAAAGCACCCCTGGTGTTATTAGTATCATCTACATCCCATCTTAGAAGGCTCCTCTCAGTTATCACAAAATATTTTCTTGCAGTCATTTTATCAAACAGTGTGTAGACTATCTTCATGTCTATTAACATATTCAATTTTCCAACACCTATATTAAGCCCTCCATGCTTATTTTCGAAATCTTGATCAAACCATACCCACTCCCCTTCACTACTCCATCTGATCTATCAACTCATGATCATGCTTGAAAGCAATTTGGCAAACTTACATTAAGTTGAATCAACACATGCATGATCACCCATCTCAAACTCTACATCTCCAAAAACCCTCTTAGGTCATCCCTAAACAATTGCATTGACCCTTTCAGCACCAACCCCTCTCTCTCTGGTCAAATTCACTGTAGCAGCACCCTCTCTCTTTGTCTTTAGTGTTTGGAGAGAGAAGAAGAGGATCCTTGCAAAATCTTGCCAAAACTTGTTTAATCAACCATGCAGCAACTCCTTGTCCAGCAAGGCACCTCCCCTATGCCTATGTCATCCTCTCCACCGCCTCCATTGCCCAATCCCGATACCCAACCCTCTGCATGACCAAGATCACCATAGACCGACATGGGCATGGCCATTTTTTGAAACCCGCTCCTTTTCCCGAGCCACCTCGCCACTGGCTTTCCCTAACCGTCCTCGAGACTTCTCTAGCATGGCAGATCTTTGTACTTTTCCTATCAGTGGCGATCGGCCGCACTCTGGAGGCCGACTCGACGTCGAACACCTGGTAGGCATCCAGTCGACGACGTCTCCCCGAGCCTACAGCCCTCCCCTGCTCGTGCCCTCTCACCATGGGCCCCGCCTAGACAAGTTAGACGACCTGGCGCAGCCCCAGCTCATTCCCTTGTCCCCATCCCTCTGGCCATGCACGCCGCCCACTGCAGCCAATCCCCGATGCCTCTGTGGCCAAGCCGTGCTCAACCTCCATGAAAACCCACCCGGGCTCCTCTCTGTCTCAAACCTGCCTCTCTTCCCTCTCAGGTGAACCCCAGGACAAGCCCCATCTCTCTAGCCACACTCATTCTTCCCCGACATCAAACCGAGATCCACCGCATAAGCTTCGACGTCGTTCGCGAGCTGCAGACCACCTCCCGCGCCCCTACTTACTCCTTGAGTTTCCCCACTCTCTCCTGAAGCTCACCCTCTTCTTTATTTGCTCCAGGAATGCCAAAATCGATGAATCCTTCCTTGACCTCTTCCGCCCGCCATGGGGCCTCGTTGAGCTCCCATCTTCGGCCATCTTCAGCATGCTCAAGTGACCTCAGGAGCTCGGCGACCTCCTCCGCTTCCCCCCGGTTCTGTCCGCGCATGCAGGCAAGCCCCCGAGCCCATTCCGGCGAGCTCCGTCTGTAGGCCACCGTGAAAGCTCGCCGTGCCGCGAAGTCATGGTCACCGCCGGCGACGGGTCGACGTGGCCTCTTCTCCGCCCTCCATCATCGGATCGACGGCAAGGTACCTCTTCATTCACTTATCTAAGCTGGCATGCGGGCCCGGCCAGGCGGCCGTTTGAGCGCATCGCCCGCGTGCAGTAGAAGCAGATGGGCCGGCGCCGGATCGGCCCAGATCCAGTTTAGATCTAGCCCGCTTTGTGTTTTTTTTCAGAGATATTCATTAGGAATTGTTTTCTAGATCTGTTAGCCTGTTGTTAGAAATAAAATCACCACAAATTCTATGAGCATCCATTTTGTGTGATTCAAATTTCTGAGTGTAGCTTGACTCAATAGCTGTCAGATGGCACTGGTCCCATGCTCATTAGATCAATGTAGATAATTTGGTGTTTTGTTGGGCAAGATTAGTCACTTATCAATCTTAAATCCAAATTGAGAGTTTGGTTTTATGAAAATGGATGTTTCCAATTTTCAGAGATGTTATGTTGTACTGTGAAGCTAGATAAACTGGTTTTTCTAATTTAGGACTTTTATTCTTGCAGTAGTAATTAAAATGGCATTATGTGTGTTTACTCTTAGAAAAATTACCACTGGCAGTAGAAAGGGAATTTTGTGTTGAATCCAACTTTGTTGGATTATGCATTGGAAGAGCTTTCCAGAGCACTTCACCTCATATTTTTTTGAGATACAGAGAATATTTGAGGAATATTTTGGTGCTCTAGTGCTATTCCCTATGGTTTAATTCATAGGAAATCAACCCTAATTTGTTTTTCAGTAAATCCAACTTTGTTGACTTCTTAGGATTGTTGTCAACCTGCAAGTTTGATAAGTTTGTTGTTTGATTCATTAAGTGCTTGCATGCTTGAATTGGTTGCTAAGTAGCTGTGATCACATCAAATAGAAAACCCTAGTTCTAATAGGGATACATTGTTGATTAAGAAGCTTTAAAAACATTGATTGTTTTCTAAACATGTTTGTTTCTGATACTCTATGCTGGTGTGGTATGAGTGCTGAAATACTTGTGACTTGTGTATGCATGTATGCTTATTGTGTGCTTTTATTTTTCCGGCATTAGAATCGAACGAGGAGTGTACCGAGGAGGGGAAATCTTTGAGTATCAAGAAGAAGAAGACCAGGGACAAGCTAATCAAGGCAAGCCATCTAACTTGATGCATATCTGAACTCCTAATTACACAATTGCATGTCTCCTTCTGTTTTATTTAAAATGCATGTTTTCTTATTGCTATAGCTCTGGTAGCAATTATGTTGTTGGCTCAAGCTCCACAAGCCAAAGTGTTATCATCCTTCGTGATGACCCCTTTGAACACCTACTCATTACCCTTGTAGTAGTGGCTTGTTGATTAACAGCAAGGCCTTTGGGAAACTTCTAGTGGAGCCAAAAACTCTAGGATGGGAACACTCAAAGAAAGTTTTGAAAATGTTTTTGAAAACCTTGGAGTAGTATCTACTTCATTGAAATGTTCTGAAAAATGTTTTGAACAAAGGTGGTTGATCATGGAGAAAAGGGAGTGGTGGTTTTAAAAGGAAAGACATTGGTGATTATGTACTCACCGGGACAATTAATCCATGCAACCACGATTACCCTGGTATAGGACGGGGCTTAGCTTGTAGTTTGTTTATTTTAGTACGGGAGTCTCATAACTATATAAGGGTATGCGGTACCCCGGAATCCGGCTTGTCGCAAGTGGTGGGCAACAGTGTAGTGGGCCCGCCAATAGGCTACCCGCCTGGAAGACACTATGGGTCTCCTGACGTGGCACTGGAGTTATGCTCGAATGTGGAGGTAGACTGCCAGGGTGTGCCGGGGAGGTACATACTCCATAGGGTAGATTCCTGTACTAAGGTAGATAAGCGAAAGGCTTTGATCGGGTGCTTGTCATGGCATATGATGTTATGCGGGGAAGATGCCCACACAATGAGTATCCGAATGATTGTGGGTAAAGTGTACAACCTCTGCAGAGTGTAAATCTATTCGAATAGCCGAGTCCTCGGTCATGGACGGTTGAACTGGCTGTTGCCTAACCCGATGTCAAGTTTTGGTTTTGCAAAAATGTTTTCAGAAAAGTGGAGAAAGGTGCCAGACGAAGTACTCGGATGGTACTGCCGTGGCACGGATACGGTTTGGAGTACTTACAGGGTACTGCCGAGGAAATGGAGATGGTCATGTGTGATTGACCTAGTTTTATAAAGGAGCGTGGTCATGTTTGATTGACCATCGACTCTCTCTTGAAAATCAAACGAGTTTCCCGCTTTCCTAGAGATTTCAATAAAAAGGTTTTCCAAATGTTTTCTTTAATAAGGATATAGAAATGTCATAAGACATGCTATATCGACATGAGAAATTGACTAGATAGGGTAAACTAGACTGGAGCCTTTCTCCTTGCTACAGCCAAAATGCATACTATTCTCTCCCCTTTAGATGGTTTGCGAGTACAATTCAAATGTACTCACGGCTTTGTCCCTGGCTATTAACTTGGTCAGAACTGGAGGAAGACTTCAATGAAGATGGTGATGGGTATGTCGACGCCGGTGAGAACTAGGAACGTCTCCCAGTCAGTTGCCTGTAGGGTAGTAGGCATGATGTGGGTCATCAACGCTGCTTGGTATCCGCTGCTTATTTGTAGACTTGCCCTGCGTGGCAATATCATACTTGGTCATGTGACCAATTGTAAGTATATTATTCAGTACTGTAATGGATGATGTAATTCTGTTATCAACTCGGATATGTGGATTCATGACACACTGATCATGGGATCGTGAATTGTATGCATATCGGGTATTCTGGATGGGTTATCCGGGGACCCCACAGAGTTGGTAACAGAGCCATCCTGACTGTAGGAGACCTTAGTTAGCATGGGAGTTAGTTAGGAAACTACTTTTTGGGTAAACCTAATTGCAAAACTTATATTCCCTAGGTCGCCAATAGTATGGCTTATTCCCTACTTGCCCTTTTCAACACTTCTAATCTTACCTCTCTAATTTTTCAAGGATTTTAAAGGTTTTACTCTCCTGTCTTTCCCACTTCAAATTCAAATAATGGACGTTATACCCCAACTAGACCTGAAGCTTAGCAATACCTGATGGAGCAAATATTCAGAAGGTAGTCTTCAAACCACTCCAGCTAAAAAAGGAAGAAGAGTTTGGACAAATATTTTGCCTTTGGTTCACACCAATGGCTCTGTCAAGACACTGACCTTGTTCCTCCCTGGACTCGCACTTTTGCAGTCGCCAAGGACCAAGTACTCAATTGCTTGACTAGAAATTTTTAGGTCTGTCAAGAGACATTGCCACATATGGAGAACTTCAATGACCCTTCCGAAGACCTCGCATCAATGTGATGCGAGACAAGAAGACCTGCAAATCTGCACTCCCCGACTCAACGTCAACGGCTCAACCTCATTGACCACCACCAACTACGACGAAGCTAGCATCAACAAAAAGAAGGCATCCACATCTGTGACCAACCATGGCCCTAGGATGAATAGGACTAACCCCAAATATCGCGCGTTGTTAGGCCTCATTGGTACTTGAAGTACCTCGTGTGATTCTTGCAATTGTTTGTTGATTGCCTTGTGTGTTCTAGGTATTGTTTGCAGTTGCTTTGTGTGTTAGTGTGTATGGTTACCTTGTGCATGTGCTTGTTTTGGCCTCCCGGCCTTAAAAATCCTCGGGTGTGTAAAACCCTGAATAAGAAGCCCTTTAGAATGTGCTTTCCCCTTCATCCAGTCATGTCAGCTTGAGTAGCATAGGCAAGTTAAAAGAGAGACACTAACTCTAACCTTGTTAATAGTGGATCATAACTCTCATCGCAACCCATACTCAAGATCCGACACAACAATTTTTGCCACGTGCTTCAAGCTTCGTCAAGACCTCTCTACAACGCCAAGGAAGCAGAAGATAGACCCGCCTGGGCTACAAAGAGCTTCTAGAAGATAAAGACTTCACTAACCGGGATTGACTAACCTAAATCTAGAGTTTCCTAACATTGATGATACTCTCTTAACATCCCAACACTTGCTAATATTCTAACAAGCCGACTAACATCGAGCCTAGTAGTGTCAAACCCAAGCCTAACTTTTGCAGTTCAGCACATTTTCGCCACTTGAAGCCAACAACTCACGCGTTTGATCTCCACCAAGCAAATAGAAGGATGAAGACCCTCCAAAATCAAGCCATCAACATCGACTCTGCCTTTAGGAGATATCAATGAAGGTAGCAACGAGAAGAAGTGAAGACTTTTCTAACTAACTCACTCGCTCATTCAAATTTTGACGGGTTTGAAACCAATGCCGACTTATGCCACGAGTAGGAATCCACGTGAAGATTTATCGGAAGATGAAGTCGACTCAAGGTATCCCAATATACCTCAAGATTCTCAAGGCTACAAGAAGGAAGATCTTCAATAGTCCCCACCAACCCAAAGACAAGAAGGAATAAATCGTTGACTACTAGAAGACACACCGTTGGTGGTGCACCGCCACCTGAAGTGTTTTTAGCCCAATCACAAGACGACTTAGAAGAATGGTTCTATTAGGGCTAACCCATGCCTTGGTAGTTTGGAAGCGTAGAGGACCTAGACGACAAATTTGACGTGCCTATCAAGACCGTACCATAAATGCTCTTATCTACCATCTGCAAGCCCGATATTAAAGGTCTACGCCAATATCCAGCTTCAAGGCGCGACTTCAAGATCTAAAGATTTCGTCAAGCTACGCGAGGGAAGAAGAGACCTCCAAGCCAACAAGAGCTACCCGAGAAGCCTCGACTCTTCAAGACCTCAATCGCGAGTTGAAACCCTTCTAACTCTCGTAGGATCCTTTTGGACATACTAGATAGCTTGCCCCCACTAACCTTAAAAAGTGTCTCGGCACGGTCTCGACAGGATACTTTTGGCAACATCAACTCTTCAGCCATCAACTTTAGCAAGTGAAGATGATCTACATCTTCGGCAAGAGCAAGTCTTCGATGCAGCTCGAAGTATCATCACAAAGTTGGAAGAGCAACCTTTCGAAGTCTAACTCTAACCTAGTCTCTTCACCTCTCTAGTACCACAATTAGGAATCTTGGGACGAGATTCTGTTTAAGGGGGGAAGAGCTGTAACACCCCACTTTTTGTAACCCTGTTTAAGCTGATTTTTGTAATGCAAAAATGAGGGCCAACAAAAAAACTTTTTGTGCAAACCTCTGGAAGTACTGTTTCTTGCTTGTTTGACTTGGTTGTTATGTTAATGATGTCTGTTTGAGTTGCTTATTGAACACCATTGTGAACCAACACAATGCTTGTGCCCTTGTGATCATGCTTTTATTTATGCTTCTAGCTATTTTCCAAAACCATCATCTTGGCCAACTCTCCTTTTTATTCAAATTATTTTATTTATTCAAATAAGTGCCAAGATTTATCTTTGAGACAAGCTTTTATCAAAACTAAGTATTTACAAAATTAAGAGGACCTATAGAGTAGAGTGGTCCCACTATTTTACAAACATATGTTTTGTAAATATTTATAAAAGGATTTCAAACACCTTTAAGAAAAACTTTTAAAAGGGGATGCTATGACCCCCTAGTTTTTGAAAACTCTACAAAAGCCCTACTCCTTTATTTGAAACTCTTTCCTACTTGACCAGGGCATGATCATAATTGAGCACTGGTTCCATCATTATTTCTAGTGATGCTAGATTAGCTGCAAATGATTGACCTTATGTGGTGAGTTGACTTTGTGTGACTTTATTTGACTTTGATGTGTTGTTTGTGTGTAGTTATGATCCCTAGGTAGGCCTGTGGCCTAACCCATTCAACACCCACCAAGTAATATTTTGTCCCATGTAGGTTATTTTCATCCTATCTTTCAAATGAAACCTATCTGGTTATTTCCCTCTCAATCCTGAATCCCTAACTCTAATGTCTTAGTCTTATCATGAGACATTACGAGCCCCATTTTGAGGGATCCTAAAACTAATCAAACTAGCCCAAGGAAAGCACCCCTGGTGTTATTAGTATCATCTACATCCCATCTTAGAAGGCTCCTCTCAGTTATCACAAAATATTTTCTTGCAGTCATTTTATCAAACAGTGTGTAGACTATCTTCATGTCTATTAACAGATTCAATTTTCCAACACCTATATTAAGCTCATCCATTCTATCCATGGCAAGGTACCTTCCTAGAACTCATAATTGGCATGTGTTCTTCCATTCCTTCCATTGCCACCTGGTCATTTGAAGTCATTTGCTACTTGTTCTAATCCTATTTCTGACCCTAATCAAATCACTGACCATTTGACTATTATCATATGTAGTTTTGCTCACACTTCTAATTTTCGAAATAAATTATTCAGAGACCATCCTATGACCTATTCCTCTTCCTCTTGACCTGCTCTAGCTATTCAAGCACTTGTGGGTGTATTTTAGAGTCTACCACCCATTTATGTGACCTTGTTTTGAACCCTAATCAAAACTATTTCTGCCCTTGGTATTTCTCCTAAATTTCTGAATAACCTACTATCTACCCTCATCATTAATTCTCTCTCTAATGCAACCTTTCCCTAATACCATTGGGTATGTTTTTCTTGCATGATATCATTACTTGGCTTCGAAAAATAATTTCTATATGCACACCTCCTTGTTATATTTTTCTTTTCCCTTTCTATTAATTGGCATGGGAAAAATAACCATGCATTCTTCCTGTACCCTTTCTCATCAAATAGACCTGATGAGAATCCACATGCTCTCTTATCAATTTAGAATCTTGTTGACCCAAAACCCTCCATGCTTATTTTCGAAATCTTGATCAAACCATACCCACTCCCCTTCACTACTCCATCTGATCTATCAACTCATGATCATGCTTGAAAGCAATTTGGCAAACTTACATTAAGTTGAATCAACACATGCATGATCACCCATCTCAAACTCTACCTCTCCAAAAACCATCTTAGGTCATCCCTAAACAATTGCATTGACCCTTTCAGCACCAACCCCTCTCTCTCTGGTCGAATTCACTATAGCAGCACCCTCTCTCTTTGTCTTTAGTGTTTGGAGAGAGAAGAAGAGGATCCTTGCAAAATCTTGCCAAAACTTGTTTAATCAACCATGCAGCAACTCCTTCTCCAGCAAGGCACCTCCCCTGTGCCTATGTCATCCTCTCCACCGCCTCCATTGCCCAATCCCGATCCCCAACCCTCTCCATGACCTAGATCACCATAGACCGACATGGGCATGGCCATTTTTTGAAGCCCGCTCCTTTTCCCGAGCCACCTCGCCACTGGCTTCCCCTAACCGTCCTCGAGACTTCCCTAGCATGGCAGATCTTTGTACTTTTCCTATCGGCGGCAATCGGCCGCGCTCTGGAGGCCGACTCGATGTCGAACACCTGGTAGGCATCCAGTCAACGACATCTCCCTGAGCCTACAGCCCTCCCCTGCTCGTGCCCTCTCACCATGGGCCTCGCCTAGACAAGTTAGACGACCTGGCGCAGCCCCAGCTCATTCCCTTGTCCCCATCCCTCTGGCCGTGCACGACGCCCCCTGCAGCCAATCCCCGATGCCTCTGTGGCCAAGCCATGCTCAACCTCCATAAAAACCCACCAGGGCTCCTCTCTATCTCAAACCCGCCTCTCTTCCCTCTCAGGTGAACCCCAGGCCAAGCCCCATCTCTCCAGCCCCACTCATTCTTCCCCGACATCAAACCGAGATCCACCGCATGAGCTTCGACGTCGTCCGCGAGCTGCAGACCACCTCCCGCGCCCCTACTTACTCCTTGAGTTTCCCCACTCTCTCCTGAAGCTCACCCTCTTCTTTATTTGCTCCAGGAATGTCAAAATCGACGAATCCTTCCTCGACCTCTTCCGCCCGCCATGGGGCCTCATTGAGCTCCCATCTCCGGCCATCTTCGGCATGCTCGAGTGACCTCAGGAGCTCGGCGACCTCCTCCGCTTCCCCCCGGTTCTGTCCGCGCATGCAGGCAAGCCCCCGAGCCCATTCCGGCGAGCTCCGTCTGCAGGCCACCGTGAAAGCTTGCCGTGCCGCCAAGTCTTGGTCACCGCCGGTGACGGGTCGACGTGGCCTCTTCTCCGCCCTCCATCGCCGGATCGACGTCAAGGTACCTCTTCGTTCACTTATCCGAGCTGGCATGCGGGCCCGGCCAGGCAGCCATTTGAGCGCGTTGCCCGCGTGCAGCAGAAGGAGATGGGCCGGCGCCGGATCGGACCAGATCTAGTTTAGATCTAGCCCGCTTTGTGTTTTTTTTCAGAGATATTCATTAGGAATTGTTTTCTAGATCTGTTAGCCTGTTGTTAGAAATAAAATCACCACAAATTCTATGAGCATCCATTTTGTGTGATTCAAATTTCTGAGTGTAGCTTGACTCAATAGTTGTCAGATGGCACTGGTCCCATGCTCATTAGATCAATGTAGATAATTTGGTGTTTTGTTGGGCAAGATTAGTCACTTTTCAATCTTAAATCCAAATTGAGAGTTTGGTTTTATGAAAATGGATGTTTCCAATTTTCAGAGATGTTTTGTTGTACTGTGAAGCTAGATAAACTGGTTTTTCTAATTTAGGACTTTTATTCTTGCAGTAGTAATTAAAATGGCATTGTGTTTGTTTACTCTTAGAAAAATTACCACTGGCAGTAGAAAGGGAATTTTGTGTTGAATCCAACTTTGTTGGATTATGCTTTGGAAGAGCTTTCCAGAGCACTTCACCTCATATTTTTCTGAGATTCAGAGAATATTTGAGGAATATTTTGGTGCTCTAGTGCTATTCCCTATGGTTTAATTCATAGGAAATCAACCCTAATTTGTTTTTCAGTAAATCCAACTTTGTTGACTTCTTAAGATTGTTGTCAACCTGCAAGTTTGATAAGTTTGCTGTCTGATTCATTAAGTGCTTGCATGCTTGAATTGGTTGCTAAGTAGCTGTGATCACATCAAATAGAAAACCCTAGTTCTAATAGGAATACATTGTTGATTAAGAAGCTTTAAAAACATTGATTGTTTTCTAAACATGTTTGTTTCTGATACTCTATGCTGGTGTGGTATGAGTGCTGAAATGCTTGTGACTTGTGTATGCATGTATGCTTATTGTGTGCTTTTATTTTTCCGGTGTTAGAATCGAACGAGGAGTGTACCGAGGAGGGGAAATCTTTGAGTATCAAGAAGAAGAAGATAGGGACAAGCTAATCAAGCCAAGCCATCTAACTTGATGCATATCTGAACTCCTAATTACACAATTGCATGTCTCCTTCTGTTTTATTTAAAATGCATGTTTTCTTATTGCTATAGCTCTGGTAGCAATTATGTTGTTGGCTCAAGCTCCACAAGCCAAAGTGTTATCATCCTTCGTGATGACCCCTTTGAACACCTACTCATTACCCTTGTAGTAGTGGCTTGTTGATTAACAGCAAGGCCTTTGGGAACCTTCTAGTGGAGCCAAAAACTCTATGATGGGAACACTCAAAGAAAGTTTTGAAAATGTTTTTGAAAACCTTGGAGTAGTATCTACTTCATTGAAATGTTTTGAAAAATGTTTTGAACAAAGGTGGTTGATCATGGAGAAAAGGGAGTGGTGGTTTTAAAAGGAAAGACATTAGTGATTATGTACTCACCCGGGACAATTAATCCGTGCAACCACGATTACCCTGGTATAGGACAGGGCTTAGCTTGTAGTTTGTTTATTTTAGTACGGGAGTCTCATAACTATATAAGGGTACGCGGTACCTCGGAATCCAGCTTGTCGCAAGTGGTGGGCAACAGTGTAGCGGGCCCGCCAATAGGCTACCCGCCCGGAAGACACTATGGGTCTCCTGACGTGGCACTGGAGTTACGCTCGAATGTGGAGGTAGACTGCCAGGGTGTGCCGGGGAGGTACATACTCCATAGGGTAGATTCCCGTACTAAGGTAGATAAGCGAAAGGCTTTGATCGGGTGCTTGTCGTGGCATATGATGTTATGCGGGGAAGATGCCCACACAATGAGTATCCGGATGATTGTGGGTAAAGTGTACAACCTCTGCAGAGTGTAAATCTATTCGAATAGCCGAGTCCTCGGTCATGGACGGTTGAACTGGCTGTTGCCTAACCCGATGTCAAGTTTTGGTTTTGCAAAAAAGTTTTCGGAAAAGTGGAGAAAGGTGCTGGACGAAGTACTCGGAGGGTACTGCCGTGGCACGGATACGGTTCAGAGTACTTGCAGGGTACTGCCGAGGAAATGGAGATGGTCATGTGTGATTGACCTGGTTTTATAAAGGAGCGTGGTCATGTTTGATTGACCATCGACTCTCTCTTGAAAATCAAACGAGTTTCCCCCTTTCCTAGAGATTTCAATAAAAAGGTTTTCCAAATGTTTTCTTTAATAAGGATATAGATATGTCATAAGACATGCTATATCGACATGAGAAATTGACTAGATAGGGTAAACTAGACTGGAGCCTTTCTCCTTGCTACAGCCAAAATGCATACTATTCTCTCCCCTTTAGATGGTTTGCGAGTACAATTCAAATGTACTCACGGCTTTGTCCCTGGCTATTAACTTGGTCAGAACTGGAGGAAGACTTCAATGAAGATGGTGATGGGTATGTCGACGCCGGTGCGAACTAGGAACGTCTCCCAATCAGTTGCCTGTACGATAGTAGGCATGATGTGGGTCATCAACGCTGCTTGGTATCCGCTGCTTATTTGTAGACTTGCCCTGCGTGGCAATATCATACTTGGTCATGTGACCAATTGTAAGTATATTATTCGGTACTGTAATGGATGATGTAATTCTGTTATCAACACGGATATGTGGATTCACGACACACTGATCATGGGATCGTGAATTGTATGCATACCGGGTATTCCGGATGGGTAATCCGGGGACCCCACACAAGTGTCTTTAAAAGTTTCATGATACACATCCCAATTTCCCTTAGGAACATCAATATGAAAAGCAAAGGCTCTATAGAAATCAACCATAATTTGAGAATCAAGTCTATATTTCGCACTAAGCTCTTGAAAATTGGCAGTTTCAGTGAAAGACTTAATGCAATCATACTCATTGTTTATACTTGATTCTTTACCTTTGTCGCAATCCCAATCTTTAGTATTGTTTTGAATTGTTTCAAGTAGATCCCTCTTGGCTTCAACCTCCTTGCTTGTGAAAGACCCCTCAAAACATGCATCTAGATAGTCCTTGTAGTGTCCTGAAAGCCTTGCATAAAAATATTGATAACAATATTACGGGGGAGCTCATGAATGGGACATTTGAGCATTAGTGACTTCAATCTTCCCCATGCTTGGGCAATGCTTCCTCCATCATGACTATGAAAATTATAAATATAATTCCTATGTTTATGAATCTCGCTAGAAGGATAGAATTTAGAATAAAAGAGAGGTACAATTTCCTCCCTGCCAATAGATCGGTCGTCCTTCAGCGTCTTATGCCATTCTGCAGCTCTACCCTTTAGTGATAAAGAGAATAGCTTGCTCTTAACCTGACTTGTTGAAATACCTGCACACTTGAACAACTCACATAATTCATGTATAAAGAGCAAATGATCACCAGGATGGATAGTTTCATCCCCTAAATAGTAGTTATTCATAGCATGTTCAACAATTTTCATAGGTATTTTAAAAGGATGAGGATCATAAACATCATTAGAATTATCACATATGGGAGATAAAATATCATCAGAGCAAATTTTCTCCTCTAAAGCTGGGGAACTAAAAATATCATGCTTATCAAAACCAGCTTCCCCAAGCTTAGACTTATCTATAGAATTAGCAATAACGATGTTAAAAGAATTCATACTAACAACATTGCTATTAGCATGCAAATAAAGCTCCAAAGGTTTTTCAATTTTCTATTCAAACACTTCATATCCTAACTAAGGAAGAATACTATAAAACTCTTTATTTTCCATTAAGCCTAAATAGTGAAAATAAAAACAAGAAACAAAATATATAATTGCAGAATCTAAAGGAAATACCTTCGAGCACCCACACACGAGGATGTGAGTACATTTTACCTTACCTCCCCGGCAATGGTGCCAGAAAAGATCTTGATATCAACGCATGCATCTGTTCTTCTAGACAGTGTTGGGCCTCCAAGTGCAGAGGTTTGTAGAACAGCAGCTAGTTTCCCTTAAGTGGATCACCCAAAGTTTATCGAACTCAGGGAGGAAGAGGTCAAAGCTACCCCTCTCAAGCTGTAACATCCCAAGATTTTATCAAATTTTGGGGGAATTTTTTTTTGCTTTTATTTGGAAGGTGTTGATTGAAATTTCACAAGGATTTAAAACTTTTGAGTTTATTTATAAACTTTACTTCAAAAACCTTTTCAAACTCCCTATCTTTCATGCTGAACTCCTATGAGAAAAACCAAATACCAAAATATTATTTTTCTTGCTTTTATTCAACTTTATGCAAACCTGCTTGCAGAGAAATGAGTTACAAAAGTATTTATAAAGATTGTTTTGCAAACCTATGATTGAGTGTGAATCTCAACTATTATTTTATAAAATACTATTTTCCTATTTTCTTTAAAAGAATTATTTTCAAACCCTAATTCTATTTCTTTTATGCAAGCAAACCCCTTGCTATGTTTATAAAGATATATTCAAAATTAGCTTTTTTCTTGAAAACATGTTTATTACTACCCTAGTTTGCTCCTCTGAATTTTAGTTTTCTTCAAAATTAGCTTTTGGTTTGAAGTCATTTGGATTCAATATGCAAAATCTACAAAAGATAAAAAGAAAACAGAAACAAAAAAAGAGAACTGACCCAGTTGGGCCGACTCAGCCCAACTAGACCGACCAGCCCAGCCCGACTAAGCGAGCGCTCGGTCGTCTTCCTTGTTTCCTCGTTCACCTCCAGGAACTTATGTTCATGGCAGTTAATTCTTCTCCTTCTCCTCCCATCAAATATAACGACCGTTTCTTCTCGGCTTCAACACGAAATTTATTGGAAATTCAATGGAGTAACCGTTCAGAGAATTAACTTCCAATTTTATGGTCTTAATTGCCCAAACCAAACCGACGCCCCGAATGCCACCCGTCGGCATTCACCTCCCGATCTCCCGCCTCGGTCCATTCCAAGACAAACGGAGAGAAGCAACATGTGCCCCTTGTTCATCTCCTCCACTTTGATTCACAAAGTTTCTTCAAAGGATGACTGTATCTCCCTTACCCTCGATGTCTAAATTCAGATCTTGTGTTGTTCCTCGCTACGGTACGTCATCTCCGGCCCTCCTTAACTCATTTCCTCTTAACAGTAGACTCCCCTTATCATTGCCTACCTCCAGGACATGATCTTATATCATATTGGTGAAGTTGGCCGCGCCGCTCGACACCGTTGCATCTCCATCCGCTTATTTCCAGCGTTAGGAGGCTTACCAGGGCTCAAAAAGGTGTCCACCATGTTCTCTTCAACATCCTCTATGCCATCCGCTACTTCATAATCATCGGAGACCTCAACAACGTCGGACAACCAAGCAACCGCCGCCGTGGACGCGTTTACGGCGACCTTTCCGGTGAGCTATTCCGGTGAACTATTTTGGTCCATTAGATCTGCATCTAAAGGTCACAAATAGATCACTTAAACGAAGGGGTATCCTCCAGCAGGGTAGCGCCACGTGTCAAATCTTATTGTATTTTCGGAATTCTTGGACAGATTAGTGTAGAAACTTAGAAAATTCATATCTTTCATTTCATAAGTCCAAAAATAACAAATGATATACCGTTGGTGTGGGGACCCCGGTTTACCACCCGGAATTCCCATTATGCATACAACTCACGATCCCAGGATCAGTATGTCGTGAGTCCACATAACCGAGCTGATATCAAAGTTACATCATCCATTACAGTGCCGAATATAAAGTCTTACAATTGGTCACACGACCAAGACTGATAATGCCACGCAAGGCAAATTTACAAACTAAGCAGCGGATACCAAGTAGCGTTGATGACCCACGTCATGCCTACTACCCTACAGGCAACTGATTGGGAGACGTTCCTAGTTCGCACCGGCGTCATCGCAACCATCGTTACCTTCCAAGAATTCTTCTCCATAATCTGGCCAAGTTAATAGCCAGGGACAAAGCCATGAGTACATTTGAATTGTACTCGCAAACCATCTAAAGGGGAGAGAACAAATATGCAGTTTGGCTGTAGCAAGGAGAAAGGCTCTAATCTAGTTTTTCCTATCTAGTCAATTTTCTCGTGTCGATATAGCATGTCATACGACATCTCTATATCCTTATTAAAGAAGAGTTTTTGGTAAAGCATCTTTAGAAAAGCTCTAGGAAAGGGGGAACTCATTATTAAGAGAAGAGCCGGGGTCAATCAAACATGACCACCATTCTTATCAATCTCGGTCAATCGCACATGACCATCTCCAACCTTCGGCAGTACCCTGCAAGTACTCCGAACCACCTCTGTGCCACGACAGTACCCTACGAGTACTCCGAACTGGCACCAATTTCCTTCTTTCCCGAAAACACTTTTTATAAAACCAAAACTTGACATTGGGTTAGGCAACAGCCAGTTCAACCGTCCATATCCGAGGACTCGGCTATTCGAATAGTTTTACACTCTGCAGAGGTTGTACACTTTACCCACACCATCCGATAAATCCGCCGGGATACCACCACGGACCGTCATACACAAGTATGCGGAGTTCGGATAATCGATCATAGCCTTCCATCTATCCACCTTAATACGGGCGCCTACCCTGTGGAGTATACATCCCCGGCAAACCCTAGCCATCTACCTCTGCCGAGCGTAGTTCCAGTGCCACGGCGGGAGAAACCCAAGTGTCTTCCGGACGGGTAGCCTATTGGTGGGCCCGCTACACTATTGCCCACCACTTGCGACAACCCGGATTCCGGGGTCCTCCAGACCCTTATATAGTGCGAGGCTCCCCGCACTAAGGCAGATAAACTTCGAACTAAGCCCCGTCCCATACCGGGGTAATGTGGTTGCACGGATTAAATTGCCCCAGGTGAGTACATAATCACCAATGTCTTTTCTTTTAAAACCACAACTCCTTTTTTTCTCCAAGTCCAACTTTATTTGTCCAAATCCATTTTTTTGAAAACATGTCAGTGGAGTAGATACTACTCCAAGGTTTTCGAAAGCATTTTCGAAATTTTCTTTGAGTGTTCCCATCCTAGAGTTTTAGCTCCACTAGAAAGTTTATCAAAGGCATTGTTGCTAACCAACAAGCCACTACTTCAGGGGTATTGGAATATGTAGCAAAGGGGGTCATCTCGATGGATGATAACAACTTGACTCGCGGAGCTTGAGTCAACAAATAATTGCTATAGGGACTATAGCAACATAAATCAATGCACTGTAATAAAATTAGAAGGAGACATGCAAATGTGTAATTAGGGTTCAGATATGCATCAAGTTAGATGGCTTGCCTTAGTAGCTTGTCCCTGGTCTTCTTCTTGATAATCAAAGATTTCTCCCTCCTCGGTACACTCCTCGTTCGATTCTATCGCCGGAAAAATAAAAGCACACAATAAGCACACATGCATACACAAGTCACAAGCATTTCAGCACTCATACCATCTTATCAAAGAGTATCAGAGGCAAACAAGTTTAGAAAACAAACAAAGTTTTAAAGGTTCTTAATTAACAAGTTAAGCCTACTAGATACTAGGGTTTCTTAAGTTGATGTGAACACCACCACTTAGCAATCAATTCAAGCATGCAGGCATACCATGGATCAAACAACACACCTATCAACCTTGCAGGTTGACAACACTCTTGAGAAGCTATCAAAGTTGGATTCACTGAAAAACAAAGTGTGGTTTATTTCCTATGAATTAAACAATAGAGATTATAACTAGATTACCAAAATAAATCTCAGATATTCTCTGAGTGTCAAAAAAATGTGAGCAAAAGTGTTCTGGAAAGCACTTCCAGAACACAATCCAAAGAAATTGGATTCAAACTAAAAATCCTAATCTATTGCAGATGGTAATTTATCTAAAACTAATTGCACAAATAGCCATATTAATTACTACTGCAAGGATATAGATCCTAAAATGCAAAAACCAGTGGGACATGCAAGTTAACACATCTGGTTACTACTGAAAATTGGAACCACATCATTTCAGTACATAAAACTCAATATCTGAACTATTGCTTGAAAGGTGACCTATTTAGCTACACAAAATAGCATTTTATCTACATTAACCCTACAGGTATGAGACCAGTGCCATTTGAAAGATATCTGAACAAGCTACTCATAGGAGTTTGAATCACCCAAAAAGGACTTGTACTTATTTTTCTACAATTTTTACAACTTCACAGCCACTAGAATAATCACAGAGTAGTAATGCTAAAAAAAATTGTCTGCGGGCCGGATCTGAGCGGATCTACACCAGGCCAGCCCACTTAGCTACAGACTATAAATGGAACCTTGACTGAAAAAAAAAGTGATGCTTTAAAATTCGTGCTACAGGAAAACCAACCCATGCACGATGCCTGCTCGCAGTACTCGATGGAGTCGGCGAGGGAAGGGCGGGGGCTCACCGTGGGTAGCAGAGGCGACACGGGGGATGGTGGGGTGTCGAGCAAAAGGGGTCTGCATGGTCGTCTCCGACGCTCAGGTGGGCTCCGGTCGACGGTGAGGTCGAGGGAGAGCGCGGCGCCGGTGACATGAAGTCACGGATGAGGTCGACGACGGCGACCTTCCGGCGGCTACTGGGCATGGAAATAGGTGAGTTAGATTGACAAGAAACTTCAGAGACGGAAATAACAGAGAGCAAGGGTAGAGAGGGGCGCGCGGCGGCCTCATCGGAGATGAGCAACCGTGACGAGGATGAGCTCCTGCTCGCTTCCTCGCCAGACCGAAAATAGCAGGAAGCGGGGATTCGCCCAAGGGGTATTCTGAGAGTGAGAGGAGTGCTAGGGGAGCGGTGAGGATAGAAGAGAGGGTCGGCTCCTTTAAGGCTGGGGGCGATGGTGCCATACTGCCGTGGATGGAGAGCACGAGAGGGTCGTGGGTCAGGGTAGCGCGAACGCGATTGGGCAACTAGGCGGTGGCATCGGGGACGGCATCAAGAGGTGGATCCGGTGCGGCCAGACATAAGGAAAATAGTGTGCTGAGCTTGCCGGGACGAGGTGGTGTCTATGTGTGCAAGAAGGTGTTTGATCACGTTTGTACCGTCTTGGGTGCACGTGAGAGGCATCGAGGTAGTCCGGCGTGTTTCTGGACTGTTGATCTATGCTAAAGCCGGTTAGCATGGCCTGGTTTGCCCGGGAGAAGCGGGAACGGATCGGCGTCCTACGACCATGGTGGTCACGGGATGTCGAGCACGGCAGAGTCGGTTCGGAGCTGCGCCTCGCCTCGGGAGCATGCGCATGGCAGGGAGGAGAGACAGGACGTCTCAGTGGCGCAGCCTCGGGAGCAGGCGAGCTCGGTCTCTTCCTGCCCAAGATCGGGTGGTGACCGGAAGGGAGATAGAAGAAGACGGTGATGCAGTTGATCTACTCATTGCCTCTGATGCGTGGGGTCTTGGTGATGAGCTGGAGAGAGTCTGGGCGCTGGTTGGGGGTCGAAGAGAGGGTGGAGTGAGAGAGAGAGTTGAGCCAAATCTTAGCAAGATTTGCTTCGGGCATCTCCAAATGGGTATGTCCAAAAGGTGCACTGTAGCAGTGCGTGGAAGGATGACCAAGATAGAGAGAGAGGACGCTGGAGTTGTTAGCATAGATGCTATGCCATGATCACATGATTTAGAGAAAGATTGGTAGGAGATTGGAGGTAAACCTGGTTGATCAAGTTTGGGATTGGAGTTTGATAAAGAAATAATTGCAAGCAAGTGTGTGTCTTGATAGATCTCAGTGGTTTGATATGATGTAGGGAAGATCATTGACGAGCATTGGAAATTTGATGAAATTGATTTGATCACAAACTATGAATATGTCCATAACTTGGTGAAATTTGATTTGAAGTAGCTTTGAAATTTTTGAAAATATAATGCGAGATTTTGAGTTTAAAAAAAGGTTCTACTTGCAAAACAACGTTTGTAGGATTTTCTCAAAATTATTTGATGAAATAAAGTGCACGAAATGGCATAGTTGCCACTCCTATGCATTTTTGGGATTGATCACATAAAATAAGGGAATTATGATAGGAATTGTTTTTGATTGGGTAATGAGTGATATATTACATATTCCACATTCAGCACATTTATTTAAGAAAGTTTATGAATTTATTAGCTAAAAACTTTGAAATAGATGTGTAGAGGAGATGGAGAGGATGAGGTTCAGAGTTTTTGGAATGATGGGAGAGATCTCCATTTAATTTGAGTGGGGTTCATTGATCTTGGAAAGATGGTAGAAGTAGATAGCAAGATATATGATGCAAGACATCCTGAAATTTATTTGAGAACTTCTTGGTGATTTTGAGATGAGGTGTGGCGCATAACCAAATAGGTGAGATCTTTACTTTGATTAGTTTGCACCAAAAAGTTGGTTATGGCCAGGTGGGGTTTTTGAAAGAAATAGCCTCAAATACTTTTATAAACCTTGGGTAATATCCCCATAATTTTCAGAGACAAGAATAACACCAAGGAGGTATTCTTCCCATCTCTGTTGTTTTTTGAATATAAGATAAGTAGTTGTAAAAATACTTTTATAAGGTATATTTGTAAAAATAAGATGAGTCCTCATAAAGAGTGAACCTCATTTCTAATTTTTGATAAACCTGGGTTTTGAAAATAAATACTCCTTCCACAAGGAATAGAGTTTTTGGGTTTATGGAGAGGAAAACAACAAAGTATATTTTATTTAGAAAATATACTAAAAATAGTTTATAAGAATATCCCCATCGGCCATTATATACTTTGATGGGTTTTAGATAGGTTAGGCCACAGGCCTACCTATAGATCATAGCTACATACAAGCAACTCAAATAAAGTCAACATTAGTCTCACAAGGTCAACTCAACACATAGCCAAATAGTAGCAACTAATCTAGCATCACTAGAAACAATGGCTGGAAGTGCTCAATAATGATCATGCCATGGTGAAGTTGAAAGTAGTTCCAAAGAAAGGAGTAAATCTTGGTAATTCTTTTCGAAAACAAATGGAGACATAAACATCAAGGTGTTTGAAAAACCACTTGCCAAAGGTTTATAAAATAATCATTTATAAAATAGTGAGTCCACAACACTATGTCTCTATAGTTTTATAAATACTTAGTTTTGGTAAAGCTCTTGTTTAAAATAGGTCTTGGCTCCTGTTTTGGGAAATTAAAATCTTTTGAAATATGGGAGGTGCCAAGATACTTTGTTTGGAGAAGAAGGAAAAAAAAGTACTAGTAGAACAAAAATATGGCATGATCACAAGAACACAAAGATTGACTTGGTCCACAAACTTATTCAGCAAACAACTCTCTTACAAACATGATACACAACAATCAAGGCAAACATGCGTGAAACATAAGTTTATTTGGTTAGTTGTAAAAAGTTTTTGTTGGCCCCCATTTTTGCCTCACTTAACAGTACTTAAACTTGGTTGCAAAAGTTGGGGTGTTACAGTTGGAATCCTTAGAACATCTAGAATTTAGTAGTACAATAATATCTTATATTTTATGGGTCCAATTTGAAACTATTTTCAAATTGGAATCAAACCTTCTGTTAGCTTGTTTAATTCATATCTTTAGAACCAAGTGTCCAAAAATTATAAATTTGTAGCCTCTAGAATCCTCTCCACATGTAGAACATCATAGGATCAAGAAAATCCAAATTTTATACGTGCACACACTTAGTGCAATTAAATCTATCCAAATCACTAATATGACCATATCTTGAGTTCTAAAACTTATTTTAGAATGATTCCAATTGCAGTAGCTTTGTTTTACTGCAAGCTATCCAGTAGCATCACTCCCATAATTTCTTGAACCACATCACAATTATTCAAATTCTAATATGAGAATTTGAGTAGTTCCTATATAAATAAATTCTATTCCTATTTCAATTAGTGATTCCTTCTACCTTAGAAAACCCTATGATCATACCTAGCTATCAAATATCATCTTGAGATCACTTTGATCCAATGTCATATCTATCTAAACAACATCTTGATCAAGATCATATCTACTTAGACCTATGTTGTATAGTACCCACTTATTCAAATTACAAATATGTCATTTGAGTAAAGTGTGATACTTTCAATCTTAGTTTCTACCTTTGCTACTATGGTATTGATCAAATCAACATCATAGTACTTAACCCAATCCCATTTACTCATTAGGAACCTTAAGCCATGTTTTCAAACATCATCTATACATATCCATTACCTATAGCCATTTATTTATGTCTACTCAATCTTAGCCTTGCATTGAACTATTCAATTTGCATTTGAGTAAATTGAGTACTTCAATGTTATACGAACCCTAGCCTAAGCTTAAGTGTAATATATACTATTTAAGAATAATTGTTATCACACTTATTCAATAGTATTGCTATTGCACTATTTTGTTTCTTATGTGATTTACCCACATGAGATAGTCCAAGATTCAATATGCTTTGATAAAGCATAAAGATCTCACTCATCATATTTTGTCTAATTCATATATATTCAAATTGCAATTGTGCTACTTGAGTAGAATATGAATTCATATCAAACCTAGATTTTGTTAACATGGAGCTAGTATAACCCATACCGTAGTATGTGTTATACACCATGTTGAACAATGAACCATTTGAGCCATGTCCCCAAATATCAATCATTCATACCCAATCCAATGCCTACTTAGCTTTGTTCATATGTATTGAACTATTCAACTTGCAAATGTGCTAATTGAGTAGTTCAAGAATTCTTAAAACCTAGCCTAGTTTCCAAGTGCAATAGATACTATTCAAGGGTAATTGTTGTCACATTTACTCAACTAGCCGGGTGGCCCGCGCATTTGCGCGGTTAGATTTTGTACATATATTGGTACATATCTGATATTTGATACTACTCAACATTTGGCTATGCTATCAACTATTATTTGATTTAGTAATTATTGTTGCTAGGTAATTATTAACAGAAATTCAAGACATATTATGGAAAATTGTACAAAATGCGCATCTTAAAGATTATGATTGTATTAATTTTGGTTTAAATTTTTACATTGGATGTGTTGGGTTGTTTCTAAGAACATTTTTTTCTTGTGAAAATAGTAGACTAATGGTGTAAAGATCTTCATCCGCCATTTACATCTAAGATGTTCTCTCCTTATTCATTATTTATATTGTCTATCTTTCCACAAATTATCTTGAAATCACTATACATGTGTAGTTAGGAAAAATGGCTCATACTTATATAGTGTGTTGTCTTCCTCAAGCATCGACAGATGCATAGTATTTTTGTATTTAGTACTGAACTATTATGCATGTGTATACCTGCACGTATGGTAATCTTAACTCATAGTCTTGCCTTTGTCGCTTGCTTTCTAATGAAATTAATTGTTACTCCCTCCGATCAGAAATAACTGTCGGACACTTAGTACAAACTTTATACTAAGCTAGTACAAAATTGCCGACAGTTATTTCCAATCTGAGGGAGTACTTTACAGTCATAGCTTATTATCAAAATATTATCGCTTTCTCAATGTCACCATATCATGTGTTTTCTTATTGTACCCGTGTTTTTGTTGTATTGACTTATATTTTACATATCTAAAACATCTCATTGAGTACCAGTTCCTTACTTTGTTGCTTCGGTCATATAGTGTTTTACCACGACACTGGTGTTCTTCCCTAAAAATGCACGACATATTCAAATACACATATAAAACACAATGTCATCTGACTTTTTTGTTCATCCTACATGATATCATGCATGCCTTGGACACGTTCTTTATATGTACCTTCCATCTGTCGTCTCAGTCTATTTGGTTTGACCTATTTCCTAGGCATTTGAACCTAAAAATTGCATTGGGGAAGACATATTTATTCATGTCGTGAGATTGTCAGGCAAGAGATCTCTTCTCCTAATCGTTAAGGATCATATACACGTTATTTTATTTTCTTTTCTGATAAGGTCGTTCTTTTCTTTTAAAGTGACAGATCAAAGAGTATTTTGTTTTCGGAAGTGAGTGTAGCTGATTTAGTTGGAGGGAGAGATCTACGTACTGCTATGTTTTTCAGCATATTTACATTTGTCACACGCTTATATTTGGCATATACGTAGAAGAAAGCTTATCAATGCGGTTCTGTTGTCTGTGCTCACCTTAGCTAATATGCAATTTATTTAATTTGCATTATGGAAGCAGATTTAAGGCACATACCAATTTGATCTGTCGTCGGCCTCTCCTTTCCTCGTGATCCAGTGCTTCTCGCCTGCATATATTAGGTTAACATATTAGCTCAAGTTTATGTTGTTCTTCACGAAAGCATAGCACTATCGCAAGGAAGTCTTTCCTCAATGCTTTGATTAGTGTTTTTCTTCTGCCGATCATAGCTCCTGCGTCTGGCAGGTGGGAGACGAGTCATATGCACTGTTATTTTTGTAGAAAACGATCAACGCAGTAATCATATATCTCTTGCTGTTGATGTTGTCACGATCGCTCTTCTTCGTACTCACATTGATGCTGATTCTATTTGGCTGCGACGGGCGTTGATGCGTTTACAACCACTGCAGGCTTACATCGTTCGGTCGAGTGCTCCTGGCCGACGGCCTTCTCTCACGTGCCTGCCGCGAGCCTATGACGGGAGATCGGCGATCTCCATCTCGTTGGCGCTTTGACGGCGTTGCTGTTATCCTTCTTCCAATCTGTTGGACGCGCTGACATGGCCGGTCCGTATTGACTGCGGTGATTTCGAATCATGAGTCAGTCCGTGTTCAGCAGCGTGCTTGCAATGTGTTGTATCGTGGTCTCCATTGATGTAGTTTTCGATAAATTGACTTGCCCGTGGAGCTTAGCCGCTGTGGATTCGTGTCTGCGTGCTGGTTTGAACCATGGAAATCCATCGGGCAATGCTTTAGTATATCCTTGTATGTGCACAGATATCCGGACCAATTATTAGGGGAAGTCCATCAATTAGAGTCCAGCTTTGTATAAGTTTCCTATGAAGATTGCAAACGTACGTGCCATGGAGTCCAATACGTCTCATTGGAGATTGCAAACGCGCGTGCCGATGTTGGTAAATCTGAGCCATTGAGATATTTTAACTTCAAGACGATCAATCTACACCGTTAGTTGTTAGTTGTTTTAATAATATAATAGATAGTGTTGTAGTTGCACAAATTGACTCTTGTGTAATTTATTACACATGAGCTATCCCTAAAACTATTATATGCTTAGATAAAGCATAAAAACTTTATCAATTATTTTGCCTAGTCCAATTATCTCTCCAATCACATTGATCTTCCCCAACTAAGCTCTCAAATCCATATCTCACAATTCATTTTTCCTTTGCCATAACTTTCTATCATAACATCTCAATTGTTAAACAAACACCTTTTAATTGTTTGATTTGTTTGATTGTGTTTGTATGGATTGTTTATGGTATGCTATTTTTTGTGTTATAGTTTGTGCGAAGAGCTACGTGCTTAGTTGAGAGAAGTGGAACGTTGTGATCTTCAAAATGGCAAGTGACACACATGCCCCTTACCCATTTTACTTATGCATTAGTGTATTCACCTCTTGTAGTATGCATGATAGGTGATTTTATTCAACTGTTTTATCAAATGCTTAGATCCTAGTAGTGTGTAGCTATCCCTTAAAACCCCACCTGCTAGGATGCTAAATACTTTGAAAAATATTGATGCCATGCTTGATCACTTGTTAAAAGTGTTTTGTGAACAAATTAATAACTTCAACTAAAATGAAACACCTGGGTGGATTGGTTTGATGATGGAGGCGATGTTGAGTGGTGACCTGGGGCTACACATTGTGTAGTTGCTGCTTGGGCGTTCAGTTGTGGTTTGCCACCCAGGAACAAAGAGATGGCTATGTCTTCCATGCTTAGTGTACTTCCAGTGCAGCCTTATGACATTATGGGCTCTGTCTTGACTGATTAGATGTGGGAGTGCAACTTGTCGGCAAGAAGATGGTGGTAGCTTGTAACAACCCAAATTTTTGGGAAATAGAAATAAATGGATTTATTAAAATCCCAAATTTTGGAGCCAACAAAAACTTTTATTGTGCATATAAGATTAATTTCTTGCCTTTTCGAAACTTCTGAATTTGAGCATTTGCTCCCATGCTTCAAATAAAAAGAGAATGGGAAGGGTTTTTAAAACAAATAATTATACATGTAAAATGTTTTTGTGAAATAGAAAGAGTTTTCTAACTATTAAAGTTTGTGCATGGTTGCGTGCTAAACCCATTTGGGTCATTTGCCAAACCAAAATTAAGTCAAGCAATCACAAACAAATAGAAAAGAATCAAATACTATAAAGTGTGAAACAAAAATCAACTTGGAACTCTATTTAATATTCTACCAAAGTTTGAATTCAAATAAGAGGTCATTTCCCAACTCCATGACATCTACAAGAAAACTAACACCTTTGGACCAAGATTTAAACCTTCTGCACTTCATATTTCATGTATGCATAGAGTTTTAATATAGGTCTTTTATGATTTCATGTGGGTTTTAATTTATGGTGCAATGATTAGTTAATTCAAACTTAACCAATAGAAGCATTAGAGAAGAACCACAAAGATCAAAGGAACCAGAAGCAAGAGAAATAAAGAAAAAGAGAAGAAAAGATGATCTAGAAAAAGTTAACCACTACCCTACTTTGGACACTTATATTAAGAAATCTGTAACTCAAGTAAGGGTGTGGCCAGTTAGTTGAGCTTGACCAGGCTGCATACTAACTTGACCAAGAAGTTTCAAACCAAAATTCAAATTAGAACCTAACCCAAACATCAGCCAAACTTTGAATCTGAAACAGTGACAATACCCAAGTTTGAAATATAAATTTTTGCAAAACTTGTTATTTCTTCATAACAAAAATATTTCTGGAATCCCTATCCAATATAATGACCAACCCAATTGGAAATTTTCAAAAATTCAAATTTTGATTTCATGCGGACATTGTATCGAACACGTGGTGGGCGAAATCCAGGGAAAATCGGTTCTACTGTGGCCAACGCTGTTCACCCCTGCCCAAACCCTGTAGCCATGCTTGGGGACATCTCTTGGTCGAGCCCCAGCATCCCCTGCCCCGACCACGGCCGTGAGGCAAGGAAGAACAGAGGAGAACCACCGCCCGGACCCCTCACTTGCTCCCTCTGAACCAGACCACCCCGCAGCCCGTGAGCGCGCCAGCAGCACCCCACAGCACACTGCAGCCCTCCGCCGAAAGCACCGACCGCCGCGTTCCTCCGTCAGCCGACACCGGCCGCGCTCTCTCCGCAGATCCACTCGCCCCGTGCTCCCTCTCCCGTCTATATAAAGCCGCCATTCTTCTCTGAAAAGATTCCCCTCACCTCCCTCTACCTCCTAGACAAGGTCCCGTCGCCCCTCGCTTCCTCCGACGAGCTCGCCGGAGCAAGCCGCTCCGCAGAGCACCTCCCGTTCCCGGCGTTCCAGCAGCTCCCTCGAGCTTCCGGCTGGACAAGGTGGAAGAGGAGAAGCTCCTCCGCCGCCTAGACAACCTCGCCGCCGCTCCCCATCGCCGCAGGTGAGATCCCCGTCGCCACCCTACTCCCAGTAACTCGCTCTCGTTTACGTTCCTGTAGCACGAGGAAGAAGAAGCCCGATACCTGTTCGTGTTTAAGTTCTGACCGGTGGGGCCCCTTGGCAGGCCGGCTCCCTATTTTTTTTTCCCTGCTCACCCGGCCAGCTTAGCCTAGTGGGCCGGCCCAGTAAGATCTGCGTGTCCGGCCCGGATAGAAAAAAAAGGGGCTAAATCGATATTTTCCGATTTCTGAAAAACGCATTCAGATGCTTGAGTATATTTAGTTTTCCCGGAGATCTACCGATCCAAATCTAGCAAATAAAAATGTTCTGGAAACCTTAGAACATAAGCTATCCAATAAAAGTGGTTTCAACACAATTAGATCTACAGATTGGTTGCAGTAAAAATAACAAAACAGGAGCTTTTTCACCTTAGAAAATTCATATCAATTCGAATAAAATTCCTAAAAATATAAATCCAACTTTGAAAATTCACAATTAGTGATACCCATCTGTCTATACCATTAGATCTCATTTTTAAACCTTTTAAATCAAATGCTATTTACCCATATGGTTAAATAGGCATTTGCCATATAGGATTTTATTAAACTCAAACCTATAATTGGAATTTTGATGGAGCTCTTATATATTGTTATACCACCTTTCCAATTATCTATCTGTAGGTTGATCTTAGTCCATGTGATCTGGTAGAAGGTATTTGGAGAATTAATACTACATAGTAGTAATTAGAAACTCAAACTTGCACACCTATCTCAAAATATGGAAATGATATGAAACCAATTCGAATCAACCACATTTCTAAATATTGATCTTTGATCCCATTCAACTAGGATCCATAAACTCTACTTGTAAGATTCAAACTTGATCACTAAATCTTTGCAAACTAGAAATGGCTTCAATAAAAGAAACATACTCCAAATCCTATGGAGCCTCTTTAGTTGAACCATAATCTTGAATATATACTAGTAGTATATGAACTTTGGTCAATAAGAACTTGCAGGAGATATTTTTATAATCCAAAATAAATAAACCCTACTTAGGTACAACAACTCAATCATCTCATCCATCGGAACTCAATTATCATCGAAACCACTCTCCATAGACTTCCTAGATCACTTCCCTTACCCAAGTATGTGTATTTGAGTAAATAGATGTTGTTTGTGAATTGTGTGGTGATTGTATGCTTATTTGCTTTCCAACGATTAGACGACAACGAGAGTAAGGAGAATGGATCCCGAAGTCAACCAAGCAATGGTGATGGAGACTACACAACCCGAGATGAAGATGAAGAAGCCTATGACATTGCCAAGCCAGGCAAGCCATCTTTTGATCATACCATTACCCAGTTTTATAATGCATGTTTACTTGCTTTTAAATAAAAATGCATGCTACAATGATTGTTACCAAGATGCAAATAAGTAGTGATGTCTTTCTTGACAAGTGCATCCAACCCTTTTTGTGGATGACATCAAGGGCATCAAACCTAGCCTACCTTTGAGAAACCCTTTCCTTAGTGGATGCTAAGTAGCGCATCAAGCTAAGTCTATCCAATATACCTACCTAGATCCTTGTGCCCTCATGAGGATCATGCTTGAGCTGAAGGCATTCATGGAAAATGACTAGGTGGGAACCCCAATGGAGATCATGAAGATTTTGAAATGAAAACCTTGGAAAGGGGCAACCTTGCCCAAGGATGATTTTTTTTAAATACAAACCTTGGAGATGGGCAACCTTCCCAAGGGTGACTTTGAAAACTATTTACAAAATGGTGACATGGTGAAGGTGACATGAAGGTTTGACAAAAATGATAAATGAGTGAAGTACCACTGGACCAATCATACAGTGCGACCACATTATCCTGGTATGGGACAGGGCTTAGTGGAGTACTTGTGTCTCCTTAGTGTAGACCCTATAAAATGTAAATGGAAGTCCGACCAGGGACTCCTCTTCCAGGGCACCCTATGGCTACGGCCTAGGTTCGCCTTGTCCTCCTTTTTAGGTGGTTGGGGTACAAGCCGAAGAGCCCTCATTGAAAATGGACTACCGGGTGTGGGACCCTACCTCGGTTAGTGGCATTCCGGTGGGTCAAGCGGCTGGGAACTTTGCACACTCTGGACAGCTTCTTGGACTCCGGTGTTGAGGGGTACATCTCTAGGCGGTAGTGTTTATGCTAAGGCGGGCAGGTGAAACATTAATGGTCGGCTGCTTGTCGTGGCATATGTCGTTATGCGGGGAAGTTGCCCACACGATGAGTAGTCGGATGGTGTGGGTAAAGTGTACAACCTCTGCAGAGTGTAAAACTATTCGAATAGCCGCGTCCGCGGTCATGGACGGTTGGATTGGCGCTGCTTGGCCGTTATCAAGTTTTACTTTGAAAATGCTTGAGAAAGGTGACTTGACAATGAATTGTGATGGCCATGAAGGTGACTTGGTGAACAACAGAATTGACATTTGGGGGATTCCATCTAGAGATTTATAAAGAGCTAAATGTTTTCTTACCATTCTAGATAAAAGGATCTTTGAAAGGAAATTCTGCTTTATGCAAATGAACCTAGAGCTTAGACCACTATATGAACTATGCATTCTCTATTCTTTTATTTATAAGATGGTTTGCGAGTGCATGCAATGTACTCACGGCTCTGTCCCTGGCTATTAACTTGGCCAGACTTGAAGGAGAGAAATCAAGAAGGAAGGAATCGTTGACGACTTTGCGAATTAGGCTCGTTTCCTACTGTCTGCTTTGCCTGTGCGGTTGAAGCTTGACAATATGGACCCAAAGTGTTATTCCGCTGCATATTGATGTATTGTAAGGTTTGGTCTGCACGACCACCTATGTAATCCCTTTTATTTACTATTAATGTCTATGACTGTGATATCAACTACGTTATGTAAATCACAACAATGATTCTGGGATTGTGATGGATTACATAACGGGCACTTCGAATTTGTTATCAAATTTGAGGTCGTCACAAGTTGGTATCAGAGCCTAGGCTGACTCTAGGAAACCCTAGTTAGTATGGTCGTTAGAAAATGATATCTCTGATATCACAAGTTTGGTATCAGGACTATCATGACCTTAGGAGACCTTAGTTAGCATGGTCGTTAGCTAAGAAAGTGATATGTTGACAAAACCTTATTTCTACAAAAGAAATTTATTTGCTTTGGTATCCAAAGCCAACTTATACTCTCATCTTATTCACTTCAAATATCTTACACTCTCAACTTATACTCTCAAGAGATTTTGACAAAGAATTTATTTACCTCTTTGATTACAAAGTCTTTTCAAAGATTTGATTTACTCTATTTCTCATCTACTTCAAATATATACTATGGACGATATACCAACCTAAGACCGAAGGACTTTTTGAATAAAAAAATGAGGGACTCAATATTTTTCAAGGCTTCAACCTTGGATGTCAACTACGACTGCTACCATCGAAAGTGAGTCTCTTCACCTGATCCAGAAATCTTCCAACAAGAGTCAACCCTGTGAGACAAAGACTTCAAGAGCAAAGAAAGATTGATCAAAAATAATGAAGACCCAGCAAACCTTTTGACCCATAGGATTTGTAGGAAATGCTCAGTTGATTTCATTGAGCTGCCCTTACCTCACGATTATTAAGTGTGCTTAGTGCCTTGTGTGTTTGAATGATTGATTTGTTTTGAGGTGTGTTGCTCATATGCCATCCGGCAACCTGTAGCAACCCCTTTGAAAACTTGTTTGCTCAAAAATGTTTTTGGTCTTTCTGGCCCAACATAAACTCTGAAAAATACCAACCCCATGTGAGAAACATTTTGAAAACTTTCCCTGTCATCTACGAACCGTAATCGAAAAACCCAGTACTATTGAAGATAACCTCAACATCTGCATGAGAAGGAAGAAACCTTTCCGGAATACCCCGAAGCAACTCTTACAACCTGAAGGCACGAAGAGAAGAAAATCAACCATCACGAACCAGCAGTATACCCCCGAAGTTGCTCCCAGTTACAAAGTAGTATGAACAAGTTGGATCAAGATTTTGGAACACAAGTCATCAAGAAGCCGGAGCCACCTTAGTTTCATACTAGTAGTCTTGTTTTATCTCTTTGTGAAACCAGACCTATAATCCACAAGACCTTGTTTTATGAAGTTCTATGGTTTAAACCGAGAAGATTTTTGTTTTTGAAAGTGTGATTGTGTGTTGACATTGCTGGGTGATTGGTGAAGATGTGTTTTTGGCCCGTATGGCCTTATCACATTTTGGGTGTACCCAATCTTTATAGGAATCAATATACCCTACATCTCTTATCTGTTAATCTCATCTCCCAATCTATCTCAATCTTAACTTGTGAATCTCGGGACGAGATTCTTTTTAAGGGGGGAAGATTGTAACAACCCAAAATTTTGGGAAATAGAAATAAATGGATTTATTAAAATCCCAAATTTTGGAGCCAACAAAAACTTTTATTGTGCATATAAGATTAATTTCTTGCCTTTTCGAAACTTCTGAATTTGAGCATTTGCTCCCATGCTTCAAATAAAAAGAGAATGGGAAGGGTTTTTAAAACAAATAATTATACATGTAAAATGTTTTTGTGAAATAGAAAGAGTTTTCTAACTATTAAAGTTTGTGCATGGTTGCGTGCTAAACCCATTTGGGTCATTTGCCAAACCAAAATTAAGTCAAGCAATCACAAACAAATAGAAAAGAATCAAATACTATAAAGTGTGAAACAAAAATCAACTTGGAACTCTATTTAATATTCTACCAAAGTTTGAATTCAAATAAGAGGTCATTTCCCAACTCCATGACATCTACAAGAAAACTAACACCTTTGGACCAAGATTTAAACCTTCTGCACTTCATATTTCATGTATGCATAGAGTTTTAATATAGGTCTTTTATGATTTCATGTGGGTTTTAATTTATGGTGCAATGATTAGTTGATTCAAACTTAACCAATAGAAGCATTAGAGAAGAACCACAAAGATCAAAGGAACCAGAAGCAAGAGAAATAAAGAAAAAGAGAAGAAAAGATGATCTAGAAAAAGTTAACCACTACCCTACTTTGGACACTTATATTAAGAAATCTGTAACTCAAGTAAGGGTGTGGTCAGTTAGTTGAGCTTGACCAGGCTGCATACTAACTTGACCAAGAAGTTTCAAACCAAAATTCAAATTAGAACCTAACCCAAACATCAGCCAAACTTTGAATCTGAAACAGTGACAATACCCAAGTTTGAAATATAAATTTTTGCAAAACTTGTTATTTCTTCATAACAAAAATATTTCTGGAATCCCTATCCAATATAATGACCAACCCAATTGGAAATTTTCAAAAATTCAAATTTTGATTTCATGCGGACATTGTATCGAACACGTGGTGGGCGAAATCCAGGGAAAATCGGTTCTACTGTGGCCAACGCTGTTCACCCCTGCCCAAACCCTGTAGCCATGCTTGGGGACATCTCTTGGTCGAGCCCCAGCATCCCCTGCCCCGACCACGGCCGTGAGGCAAGGAAGAACAGAGGAGAACCACCGCCCGGACCCCTCACTTGCTCCCTCTGAACCAGACCACCCCGCAGCCCGTGAGCGCGCCAGCAGCACCCCACAGCACACTGCAGCCCTCCGCCGAAAGCACCGACCGCCGCGTTCCTCCGTCAGCCGACACCGGCCGCGCTCTCTCCGCAGATCCACTCGCCCCGTGCTCCCTCTCCCGTCTATATAAAGCCGCCATTCTTCTCTGAAAAGATTCCCCTCACCTCCCTCTACCTCCTAGACAAGGTCCCGTCGCCCCTCGCTTCCTCCGACGAGCTCGCCGGAGCAAGCCGCTCCGCAGAGCACCTCCCGTTCCCGGCGTTCCAGCAGCTCCCTCGAGCTTCCGGCTGGACAAGGTGGAAGAGGAGAAGCTCCTCCGCCGCCTAGACAACCTCGCCGCCGCTCCCCATCGCCGCAGGTGAGATCCCCGTCGCCACCCTACTCCCAGTAACTCGCTCTCGTTTACGTTCCTGTAGCACGAGGAAGAAGAAGCCCGATACCTGTTCGTGTTTAAGTTCTGACCGGTGGGGCCCCTTGGCAGGCCGGCTCCCTATTTTTTTTTCCCTGCTCACCCGGCCAGCTTAGCCTAGTGGGCCGGCCCAGTAAGATCTGCGTGTCCGGCCCGGATAGAAAAAAAAGGGGCTAAATCGATATTTTCCGATTTCTGAAAAACGCATTCAGATGCTTGAGTATATTTAGTTTTCCCGGAGATCTACCGATCCAAATCTAGCAAATAAAAATGTTCTGGAAACCTTAGAACATAAGCTATCCAATAAAAGTGGTTTCAACACAATTAGATCTACAGATTGGTTGCAGTAAAAATAACAAAACAGGAGCTTTTTCACCTTAGAAAATTCATATCAATTCGAATAAAATTCCTAAAAATATAAATCCAACTTTGAAAATTCACAATTAGTGATACCCATCTGTCTATACCATTAGATCTCATTTTTAAACCTTTTAAATCAAATGCTATTTACCCATATGGTTAAATAGGCATTTGCCATATAGGATTTTATTAAACTCAAACCTATAATTGGAATTTTGATGGAGCTCTTATATATTGTTATACCACCTTTCCAATTATCTATCTGTAGGTTGATCTTAGTCCATGTGATCTGGTAGAAGGTATTTGGAGAATTAATACTACATAGTAGTAATTAGAAACTCAAACTTGCACACCTATCTCAAAATATGGAAATGATATGAAACCAATTCGAATCAACCACATTTCTAAATATTGATCTTTGATCCCATTCAACTAGGATCCATAAACTCTACTTGTAAGATTCAAACTTGATCACTAAATCTTTGCAAACTAGAAATGGCTTCAATAAAAGAAACATACTCCAAATCCTATGGAGCCTCTTTAGTTGAACCATAATCTTGAATATATACTAGTAGTATATGAACTTTGGTCAATAAGAACTTGCAGGAGATATTTTTATAATCCAAAATAAATAAACCCTACTTAGGTACAACAACTCAATCATCTCATCCATCGGAACTCAATTATCATCGAAACCACTCTCCATAGACTTCCTAGATCACTTCCCTTACCCAAGTATGTGTATTTGAGTAAATAGATGTTGTTTGTGAATTGTGTGGTGATTGTATGCTTATTTGCTTTCCAACGATTAGACGACAACGAGAGTAAGGAGAATGGATCCCGAAGTCAACCAAGCAATGGTGATGGAGACTACACAACCCGAGATGAAGATGAAGAAGCCTATGACATTGCCAAGCCAGGCAAGCCATCTTTTGATCATACCATTACCCAGTTTTATAATGCATGTTTACTTGCTTTTAAATAAAAATGCATGCTACAATGATTGTTACCAAGATGCAAATAAGTAGTGATGTCTTTCTTGACAAGTGCATCCAACCCTTTTTGTGGATGACATCAAGGGCATCAAACCTAGCCTACCTTTGAGAAACCCTTTCCTTAGTGGATGCTAAGTAGCGCATCAAGCTAAGTCTATCCAATATACCTACCTAGATCCTTGTGCCCTCATGAGGATCATGCTTGAGCTGAAGGCATTCATGGAAAATGACTAGGTGGGAACCCCAATGGAGATCATGAAGATTTTGAAATGAAAACCTTGGAAAGGGGCAACCTTGCCCAAGGATGATTTTTTTTAAATACAAACCTTGGAGATGGGCAACCTTCCCAAGGGTGACTTTGAAAACTATTTACAAAATGGTGACATGGTGAAGGTGACATGAAGGTTTGACAAAAATGATAAATGAGTGAAGTACCACTGGACCAATCATACAGTGCGACCACATTATCCTGGTATGGGACAGGGCTTAGTGGAGTACTTGTGTCTCCTTAGTGTAGACCCTATAAAATGTAAATGGAAGTCCGACCAGGGACTCCTCTTCCAGGGCACCCTATGGCTACGGCCTAGGTTCGCCTTGTCCTCCTTTTTAGGTGGTTGGGGTACAAGCCGAAGAGCCCTCATTGAAAATGGACTACCGGGTGTGGGACCCTACCTCGGTTAGTGGCATTCCGGTGGGTCAAGCGGCTGGGAACTTTGCACACTCTGGACAGCTTCTTGGACTCCGGTGTTGAGGGGTACATCTCTAGGCGGTAGTGTTTATGCTAAGGCGGGCAGGTGAAACATTAATGGTCGGCTGCTTGTCGTGGCATATGTCGTTATGCGGGGAAGTTGCCCACACGATGAGTAGTCGGATGGTGTGGGTAAAGTGTACAACCTCTGCAGAGTGTAAAACTATTCGAATAGCCGCGTCCGCGGTCATGGACGGTTGGATTGGCGCTGCTTGGCCGTTATCAAGTTTTACTTTGAAAATGCTTGAGAAAGGTGACTTGACAATGAATTGTGATGGCCATGAAGGTGACTTGGTGAACAACAGAATTGACATTTGGGGGATTCCATCTAGAGATTTATAAAGAGCTAAATGTTTTCTTACCATTCTAGATAAAAGGATCTTTGAAAGGAAATTCTGCTTTATGCAAATGAACCTAGAGCTTAGACCACTATATGAACTATGCATTCTCTATTCTTTTATTTATAAGATGGTTTGCGAGTGCATGCAATGTACTCACGGCTCTGTCCCTGGCTATTAACTTGGCCAGACTTGAAGGAGAGAAATCAAGAAGGAAGGAATCGTTGACGACTTTGCGAATTAGGCTCGTTTCCTACTGTCTGCTTTGCCTGTGCGGTTGAAGCTTGACAATATGGACCCAAAGTGTTATTCCGCTGCATATTGATGTATTGTAAGGTTTGGTCTGCACGACCACCTATGTAATCCCTTTTATTTACTATTAATGTCTATGACTGTGATATCAACTACGTTATGTAAATCACAACAATGATTCTGGGATTGTGATGGATTACATAACGGGCACTTCGAATTTGTTATCAAATTTGAGGTCGTCACATAGCTGAATTATAGGTTGGGAACGGATCTTGCCAGTTAGTTGTCCTCTCCTCTAAAAGGTCTCGTTTCATTTTATGTATGGGCATAAAATGAATCGTAAGGTGAAAGTGCACAACCCTTGCAAGGTGTTTAAAACTAATCGATTAGCCGTGTCCTCGGTTATGGACAATTGAGTCTCTAGACATGGAATGTACGAAAGAATCTCGTCACCGATTCTGAATGACTAAAATCTGTCTAGAAACCCCTAGGTAGGAACTAAGGACCACACACTCCGAGGGGTGGTGGTGCCTGAGGTTCCAAACTTTGTTGAGTTTCGCCCAGAACTACATACCGGCCAGTATGTAGTGTATGGGGGTTGTCTTGACCCTTGAAAATAAAATTTTGGAAAGAAAGTATTAAAATGGATATTAGGATAAAATTGGCTTTACGCAAATCAGCCTACGAGATCCACCAGCCAAATATCATGTAGTATAGTCTTTCCATAAAATACCACCAAATATGTGTCATTTGCTAGTACATCATTGTACTGACCCCTCTGGGGCTGCATATTCAAACGTGCAGGTTTTATTTCGAGTAAGGAACCAGGAGTAGGATCTCGAGACTACATTCCAACATGTCTGCCTGTGGCACGTGATGAAGAATGGAGGCTCACTGCAACTATGCTTTATGCTGTGTACTCGTAAGGTTGAAGACCTATGTAACTGGATTTACGTTGTAATTTTGATGCTATTACAATGATTACTTATTTTGTACTGTGGTGCTATCTACTGATCCAAGGAATGGCACAATAACACAGGAGTTCTGTCTTTAGTAAAAGGCAGGGCGCTACACAAGCAACCCTGCAATTACGATACAAGAAGTCTCTTGTGTCCCCAACCCACCCAATACACTTGTCAGATGTATAGGTGCACTAGTTCAGTGAAGAGATAGTAAAATACAAGTAATATGGAAGATTATAAGTGGTAATTGCAATCTAAATAAAAATGGTAGCAAGCAAACATGTACAGAACTGAATGTAAATGGTGTTTCAATGCTTAGAAACAAGGCCTAGGGATCATACTTTCACTAGTGGACACTCTCAACAAAGATAACATAATTGAACACATAAATATCTATCTTCACTATGCTACTCTAAACTATTCTCTGATGGATAGCGAACACTAATCATGTGTAGGGCTACGAAGCACTCCATAAAGTTTGCATTTCCCCAAACTAGATTGCCCCACACTATTACCTTGAGCGCATTAGATGGTTCCAACAAACACCAAAAATTCATAGAGCCACTAGCCAAAGAGACACACATAATGCGCACACTGTCACCTTCACATCATGGTACAAGGTGTCTCTGGAGATTACAATAATAGAGCATGGGAGTAACATAATATATGAAGATCGACATCTACCAATTTAACTAGATACAACGCTCATGATCACATATAGAACACATCATGGGAGAGAGAGATGAACCACATAGCTACCAGTAGAGCCCTCAGCCCCGGGAACTACTCCCTCCTCATCACGGAGATAGCAATGGTGATGGAGATGGCAATGAGGTCGATGGAGACGGTGGTGGAGGCGACGGATGTCGATGGAGATGGCTCCGGGGGCACTTCCCCGTCCTGACAGGGTGCCGTAACAGAGACATCTGTCCCCCAAAATTGGTCTTCGATGGCAGCAGCGCTGCAGAACTCTTTTTGGAAAACACCGATTGAATTAGGGTTTCGGCTTCAGAGGGACTAATATAGGTGGAGAGGCCGCATCAAGGGGCAACCAGGGGCCCACACCACCCCTGGCGTGGCCAGGAGGGGGCACACCACCCCTGGTGTGGTGGGTCTCTGGCCCCCCTTCGGCTCTTGTTCGGTCTTTGTCTTGCATCCGGGAAAATTAGGAGGTTCGGACTTCATTTTGTCCAATTCCAAGAATATTTCCTATGTAACTTTTCTGAAACACAAAAATAGCAGAAAATAGGGAACTGGCACTATGGCATCTCATAAATAGGTTAGTTCTAGAAAACGCATAAAATGCCATGAAGTGTAATCAAAACATGAAGCAATTGGTGTAAAACAAGCATGGAGCATCAATAATTATAGATACATTTGGGATGTATCACTTCCCTCGAAGACTGTTGTGGTCCCCTTCACTTGTGGTCATCAAGACTATTATCTGCCGCCATTGCCAGGGAGCATAGCTTTATTTGTAAGTTCACTCTGAAGTGATATTGTTCGCTGCAATCCATCCATCATGGGTAAACCTCATGATGGGAAAGTTCCTATATTTCCATCCACTACAAGAAGAGGTACAACTCTGAACACCTCTATTGCTCTTGATTCACCATCTGTGATGAGTAAGCTTCTTACACCACCACATGCACATGCTACACATACTACTACTTCTACTAAATTTGAAAATGCTTTTGATAATTTTGATGATGCTTCTACTGTGCTTGATGAGAGTGGTTCATTAGGTTCTTTCCTAGATGCTACAGTTGCTAGGACTAAACAGATGGGACACACTGATACGGTTACATCTGTTAGTTCACCTGAGTCTAGAGAATGTCCTAGTGATGATCTTGAGGAAACTTATATTGAAGTTAATGATGAGTTTATTGATGAATTTCATGCTACTAGTGACGCAAGTGCTATTAAAAATCTTCTTGCAAGACATGATGTTAGATATAAGTTGTCTCCTGATGCTAAATTTGCTACATCTCCTATAAACATTAGAGATAAGGATTTATTTATCTTTGGATTTATCTTATATATCTATTGTCGAGAAAGAACCTTTTTGTGGTACTGAAAGTGAAAGTGCTATAGGACATATGAATGAGCTCTCTGCTTTGAGTAACTTATTTTCTGATGATATTAATGTAGCATCCTACCTTTTACCAAAGGTAGAACTACTATGAAACTACTATTCCCTGGATCACTAATAGCATCATAGAACAAAATATAGCATTCATTGCAGATAGTGTACTTTATTACATCGCAGATATAGACTCTCATGTCTTTAATTATTACAAAAATAGTTTATAGTCACTAGGACTATCAAATACCAGAGTTCAATACAAAATAACACAATGGAGATAAAAGCAATGAGCCTTCATCTTCAGCAATACGCCACAGGCAGTCATGTTGGTATGCAGGCTCGAGTCTCCTCCAATCACTCCTCATCTGAATAACCTACACGTTTGAATATGTAGCTGCAAAGGGGTCAGTACAACAACGTAATGGAAAATGACACATATATGGTGGCTGTTGAGAAAAGTGCTACACTACATGACATTTGGCTTGGTGGATCTCATAGGCTAGTTTGCATAAAGCCAATTTTAACCTACTTCTTTACAAAACCTTTTTTTCAAAATTTTAGTTTATAAGGGTCAAAATAACCCCCAAATACGAAATAGTTGCAAGTTATGTAGCACTGGGCGCAACTCAACAAAGTTTTGGAACAACTAGAGAACCATACCGATTTTGGGGCATGAGCCTGAGCTCCTCTAGGGTTTCTAGTTAAATTTTAAAGCATTCAGAAATGGTGATGAGATTCTTCTGATCATTCCATGACTAGAGACTCAAATGTCCATAACCGAGGACATGGCTAATTAATTAGATTTATACACCTTCCAAGGGTTGTGCACTTTCACCTTAAGATTCATTTTATGCCCATACATAAAATGAAACAAGACCTTTCAGAAAAAGCATTCAACCAAACAGATCTGATCGTGCCCCCTATATTATGCTACCACCCTCTGTCAGTACCCATGGTTGAACCCTTAATCATACTCAATCAAGACAGAGCCCATATTGTTATAAGGCTGCACTAGAAGTACATCTAAGCATGGAAGCCATATTAATCTCATTAATCCTGAGTGGCAATCCCGAGCAGTATCCTAAGCTACACATCTGTACAAGCATGTGCCCCAGAACCCACCTTCTTTAAGCCTCCTCTTTCAAATCCACTCCACCCACGTAATTCATTTTAGTTGAAATTGTTAATTTTATTCACAAAACAACTTTGACATATGATCATAGCATAGCATCAGTATTCATGTACTTTTAGCATCCTACCAGGTGGGGTTTGAGGTTGGCTACTCACTACTTGGATCTAGCAATTTATAAAGCAGTAGTGATCCACCTATCATGCATATTACTAAAAGAGACTAGTGCATAATAAAAAATAGGTAGGGATCATGTGTGTCACTTGCCTTGATAGCAACTAGAATAGTCACAATAGTAACAAGGGTTGTTCAGCTCCTCACAATCTACACAAGAAATAAAACACAAAAATAAACACACAGTTCATATCATCAAGCATAGACATGTATGCATGCATGCACATGACCAAATTAATTTCACCAACTTAAGTTATTTGAAAATGTTGCAATTAGGATTCAGATGATAAGTTTTGATGAAACAAAACCAATGCAAAAAGAATTACTCAAATTGCATTTTTAGAATTTTAGTTATTGCAAAAATAGTGGCATAAAAGTAATTAAACTACACCAAGTGCATGCATGATTAAAAATTATGTGAGTTTGATTCTAAAACATTCTACAAGTTACAAGTAACTCGTAGACTACAAAAATATCAAATTTCGATTTGCAGAACAAAAGATACTGAATAAACAATATAGAATTTGGGTTTAATTCAATCTTAAATTTGATTCAAACTTTATTTGAAAAATTGGTAAACTAACAGTACGGGTAAATTATACAAATCCTAAGGATTCCAACGACATATTATTCATTAAAAACGGATTAACAGAACATTTTCTATGATTTTTACAAGATTTCAGAGATTTAAATCGATTTAAAACAAAATTAGAAATTCGGCTGTCCTGGGCGCGACGCGTGGCGCTTTCCTATTGGCGCGTACCGATTCGGTTGGATCGCATTTCTGGGCCGTTAGATCTTATCAGATCTGTGTGGCTCAGATCGGCCCGTACCACTTCGAGCAAGATCTAATCTGATCCATCGAGATCGGATCGGACGGAGGAGAGAGAGAGAGAGGAGAGCTCACCGACGAGTAGATCTCCGGTGAGGGTCGACTCTGGTGTGGACGTTCTTGTCGATGCGGGGCTCCTGGTGATCGATGGAGGTGACAACAATGACGCGCAGGTGACGGCAAGCTTGTGGGTGGTGACGGCGATGTGGATTAGGTCGAGGTGGCATCCGGAGGGGTGGCTGGAGGTGGCGGTGGCCGCGGTGGAGTCGGGGGCGATTCCGATGGCCTGGTGGCGCGATTGCTGCGGGGTTCGGGAGAGAAACAAGAATGGGTGGAGGGGTACTTATAGGTGTCGAGTCTTGGGCGAGGGGTTTATGGTTTGGGCGGGGCGTCGGCATTGGTACCCACCTGTCAGCATCCTAAACATTGTGGCGGCATACCGTTTTGGCTCCGAGCGCTAGCTGGGCTGGACCTGGCTTTCTGGCCTGGGCCGAATCGGTACCCCTGGCCTTTTCTATTTTTCTTTGATTTTTCTCTTTTCTTTTCTTTTCTATTTGAATCTGCTATTAATTTAAAAAGCCCCTAAAAAGCTAAATTTTGAAAACTACCCATTTGCATATATTCTATAGAATTAGAGGAGATGAGATAGTCCGGAGAAGCAACTAAGAAGTGGGTTTGAAAAGTAAACTTTCGAAAATAGAAGTTCATATACTCACATGTAATGATAACTCATTTGAGTTTTTAAAGGAGAGTTTTATTGAAAACTCCATTTGAAAATCTGTAACAAGCATAGTTATATGATGAAATGCAATGATGCTTATGTATGCAAGCTGATTTTGTATTTTGAAAAATCTAGGGATGTTACAGACTAACCCCCTTAAGATGAAGCTCACCCTCGAGCTTCGGAATGGCTAGCAAATAGGTGAGGATGATCTTCTTGGAGAGTATCTTCACGCTCCCAAGTGCTTCTTCCTCAGTGTGATGGTCCCACTGTACCTTGCAAAACTTGATAGTCTTTGTACAGGTATTCCTTTCAGCTGTCTCTAGTATCTTGATTGGTTTTTCTTCATAAGTCTGATGGGTTCGTAGCATAGAAAACAAAAATTTTCCTACGCATGAACACAAAAACTGGCCAAGATACTCTACGAGATGGTAGCAACGGATACTCACCCTCGACGACCGTAAGCGGGGATTACGTTCCTGCACAAACGTTGACGATGGAGAGTTGGTGAAGACGCACGTAGTCGACGTAGTCGTTCACTTGACGTAGTCGACGTCGTGGTTCACTTGACGATCACAAGATCGTGTACCCGGCGCCACAAGTGGCAGCGCCCCCGTACTCGCACACACGTGCAGCTTGACGTCGACTCCTCCACGCCCTCGGTCCAGCGGGGCAGCGGAAGAAGGGATCCGCTGGACACTCCTCCACACACTTCTCCAAGTGGGTGAACTACGAACTATAATTCCGGCAGAGCTTCGCTAAGCTAAGACGGAAAGTGGACAGCAACTATGCAAGGGAGGGAGGATCAAGAAGTGTGTGTACAAGGGAGAGAGGGGGGTTTATATAGAGGAGGAGGGCAGCCAAGGGGCTGGCCGGCCAAGGTCTCTCCTCCCTCTTCATTGCTCCCTCTTCATTCCCTTTTATGGTTATTACTCCCTCATCAACATGAGGTAACCCCCATTTTAATGCATGACATTCATGCCAATTAAAATCACACTTATTGATTTAATAAAACATTTTTATTTCTTTAATATTTGTTAATTCATTCAATTAACAAACATTAACAAATACCCCCTTGAGTTATTTCGATATCCCAAAATAGTTTCGGTGCTTTTCTGAAACAACCCTTATGCTGTCCTGTAATTCGATCGGAGTATCGTATCCACTCAAAAACAACGACGAGCCTTAAGTGTGTCACCCTATGGTTCGTGAATAACATGGACATGATCGAGACTCCTCTCCGATCAATAATCAACAGCGGGATCTGGAAATCCATGATGACTCCCACTTACTCAACCATGAACTAGTGATCGTGTGAACCGGTAACAAACATAGTTAATTCCTTTTGTCTCACGATATTATTACTTGTCCGAGATCCGATCATTTGGTATCAACCATACCTAGTTCGATCTCGTTCCCGACAAGTCTCTTTACTCGTTCCGTGATAATGCATTCCTGTGACCTAGTCACATGCTTGCAAGCGATTCTAATGCAATATCACCGAGAAGGGCCCAGAGAATATCTTTCCGTCATCCGGATGGACAAATCCCACTCTTGATCCATGAGCCTCAACTAATACTTTCAGAGTACCCAAATCAACCTTTATAATCACCCTATTACGGTGTGACGTTTGATATCATCAAAGTACCCTTCCGGTATCAGTGATTAACATGATCTCATGGTCTGAGGATTAGAACTATTTCGTATGAGTTTGATATAGCAATGAACTTGATGACTTGATTGTTTTGCTATTCATACTATGGGTGTGAGTGTTCATCACATCATTCTTCTAATGATATGACCCCGTTATTAACAACATCCAATGTTCATGATCAGGAAACCTTGATCATCAGTTAATCAACAAGCTAGTATAAAAGAGATGCTTTACTAGGAACATTTTATAGTTTATTAATCACACAAGTATTAATGTTTCCGATTAATACAATTCTAGCATGAGAAATAAACATTTATCATAAACATGGAATATGATAATAACCACTTTATTATTGCCTCTCGGGCATATTCCCTTCAGTCTCCCACTTGCACTAGAGTCAATAATCTAGTTGATACTTGCGTATATAACACTTATGGCTTTCACGTGTTATCCGTACGCGTTGCAGTGGTTAATCTGATCTCCAGATCTGACACTTTCAGTTCTGTGTGTATTTGCATGTCTTTGCGTCTCTACGCATCACTCATTTCTCAAATTTGGTCCGTTGGTGAGACCTTAGTTCCTTTAGCTAAAATCATGTTGTCACTATTGTCGCACAATAGATCTTCACAGTAATAGCCAGCTTGGAACTACACCTAGTTTGATAACAAACTTCTTGACACAAATGCCCTCTTTTGCTACTTCTAAAGTAGCCATATACTCAACCTTTGTTGTAGAATCCATCACAATTTCTTAACTTTGGAACTCATCCAAATCCATCATGAAACTTCCTTCCATTACATTGTGCCACCTAAATATATAGCTAAAATTGAGATAAACTTAATTGTATCTTGTGACAAACTTAGTACCAATGTAACACTTTACAATGAACTATGTGTCACTTTGTCATACATAATATATATATCCTTAGTCCTTCCAAAGCACATAAGGATATCTTTACTACTGTCCAGTGATCATCTTATGATATTTATCACTCTGGTATATGCTCATAACATTTAGAGCATAGGACATATATGTACATATCACGGAATACATGATCGATCAAATCATTCATGTGTCTTCACTCATCAAGTGTCAAAAACACCTGAATCTTGTTTCAACCTCTTCCATGCGGCAAGAACTTTTCTCGCCATTTCCATATTGAACTTCATTCAATATTTCATCTATGTACTTTGGCACAAACATATTGGCACCTCGATCTATCTACATAGACATCGAGACCCAATATTTTCGTTTTGCCTAAGTCTTTCATTGAAATCTAATTTTAATGAAATTCTTAACCTATGTCAATAAAAGATACATCATTTCCAATTAACAATATGTCTTCTACATAATGTACTGAAAATATGTCTCAACGCTCCCACTTAATTTCTTGCAAATGCAAGCATATTCATCGTATCTGATGAAACTAAACCTTTTAATTATTTCATCACGGTGAATATTCCAACTCCGCGATGCTTACTTCAACCATTGGAGTTTGCATGCCTTTTTAGCATCCTTTGAATTTACAAGACCCATTGGACCATGTCATGTACATGTCCTAGGTAACCATTCTATTAGAAGAATGTTGTCTTGTTTGTTCAACTAACATATACCAAACTTGGCATATGTAGTGGTTGCTACAGTAATTCATCCAGACAAAATATCGCTGTGAAAGATCAAATCTTGTCACAGTCAACTCCTTGAACACAATCGTAAACTCTTTTAACGATGTGTCGACTATTTCATAGATGTTAAACATCCATGTCTGCCTTTATAGATCCAAATATGTTCATTAGGCTTCATGCCTTTTGAGGGTCTTCCAAGTTCAGAAACTTGGTTTCTCATATATGGAACTATCACGGATTCTATGGCTTCTAGCCATTTGACGGAGTCAGGGCCCATCATCGCTTCTTTGCATGTAGTCGGTTCATCATTGTCAAACAATAATGATTCATTCTCAAATCTAATTATTTGATTGTTACCCGACTCACGCGGTTCAATAGGAACTTTGATCTATGTGACCACAACCTTTGAGGTATGACAGCCATGCGCATTGTGGCCGCCTCCGGGACACTTCCCAGCGCTGCGCTACTCAGCACATATAGCTTAGGTTCAATAACCCAATCAAAGTTCTATTGTCCTCCCACTTGACTTTTTGCGAAAAATTCCTTCTCAAGAAACTTGACGTTTTCAGCGACAAACACTTTTGTCTTCAGTGTTCTGGAGGAATACCCAACAGTTACTTTGGGATAACCTACAAAGACGTATTTATCCGACTTTGGTTGTAAACATTTTACATATGCCTAGCATACCAAAACTTTAGAAAAGACAATTTGGGTTTTATCCCATGCCATAACTCATATGGTGTCATTTCAACGGATCATGATGGCGCTCTTTTCAGTGTAAAAGCGGTAGTCTCTAAAGCTTTATCCTTAAAATATAATGGCAGTTTTATATACGACACCTTTGATCCAACGATGTCAAACAAAGTTTGATTTCATCTCTCGAACACTCCATACTCCTATGGTGTTTCGGGAAATACAAGTCTATGGAACGATTCCTCAACTTTTAGGTGTTTGCTAAACTTGTAACTCAAATATCTTCCTTTATGATCAAATCATAAATTCTTTATTCTCTTGTTACAATGATTTTCAACTTCAACTAGAAATACTTTGAACAATATTCAAATATTTCATGCTTCTTCCTTATCAAGTAAATATACACATATATCTACTCAAATCATCAGTTAAAGTAAATGAAGTTCAAGAATTCACCACACACGGCTACACATAATGGACTATATACATCAACATGTACAATATCCAATAAGTTAGTCGTCCGTTCTTCTTTGGCCTACAAACGGAGTTTTAATCATCTCTAGGAAATTTTTACAAGCGTCAATTGATTCAAAATCAAAAGACTCCAAAATCCCATCAACATGGAGTTTCTTCATGTTTACTTTCCAATATGATTTAAACGGTGGTGTCACTTATAAGTGATCTTCTAATCATTTGTCTTGAGACATTTTTAGCATCAGTATTATGGATGTGTTTTCTCCAACAAGATAAGTGTTCATTCATCTTTTATGAATGCGGTAATAATTTGAACAACCATTGTTCTCATAATACCATAACAATTATTCAAACAAATCTTGAAGGCTAGGTTAAATTCCAACGAAACACAATAACACTTTATTTGTTTTCGATGAGAATCATCCCATATTCATTTGCTAGTTAATTAGGCCATTGTAGTTCTTGTATTGCGTTGTTCTGTATGACAGTTCATACCAACCAATTTAGTATCAAATACCCAAGAACCACATTGTTTTAACAAGCAACGAATACACCCATAACATGTATATCTTCTATATACCTGAGCTGGACATTTCCAGTCTTTTCTTTTCTGCCAGAATAAATTTTGGATTCTCTTTTAGCAATTCTTTTCCTTTTAGAAGAATCTATCAACATCAGTAGTGGTGCCATTCACATGGCACATAGTTCAAGGCATGATTAGTCAAACACTAATACCCTTGGACTCACACTTTGAAGTAGATCACCATAATCACATATTTGGCGTTCTTCCAAATTCCATTCTTTAGTAATCTATTAATGTAGTAAACATTTTACCAACATCTTCCATTCATCCTATCATGACAACTTTCATGATCAAACTACTATAGCTCATGAGGATGAATTATGAGTATAATGTTAGTTCCTAAAACATTTTTAGGAGATATGGACGCCTAGCGTCTCCAATCTTCACAAATTCTCATACAATATGAGAACATGTGTCTTACTAAATTATACTCTATCACATTGCAACCAACATTGTTTCAGATATCACAATATCTTCCACACATGATAGTTCATGAAACAATTCTTTCAATTCCTAGATAACCTTGATACTAAAAACAACTTTTTAATATCAAGGATCATGGAGGCAAGTGTGATACTTAGATACTAACACTGGAATTGTTACTCTTGATTTAATACTACTTATTAAATTTTATCGAGTAACAAGGATTTGCTAAAAGTTTGCAATAGGACTTTAAAACTTTAGATTGACATTCAAACAATACGATACCAGTTCGTAAAGTTAACATACAGAATTCTATAGTTCTATTATCTCAATTATAGCTAATCGCAAGGTAGTAAACGGATGCCAATAACTACAACAAACTATGCAAATTCACTTTGATTTAGTTTATGATAAATTGAGTTCTATAATTCAAAATTACTAAATGAACTCCCACTTAAAAAAAAACATCCCTCTTAGTTTTCTTAAGTGATTACACGAACCAAATTCACTATACCGCAACCGATCATCATGTGCAACGGCATAGTTTCAAAGGCGAACATCACCATGTTCATCATATCAACCATATGACTCATGCTTAACCTTTCGGTTTGTGTTCCGAGGCCATGTCTGTACATGCTAGGCTCGCCAAGTAGAACCATAGCACTCGCGTGTGTAAAACTGTCTTACACCCGTCGTATGTGAACGTAGAGTCTGTCACACCCGATCATCACGTGGTGTCTCGAAACGACGAACTTTCTTGACGGTGCATGCTATGGAAGAACACATTTTTATCTTGATATTTATGTGAGAGGGATCATCTTATAATGCTACCGCGCGATCAAATCTAAGCAAAATAAGATGCATAAAAGGATAAACATCACATGCATATATAATGTGATATGATATGGTCCTTCACGCACTCGATCTCCATCTTGTGCGTCATGGCATGATCTCCATCATTCCACCGGCGTAGCACCAAGGTCCATGGTGCGCCAACTTGGTTGTCTTCCTCCATTACAATATATCACTTGGATATATATATACGGCACGCAGGCCATTTAAATGTAAAGACAACCATATGGCTCCTGCCGGTTGTTTATAACTTACAAAAAGGATCATCGCATACAATTTGTAACATAAACAATTTAACCATATCACATCACATGCCCTGCAAAAACAAGTTAGACGCTTCTAATTTGTCTTGCATATTTTACGTGGTTTAGGGCTTTCTAGGAAGAACCGTTCTTACCTACGAACATGTAACCACAACGGTGATAAAAATATTATTAACAACTCTTTGTAAAATAGATCATAACTATAGTGGGAGAAACATACACCCGCAAAGCCACATATGCCGAAGCATGTCAAGTGTGGGACAAGTCTCGTGAACGCGGTCACATAAGGTTAGTCTCGGGCAGCTTCAATCCCACTATGCCACTATGATCCAAAATACCAAAAAATTGCAATAACATGATCATCAACGCCCACATCCACATGTGTTCTAACCGTGCATACCAACTACGCATAGAGATGGCTCTGATACCACTGATGGGTTCGTAGCATGGAAAACAAAAATTTTCCTACGCATGAACACAAAAACTGGCCAAGATACTCTACGAGATGGTAGCAACGGATACTCACCCTCGACGACCGTAAGCGGGGATTACGTTCCCGCACAAACGTTGACGATGGAGAGTTGGTGAAGACGCACGTAGTCGACGTAGTCGTTCACTTGATGTAGTCGACGTCGTGGTTCACTTGACGATCACAAGATCGTGTACCCGGCGCCACAAGTGGCAGCGCCCCCGTACTCGCACACACGTGCAGCTTGACGTCGACTCCTCCACGCCCTCGGTCCAGCGGGGCAGCGGAAGAAGGGATCCGCTGGACACTCCTCCACACACTTCTCCAAGTGGGTGAACTACGAACTATAATTCCGGCAGAGCTTCGCTAAGCTAAGACGGAAAGTGGACAGCAACTATGCAAGTGAGGGAGGATCAAGAAGTGTGTGTACAAGGGAGAGAGGGGGGGTTTATATAGAGGAGGAGGGCAGCCAAGGGGCTGGCCGGCCAAGGTCTCTCCTCCCTCTTCATTGCTCCCTCTTCATTCCCTTTTATGGTTATTACTCCCTCATCAACATGAGGTAACCCCCATTTTAATGCATGACATTCATGCCAATTAAAATCACACTTATTGATTTAATAAAACATTTTTATTTCTTTAATATTTGTTAATTCATTCAATTAACAAACATTAACAAATACCCCCTTGAGTTATTTCGATATCCCGAAACAGTTTCGGTGCTTTTCTGAAACAACCCTTATGCTGTCCTGTAATTCGATCGGAGTATCGTATCCACTCAAAAACAACGACGAGCCTTAAGTGTGTCACCCTACGGTTCGTGAATAACATGGACATGATCGAGACTCCTCTCCGATCAATAATCAACAGCAGGATCTGGAAATCCATGATGACTCCCACTTACTCAACGATGAACTAGTGATCGTGTGAACCGGTAACGAACATAGTTAATTCCTTTTGTCTCACGATATTATTACTTGTCCGAGATCCGATCATTTGGTATCAACCATACCTAGTTCGATCTCGTTCCCGACAAGTCTCTTTACTCGTTCCGTGATAATGCATTCCTGTGACCTAGTCACATGCTTGCAAGCGATTCTAATGCAATATCACCGAGAAGGGCCCAGAGAATATCTTTCCGTCATCCGGATGGACAAATCCCACTCTTGATCCATGAGCCTCAACTAATACTTTCAGAGTACCCAAATCAACCTTTATAATCACCCTATTACGGTGTGACATTTGATATCATCAAAGTACCCTTCCGGTATCAGTGATTAACATGATCTCATGGTCTGAGGATTAGAACTATTTCGTATGAGTTTGATATAGCAATGAACTTTATGACTTGATCGTTTTGCTATTCATACTATGGGTGTGAGTGTTCATCACATCATTCTTCTAATGATATGACCCCGTTATTAACAATATCCAATGTTCATGATCAGGAAACCTTGATCATCAGTTAATCAACGAGGTAGTATAAAAGAGAGGCTTTACTAGGAACCTTTTATAGTTTATTAATCACACAAGTATTAATGTTTCCGATTAATACAATTCTAGCATGAGAAATAAACATTTATCATAAACATGGAATATGATAATAACCACTTTATTATTGCCTCTCGGGCATATTCCCTTCAAAGTCAAGTCACTTTCTACGAGTGGTATGGTGTCATTCAGTGGTGTATCTGACATCTCGGGGTGACACTTTTTTAGCTGACTAACATGGAACATATTGTGCACAGCTGAAAGAATAGCTGGTAATTCCAGGTCATAGGCCACTTCTCCTTTACAAGATAAAACCTTAAAGGGGCCTATGAATCGTGGTGCTAAATTCCCTTTGATTTCGAACCACTTGACTCCACGGAGTGGTGAAACTCTAAGATAGGCTCTATCACCTACCTCATAGGTGACTTCTCTACGCTTATTATCTGCGTAGCTTTTCTATCTAGATTGGGCTATCTTCAATCTATCTTTGATCAGTCAGACCTTCTCGTTGGCTTCGTCTATGATATCAGGCCCGAAGAAACTGGATCCCACTCCATAGCAATGGTGTAGTACACTTCTTCCCATATAGAGCTTCAAATGGAGCCATCTCAATACTTGATTGATAACTATTGTTGTATGAAAACTCTGCGTATGGCAAGTTATCATCCCAACTGGATCCATAGTCCAGAGCACATGCTCTCAACATATCTTCCAAAATTTGATTAACACTCTCAGTTTGCCCATCAGTCTGTGGATGGAATGCTGTGCTAAACTCCAATCTTGTTCCTAGAGATTCATGAAGTTGCTTCCAGAAATGTGAAGTGAATTCAGTACCTCTATCTGACACGATTCTCTTTGGAACCCCATGTAAACACACAATTCTCTTCATATAGATATCTGCCAACTTTGCACTAGTGTAAGTTGTCTTCATGGGTATAAAGTGAGCTACTTTGGTCAAACGATCAACTACTACCCAAATAGAATCATGACCAGATTTTGTTCTTGCCAATCCGGTGATGAAATCCATACCAATCTGATCCCACTTCTAGTCTGGCACCTTCAATGGTTGTAGAAGTCCTGCAGGTTTCTGGTGTTCTGCTTTCACTCGGCTGCACACATCACATTTTGCTATGTATTCGATGATGTCCCTCTTCATGTTGTTCCACTAGAACCTTTCCTTCAAGTCGATGTACATCTTGGTATTTCCAGGATGGATGGAATACGGTGTCTCATGGGCTTCCTAAAATATCACCTTCCTCATATCGGGATCGTTGGCAACACAAACTCATTTCTCAAACCATATGGTTCCTTGCTCGTCTTCACTAAATCCCTTCGCTTTACCTTCCTTCAACGCATTTCTAATATCCTCAATCTCTTTGTCTCCTTTCTGGGCTTCTCGTATTCTATCCATCAATGTTGGTTGTACGACCAGTGATGCTACAAATCCTACTGGTACCACTTCCAAACTGAGATCTCTAAGTCCTCTGCATAGATCTTCTGGCAGTTCCTTTGTCGATAAACAGTTCATGTATGCCTTGCAACTCAAGGCATCAGCAACCACATTTGCTTTACTAGGATGGTATTGCAAACTCAGATCATAGTCCTTGATGAGTTCTAGCCATCTTTTTTTGCCTCATGTTTAAGTCCTTCTGGGTGAATATGTACTTCAATCTCTTGTGATTGGTGAAAACTTCATATCGCTTTCCCATCAGATAGTGTCTCCATGTCTTCAAGGCATACACCACTAAAGCCAACTCTAGATCATGAGTAGGGTAGTTGGTATCATGTTTCTTGAGTTGCCTAGATGCATAAGCTACAACTTTTCCTCCTTGCATCAAAACACTTCCCAGTCCTAGACATGAAGCGTCATAATACACTTGGAACTCTTTCTCTAGATCTGGCAGACATAGGATTGGGGCTGATACCAATCTCTTCTTTAGCTCTTGGAAACTGACTTCACACTCATCAGTCCATTGAAATTTCTTCTCCTTCTTTAGCAATTCAGTCATAGGTTTCTGTGGGGACCCCGGATTACCCATCCGGAATACCCGATATGCATACAATTCACGATCCCATGATCAGTGTGTCGTGAATCCACATATCCGAGTTGATAACAGAATTACACCATCCATTACAGTACCGAGTAATAAACTTACAATTGGTCACATGACCAAGTATGATATTGCCACGCAGGGCAAGTCTCCAACTAAACAGCGGATACCAAGCAGCGTTGATGACTCATGTCATGCCTACTACCCTACGGGCAACTGACTGGGAGATGTTCCTAGTTTGCGCCGGCGTCGCCGTAACCATCGCCACCTTCTGAGTAGTCTTCTCCATAATCTGGCCAAGTTAATAGCCAGGGACAAAGCCGTGAGTACATTTTGGAATTGTACTCGCAAACCATCTAAGAGAGGAAATTTATTCTCATGCTATATGGCTGTAGCAAGGGTTGGCTTAGTTTCAGCAACTACGTGCTACTAACTTCTCATGTCGATATAGCATGTCCCACGACATCTCTATATCCTTATTAAAGAAGATGTGTAGAAAGATTCTCGTGTCGATATAGCATGTCATACGACATCTCTATATCCTTATTAAAGAAGATGTGTAGAAAGATTCTCGTGTCGATATAGCATGTCATACGACATCTCTATATCCTTATTAAAGAAGATGCCTTCAAGAGAAGTCTTTGCAAAAGCTCCAGGAAAGGGGGAAACTCATTTTCAAGAGAAAAGCCGGTGGTCAATCAAACATGACCACCACCCTTATTAAATTCCGGTCAATCACACATGACCACTTCCATTCCTTCGGCAGTACCCTGCAAGTACTCCGAACCATAACCGTGCCACGGCAGTATCCTCTGAGTACTCCGTCCGGCACCCTTCTCCATTTTCTCAAAAACCATTTATAAAACCAAAACCTGACATTGGGCAATGTAGTGATCTCCACAACCGTCCATGACCGAGGACGCGGCTATTCGAATAGTTTTACACTCTGTAGAGGTTGTACACTTTACCCACACCAAACGATAAATCCGCCGGGATGCCACCACGGACCGTCATACACAAGTATGCGGGGTTCGGATAATCGATCGAAGCCCTCCATCTATCTACCTTAGTACGGGTGCCTACCCTGTGGAGTTTACCTCCCCGGCACGCCCCGGTAGTACCTCCTTCAGAGTGTCACTCCGGCGCCAGGGCGGGAGAACCCAAGTGTCTTCCGACCGGATAAATCCCGAAGGATCCCGATTTACTATTGCCCATAAACTAGTGGCAACCCAGATTCCGGAGTCCTGCAAACCCCTATATAGTATGAGGCTCCCCGCACTAAGGCAAATAGACTTCAAACTAAGCCCGTCCCATACCGGGTAATGTGGTTGCACTGTTTAATTGCTTCAAGCAACTACAAAGAAACACCGATGCCCTTTTTCTAAATCCACCAACTCCTTTCCTCCATACCTCAAGTGTCCACTTGTCCCAAAATCATTTAGAAAACATTTCAGTGGAGTAGGTACTACTCCAAGGTTTTCGTAAACATTTTCGTAACTTTTCTGGAAGTTATCCCATCCTAGAGTTTTTGGCTCCACTACAAGTGTTTCCCAAAGGCTTCGATGCTAATCATCGAGCCTCTACAATCAGGGGTAATGATAGGTGGTAAATGAGTCATCCTCCATGGATAATACCAATGTGACCCGTGGAGCTAAGTCACCAACTATTGCTAACTAGAGATAATTAGCAATATAAGAAAAATAATGCATATGTAAGAGTAAGAGTAGAATCATGCATAGTGCTGTAATAGGATTTCAGATATGAATCAAGTAGATGGCTTGCCTTGATCAGCTTGTCCCTGGTATTCAAATACTTCCCCTTCCTCGGTACACTCGGCGTCGTTCGAATCTAGCGCCGGTAAATAATAACGATATAAGTATGCAAGCATAAATAGGTCACACACATCACCACATCAAATAAATCACACCAAGCAAGTATCAGAAGCAAACAAGTTATCTCACTGAACAATTTCAGGTATTTATAAACCACTAACTTGTTATAGGAAAAGGGCAAATATTTAACTAGCAACAACATCCTAATTAAGCTCTAAGTACACAAGCAGTCAACTCTATCAGATCAAAGCATGCTACCAGCATACCAACAAAAAGGTATTAAGTTTCTGAAGCCAACAAAATTGGATTCACCCAAAAATAAGTTTTGGTTATTTTTCTAGTGTTAACAATGGCTGCAAAAGAAAAATAATTCTCAGATATTCCTTGTTTATCAGAAAAATCTGAAAACATGTCATATGCAAGATAACACAGTGCATAACCACTGAAAATTGGAATCCCCTCAATACCTATTATAAAACTTGACCTACAAATTAATTAACACAAATTGGAAACAGATTTGTTATTTTTACTGCACACAAACCGTAGATCAAAATGAACCAAAGCAGTGAAGAATGCAAGACATTTTGATAATGTTTGCATAGAATTTGGATTCATAAATTTAGGATTTATGTAACTCCAGATTTGTATTTAAAGGTGGAAACTACACTGTTTCACAAGATTAAATCTAACTAAATCTGTCGGATGTAAATTGACAATATTCTAGTTCCGGGTGATAGATAACTTCATACGGAACCCACAGAAATTTGAATCATGTCATTTGGACCTACAAAAATTTAATTATGAAATTAGGAAGCTTTCAGATGTAGTGATTTGATTTAGCAGATACCCTAAAAAAAAATTGCACGGGCCGAAACTGAAACTGATCTGAGCTGGGCCGAAATTAGCATGGGTTGGTGCTTTAATAATCGTGCTACAGGTTTTGTAGACATGCACGATGCTTCCCTGGCTAGCTGGCTTCGACGGAGACGATGGGATCGGAGGAGCTCACCGTGGGAGGGTCTGGGGAATACGGAGGCGACGCAGAGAGGAAGAGGAGGTTCGCCTTGGTCACTTCATTCTGGCAGGCGCGATCTCGGTCATAGGCATGGTCGACGACGAGCTCCGCGTCTGAGTGAGCAGAGCTCTGATGACAGCGATATTTTCCCGCAATTTCCTGGATACAAGAGGGCAGCGAGGTCAGCGAGAGGGAGCGGAGTCGAAGAAAGTGAGAGCAAGGAAAAGCAAGGAAAGGAGAGGCAGAGCAGCCTCGCTTTTGTTGAGTTCTTTGGCCAACGACAACGAGCTCCGGCTCCGGCTCGGTTTCTCGTCCGGTCAGAGAGGAGACGAGCAGGGCTTCGCCCCTGGGAGTGTTCTGCGGGATATAGTGAGAGGAGTGACGTGCGGGTGTGCTAAAGAGGGGAGGCAAGGCCTTAACTAGGACGAGGCCGGTGTCTTGCCAGACGTGGCGTCTGCGGACTGGCCATGGTGGGCGGCGAGCGTGGCCAGGAGTATAGGACAAGAGAAAGAGGCGGCGCTACGCCAGAGGGTCTGCGAGGGTGGGACACGGTGTCTGGCAAAGTTTCAGTCTCGGGGGCGCTAGGTTGGCTCGGGGAGAGGACGCCGAGATAATGCCTGCCAGGTGCTCGACGAATTGTGACGTCCAGAGCGGCGTCTCGCACGGCATACAAAGGGAAAGATGGAGGCTGGTCTGGCACAAGAAGGAGGCTAGTATGGCACGGGAGGGGCGCTGGGGTAGTTGCTTGTTTACTTGCACGGTCGAAACCGACTTGGAACAAGAGCGAGCTGCGGGTCCTCTACATGTACTGGCGCCGTGGCCACCATGGGCTGGGGGTGCACGGTGTGTGTGTATGAGCAGGTAGGGCTACGTGATCTAGAGCTGGAGGTTGCCAGGCAGAGGTGCAGAGGTGTGAAGGGCGACAGGGCCAGCAAGAGAGAGAAGGAAAAGAGAGGGCAGCAACCTTGTTATCAACATGGCATCGGTCTCCTTCTCCCTTCTCTCCAAACAAATGCTGCCAAGAGAGCTACAGTGTAGGTACAGCTGGATGTCTTGGTCGGCCAGGAACACAGGGGTGAGGCTGCAGCACACTATTTTATTGATGGGCAAATTTTTGACCTTTCTCCTCTCCTTCTCCTTCCAAGCACTAGGGGACAAGGAGATGAGGGTGCTGCTACAGTGGAATTCGACCAGAGGGTGTCAAGGTGCTGGAGAGGTCCACAAAGGTGGTTTGGTGAAGTTTCAACTAATTTTGAAATTGCGAGGTATAGATATGATGAATGCATGCATAATGCAAAATGTTGAATTTTGGGTTAGTCCCACATTGCTCCAATCAAGGCAAGCATAGATGGATTATATGGGTGTGGTTTGGTGAGATTAACCATATTGCAAATTTGAAAGAGTTTATTTGAGGTTAGGCAAGATCACCAAATTTGAAAAGGGAAGATTTGCACAAAACTATTTGAGACAAGGTGTTGAAAATTTGAAGATGAACCACCAGGGTCTTTGGGTCCATAGGGTCATATAGGAGTAGGATAACATAATAGGGAATTGTAGGATACTTGATGAGAAGAAAAAGGTGCATGAAATAACAAGGTACCATTCATATGCATTTTATTAAGCAAGAAAGATGAGATAGAGAAATGGTTAATTTGTTGGAGGGAAAGTGATATTGTGCAAGAATAACATTTCCCAATTCTAGTAGAGAACAAATGAACTTGTGGAGGAATTTTATGATGAGAGTTGACTAATTTGCAAGAGGATCAAGGAAAACTAGAAAGTGAAATTAGTTTTTGACTAGGGTTCAAAACCTAGTCACATAAATAGGTGGCATATCTCAAAATGCACATGCAAATGTATAGATGGTTAGAGTAGGTCAAAAATGAGAGGAATAGGTCAAGGAATGGTCTCTGAACAATTAATTTCCAATTCTAGAAGGGTGAGCAAAGGTGCATATGATAATAGTCAAATGGTCAGTAATTTGATTAGGGTCAGAAACAGGACTAGAGCAAGTAGCAGATGACCTCAAATGACCAAGTGGCAATGGAAGGAATGGAAGAACACATGCCAAATATGAGTTCTAGGAAGGTACATTGCCTTGCATAGAATAGATGAGCTTAATATAGGTGCTAGAAAATTGAATCTGTTAACAGACAGGAAGATAGTCTGCACACTAGGTGTTCGATGAAATGTCTGCAAGAGAAAAGATTTTCTAAATTTGAGTGAACCTTTTTATGATTGGATGAAGATGGTTTCAATAACACCATGGGTGCTTTCCTTGGGTTAGTTTGATTAGCTTTAAGATGCCTCACAATGGGGCTCCTAATGTCTCATGATAAGACTAAGACATTAGAGTTAGGGTTTTAGGTTTGAGATGAAAAATAACAAGATAGGTTTCAATTGAAAGATAGAATGATAATAACCTCCATGGGACAAAATATAAGTTGGTGGGTGTTGAAAGGGGTTAGGCCACAGGCCTACATGAGGATTATATCTACACACAAGCAATTCATCAAAGTCAAACAAAGTCACACACACACAATCGACGCACCACACAAGGTTAATCTTTTGCAACTAATCTAGCATCACCAGAAACAATGATTGAACAAGTGCTCAATGATGATCATGCCATAGTCAAGTAGAAAAGAGTTTGCAAATAAAGGAGTAAGGCTTTGGTAGATATTTTTAGAAACAAATGGAGACTTAATCATCTCCTTTATCAAGCTTTCTCAAAGGTGTTTTGAAAGACTACTCAACAAAGGTTTATAAAATAGTAGTTTTATAAAATAGTGGAATCATAACAGTAGAGCCCTGTAGTTTTATAAATACTCAGGTTTGGGTAAAGCTTTTGTTTTTAAGATAGATCTTGGCCCCAGTTTTGAAAATAAAACATTTCGAAAATAAAAGGAGGTGCCAAGATACTTTATTTTGAGAAATAGGCTTGCATCTCAAAAGGTGGCCTGATCACAAGAACACAAGATTGAGTTGGCTCACAAACTTATCCTTCAAACTACACTCCTGCAAACACAATTTACATAGCGGCAAGGCAAACATGCAACAGATTCCAGCAAATCTGATTAAGCACAAAAAGTTTTTGATGGCCCTGATTTTTGGCTCACTAAACACTACTTAAACAGGGTTTAAAAAGTGGGGTGTTACAGTTTCGCAATCTTGGAGAAGTTCTCGATGAATCTTTGATAATAGCCAGCCAATCCCAAGAAACTGTGAATTTCTCTGACATTCTTGGGCGGTTCCCATTCTATTACTGTTGTAACCTTGGAAGGATCAACGGCAATACCTTCCTTGGACACTATGTGACCAAGAAAAGCTACTTCTCTTAGCTCAAATTCACATTTACTAAACTTGGCATATAGCTTGTGCTCTCGAAGATTTTACATTATCATACAAAGATGTTTCTCATGTTCTTCATTGTTCTTGGAATAGACCAGTATGTCGTCAATAAAGACTATGACAAACTTGTCTAGGAATTCCATGAATACCTTGTTCATCATGTTGATGAAATATGGTGGTGCATTAGTTAAACCAAAATGGCATTACCGTATACTCATATGAACCATACCTCGTGACGAAGGCTGTCTTGGGTATATCATACTCCCTAATCTTGAGCTGAAAGTATCCAGATCTAAGATCAATCTTGGAGAATACACTTGCTCCTTCCAATTGATCAAAAAAATCATTGGTTCTTGGTAATGGGTATTTATTTTTGATTGTCACTTCGTTCAAAGAACGATAATCCATAACCAACCACTGACTCAGATCTTTCTTCTCCATAAACAAAACTGGTGCTCCCCACGAGGATGAACTGTCTCTCATGAATCCTTTCTGTAACTGCTCTACTAGCTGTTTCTTAAGTTCCTTCAATTCATCTGTGGACATTGGGTAAGGTCTCTTTGCTATAGGTCCTGCGCCCGACATCAGTTCTATGAGGAACTCAATATCTCTGTCTAGTGGCATTCCTGGTAACTCATCCGGGAAAACATCTGGGTATTTCCTTACTACTGCCATATCCTCTATGCTAACCCCCTTAATATGGTTTAGCCTAATACTATTAAAGTCCATGTTGGATCTATATCTAATACTTTTTCCCTCAGGAGTAGTGAGTGTAATAGCTCTATTGACATAATCTATGACCCCTGCATAGTTGGTCATCCAATCCATACCTAGGATAACATTTAACCCTTGAGATTCTAAAACTACAAGATGAGTTGGAAACTTGTATTTACCAATCTCTAAGATCATATTCCGACATCCAACCTTGACTATCAATTCTCCACCCGGTGAACTAACTTTAATAACTTTCCCTATGGTTTTGGTGAAAAAATCATGCTTTTTCACAAATGCACTTCATATGAATGAATGAGATGCTCCGGTATCAAATAAAACCAATGTTGTAAATGAGTTGAGTGAAAACGTACCCATCACAGCATCATGCTCATTCATCACTTCCTGCACATTGAGGTGGTTCACCTGTCCCTTCTGGAATGGGTTAGGCTTGGCAACTTCCTATGGCTTGTTCTCTGGGCAAGTGTTGGAGTAATGTCTCATCTTCTTACACTTGTAGCATGTGACATTGGAGAGGTCTCTCCTACTATCTGAGTTGAAACGGCGCTGACCATTTCCTCCATTGTGGTGCCCGTTGTTCCCATTGTGGTGACCATTGGAGTTGTTTCCTCTGAATCCTCCATTGTGCATGTGGCCATTAGAGTTGCCACCATTTTTCTTGTGGAAGTGGCCTCCATGCTTGTGGGAACTTCCATTCCCACTTCCCTCAGAAGAGTGGTGCTTCTTTTGGAAGGTCTCAGTGTGATTCTTTCCATTGCTGAATTTCCTCTTGTGGTTCTCTTCCTTCCTGATGTTGTTGTCCAGAGTGACAGCCTGATCAAGAATTGCCTGGTAGTTTGGGGCATAGGCCACTAACAGTGGTATCTTTAGTTCACCTTTGAGTCCAGCAAGGAACTTATCTCTTCTCTTAGCATCAGTGTCCACACTACTAGGAAAACCCTTATCCATGGGCCCATTATCTACGACGCACTCGGTTTTGGTGCTCCACGGATAACTAGCCATGGTGCACCAAGTAATATGCGCCATAGATACCACCTTATGCATGGCTGGTGCGGCACGGTGTATATATATAAATCACCGTCCAGTTGGGAACCCCAAGAGGAAGGTATGATGAGTACAACAGCAAGATTTTCCCTTAGTAAGAAACCAAGGTATGTCGATCCAAATAGGAAGAAGCCAAACTAATGAAGGTGATTCTTGCTAGCTTCGCGACAGCTCCGGACAATTTATAAGGCGCCTCGTCTAGTGCTTTGCTTTGTCAGCTGCAAAGCGGAACCTGCACACAACATAACCAAATACTTTGCTCCCAACTTACAATGAGGTTGTCAATCTCACCGGTTTGCTGTAAAAAGGAATGAGCGTATCGAGTGGAAAGCAATAGTAATATGCGAGAAAATAAACAGTACCAGTAAAGTAAACAAGTGATAGCAATATAAAGTAAATTTGACCAGGGTCCACAGTTCACTAGTGGTGTCTCTCCATAAGATAAATAATACATGTTGGGTAAACAAATTACAGTTGGGCAATTGATAGAATAAAGATAACATGCATATGTCAAGAAGATCACTATGAGATTTACTCTGGGCATTACAACAAAATACATAGACCGCCATCCAACTGCATCTATGACTAATAATCCACCCACGGGGAATCATCCGAGGACCCCATGAAAATTAAGTTGCGAACAACAGATAATTGCATTAAGCAAAGTGTGTAATGTAAACAAAGCATATGACCTTGGACATAAGAATGTTGTTTTCTCACTAGTGGCAACAGCACATCTATAACCTTTGAGGTTTTTGTCACTCCCCCAGATTCAATAGAGGCATGAAGCCAACTATCGAGCATAAATACCCCCTCTTGGAGTTACTAGTTTCTACTTGGCCAAGATTGCTACTAACAACAGAGAGCATGCAAGATCATAAAAAACATAGAACTAACATAAGATAAATTTCAGAATAACAACTTAATCATAACACCAATATTTATCGGATCCCAACAAACACAACATGTAGAATTACATAACGGTGATCTCGATCATGTAAGGCAGCTCATGAGATCTAAACATGAAGCACATGGTGGAGAGAACAACCATCTAGCTACTGCTATGGACCCATAGTCCAAGGTAGACTACTCACTCATTACTCCGAAGGCAAGCATGGCGATGAAGAAGACCTCCGGTGGAGATTTCTCTCTTCGGCAGGGTGCCGGGAAGAGCTTCTAGACCTTCCCGATCTCGGGTCGATGACGGCGGTGGATCATGATATCTTTCTGGAATTCTGATATCTTAGGTATTTAGGTTTTTCCTGTCAGGGGGTCTTTATAGGCAAAGGGGCATCATCAGAAGTGGACCAGGGCGGCCACACACATAGGGGGCGTGGCCATGGCCTGGGCCACGCCACCCTATTGTGTGGGCAGGCCCTGGCCCCCTCTGACTCTTTTTTGGTTCTCTGGAAGCTTTGGTAAATTTCTAGATATTCGGCTTTTGTTTCATCCAATTCTGAGAATATTTCCTGTGTATCTTTTCTGAAACACAAAAATAGCAGAAAACATGGAACTGGTACTATGGCATCTTGTTAATAGGTTAGTTCTGGAAATGCATAAAAATGCCACAAAGTGTAACGAAGCACTAAGCAAATGCTGTAAAAACAAGCATGGAGCATCAAAAATTATAGATACGTTTTGGATGTATCAAGCATCCCCAAGCTTAACTCCTGCTCGTCCTCGAGTAGGTAAGTGATAACAAAAGAAATAATGTTTGAGGTGACATGCACCTAGACAATCTTGATCATCTATGTAAGCATTGAGTGCTGGGATCAAAAGAACTTAAAATATGGGCATGAAAGATATAATCTTGATAGAAGAAACTTAGCAACCATGTTATAACATGAAAAAGAACACAAACAAAAGATCATGAATAATGAAACAATGAAAGTCAAACGTGTGTTCAAATCATAAGGAAAAACATAGCAAATGGTTTTCAGCTTGTCCCTCATGGAATAGCAAAACATAAATGCATAGGACACCTTCAAGTTTAAGAGGGCGACTAGATACAAATAATTTAATAACAAGTGAAACCATGATCATGAATCAATCAATGAAAACTTTGGGACAATGCACATTATACTCAGAATGACAACTATGCTCTCTTAGACAGTGCATAAAGGTAGAAGGTGGTGACCCAACATAAAAGTAAAATAAAGGCCCTTCATAGAGGGAAGTAGTGATTAAACATGTGCTAGAGCTTTTCATTTGTAAAACAGAGAGATAAAAATTTGGTTCTAAGAGGTGGTTGTCTTTGTCAACGACTAGCAATGGGGTTCTTACTATCTTCCATACAAAAATAAAGCAAGTTTTTGAGAGAGAGAGATTGGCACTTTGGTGCTCTTTTATAAAGCGTGGCACTCCTCCCCACCTTTTTTCCTTTCACAAACCATGGCTAACCGATTTCATCGGGTGCCCACCAACATTCACATACCATGGAGGAGTGCCTTTTTTTCTTTTCTTTTTTTCTCTTTTTTCTCTTTTTGGAATAAAACAATATGGAAGATAGCAAATCTGACCACTACGTCCCCATGAGCTGAAAACAGTGTCACAAAATGAGAAGTATTTTGAATGGTTTTTTGAAAGGTAGCACATGAAAATTTTACTTGGAATGGCTTTCAAATACCATGCATAGGAATTTATAGTGGACACAATGGCAAACCTGGTTTTTAGGAGTTGGATGCACGAGTAGAGCTCATACTCAGTATAAAATGAGGGCTACCAAAGACTGGGAGCGACCAACTAAGAGAGCAATAACAACCATAATCATGCAAGGCGACAAAGCAATATTAAAAGAAGCATCAGATGGCATCAAAAGTCAAAAACTAAATGATCATAGAGGCTTATGGTGACTTTGTATGAGTCTAACATGTGTAAGCATGCGCCAAGTCAATGCAAATAAGGCATCAAGGAAAAAACCAAAATAATACTTCCAAATAATAAAAACAATGCATGATTTTTTCAAAGGCTCATTAAGCAATCTCGGTCATTTGAGACAAGTCATGCTACAACAAAACCACTAAGCATATGATCAAAAAGACATCAAGCATGACATGAAAAATTCTAAGCCACAGTCTAAACAAGCTCCTTTTTGTACCATTTTTTGCATAAATCTTTTTCTCTTTTCCAACACCATTCAAACTTTTTTAACTCAACTTTTTTGATGAAAACCAACATAGATCAGAGGCAAAAATACACCTTGATACAAAGATATAACAATATCTGAACATAAATCAAGGCAAAAAATCAAAACTAAATGCAGTTGCAGAAAAAGAGAACACTCGTTGAACGAATAGAGTGAAAAACTGTGTGTTCTTGGCAAATGAAAAGCAAGGCAACTTCTCCAAAAGAAATTTGCTGGGGTCCAACCATTTATTGCAGCAAAAAAAATAAACTAAACTGAAAACTAAAGCAACTGAGGCTCCAAGAAAAACGCATAGTGCATGAAGCAATAAAAATATAATGTGTTGAAAGGTGACCTGATTTTTGCCGACGAAGAAGGAGTGCCTCAGGGGCATCCCCAAGCTTTGATACTTGTACTTCTTGGATATTTCTTGGGGTGACATGGGCATCCCCAAGCTTGAGCTTTTGTCCATTCTTCAACTCATCTCATCATTCTCCAATCCCAACACTTGAAAACTTCCTTCATAGAAAACAATTATATTAGCAACATTAGTCTAAGCATAACAATGAATCAACCCTTTTTTCTTCAGGTTTCAACTCAAAACCACCACATATAAAGTATATACCACTATAGCAACTTCCCCAAAAGTTCCATGATCAAAAGAACTAAAAAAGAAAGTGTTCGAGAGGCAAACATGAATAGTGGCAGAAATTTGTCAAAACAGAACAGCTGACAAAGGTCATTTTTTAAGGGGTTTTCTATTGCTCAAATCAAAAAGTGTTCAACTAAAGTTTGGATATAATCTGAGGAATAAGCACAAGAAATTGCAGGTCCAAAATATGTACAGAGAATTTTCATGAATTTTTATAGTACAGTACAAAAATCTGTTTCAGGACAGCAACATCCCCAAGTCTTACCTCACTCAAATTAGAGGCTTCTCTTGGCACAACAACAAAATAAAAATGATAACGAGAGGTCATTACAGTAGTAATAACTTCCAAGACTCAAATAAAAGAAAAAAACTGAAAAAAAACATTGGGTTGTCTCCCAAGAGTGCTTTTCTTTAACGCCTTTCAGCTAGGCGCAGAAAGTGCGAATCAAGTATTATCGAAAGTAGCATTAATATCAACTGTAGAAGTATTTTCAACAATAAATTGCATTGTGTCCAAATGAGTTTTTGAATATCCTATATAATCATGCTTTGGTACACTATTCTCATCAAAGAAATTTTCAGGACAAATGCATTCAAAATTCTTTTCCAAGGCTTCATGCATTCCTAAAAGTTTGCAAGGTATTGGTACTTTGAAATCTTCTTTGGTTGTACCAACAACCTCTACATGCGAGCCAAGCTTATTAAAACTCTCAAAAACTTTCCTAGCTTCAATAACAACATCTCTAAATTCTCTACGCAAAGTTTCCAAGATAAAAGCTTTCTTTTTGGAGTCTTCAATATCATGAAGCTTAAGAAATATGTATTGCATAAAAGGATTAAGGTAGCAAACCTAGCTTCCAACATGTGAAATAAAGAAGTAGAAGTAACTTCATAACTAGGAGCAAGCTCAGCCAAAGACTTTTCCTCAACATCTTTATGCATACTAATATGATTAAAGAACTCCTCGATAATAGAACCACTACCTACTGAGAGGTCCTCCAAAACATACTTAGGGAACAACATGATGAACTAAAAGTAATAAAGTAACAACTATAAAGGAAAATAATTTTTTTGTGTTTTTGATAAAAAAACGATGCAAGCAAAAATAAAGTAAAGCAAAATTTAAAACAAAGTAAAGGATGTGCGTGCAAAACTCCCCTCGCAGAAGTCTTCTTTTTCCTCCCCGGCAACGATGCCAGAAAAGAGCTTGGTGCGGCATGGTGTATATATATAAATCACCGTCCAGTTGGGAATCCCAAGAGGAAGGTATGATGAGTACAATAGCAAGATTTTCCCTCAGTAAGAAACCAAGGTATGTCGATCCAAACATGGAAGAAGCCAAACTAATGAAGGTGATGCTTGCTAGCTTCGCGACAGCTCCAGACAATTTATAAGGTGCCTCATCCAGTGCTTTGCTTTGCCAGCTGCAACGTGGAACCTGCACGTAATATAACCAAATACTTTTATCCCAACTTACGATGAGGTTGTCAATCTCACCGGTTTGCTGTAAACAAAGGAATGAGCGTATCGAGTGGAAAGCAATAGTAATATGCAAGAAAGTAAATAGTACGAGTAAAGTAAAGAAGTGATAGCAATATAAAGGAAATTGGACCAGGGTCCACAGTTCACTAGTGGTGTCTCTACATAACATAAATAACACATGTTGGGTAAACAAATTACAGTTGGGAATTGATAGAATAAAGATAACATGCATATGTTAAGAAGATAACTATGAGATTTACTCTGGACATTACAACAAAATACATAGATCGCCATCCAACTGCGTCTATGAATAATAATCCACCCACGAGGAATCATCTGAGGTCCCCGTGAATATTAAGTTGCGAACAATAGATAATTGCATTAATCAAATGTGTAATGTAAACAAAGCATATGCCCTTGGACATAAGAATGTTGTTTTCTCCCTAGTGGCAATAGCACATCTATAACCTTAGAGGTTTCTGTCACTGATGCGTGGTGAATGACCAGCCCGTTGGGAACCCCAAGAGGAAGGTGTGATGAGTATAGTAGCTCGTTTTCCCTCAGTTAAGAAACCAAGGTTTATCGTTTAGGAGAAAAGTAGACAATTGATGGCTGAAGGTTATGCTTGCTAGTTTGCGACAGCTCCGGACAATTTATATATGGCGCCTCATCCAAGCTTTGCTTGCTAGCTGCAACACGGAACCTGCACAAACACAAACAAGTACTTTGCTCCCAACTTGCGATGAGGTTGTCAATCTCACTGGTTTGCTTGAAACAAAGGTTATGAGTGTATCGAGTGAAAAACAGTAGAGAATGCAAGTAAAGTAAACAGTGCGAGTAAAGTAAATAGGTGATAGCAATATGATGGAAATAGGACCGGGGTCCACAGTTCACTAGTGGTGTCTCTCCATAGATAAAATAGCACATGCTGGGTAAACAAATTACAGTTGGGCAATTGATAGAATAAAGATAAACATGATATGTCAAGAAGATCACTATGAGATTTACTCTGGGCATTACAACAAAATACATAGACCGCCATCCAACTGCATCTATGACTAATAATCCACTCACGGGGATATCGTCCGAACACCCCATGAGTATTAAGTTGCGAACAACAGATAATTGCATTAAGCAAAGTGTGTAATGTAAACAAAGCATATGCCCTTGAGCATATGAATGTTGTTTTCTCCCTAGTAGCAATAGCACATCTACCACCTTAGAGGTTTCTGTCACTCCCCCAGGTGAAATAGAGGCATAAACCCACTATCGAGCATAAATACCCCCTCTTGGAGTCACTAGCAACTACTCGGCCAAGATAGCTACTAACAACGGAGAGCATGCAAGATCATAAACAACATAGAGATAACGAAAGATAATATTCAGTACAGCAACTTAATCATAAACACCAATATTCATCGGATCCCAACAAACCAACATCATAGAATTACATAACGGTGATCTCAATCATGTAGGGCAGCTCATGAGATCTAAACATGAAGCACATGGTGGAGAAGACAACCATCTAGCTACTGCTATGGACCCATAGTCCAAGGTAGACTACTCACTCATCGCTCTGGAGGCAAGCATGGCGATGAAGAAGACCTCCGGTGGCGATTCCCCTCTCCAGCAGGGTGCCGGGAAGAGCTACTGGACCCTCCCGATCTTCGGGTTGACGGCGGCGGTGGATCACGATGTGTTCTGGAAATCTGATCGGGTACTTAGGTTTTTTCCGTCGGGGGGTCTTTATAGGCGAAGGGGCGATGTCAGAGGAGGGCCCAGGCCTCCTCACACCATGGTGGCATGGCCAGGGGCTAGGCCACGCCACCTATGTGTGTGGGCCCCTGATCCTCCGCCTCCTACTCTCCTTCGGATCTCTGGACGCTTCCGGGTAAAATATGACTTTAGGAACTTGTTTTGTCCAATTCTCGAGAATATTTCCTGTGTATCACTTCTGAAACACAAAAATAGCAGAAAATAGGAAACTGGCACTGTGGCAACTTGTTAATAGGTTAGTTCTAGAAAATGCATAAAAGTGCCACAAAGTGTAACGAAACAATAGGCAAATGGTGTAAAAACAAGCATGGAGCATCAAAAATTATAGATACGTTTGAGACGTATCAAGCATCCCCAAGCTTAACTCCTACTCATCCTCGAGTAGGTAAGTGATAACAAAAGAATAATTTTTTAGGTGACATGCACCTACACAATCTTGATCATATATGTAAGCATTGGTGAGCTGGGATCATAAGAACTTAAAACATGGGCATGAAGTTATAATCATGACAATAAGAAACTTAGCAACCATGTTGTAAACATGCAAATGAACACAAACAAAAGATCATGAAAATGAAACAATGAAAGTCAAACGTGTGTTCAAATCATAAGGAAAAACATACAAATGGTTTTCAGCTTGTCCTTCAAATAGAGCAAAACATAAATGCATAGGACACCCTTAAGTTTAAGAGGGCGACTAGATACAAGTAATTTAAGAACAAGTGAAACCAACATCATGAATCAATCAATGAACTTTGGGACAATGCATATTGCACTAAGAATGACAACTATGCTCTCTTAATGGTGCATAAAGAAAGAAGGTGGTGACTCAACATAAAAGTAGAAGAAAGACCCTTCGCAGAGGGAAGCAGTGATTACAAGTTTTATAACCTTCAAAAATTATGGTACTTACCGGCTTTGAGCTCTCATTGCCCCCATCATAAGCATCTTGAATGGTTAAAGTTAATGCGAGAACAATTATGATGCATATGCTTGACAAATCATAAGTTGAAAACCTCGTGTCCCGTGAATACGAGTACCCAAACCTCATTCTACTTTACTCAGAGTCCCAAGCAAGGCTCTTGTCATTGTAAATATATGCATATCATTGAGAACCGCCAATGGGGTACCTCCGTGCCCGATGACATGGAACAAGCCCACACCAAAATGACAGGACAAGCAGACAATGAACACCTCGACATCTCTTTTATTTGCCATTTGTTTAGCTTTTTATTGTGAGATGCATCATCGTCTGTTCACCATGGGTATGCTGCAAATTTCCACCATGAATTATGCATGGCTTAGATTGGCGGCCCGGCGTTTCCCTAACACATATAAAAACTCCATGATCCCCACAAGTTTCCCAATTCATTTCACACCACGGGCATCCATAAACAAAACATCACGATATCAACTCAAAAGAGAAGTGCAATGTTGAAAGCTTGCCCATGACTGCATGGCTGGGCTAGAATCCAACTTACAACTTGCAAGCATAACAACTCAACATAAGAGACCACAATGTCAAATTTTTAGGAACAGGAAAAAGTAAAGTGTGCCTTCCGGTTCATGAGAGCTTTACTGACCGAATTTCGCATAACACTGGTAAGAGTTTAATTTGAAGAGAAAATAAAAGCAAGTCAAATTTACTTGGAATATGTGGGGACCCCAGATTACCCATCCGGAATACCCGATATGCATACAATTCACAATCCCATGATCAGTGTGTCGTGAATCCACATATCCGAGTTGATAACAGAATTACATCATCCTTTACAATATCGAATAATATACTTACAATTGGTCACATGACCAAGCATGATATTGCCACGCATGGCAAGTCTATAACTAAGCAGCGGATACCAAGCAGCATTGATGACCCAAGCCATGCCTACTACCCTACAGGCAACTGACTAGGAGACATTCCTAGTTTGCACCGGCGTCGTCATAGCCATCGCCACCGTCTGAGTAGTCTTCTCCATAATCTGGCCAAGTTAATAGCCAGGGACAAAGCCGTGAGTACATTTTGGAATTGTACTCGCAAACCATCTAAGAAGAAGTGTTGTCATGCAGTTTGGTTGTAGCAAGGATAAAGGCTCTAATCTAGTTTATTCTATCTAGTCAATTTCTCGTGTCGATATAGCATGTCTTACGACATTTCTATATCCTTATTAAAGAAACATTTAGAAAACCTTTTTAGTAAAATCTCTAGGAAAGGGGGAACTCATTTGTAAGAGAGAGTCAATGGTCAATCGAACATGACCACCTTCCTTTATAGAACCAGGTCAATCACACATGACCATCTCCATTCCCTCGGCAGTACCCTGCAAGTACTCCAAACCCTAATCGTGCCACGGCAGTACCCTCCGAGTACTCCGTCCAGCACTTTTCTCCATTTTTCCCAAAAACATTCTTGTAAAACCAAAACTTGACATTGGGTTAGGCAACAGCCAGTTCAACCGTCCATGACCGAGGACTCGGCTATTCGAATAGATTTACACTCTGCAGAGGTTGTACACTTTACCCACACCATCCAAATACTCATCATGTGGGCATCATCCCCGCATAGCATCCTATGCCACGACAAGCACCCAATTAGAGCCTTCCATTCATCCACCTTAGTACGGGTGCCTACCCTGTGGAGTATACATCCCTGGCAAACCCTGGCTGTCTACCTCCGTCGAGCGTAGTTCCAGTGCCACGGCGGGAGAAACCCAAGTGTCTTCCGGCCGGATAAATCCCGAAAGATCCCGATTTACTATTGCCCACAAACTGGTGGCAACCCGGATTCCGGGGTCCTACAGACCCTTATATAGTATGAGGCTCCCCGCACTAAAGCAAACAAACTTCGGGCTAAGCCCCGTCCCATACCAGGGTAATGTGGTTGCACGGATTAATTGCCCCGGGTGAGTACATAATCACCAAATGTCTTTTCTTTTAAAACCACAATTCCTTTTTTTCTCCACGTCCAACTTTATTTGTCCAAAGCCATTTTTAAAAACATCTCAGTGGAGTAGATACTACTCCAAGGTTTTCGAAAGCATTTTTGAAACTTTCTTTGAGTGTTCCCATCCTAGAGTTTTTGCTCCACTACAAGGTTTATCAAAGGCTACGATGCTAACCATCGTGCCACTAAATCAAGGGGTATAGGGGTAGGGAAATAAAGTGTTATCCCATGAAGATGACAGTACATGACCCGTGGAGCCGAGTCGCCAACAATTGCTATCTAGGAGTAATAGCAATAATAAAACCATGCATTTGAATAAACCTTTAAGAAACATGCAAGTGAATAGATAGGTTCAGATATGCATCAAGAATAGATGGCTTGCCTTGGTAGCTTGTCCCTGGTCTTCTTCTTCTTGATAAACAAAGATTTCTCCCTCCTCGGTACACTCCTCGTTCGATTCTATCACCGAAAAAATAAAAACACACAATAAGCATACATGCATACACAAGTCACAAGCATTTCAGCACTCATACCATCTCATCAAAGAGTACCAGAATCAAACAAGTTTAGAAAACAAACAAAGTTTTAAAGGTTCTTAATTAACAAATTAAGCCTACTAGAATCTAGGGTTTCTTAAATTGATGTGAACACCACCACTTAGCAACCAATTCAAGCATGCAGGCCACAAATGAAGTAATCAGCACACTCATCTCAAATGCAGGTTGACAACAATCTTAAGAATCTAACAAAGTTGGATTTACTGAAAAACAATTTAGGGTTGATTTCCTATGAATTAAACAATAGGGAATAGCACTAGAGCACCGAAATATTCCTCAAATATTCTCTGAATCTCAGAAAAATATGAGGTAAAGTGCTCTGGAAAGCTCTTTCAAAGCATAATCCAACAAAGTTGGATTCAACACAAAATTCTATTCCTACAGAAAATGGTGATTTTTCTAAGATTAATTACACACAAAGCTATTTCAATTATTACTGCAAGAATAAAAGTCCTAAAATAGCAAAACCAGTGAGTCAAGCAAGATAACATAATAATCTACCACTGAGCACAATAAATAAAACCATCTGATACCTAAGTATCACTAAGGCAATTACTACAGGCAACCCTATGCTCCTAAAATAGGAAAGCTAGTGTGACAAGCAAGCTAACACATCAGAGCATCTCTGGAAATTGGGAATAAAGCATTTCAATTCATAAAATCCTAGATTTGCAATTTTGACAAAAGGGTGCTTATTTCACAAGATTTAATTCAAGTAATTTTTACAAGGGCCAAAGATTTATGCATGCAATATTCCTAGATAGCTCACAACAAAAGGAACTCACAGGAATTTGAATCACTCAATTCGGACCTGTAGATATTTTTCTATAAAATTTGCAAGTTCACAGATTTATGGAAAAGATTAAAAAGGTTTCCTAAAAAAAAAACACTGCGCAGGCCGGATCTGGCAGAGCTGGGCCGATCCGGCGCTGGCTGGCCCAGGACACCCGCAGTGCGCGGGAGCCGGCGTTTGAATCGCCTGGTGAGCGCAGGGGCCACCTGTCAGCCGCATGCAGCGGCCGAAACGGTACGCAGCAACACCAGCCGTTGGATTAAGTCCAGATCGACGGCTGGCGGTCATCTTCCTCCTCGAGCCCAGCCCGTCGGGTGAAACCCTAACCTGTAGGTGGGAGGATCTGGAGGCTGTGGGGACCCCGGTTTACCACCCGGAATTCCCGTTATGCATACAACTCACGATCCCGTGATTAGTATGTCGTGAGCCCACATAACCGAGCTGATACCAGAATTACATCATCCATTACAATATCGAATAAAAAGTCTTACAATTGGTCACATGACCAAGACTGATGGCGAGTTTTCAAACTAAGCAGCGGATACCAAGCAGCGTGATGACCCACGTCATGCCTACTACCCTACAGGCAACTGACTGGGAGACGTTCCTAGTTCGCACCAGCGTCATCGCAACCATCGTCACCTTCCTCGCAGTCTTCTTCATAGTCTAACCAAGTTAATAGCCAGGGACAAAGCCGTGAGTACATTTGAATTGTACTCGCAAACCATCTAAAAGGGGAGAGGACAAATATGCAATTTGGCTGTAGCAAGGAGAAAGGCTCTAGTCTAGTTTTTCCTATATAGTCAAATTCTCGTGTCGATATAGCATGTCATACGACATCTCTATATCCTTATTAAGGAAGAATCTTTGTAAAGCATATTTAGTAAAAGCTCTAGTGAAGGGGGAAACTCATTTTCAAGAGAAGAGTCGGGGTCAATCAAACATGACCACCAGTCTTATTAACCTCCGGTCAATCACACATGACCACTTCACACCTTCGGCAGTACCCTACAAGTACTCCAAACCAAGCATGTGCCACGGCAGTACCCTCCGAGTACTCCGTCCAGCATTTTCTCCATTTCTTTCCGAAAACATTCTTGTAAAACCAAAACTTGACATTGGGTTAGGCAATAGCCAGATCAACCGTCCATATCCGAGGACTCGGCTATTCGAATAGATTTCACTCTGCAGAGGTTGTACACTTTACCCACACCATCCGATAAATCCGCCGGGATACCACCACGGTCCGTCATACACAAGTATGCGGGTTTCGGATAATCGATCATAGTCTTCCATCTACCCACCTTAACACGGGTGCCTACCCAGTGGAGTATACATCCCCGGCAAACCCTGGCCGTCTACCTCTGCCGAGCGTAGTTCCAGTGCCACGGCGGGAGAAACCCAAGTGTCTTCCGGACGGGTAGCCTATTGGTGGGCCTGCTACACTGTTGCCCATCAATTGCGACAACCCGGATTCCGGGGTCCTCCAGACCCTTATATAGTGCGAGGCTCCCCGTACTAAAGCAGATAAACTTCGGACTAAGCCCCGTCCCATACCAGGGTAATGTGGTTGCACGGATTAAATTGCCCCAGGTGAGTACATAATCACCAATGTCTTTTCTTTTAAAACCACAACTCCTTTTTACTCCAAGTCCAACTTTATTTGTCCAAATCCATTTTTGAAAACATGTCAGTGGAGTAGATACTACTCCAAGGTTTTCGAAAGCATTTTCGAAATTTTCTTTGAGTGTTCCCATCCTAGAGTTTTAGCTCCACTAGAAAGTTTATCAAATGCATTATTGCTAACCAACAAGCCACTACTCCAGGGGTATTGGAATAGGTAGTAAAGGGGTCATCTCGATGGATGATAACAACTTGACTCGCGGAGCTTGAGTCAACAAATAATTGCTACAGGAACTATAGCAACATAAATCCATGCACTTTAATAAAAGAGAGAGAGAGACATGCAACAGTGTAATTAGGATTCAGATATGCAACAAGATAGATGGCTTGCCTTGGTTGGCTTGTCCCTGATTTCCTTCCTCTTAATATTCAAAGATTTCTCCCTCCTCGGTACACTCCTCGTTCGATTCTATCGCCGAAAAAATAAAAGCACACAATAAGCATACATGCATACACAAGACACAAGCATTTCAGCACTCATACCATCTTATCAAAGAGTACCAGAAGCAAACAAGTTTAGAAAACAAACAATGTTTTAAAGGTTCGTAATTAGCAAATTAAACCTACTAGAAACTAGGGTTTCTTAGGTTGATGTGAACACCACCACTTAACAACCAAACCAAGCATGCAGGCATCCAGTGAATCAAACAGCAAACTTATCAAACTTGCAGGTTGACAACAATCTTAAGAACCTACCAAAGTTGGATTTACTGAAAAGCAAAGTGTGGTTTATTTCCTATGGGAGTAACAATAGGAGAATAACACTAGGGCACCAAAATAATCCCCCTATATTCTCTGAATCTCATAAAAATATGAGGTAAAGTGCTCTGGAAAGCTCTCCCAGAGCATGATCCAATAAAGTTGGATTCAACACCAAATTCGAATTCAACTGCAAGGGATGATTTTTCTAATATTAATTACACACTATGCCATTTTAATTACCACAACAATATTACAAGTCCTAAAATAGCAAAACCAGTGAGTAAAGCAAGATAACACAACAATCTACCACTGGAAGTTGGAATCACCCAAAAATAATATTCCTACTAAGGACAATAAATAAAACCAAGTGAAACCTAAGCATCACTAAGATAATTGCTACAGGCAACTATATGCTCCTGAAATAGCAAATCTAGTGGGACAAGCAAGCTAACACATCAGGGCATCTCTGGAAATTAGAAACAAAGCATTTCAATATACAAAACCCTAGATTTGCATTTTTGACTAAAAAGGTGCTTATTTTGCAAGTTTAAAAACAAGTATTTCTACAAGGATCCAATTGGAGTGGGACCAGTGCCATTAGCTAGACAATTTAACAAGGGTTTGACAGAAACTTGAATCACTCGGTTTGCATAAACAGAGAATATTTGGTGCATATTTGAATCTAGCAGATAAAATCTAATTAGTAAAAGAATTTTACTGGAAAAAAATAGGCACGGGCCTAAATGCTGGCGGTCCGGGGCGGATCCGCGTTGGGCCGGCTAACTCCAGGCCACGGGCGCGTGGGAGAGGGCCCGAACTGGCTGACCAGCGGGACCCGGCCGTCAGCCGCACCCGGGGTCGAAGCGGTAAGGGACCCCCTGGGCCGTTCGATCTAGTCGTGATCGATGGCCCTGGGTCGTCTCCTACCTCCGACCGGGCTGTCAGGGGAGGAAACCCTAGGGCTCGCAGGGACGGCATGGGGGCTCACCTAGGGACCTTCCCCGGCGGCGAGGAGGCGACGGGGCAGCGCGGCGCTCGACGGGGACCTCGGCGACGGTCGGCATCGACATTTTGGGCGCCAGGATACAGATCTGAGTGACGGCCGTCGCGAGCTCCTCATTGGGCTTGCAGGGACCTCGACTCCGGCGTCCCTGGGTCAAGAAAAGGGGGTGGGTTAGATTGGTACTGCAGAGGGGAGTACAAGCTTGCAGAGAGAGAGGTCGGAGATGGTCCAAGTCGGCGGCATTCTTCTCTTCTTCCTTTCATAGCAAAACTAGGGTTTCCTTTCTTCTCCTCTGTTAGAGGCCATGGGGTGGTTTTGGGTGTTCTGGGAGGGCAAGGTGTTGGTGTGGGAACCAAATGGGGGCGAATAGAGGGGCTGGAGTGTGCTGTGGGTTTATATCTAGAGGGGTAATGGTGTAAGTCGGTTTGGGCATGTGGGGTCGGTTTGGTAGATTCTGGTTGGTCCAGGAGGACGGTGGGGAGGGTGAGAGGGTCCTAATGGATGCCCTGGTCGGCTGGGAGCAGAGGGGTGAGGCTGCAGCACCATTTTTTTATTGTTGGCAAAGCTTTTGTTGACATTTCTTCTCTCCTCTCCCTCCAAACACTAAGGGACAAAAGAGAGGGGTTGCTACAGTACAATTCGACCAGAGGGTGGTGAAGGTGCTGGAGAAGGCTGGGTGATGGTTTGGTGAAGTTTCAAATGTTTTTGAAATATTAGGGTTGATGTGGTGATGAATGCATGCATGATCCACTATTTAGATTTTGAGTTTGCTTCACTTTGCTCCAAACAAGGACAATGCAAGCATGGATCAGATGGTGCCATTTGCCAAGCTTAAAGATAAGTTAAAGTTGTAGGATTTTTGGTATTAAAGAGGATCACCAAAATTTGGTACCTAGATAGTTGGTCGAATTATGCTACTCACAAGGCTTTGGAATTTTAGGGAATGAGAAACTAGGGTTTTGGGGTTCATAGGAGAAGGCATGCATAGATGGATTATATGGGTGTGGTACAGTGGGATTAACCATATTACCAATTTGGAGGAGTTATTTGATGCTAGCAAGATCACCAAAATTGGAATGTGGAGGTTTTCACTATACCATTTGGAACAAGATTTTGAAATTTTAAATATGAACCACTAGGGTTTTTGGGTCCACAGATTCCTATAGGAATAGGAGAACATAGTAGGAGGTTATAAGATGCTTGATGAGAAGAAAAAGATGCATGGAATAATATGGTTACCAATCATATGCATCTTGTTAAGCAAGAAAGATGAGATAGAGAAATAGTTATTCTTGATGGAGGAAAAGTGATATTTTGCAAGAATAACATTTTAAAGTGCTAGTAGAGAGGAAATGAATTTATAGAGAGATTTTATGCTGAGGTTTGACAAATTACCAAGAGGATCAAGGAAAACTAGAAGGTGGAAACAGTTTTGACTAGGGTTCAAAACCTAGTCACATAGATAGGTGGCAGGCTTCAAAATGCACATGCAAGTGCATAGATAGTTAGAGTAGATCAAAAGGAAGATGAATAGGTCAAAGAATGGTCTCCGAACAATTTATTTCGAATTCTAGAAGTGTGAACAAAAGTGCATATGATAATAGTCAAATGGTCAGTGATTTGATTAGGGTCAGAAACAGGATTAGAGCAAGTACCAGATGACCTCAAATGACCAAGTGGTAATGGAAAGAATGGAAGATCACATGCCAAATATGAGTTCTAGGGAGGTACATTGCCATGGATAGAATAGATAAGCTTAATATAGGTCTTGGAAAATTGAATCTGTTAATAGACACTAAGATAGTCTACACTAGGTGTTTGACAAAATGACTGCAAGAAAATATTTTGTGATAGCTGAGAAGAGCCTTCTAAGATGGGATGTAGATGATTCTAGCAACACCAGGGGTGCTTTCCTTGGGCTAGTTTGATTTGTTTTAAGATCCCACAAAATGGTGCTCCTAATGTCTCCTGATAAGACTAAGACATTAGAGTTAGGGATTTAGGATTGAGAGGAAAATGACAAGATGGGTTTTATTTGAAAGATATATTGAGAATAACCTACATGGGACAAAAATATAGATTGAGGGGTGTTGAAAGGGGTTAGGCCACAGGCCTATCTAGGGATCACAACTACTCACAAACAACACATCACAGTCAAACAAAGTCACACAAGGTCAACTCACCACACAAGGTCAATCATTTGCAGCTAATCTAGCATCACCAGAAACAATGATTGGACCAGTGCTCAATGATGATCATGCCCTGGTCAAGTAGGAAAGAGTTTCAAATAAAGGAGTAGAGCTTTTGTAGAGTTTTCAGAAACTAGGGGAGACATAGCATCTCCTTTTAAAAAAAGTTCTCTTAAAAGTGATTGAAATTCTTTTATAAATATCAACAAAATAAGAGTTTGTAAAATAGTGGGACCACTCTACTTTGTAGGTCTAGATAATTTTGTAAATACTTAGTTTTGATAAAAGCTTTGTCTCAAGAAAATAAATCTTGGCGCTTATTTGGATATATAAAATAATTTGAATAAAAAGGAGAGTTTGCCAAGATAATGGTTTTGTAAAATAGCTAGAAGCATAAATAAGGCATGATCACAAGGGCACAAGGGTTGTGCTAGTTCACAAAGGTGTTCAATAAGCAACTCAAGCAGACATCATTAACATAACAACCAAAACAAACAAGCAAGAAGCAGTACTTCCAGAGGTTTGCTCGAAAAGTTTTTGTTGGCCCTAATTTTTGGCTCACTAAACACTACCTAAACAGGGTTACAAAAAGTGGGGTGTTACAGCTCTTCCCCCCTTAAACAGAATCTCGTCCCGAGATTCCTAAGCGTAGTACTAGATAGGTGAAGAGACTAGGTTAGAGTTAGACTTCGAAAGGTTGCTCTTCCAACTTTTGATGATACTTCGAGCTGCATCAAAGACTTGCTCTTGCCGAAGATGTAGATCGTCTTCACTTGCCGCAGTTGATGGCTGAAGAGTTGATGTTGCCGAAAGTACCTTGTCGAAACCGTGCCGAGACACTTTTTAAGGTTAGTGGGGTCAAGCTATCTAGTATGTCCAAAAAGGATCCTATGAGAGTTAGAAGGGTTTCAACTCGCGATTGAGGTCTTGAAGAGTCAAGGCTTCTCGGGTAGCTCTTGTTGGCTTGGAGTCGCTTCTTCCCTCGCGTAGCTTGATGGAATCTTCAGATCTTGGAGTCGTGCCTTGAAGCTTGATGTTGGCGTAGACCTTTAATCTCGATCTTGCAGACGGTAGACGAGAGCATCTATGCTTCGGTCTTGATAGGCACGTCAAATTTGTCGTCTTATCCTCTACGCTTCCTAGCTACCAAGGCATAGGTTAGTCCTAATGGGACCATTCTCCTAGGTCGTCTTGTGATTGAGCTAAAAACACTTTAGGTGGCGGTGCACCACCAACGGTGTGTCTTCCAGTAGTCGATGACCTATTTCTTCTTGTCTTCGGGTCGGTGGAGACTATTGAAGATCTTGCTTCTTGTAGTCTTGAGAATCTTGAGGTATATTGGGATACCTTGAGTCGACTTCATATTCCGAGAAATCTTCATGTGGATTTCTACTCGTGGCATAAGTCAGTATTGGTTTTCAAACCCGTCAAAAATTTGGACGAGCGAGCGAGTTAGTTAGAACAGTCTTCACTTCTTCTCGTTGCTACCTCCATTGATATTTCTAAATGCAGAGTCGACACTGATGACTTGATTTCAGAGAGTCTTCATCCTTCTATTTGCTCAGTGGAGATCAAGCACGTGAGTCTTCGGGCTTCAAGTGGCAACAACGGGTTGATCTTCGAATGTTAGGTCTTGGCCTTGATACTTACACGCTCCATGTTAGTTGGATTGTGAGGAGATTAGCAAGTGTTGGGGTGTTAAGAGAGTATCATCAATGTTAGCAAAACTCTAGATTTAAGGTTATACGATCCTGGTTAGTGATGTCTTTGTGTTCTAGAAGTCCTTTGTAGTACAGGCGGGTCTATCTTCTGCTTCCTTGTCGTTGTAGAGAGGTGTTGACAAAGCTTGAAGCTCGTAGCAAAAATTTCCGCATCGGATCTTGGATAAGTGTTGCGAGAGGATTTATACTCCACTATTATCGAGTTTAGGGTTAGCGTTTTACTTCTAACTTATCTACGCTACTCGAGCTGACATAAACAGATGAGATGGAAAACACTTTTTAAAGAGGTTTTCTATTCAGAGTCTTACACGATAGTTGATTTTTAAGGCCGAGAGGCCAAAACAAGCACAAGCACAAGCACAAGGTAACAATACATATTTAAGAAACACACCAGACAATTGCACACACTATCAAGAACAGACAAGGCAATCAACAAACAATCGCATAAATCACACAAGGTACTTCAAGTACCAATGATGCCTAACAACATGCGATATTTGGGGTTAGTCCTATTCATCCTAGGGTCATGGTTGGTCATAGTTGTTGACTTCTTCATTTACTTGCTTCTGGCTTCAGTCGAAACTTGATGGCAGTTGTTGGTGAAGTTGCAGTGTTGTTGAGCCGTTGATGCTGACTCGGGAAGTGCAGTGTTGTAAGTCTTCTTGTATCACATCACATGGTTGTGAGGTCTTCGGAGGGGTTGCTGAAGTGTGCCATTGATGGCATACACGCCTGACAGACCTAATAAATACTAGTCAAGCAACTAAGTACTTGGTCCTTGACGACTGAAAAAGTCCAAGTCCAGGGAGGATCAAGGTTAGTATCTTGACAGAGCCATTGGTATGAACCAAAGGCAAAACGCTCGTCTACCCTTTTATCTCTTTGCAGCTGGAGAGGTTTGAAGATGTCCTTCTGAATATCTGCTCCATCTTGTGCTGCTGAACTTCAGGTCTGTTCGGGGACATCGTCCAGTATTTACATTTTGAAGGGGATAAGTTGAGACAGTAAAAGCGGTGAAAATCTTGGAAAACAGAGAGACAAGATTAGCAGTTTTGAAGAGGTGAGAAAGGTATAAGCCGTACTATTGGATACTTAGAAGAAGTAACCTTTGCAAATAGTTTTAGCAAAATATTACTTTCCTATCTAATGCCCATGCTAACTAAGGTCTCCTACAGTCAGGATGGCTCTAATACCAACTCTATGGGGACCCCGGTTTACCACCCGGAATTCCCGTTATGCATACAACTCACGATCCCGTGATCAGTATGTCGTGAGCCCACATAACCGAGCTAATACTAGAATTACATCATCCATTACAATATCGAATAAAAAGTCTTACAATTGGTCACATGACCAAGACTGATAATGCCACGCAGGGCGAGTTTTCAAACTAAGCAGCGGATACAAAGCAGCGTGATGACCAACGTCATGCCTACTACCCTATAGGCAACTGACTGGGAGACGTTCCTAGTTCGCACCAGCGTCATCGCAACCATCGTCACCTTCCTCGCAGTCTTCTTCATAGTCTGACCAAGTTAATAGCCAGGGACAAAGTCGTGAGTACATTTGAATTGTACTCGCAAACCATCTAAAAGGGGAGAGGACAAATATGCAATTTGGCTGTAGCAAGGAGAAAGGCTCTAGTCTAGTTTTTCCTATATAGTCAAATTCTTGTGTCGATATAGCATGTCATACGACATCTCTATATCCTTATTAAGGAAGAATCTTTGTAAAGCATCTTTAGTAAAAGCTCTAGGGAAGGGGGAAACTCATTTTCAAGAGAAGAGTCGGGGTCAATCAAACATGACCACCAGTCTTATTAACCTCCGGTCAATCACACATGACCACTTCACACCTTCAGCAGTACCCTACAAGTACTCCAAACCAAGCATGTGCCACGACAGTACCCTCCGAGTACTCCGTCCGGCATTTTCTCCATTTCTTTCCGAAAACATTCTTGTAAAACCAAAACTTGACATTGGGTTAGGCAACAGCCAGATCAACCGTCCATATCCGAGGACTCGGCTATTCGAATAGATTTCACTCTGCAGAGGTTGTACACTTTACCCACACCATCTGATAAATCCGCCGGGATACCACCACGGTCCGTCATACAGAAGTATGCGGGTTTTGGATAATCGATCATAGTCTTCCATCTACCCACCTTAACACGGGTGCCTACCCAGTGGAGTATACATCCCCGGCAAACCCTGGCCTTCTACCTCTGCCGAGCGTAGTTCCAGTGCCACGGCGGGAGAAACCCAAGTGTCTTCCGGACGGGTAGCCTATTGGTGGGCCCGCTACACTGTTGCCCATCAATTGCGACAACCCGGATTCCGGGGTCCTCCAGACCCTTATATAGTGCGAGGCTCCCCGTACTAAAGCAGATAAACTTCGGACTAAGCCCTGTCCCATACCAGGGTAATGTGGTTGCACGGATTAAATTGCCCCAGGTGAGTACATAATCACCAATGTCTTTTCTTTTAAAACCACAACTCCTTTTTACTCCAAGTCCAACTTTATTTGTCCAAATCCATTTTTGAAAACATGTCAGTGGAGTAGATACTACTCCAAGGTTTTTGAAAGCATTTTCGAAATTTTCTTCGAGTGTTCCCATCCTAGAGTTTTAGCTCCACTAGAAAGTTTATCAAAGGCATTATTGCTAACCAACAAGCCACTACTCCAGGGGTATTGGAATAGGTAGTAAAGGGGTCATCTCGATGGATGATAACAACTTGACTCGTGGAGCTTGAGTCAACAAATAATTGCTACAGGAACTATAGCAACATAAATCCATGCACTTTAATAAAAGAGAGAGAGAGAGAGACATGCAATAGTGTAATTAGGATTCAGATATGCAACAAGATAGATGGCTTGCCTTGGTTGGCTTGTCCCTGATCTCCTTCCTCTTGATATTCAAAGATTTCTCCCTCCTCGGTACACTCCTCGTTCGATTCTATCGCCGGAAAAATAAAAGCACACAATAAGCATACATGCATACACAAGACACAAGCATTTCAGCACTCATACCTTCTTATCAAAGAGTACCAGAAGCAAACAAGTTTAGAAAACAAACAATGTTTTAAAAGTTCTTAATTAGCAAATTAAACCTACTAGAAACTAGGGTTTATTAGGTTGATGTGAACACCACCACTTCACAACCAAACCAAGCATGCAGGCATCCAGTGAATCAAACAGCAAACTTATCAAACTTGCAGGTTGACAACAATCTTAAGAACCTACCAAAGTTGGATTTACTTAAAAGCAAAGTGTGGTTTATTTCCTATGGGAGTAACAATAGGAGAATAACACTAGGGCAGCAAAATAATCCCCATATATTCTCTGTAAGATTACAAGTCCTAAAATAGCAAAACCAGTGAGTAAAGCAAGATAACACAACAATCTACCACTGGAAGTTGGAATCACCCAAAAATAATATTCCTACTGAGGACAATAAATAAAACCAAGTGAAACCTAAGCATCACTAAGATAATTGCTACAGGCAACTCTATGCTCCTAAAATAGCAAATCTAGTGGGACAAGCAAGCTAACACATCAGGGCATCTCTGGAAATTAGAAACAAAGCATTTCAATATACAAAACCCTAGATTTGCATTTTTGACTAAAAAGGTGCTTGTTTTGCAAGTTTAAAAACAAGTATTTCTACAGGGATCCAATTGGAGTGGGACCAGTACCATTAGCTAGAAAATTTAACAAGGGTTTGACAGAAACTTGAATCACTCGGTTTGCATAAACAAAGAATATTTGGTGCATATTTGAATCTAGCAGATAAAATCTAATTAGTAAAAGAATTTTACTGGAAAAAAAATAGGCACGGGCCGAAATGCTGGCGGTCCGGGGCGAATCCGCGCTAGGCCGGCCCACTCCAGGCCACAGGCGCGCGGGAGAGGGCCCGAACCGGCTGACCAGCGGGACCCGGCCATCAGCTGCACCCGGGGTCGAAGTGGTAAGGGACCCCCTGGGCCGTTCGATCTAGTCGTGATCGACGGCCCCGGGTCGTCTCCTACCTCCGACCGGGCTGTCGGGGGAGGAAACCCTAGGGCTCGCAGGGATGGCGTGGGGGCTCACCTAGGGACCTTCCCCGGCGGTGAGGAGGCGACGGGGCGGCGCTGCGCTCAACGGGGACCTCGGCGATGGTCGGCATCGACATTTTGGGCGCCAGGATATAGATCTGAGTGACGGCCGTGGCGAGCTCCTCATTGGGCTTGCAGGGACCTCGACTCCGGCGTCCCTGGGTCAAGAAAAGGGGGTGGGTTAGATTGGTACTGCAGAGGGGAGTACAAGCTTGCAGAGAGAGAGGTCGGAGATGGTCCAAGTCAGCGGCATTCTTCTCTTCTTCCTTTCATAGCAAAACTAGGGTTTCCTTTCTTCTCCTCTGTTAGAGGCCATGGGGTGGTTCTGGGTGTTCTGGGAGGGCAAGGTGTTGGTGTGGGAACCAAATGGGGGCGAATAGAGGGGCTGGAGTGTGCTGTGGGTTTATATCTAGAGGGGTAATGGTGTAAGTCAGTTTGGGCATGTGGGGTCAGTTTGGTAGCTTCTGGTTGGTCCAGGAGGATGGTGGGGAGGGTGATAGGGTCCTATTGGATGCCCTGGTCGGCTGGGAGCAGAGGGGTGAGGCTGCAGCACCATTTTTTATTGTTGGCAAAGCTTTTGTTGACCTTTCTTCTCTCCTCTCCCTCCAAACACTAAGGGACAAAAGAGAGGGGTTGCTACAGTACAATTCGACCAGAGGGTGGTGAAGGTGCTGGAGAAGGCTGGGTGATGGTTTGGTGAAGTTTCAAATGTTTTTGAAATATTAGGGTTGATGTGGTGATGAATGCATGCATGATCCACTATTTAGATTTTGAGTTTGCTTCACTTTGCTCCAAACAAGGACAATGCAAGCATGGATCAGATGGTGCCATTTGCCAAGCTTAAAGATAAGTTAAAGTTGTAGGATTTTTGGTATTAAAGAGGATCACCAAAATTTGGTACCTAGATAGTTGGTCGAATTATGCTACTCACAAGGCTTTGGAATTTTAGGGAATGAGAAACTAGGGTTTTGGGGTTCATAGGAGAAGGCATGCATAGATGGATTATATGGGTGTGGTACGGTGGGATTAACCATATTACCAATTTGGAGGAGTTATTTGATGCTAGCAAGATCACCAAAATTGGAATGTGGAGGTTTTCACTATACCATTTGGAACAAGATTTTGAAATTTTAAATATGAACCACTAGGGTTTTTGGGTCCACAGGTTCCTATAGGAATAGGAGAACATAGTAGGAGGTTATAAGATGCTTGATGAGAAGAAAAAGATGCATGGAATAATATGGTTACCAATCATATGCATCTTGTTAAGCAAGAAAGATGAGATAGAGAAATAGTTATTCTTGATGGAGGAAAAGTGATATTTTGCAAGAATAACATTTTAAAGTGCTAGTAGAGAGGAAATGAATTTATAGAGAGATTTTATGCTGAGGTTTGACAAATTACCAAGAGGATCAAGGAAAACTAGGTGGAAACAGTTTTGACTAGGGTTCAAAACCTAGTCACATAGATAGGTGGCAGGCTTCAAAATGCACATGCAAGTGCATAGATAGTTAGAGTAGATCAAAAGGAAGAGGAATAGGTCAAAGAATGGTCTCTGAACAATTTATTTCGAATTCTAGAAGTGTGAACAAAAGTGCATATGATAATAGTCAAATGGTCAGTGATTTGATTAGGGTCAGAAACAGGATTAGAGCAAGTACCAGATGACCTCAAATGACCAAGTGGTAATGGAAAGAATGGAAGATCACATGCCAAATATAAGTTCTAGGAAGGTACATTGCCATGGATAGAATAGATAAGCTTAATATAGGTGTTGGAAAATTGAATCTGTTAACAGACACTAAGATAGTCTACACACTAGGTGTTTGACAAAATGACTACAAGAAAATATTTTGTGATAGCTGAGAGGAGCCTTCTAAGATGGGATGTAGATGATTCTAGCAACACCAGGGGTGCTTTCCTTGGGCTAGTTTGATTTGTTTTAAGATCCCACAAAATGGTGCTCCTAATATCTCATGATAAGACTAAGACATTAGAGTTAGGGATTCAGGATTGAGAGGAAAATGACAAGATGGGTTTTATTTGAAAGATATATTGAGAATAACCTACATGGGACAAAAATATAGATTGAGGGGTGTCGAAAGGGGTTAGGCCACAGGCCTATCTAGGGATCACAACTACTCACAAACAACACATCACAGTCAAACAAAGTCACACAAGGTCAACTCACCACACAAGGTCAATCATTTGCAGCTAATCTAGCATCACCAGAAACAATGATTGGACTAGTGCTTAATGATGATCATGCCCTGGTCAAGTAGGAAAGAGTTTCAAATAAAGGAGTAGAGCTTTTGTAGAGTTTTCAGAAACTAGGGGAGACATAGCATCTCCTTTTAAAAAAAAGTTCTCTTAAAAGTGATTGAAATTCTTTTATAAATATCAACAAAATAAGAGTTTGTAAAATAGTGGGACCACTCCACTTTGTAGGTCCAGATAATTTTGTAAATACTTAGTTTTGATAAAAGCTTTGTCTCAAGAAAATAAATCTTGGCGCTTATTTGGATATATAAAATAATTTGAATAAAAAGGAGAGTTTGCCAAGATAATGGTTTTGTAAAATAGCTAGAAGCATAAATAAGGCATGATCACAAGGGCACAAGGGTTGTGCTGGTTCACAAAGGTGTTCAATAAGCAACTCAAGCAGACATCATTAACATAACAACCAAAACAAACAAGCAAGAAGCAGTACTTCCAGAGGTTTGCTCGAAAAGGTTTTGTTGGCCCTAATTTTTGGCTCACTAAACACTACCTAAACAGGGTTACAAAAAGTGGGGTGTTACAGAGGCTCACCTAGGGGGCCTCCTCCGGCCATGGGGAGGTGACGAGGGGACGCGGTGGTCATCGGCAAGCTCAACGAGGGGCGGCGGCGGTGGATCTCCTCCTGGGTTGATGTCCCGCGCGTCGGTGACGAGGTGGCCGAACCAGATGCTCGACGAGACCCCAGCTCCCGTGCTCCTGGAACAATATAGAGGGTAGGGTTAGGTTCCTTAGGAGGCTAGAGGCCTATTCATACAAAGAAAGGGGGCAGAGAGGGTCCAAAGCAACGGCGAGGTCCTCCGCTTCCTTGCCTAGCAAAATCTAGGGTTTCCCTTCTTCCTTCTGGTGTAGAGCGAGGGGGCGGTTCTCTACCTTCTGGGAGGGTGAGGGAAGGGTGTGGGAGCCGAATGGGAGTGGAGAGGGGGTCTGGGGTGGTCTGCAGCCTTAAAACCGAGGGGGTGGAGTGTAGGTCAGTTTGGGGCTTGTAGGGTCCATAGGAGGGCTTTGCTGGGTAGCAATGGCGGTGAGAGGGGTCCTGGTGGGTAGCTTCCTCGAGAAGGATCAGAGAGAGAGAGTGGGGAGGGCTGCTGCAAGGTTTCTAAACAATGTTTGGCAAGATTTTTATAATGTGCAAGTGTCTCTCCAATAGCTACCTCCAACCACTAGAGAACAAGGATGAGAGGGTGCTGCTATAGTGGAATTCGACCAGAGGGTGTCAAGGTGCTGGAGGAGTCCACAAAGGTGGTTTGGTGAAGTTTCAACTAATTTTGAATTAGTGAGGTATAGATATGATGAATGCATGCATGATGCAAAATGTTGAATTTTTGGGTTAGTCCCTCATTGCTCCAATCAAGGCATGCATAGATGGATTAGATGGGTGTGGTTTGGTGAGATTAACCATATTGCCAAATTGGAGGAGTTTATTTGATGTTAGGCAAGATCACCAAAATTGGAAAGTGGAGATTTGCCCTATTCTACTTGAGACAAGATTTTGAAAATTTGGAGATGAACCACTAGGGTTTTTGAGTCCATAAGGTCCCATAGGAATAGGAGAACATAGTAGGAGATTATAAAATACCTACTAAGAAGGAAAAAAAAGTGCATGAAATAATATAGGTACCATTCATACGCATTTTATTATGCAAGAAAGATGAGATAGAGAAATAGCTATTCTTGTTGGAGGAAAAGTGATATTTTGTAAGAATAACATTTCCAAATGCTAGTGAAGAGGAAATGAATTTATGGAGAGATTTTATGCTGAGGTTTGACAAATTACCAAGGTGAAATCAGTTTTTGACTAGGGTTCAAAACCTAGTCACAAAGATAGGTGGCATGTTTCAAAATGCACATGCAAGTGCATAGATAGTTAGAGTAGATCAAAATGAAGAGGAATGGGTCAAAGAATGGTCTCTGAACAATTTATTTCGAATTCTAGAAGTGTGAGCAAGAGTGCATATGATAATAGTCAAATGGTCAGTGATTAGATTAGGGTCAGAAATAGGATTAGAGCAAGTATTAGATTACTTCAAAAGACCAGGTGGCAATGGAAGGAATGGAAGATCACATGTCAAATATCAGTTCTAGGAAGGTACATTGCTATGGATGGAATAGATGAGCTTAATATAGGTGTTGGAAGATTGAATCTGTTAACAGACACTAAGATAGTCTGCACACTAGGTGTTTGATGAAATGCCTACAAGAGATGATTTTCTAAACCAGAGTGGAACCTTTTTATGGATGGATGAAGATGATTCAATTAACACCATGGGTGCCTTCCTTGGGCTAGTTTGATTAGTTTTAAGATCCCACAAAATGGTGCTCCTAATGTCTCATGATAAGACTAAGACATTAGAGTTAGGAATTCAGGATTGAGATGAAAATAACAAGATAGGTTTGATTTGAATGATAGAGTGGTAATAACTTACATGGGACAAAAATATAAATTGGTGGGTGTTGAAGGGGGTTAGGCCACATGCCTATATGAGGATTATATCTACACACAAGCAACTCATCAAAGTCAAACAGTCACACAAGTCAACTCACCACACAAGGTTAATCATTTGAAGCTAATCTAGCATCACCAGAAACAATGATTGAACCAGTGCTCAAAGATCATGCCATGGTCAAGTAGAGAAGAGTTTCAAATAAAGGAGTAAGGCTTTGGTAGATAGTTTTAGAAACAAATGGAGACATAAACATCTCCTTTGTAAAGTCTTCTAAAAGGTGTTTGAAATCCTTTTATAAATATCAACAAAATAAAAGTTTGTAAAATAGTGGGACCACTCTACTTCGTAGGTCCAGATAATTTTGTAAATACTTAGTTTTGATAACAGCTTTGTCTCAAGAAAAATAAATCTTGGCACTTATTTGGATAAATAAAATAATTTGAATAAAAAGGAGAGTTTGCCAAGATAATGGTTTTGGAAAATAGCTAGAAGCATAAATAGGAGCATGATCTCAATGTCACAAGTATTGTGTTGGTTCACAATAGTGTTCAACAAGCAACTCATATAGACATCATTTACATAACCAACAGGACAAACAAGCAAGAAATAGTACTTCCAGAGGTTTGCACAAAAATTTTTTGTTGGCCCTCATTTTTGGCTCACTAAACACTACCTAAATAGGGTTACAAAAAGTGGGATGTTACAGCTCTTCCCCCCTTAAACAGAATCTCGTCCCGAGATTCCTAAGCGTAGTAGTAAGAGGTATACAACTAATGTTAGGGTTAGACTTCAAGGGGTTGCTCTTCTAACTGCTTGGTGACACTTTGAGTTGCGTCGAAGACTTTCTTTTATCGAAGATGCAGATCGTCTTCACTTGCTGAAGTTGACGGCCGAAGAGTCATGTTGCCAAAAATACCTTGACGAAAACTGTGTCGAGACGCCATTGAGGTTAACGGGGTTTAAGCTATCTAGTGGACCCAAAATATTTCTACAAGAGTTAGAGGGTTCCTCATTTGCAATTCGGGGTCCTAAAGAGTCATGGCTTCTCGAGTAGCTCTTGCTGGCTTGGAGTTCGCTTCTTCTCTCACGTAGCTTGATGGAATCTTCAGATCTTGAAGCCGTGCTTTGAAACTTGATATTAGCATAGACCTTCAATCTCGATCTTGCAGATGGTATACAAGAGTATCTATACTTTGGTCTTGATGGGCACGTCAAATTTGTCGACTTAGTCCTCTATGTTTCCTAAGTACCAAGGTGTAGGTTATTCCTATTGGAAACCATTCTTCTAGGTCGTCTTTGTACTTGAGCTGAAAATGCTTCAGGTGGCGGCACACCACCAATGATGTATCTTCCCGTAGTCAATGGTCTATTCTTTCTTGTCTTCGGGTTGGTGGAGACTATTGAAGGTCTTCTTGCTTCTCTATATTCTTGTAGTCCTTGAGAATCTTGGGGTATATTGGGATACCTTGAGTTGACTTCATCTTCTAAGAAATCTTCAGGTGGATTTCTACTCGTGTCCTAAGTCAATTTTGGTTGCAAAACCCGTCAAAATTTGGAACGAGCGAGTGAGTTAGAATTAGAAAAGTCTTCGCTTCTCCTCATTTCTACCTTCATTGATGTCTCCTAAGGGTGGAGTCGACATTGACCGCCTGATTTTGGAGAGCCTTCATCCTTCTATTTGCTCCGTGGAGGTCAGGCACGTGGGTCTTCGGGCTTCAAGTAGCGATAACATCTTGAACTACAAAAGTTAGGCGTGTCTTTGATACTACAATGCTCAATGGTAGTTAGCTTTGTTAGAAGATTTGCAAGTGTCGGGATGTTAAGAGAGTATCATCAATGTTAGGAAACTCTAGATTTAGGTTAGTCGATCCTGGTTAGTGAAGTCTTTGTCTTCTAGAAGTCCTTTGTAGAACAGGCGGGTCTATCTTCTGCTTCCTTGTCATTGTAGAGAGGTGTTGACGAAGCTTGAAGCTCGTAGCAAAAATTTCCGCATCGGATCTTGGATAAGTGTTGCGAGAGGATTTATACTCCACTATTATCGAGTTTTAGGGTTAGCGTTTTACTTTTAACTTATCTATGCTACTCGAGCTGACATAAACAGATGAGATGGAAAACACTTTTTAAAGAGGTTTTCTATTCAGAGTTTTACACGATAGATGATTTTTAAGGCCGAGAGGCCAAAACAAGCACAAGCACAAGCACAAGGTAACAATACACATTTAAGAAACACACCAGACAATTGCACACACTATCAAGAACAGACAAGGCAATCAACAAACAATCGCAGAAATCACACGAGGTACTTCAAGTACCAATGATGCCTAACAACACGCGATATTTGGGGTTAGTCCTATTCATCCTAGGGTCATGGTTGGTCATAGTTGTTGACTTCTTCATTTACTTGCTTCTGGCTTCAGTCGAAACTTGATGGCAGTTGGTGGTGAAGTTGCAGTGTTGTTGAGCCGTTGATGTTGACTCGGGAAGTGCAGTGTTGTAAGTCTTCTTGTATCACATCACATGGTTGTGAGACCTTCAGAGGGGTTGCTGAAGTGTTCCATTGGTGGCATACACGCCTGACAGACCTAATAAATACTAGTCAAGCAACTAAGTACTTGGTCCTTGATGACTGCAAAAGTGCAAGTCCAGGGAGGATCAAGGTTAGTATCCTGACAGAGCCATTGGTGTGAACCAAAGGCAAAATATTTGTTCACACGATCCTTCCCTTTTTAACTGGAGTGGCTTGAAGACGTCCTTCCGAGTAGTTGCTCCATCATGTGCTGCTAAACTTTAGGTCTATTCGGGGTACAACGTCCAGTATTTAGATTTTGAAGGGGATAAGATGAGATAGTAAAAACGGTGAAAACCTTGGAAAACAGAGAGATAAGATTAGCAGTTTTGAAGAGGTGAGAAAGGTATAAGCCATACTATTGGATACTTAGAAGAAGTAACCTTTGCAAATAGTTTTAGCAAAATATTACTTTCCTATCTAACGCCCATGCTAACTAAGGTCTCCTACAGTCAGGATGGCTCTGATACCAACTCTGTGGGGACCCCGGATTACCCATCCGGAATACCCGATATGCATACAATTCACGATCCCATGATCAGTGTGTCATGAATCCACATATCCGAGTTGATAACAGAATTACATCATCCTTTACAATATTGAATAATATACTTACAATTGGTCACATGACCAAGCATGATATTGCCACGCAGGGCAAGTCTATAACTAAGCAGCGGATACCAAGCAGCGTTGATGACCCAAGCCATGCCTACTACCCTATAGGCAACTGACTGGGAGACGTTCCTAGTTCGCACCGGCGTCATCGTAGCCATCGCCACCATCTGAGTAGTCTTCTCCATAATCTGGCCAATTTAATAGCCAGGGACAAAGCCGTGAGTACATTTTGGAATTGTACTCGCAAACCATCTAAGAAGAAGTGTTGTCATGCAGTTTGGTTGTAGCAAGGTTAAAGGCTCTAATCTAGTTTATCCTATCTAGTCAATTTCTCGTGTCGATATAGCATGTCTTATGACATTTCTATATCCTTATTAAAGAAACATTTAGAAAACCTTTTTAGTAAAATCTCTAGGAAAGGGGGAACTCATTTGTAAGAGAGAGTCGATGGTCAATCGAACATGACCACCTTCCTTTATAGAACCAGGTCAATCACAAATGACCATCTCCATTCCCTCGGCAGTACCCTGCAAGTACTCCGAACCCTAATCGTGCCACGGCAGTACCCTCCGAGTACTCCGTCCAGCACTTTTCTCCATTTTTCCCAAAAACATTCTTGTAAAACCAAAACTTGACATTGGGTTAGGCAACAGCCAGTTCAACCGTCCATGACCGAGGACTCGGCTATTCGAATAGATTTACACTCTGCAGAGGTTGTACACTTTACCCACACCATCCGAATACTCATCGTGTGGGCATCATCCCCGCATAGCATCCAATGCCACGACAAGCACCCGATCAGAGCCTTCCATTCATCCACCTTAGTATGGGTGCCTACCCTGTGGAGTATACATCCCCGGCAAACCCTGGCCATCTACCTCCATCGAGCGTAGTTCCAGTGCCACGGTGGGAGAAACCCAAGTGTCTTCCGGCCGGATAAATCCCAAAAGATCCCGATTTACTATTGCCCACAAACTGGTGGCAACCCAGATTCCGGGGTCCTACAGACCCTTATATAGTATGAGGCTCCCCGCACTAAAGCAAACAAACTTTGGGCTAAGCCCCGTCCCATACCAGGGTAATGTGGTTGCATGGATTAATTGCCCCGGGTGAGTACATAATCACCAAATGTCTTTTCTTTTAAAACCACAATTCCTTTTTTTATCCACGTCCAACTTTATTTCTCCAAAGCCATTTTTGAAAACATCTCAGTGGAGTAGATACTACTCCAAGTTTTTGAAAGCATTTTCGAAACTTTCTTTGAGTGTTCCCATCCTAGAGTTTTTGCTCCACTACAAGGTTTATCAAAGGCTACGATGCTAACCATCGTGCCACTAAATCAAGGGGTATATGGGTAGGGAAATAAAGTGTTATCCCATGAGGATGACAGTACATGACCCGTGGAGCCGAGTCGCCAACAATTGCTATCTAGGAGTAATAGCAATAATAAAACCATGCATTTGAATAAACCTTTAAGAAACATGCAAGTGAATAGATAGGTTCAGATATGCATCAAGAATAGATGGCTTGCCTTGGTAGCTTGTCCCTGGTCTTCTTCTTCTTGATAAACAAAGATTTCTCCCTCCTCGGTACACTCCTCGTTCGATTCTATCGCCGGAAAAATAAAAACACACAATAAGCATACATGCATACACAAGTCACAAGCATTTCAGCACTCATACCATCTCATCAAAGAGTACCAGAATCAAATAAGTTTAGAAAACAAACAAAGTTTTAAAGGTTCTTAATTAACAAATTAAGCCTACTAGAATCTAGGGTTTCTTAAATTGATGTGAACACCACCACTTAGCAACCAATTCAAGCATGCAGGCCACAAATGAAGTAATCAGCACACTCATCTCAAATGCAGGTTGACAACAATCTTAAGAATCTAACAAAGTTGGATTTACTGAAAAACAATACGGAATAGCACTAGAGCACCAAAATTTTCCTCAAATATTCTCTGGATCTCAGAAAAATATGAGGTAAAGTGCTCTGGAAAGCTCTTTCAAAGCATAATCCAACAAAGTTGGATTCAACACAAAATTCTATTCCTACAGAAAATGGTGATTTTTCTAATATTAATTACACACAAAGCCATTTCAATTCTTACTGCAATAATAAAAGTCCTAAAATAGCAAAACCAGTGAGTCAAGCAAGATAACATAATAATCTACCACTAGAAGTTGGAAACACCCAAAAATAATATTCCTACTGAGCACAATAAATAAAACCATGTGAAACCTAAGTATCACTAAGGCAATTACTACAGGCAACCCTATGCTCCTAAAATAGCAAATCTAGTGTGACATGCAAGCTAACACATCAGAGCATCTCTGGAAATTGGGAATAAAGCATTTCAATTCATAAAATCCTAGATTTGCAATTTTGACAAAAGGGTGCTTATTTCACAAGATTTAATTCAAGTAATTTTTACAAGGGCCAAAGATTTATGCATGCAATATTCCTAGATAGCTCACAACAATAGGAACTCACAGGAATTTGAATCACTCAATTCGGACATGTAGATATTTTTCTATAAAATTTGCAAGTTCACAGATTTATGGAAAAGATTAAAAAGGTTTCCTAAAAAAAAACACTGCGCAGGCCGGATCTGGCAGAGCTGGGCCGATCCGGCGCTGGCTGGCCCAGGACGCCCGCAGCGTGCGGGAGCCGGCGTTTGAATTGCCTGGCGAGCGGGGGGCGCCTGTCAGCCGCACGCAGCGGCCGAAACGGTACACAGCAACGCCAGCCGCTGGATTAAGTCCAGATCGACGGCTGGCGGTCATCTTCCTCCTCGAGCCCAGCCCGTCGGGCGAAACCCTAACCTGCAGGTGGGAGGATCTGGAGGCTCACCTAGGGGGCCTCCTCCATCCATGGGGAGGTGACGAGGGGACGCGGTGGTCGTCGGCGAGCTCAACGAGGGGCGGCGGTGGTGGATCTCCTCCTGGGTTGATGTCCCGCGCATCGGTGATGAGGTGGCCGAACCAGATGCTCGACGAGACCCCAGCTCCCGTGCTCCTGGATCAATATAGAGGGTAGGGTTAGGTTCCTTAGGAGGCTAGAGGCCTATTCATACAAAGAAAGGGGGCAGAGAGGGTCCAGAGCAACGGCGAGGTCCTCCGCTTCCTTGCATAGCAAAATCTAGGGTTTCCCTTCTTCCTTCTGGTGTAGAGCGAGGGGGCGGTTCTCTGCCTTCTGGGAGGGTGAGGGAAGGGTGTGGGAGCCGAATGGGAGTGGAGAGGGGGTCTGGGGTGGTCTGCAGCCTTAAAACCGAGGGGGTGGAGTGTAGGTCGGTTTGGGGCTTGTAGGGTCCATAGGAGGGCTTTGGTTGGGCAGCAATGGCGGTGAGAGGGGTCCTGGTGGGTAGCTTCCTCGAGAAGGATCAGATAGAGAGAGTGGGGAGGGCTGCTGCAAGGTTTCTAAACAATGTTTGGCAAGATTTTTATAATGTGCAAGTGTCTCTCCAATAGCTACCTCCAACCACTAGAGGACAAAGATGAGAGGGTGCTGCTACAGTGGAATTCGACCAGAGGGTGTCAAGGTGCTGGAGGGGTCCACAAAGGTGGTTTGGTGAAGTTTCAACTAATTTTGAATTAGTGAGGTATAGATATGATGAATGCATGCATGATGCAAAATGTTGAATTTTTGGGTTAGTCCCTCATTGCTCCAATCAAGGCATGCATAGATGGATTAGATGGGTGTGGTTTGGTGAGATTAACCATATTGCCAAATTGGAGGAGTTTATTTGATGTTAGGCAAGATCACCAAAATTGGAAAGTGGAGATTTGCCCTATTCTACTTGAGACAAGATTTTGAAAATTTGGAGATGAACCACTAGGGTTTTTGAGTCCATAAGGTCCCATAGGAATAGGAGAACATAGTAGGAGATTATAAAATACCTACTGAGAAGGAAAAAAAAGTGCATGAAATAATATAGGTACCATTCATATGCATTTTATTATGCAAGAAAGATGAGATAGAGAAATAGCTATTCTTGTTGGAGGAAAAGTGATATTTTGTAAGAATAACATTTCCAAATGCTAGTGAAGAGGAAATGAATTTATGGAGAGATTTTATGCTGAGGTTTGACAAATTACCAAGAGGATCAAGGAAAACTAGAAGGTGAAATCAGTTTTTGACTAGGGTTCAAAACCTAGTCACAAAGATAGGTGGCATGTTTCAAAATGCACATGCAAGTGCATAGATAGTTAGAGTAGATCAAAATGAAGAGGAATGGGTCAAAGAATGGTCTCTGAACAATTTATTTCGAATTCTAGAAGTGTGAGCAAGAGTGCATATGATAATAGTCAAATGATCAGTGATTTGATTAGGGTCAGAAATAGGATTAGAGCAAGTATTAGATGACTTCAAAAGACCAGGTGGCAATGGAAGGAATGGAAGATCACATGTCAAATATGAGTTCTAGGAAGGTACATTGCCATGGATGGAATAGATGAGCTTAATATAGGTGTTGGAAGATTGAATCTATTAACAGACACTAAGATAGTCTGCACACTAGGTGTTTGATGAAATGCCTACAAGAGATGATTTTCTAAACCAGAGTGGAACCTTTTTATGGATGGATGAAGATGATTCAATTAACACCATGGGTGCCTTCCTTTGGCTAGTTTGATTAGTTTTAAGATCCCACAAAATGGTGCTCCTAATGTCTCATGATAAGACTAAGACATTAGAGTTAGGAATTCAGGATTGAGATGAAAATAACAAGATAGGTTTGATTTGAAAGATAGAGTGGTAATAACTTACATGGGACAAAAATATAAATTGGTGGGTGTTGAAGGGGGTTAGGCCACAGGCCTATATGAGGATTATACCTACACACAAGCAACTCATCAAAGTCAAACAGTCACACAAGTCAACTCACCACACAAGGTTAATCATTTGAAGCTAATCTAGCATCACCAGAAACAATGATTGAACCAGTGCTCAAAGATCATGCCATGGTCAAGTAGAGAAGAGTTTCAAATAAAGGAGTAAGGCTTTAGTAGATAGTTTTAGAAACAAATGGAGACATAAACATCTCCTTTGTAAAGTCTTCTCAAAGGTGTTTGAAATCCTCCGTTTGGATGTACAGAATTGGGCTATGAATTCGGAATTCCAGAATTCGGACCCGAATTCCAGCGTTTGGAGTGGCGTGGAAACTGGGCTTAGAATTCAACCCGAATTCCAGTCGGACCCTCCCAAATTCCACCCAGTGTGTCCCTCGTTTCCGATCCTAGACCCTCCAAAATCGATTGGAAACGAAGCCTAACGCTTCGTGCTCTCTCACGTTCCTCTCGCGCGATACTGCTCCGCGGCAGCGGGCAAACTGATGAGGATCTGAAATCTCTCCTTCCTCCTCCCTCCTTCCTCGTCTTCCCCGGCAGACCAAAATCCTCCCTCGTCTGTCTTTGTACCAGGTGGTGCGTCTACCGTCCTGGTTGGTAGAGCCGCGGCTTTTGGGGCTTCTGGCGGTGGAAGATGGCATCTCTCCGTCGGAGCTGATCCCCTAGACTACTTCCCGTCCATCTATTCCTTGGCATCGAGACTCTAGATAGCACATAGCTGTACAGCAGTACTTTTGGTTGATTGCGATTTTCTTAGAAGATGCGACCAGAGCCTGTAGGAGCAGTACTAGTACTGAATATTGTATGACTGTTGCCGGCATCATGCCTTGGAGCAGTCCTGTCTCTATCCACTTTAATTATTACTAGCCGATCTATGTCTCTAATCACTCATTTCAGAGATAAAGGATCGAAGACAGTACATTTTTTTATTGAATTATGAACCTACCCAGGTTGTAGTTCAAACGGTAGAAACTGAATGAGCTAATATTTCACATGTTCATAGCCACTTGCGTGTCCTTTTTTAGTTGTTTTTTGCAGTAATGACTATGACACTATACAATACTGTCGGCCACATGCCTTGCACGACAGTCCTTTCTCTGTCTGTGTCTGAAGCATTTCTTATTGTTTCTTTTTTAACTATCATTTCATATATTGGTAGCCACTTGCACGTTCCTTTTCATTTGTTTTTGCTGTTATGAACTCCTTCAGCGGCTAGATATGACATAGTTGATTTATTTTATCTGTAGATTATCAAGAATAAGGTGCACAAACAGGAGCCAAGTGAAGGTATAAAATCGTGCTCCCTTTTCTAGGTTTTTGTAATTTTAATTATTTAATGTGTGCATAAAGTGTGATATAAATAGTTTATGTATGGTCAATAAATTGTAGCTTCATGATGTCGCAACTAGACTTGGTATCTTGCATTACGGAAGAGAACAATCGAAGAAAAAGAAAACGAATATTGTTGACAAAGAAATTTTTTGAGTTGTCATGTCTTGCTCTTGCGTATGTTAGTACACAAAGGGCACCGAGGGACCTAGGATGCTTCAATGATGATGAGGAGAAGATTGCATATAGGAAGTACATATTGAAAAATACTTATGATGGGTCCGACACTACTTGCTACGATAAGCTACGTTTAACCAAAAGAAACTTCCATGATCTTTGTGCTATGTTGCGTGAGAAGTGTGGTCTCAAAGATACCGTGTACGTGACAGTAGAAGAAAATGTTGCTATGTTCCTTCAAATTCTAGGACATGGAATTAAAATGAGAATGTTGGGTGGCACCTTACCAGCGGTCTTTGGAGACTCTTAGTAGGAAGTTCTCAACTGTGTTATCAGCCATTTTATCTCTAACTGGGGAGTTCATCAAGCTTCCTGATCCTTCTGTCACCCCTCCTAATGATTACAAATGGAAGTGGTTTGGAAATGCACTTGGAGCGCTAGATGGGTGTCATATTCCCGTGTTTGTTAATGCTGCTGACAAGGGGAGGTATAGAAACAGGAAACAAGAAATCAGTACTAACATGCTAGGTGTGGTTGACTGGAACATGAAATTTCTGTATGTTCTACCTGGTTGGGAGGGCTCAGCATCAGACTCGAGAGTGTTAAAAGATGCTATGAGACATGACCGCCAAGATGCATTTGTTGTACCACAGGGTACGGCTCTTTATCTTGGATTTTTCCTAACTCATACTTAATTGTTAGCTAACTCTTTTACTTCATTAATAGGAAAGTACTACCTTGTGGATGATGGCTAGACGAATGGACCTGGATTTTTATCTCCATTTAGATCCACTCGATACCATTTGAAAGAGTGGGTTGCAAGTCAACAACGGCCCCAAAATGAAAAAGAGTTGTTTAACTTGCACCATTCTCGTGCTAGAAATGTTGTTGAGAGGACTTTTGGCTTGTTGAAGAAAAAATGGGCCTTCTTGCGATGTTGTTCTTTCTTTGAGATAGAGGACCAGGTAACACATGTCCAATTGGTGTTCAAATAATCATATGAAACAACTAATGTTAACAATGAAATAAATTCTATGCAGATTCGAATTATTAATGCGTGTTGTGTGTTACACAACTATGCAAGGGATAGACAGCATGTAAGGGATGATTTGTTGCTACAGGAAGTCGATGCTGAACTAGCAGCTATGGCTCCTGAACCTGCAGATGATGCTAATTTAATTAGGAGCGTCACACAAAGTGTTGCATGGTCTGATTTTAGGCAGCAGTTTGCTGATGAGATGTTTGTTGACTACCTTGTGGCGCATGAAGAACTAACATTGGAGTAGATAACTAGTTGGTGACTTTTGTGTGATAAGATATATATGATATATCTAACTACAACTTGTTCTTGTGTGCGTGATAATATATTATACCTTCGAATTTGGTATTTATTCTGTGATAATATATACATGTTATACCTTATAATTTGGTATTTTTCTGTGATAATATATATGATTTACGTTACTACAACTTGCTCTTTTGTTTCAACTTTTTTTTATAGAAGCATGGCTGAACCCAAAGGAAAGAAATTTAGTAGGACATACCTTGCATGGACTCCTGAGATGGACGAGGCATTATTGTCCATGCTTGTTGAGCATCACAACAATGGTGACCATGCTCAAAATGGTTGGAAGCCACATGTGTACAATGCTTGCATCAAGCATGTCAAGGAGAGATGTGATGTTGCCATCAACAAGGACAAAATACAAGCAAGAATTAAAACATTTGACAAGCACTATGAGATCATTAGTAAGATGCTTGCTCAGAGTGGCTTTGGATGGGATTGGGACAATAACATGGTGATGGTTGATAGTGAGGAAGTGTGGTCTCGATATGTGGAGGTAGATTTTTTTATTTTGCTTACTTTTGCAACCTCTCTACCGTATGTACTAATATATGTGTGTATTATGTAGGCTAACAAGGATGCAGCTTGCTACCGGAACAAGGTTGTGAGGAATTGGGAAGCTATCCAGACTATATATTCGAAAGACCATGCGAATGGTACAGGTGCTAGGACAGCAGCTGAGTGTCTTCAAGACCATATGACAGGTGCAGGTACTTCCAACACACCAGTTCCTGAAGAATCTCCTGAGGTGCCTCCAAAGAGGCATCGCACTGGTGATGCTATCTTGTGCATGATGGGACAAATGAGGACATCTTTTGATGAGGCTTTGAAGACAACTGAGCCACTTTCTATACCAAAGGTGACTCCTCCATCTGAAATCCTTGATGCACTATAGAAAGTACCTGACTTGGAGGATTCTGATGTACTCAAAGCTTATGGGAAGCTGATCGTCAATGAGCGCTTGTTTGAAGCATTCATGGCACTCCCCGAGAAATTCAAGAAGCCATATCTCTTGAGCCTACCTTGATGTCTGATATGACATCTGGCTATTGAGAATGAACTACTATGTACTTCGTTGATTATGAACTATGCACTTGTGCTATTTTCTATGTGTGCTATGTGTAAGACAAACTACCCACTCGTCTTATTTTAAAGTTATTATGTGTGCAAAATAATATATATGTGTTTTAATATACAAATACAACTATTTATATATGTACACAACTTTATACTGTCCAAACTTTATAAAACATCCAATTCCATGGTTTGCACATCCAAACAGGAATTGGAAATGGATATCACTCTCTGATTCCATCAGCAGATTCCAAGCCATCCAAACAAAAGAATTCGAATTGCAAGCCATTTCCATTTCCACCATGAATTTGGAATTCCCACTCAATTCAATTCTAGAAGTCATTTCTGTGCATCCAAACAAAGCCTTATAAATATCAACAAAATAAAAGTTTGTAAAATAGTGGGACCACTCTACTTCGTAGGTCCAGATAATTTTGTAAATACTTAGATTTGATAAAAGCTTTGTCTCAAGAAAAATAAATCTTGGCGCTTATTTGGATAAATAAAATAATTTGAATAAAAAGGAGAGTTTGCCAAGATAATGGTTTTGGAAAATAGCTAGAAGCATAAATAGGAGCATGATCTCAATGGCACAAGGATTGTGTTGGTTCACAATAATGTTCAACAAGCAACTCATACAGACATCATTTACATAACCAACAAGACAAACAAGCAAGAAATAGTACTTCCAGAGGTTTGCACAAAAAGTTTTTGTTGGCCCTCATTTTTGGCTCACTAAACACTACCTAAACAGGGTTACACAAAGTGGGATGTTACAGAATAGAAAATTGCTAGTAGGTATGTATGGTGGACACTTTGGAATACTTTGGCTTTTAGGAGTTGGATGCACGAGTAGAGCTCATACTCAGTATAAGGCGAGGGCTAGCAAAAGACTGGGAGCGACCAACTAAGAGAGCAATAATGGCCATAATCATGCAAAGCGACATTAAAGGAAGCATAAGATGGCATCAAAAGTCAAAATCTAAATGATTATGAAGGCTATTGGCGACTTTGTATGAGTCTAACATGTGTGAGCATGCGCCAAGTAAACCAAATAAAGCATAAAGGAGAAAACCAAAATAATGCTTCCATACAATAAAAACAACGCATAATTTTTTCAAAGGCTCATTAAGCAATCTCAGTTATTTGAGACAAGTCATGCTACAGCAACACCACTAAGCATACTATCAAAAAGACATCAAGCATGACATGAAAAAGCCTAAGCCGCAGTCTACACAAGCTCCTTCTTGTACCACTATTTTGCACAAAGCTTTTTCTCTTTTCCAACACCATTTGAAATTTTTAAAGACACCTCTTTTGATGAAAACCAATAAAGATCAGAGGCAAAAATACACCTTGATGAAAATATATGACAAGGTCTGAATGCAAATCGAGGTGAAAATGAAAACCAAAAGCAGTAGCAGAAAAAGAAGAACACTCGAATGATAAGAGTGAAAAACTGAGTGTTCTTTTGCAAATGAAAACGAGTTCATCTCCTCCAAAAGAAATTTGTTGGGGTCCAACCACTTATTGCAGCAAACAAAACAACTAAACCAACTAAGAAAACTAAAACAACTGACGCTCCAAGAAAAACACATAGTGCATGAAGCAATAAAAATATAGTGTCTTGAAAGGTGACCTGATTTTTGCCGATGAAGAAGGGGTGCCTCGGGGCATCCCCAAGCTTCGACGCTTGTACTTCTTGGATATTTCTTGGGGTGATGCATGGGAATCCCCAAGCTTGAGCTTTTGTCCATTCTTCAACTCATCTCATCATTCTCCAATCCCTACACTTGAAAACTTCCTTCATACAAAACTAAACACAAATCTATTAGCAACATTAGTGTAGGAATAACATATAATCAACCTCGTTTTGCTTCAGGTTTCAACCCAAAACCACCACATATAAAGTAAATACTACTGTAGCAACTTCCACAAGAGTTCCTTGATCAAAAGAACTCGCAAAGAAAGCGATAAAGTGGCAAAAACAAATATTGGCAGAAATCTGTCAAAACAGAACAGCTGACAAAGGCCAAATTTTTGAAGGGTTTTCTGTTGCTCAAATCAAAAAGTGTTCAACTAACAAAAGTTTGGATATAACCTGGCACAAGAAATCGCAGGTCCAAAAGATAAACAGAGAATTTATACGAATTTTTACGGTGCAGCACCAAAAACAGTTTCAGGACAGCAACATCCCCAAATCTTTACCTCGCTCAAATTAGAGGCTTCTCTTGGCACAAAACAAAATAAAAAGGATAAGGAGCGGTCATTACAATAGTAATGACTTCCAAGACTCAAATAAAAGAAAAAGTACTGAAAAGAAAACATTGGGTTATCTCCCAAGAGTGCTTTTCTTTAACGCCTTTGAGCTAGGCGCAGAAAATTGTGAATCAAGTGTTTTCAGAAGAAGCATTAAGATCAACTGCAGAGGTATTATAAATAAGGCATTGTATTTCATCCACATAAGTTTTTGAAGACCCTTTGTGATCATGCTTTGGTACACTATTTTCATCAAAAAGATTTTCAGGACAGATCCAATCAAAATTATTCTCGAAAGCTTCACACAATCCCAAAAGCTTGCAAGGTATAGGTATTTTGGCTCCTTCATCATTTGTACTAATAACCTCTATAGGTGAACCGAGTTTATTAAAATGTTTAAGAACTTTCCTAGCTTCAATAACGACATCTTTAAATTCTAAGCACAAAGTTTCTAAGATAAAAGCTTTCTTTTCGGGATCCTCAATTTCATGAAGCTTAAGGAACATATATTGCATAAAAGGATTAAGACTAGCAAACCTAGTTTCCAACATATCAATTAAGTAAACAGAAGCAACTTCAATACTAGGAGCAAGCTCAACCCAAGACTTTTCCTCAACTTCCTCATGCATACTAATGTGATTAAAGAACTCCTCAATGTTACTTTTGCCAATAATCGAACCACTACCTACTGAGAGGTCCTCCATAACGAACTTAGGGAACAACATAATAAACTAAAAGCAAAGAAATAACAACTACAAAGGATTCTATTTTTTTTGGGTTTTTGATATAAAATGATGTAGGTAAAATAAATAAAGCAAAGCAAAATAATAAAACAAAGTAAAGGATGTGCATGCGAAAACTCCCCTCGCAGAAGTCTTCCACTTTTCCCCGGCAACGACACCAGAAAAAGAGCTTGATGCGTGGTGAATGACCAGCCCGTTGGGAACCCCAAGAGGAAGGTGTGATGACTATAGTAGCTCGTTTTCCCTCAGTTAAGAAACCAAGGTTTATCATTCAGGAGAAAAGTAGACAATTGATGGCTGAAGGTGATGCTTGCTAGTTTGCGACAGCTCCGGACAATTTATATATGGTGCCTCGTCCAAGCTTTGCTTGCTAGCTACAACGCGGAACCTGCACAAACACAAACAAGTACTTTGCTCCCAACTTGCGATGAGGTTGTCAATCTCACCGGTTTGCTTGAAACAAAGGTTATGAGTGTATCGAGTACAAAACAGTAGAGAATGCAAGTAAAGTAAATAGTGCGAGTAAAGTAAATAGGTGATAGCAATATGATGGAAGTAGGACTGGGGTCTACAGTTGACTAGTGGTGTCTCTCCATAGATAAAATAGCACATGCTGGGTAAACAAATTACAGTTGGGCAATTGATAGAATAAAGATAAACGTGATATGTCAAGAAGATCACTATGAGATTTACTCTGGGCATTACAACAAAATACATAGACCGCCATCCAACTGCATCTATGACTAATAATCCACTCACGGTGATATCGTCCGAACACCCCATGAGTATTAAGTTGCGAACAACAGATAATTGCATTAAGCAAAGTGTGTAATGTAAACAAAGCATATGCCCTTGAGCATATGAATGTTGTTTTCTCCCTAGTAGCAACAGCACATCTACCACCTTAGAGGTTTCTGTCACTCCCCCAGGTGAAATAGAGGCATGAACCCACTATCGAGCATAAATACCCCCTCTTGGAGTCACTAGCAACTACTCAGCCAAAATAGCTACTAACAATGGAGAGCATGCAAGATCATAAACAACATAGAGATAACAAAAGATAATATTCAGTATAGCAACTTAATCATAAACACTAATATTCATCGGATTCCAACAAACCAACATCATAGAATTACATAACGGTGATCTCAATCATGTAGGGCAGCTCATGAGATCTAAACATGAAGCGCATGGTGGAGAAGACAACCATCTAGCTACAGCTATGGACCCACAGTCCAAGGTAGACTACTCACTCATCGCTCTGGAGGCAAGCATGGCGATGAAGAAGACCTCTGGTGGCGATTCCCCTCTCCGGCAGGGTGCCGGGAAGAGCTTCTGGACCCTCCCGATCTTCGGGTCGACGGTGGCGGCGGATCGCGATGTGTTCTTGAAATCTGATCGGGTACTTAGGTTTTTTCTGTCGGGGGGTCTTTATAGGCGAAGGGGCGATGTCAGAGGAGGGCCCAGACCTCCTCACACCATGGTGGCACGGCCAGGGGCTGGGCCGCACCACCTATGTGTGTGGGCCCCTGGTCCTCCACCTCCTACTCTCCTTCGGATCTCTGGAAGCTTCCGGATAAAATATGACTTCAGGAACTTGTTTCGTCCAATTCCGCGAATATTTCCTGTGTATCACTTCTGAAACACAAAAACAGCAGAAAATAGGAAACTGGCACTGTGGCAACTTGTTAATAGGTTAGTTCCAGAAAATGCATAAAAGTGCCACGAAGTGTAACGAAACAATAGGCAAATGGTGTAAAAACAAGCATGGAGCATAAAAAATTATAGATACGTTTGAGACGTATCAGTCACTCCCCCAGATTCAATAGAGGCATGAACCCAACTATCAAGCATAAATACCCCCTCTTGGAGTTACTAGTTTCTACATGGCCAAGATAGCTACTAACTACAGAGAGCATGTAAGATCATAAACAACATAGAGATAACATAAGATAAATTTCAAAACAGCAACTTAATCATAACACCAATATTCATCGGATCCTAACAAACACAACATGTAGAATTACATAACGGTGATCTCGATCATGTAAGGCAGCTCACGAGATCTAAACATGAAGCACATGGTGGAGAGAACAACCATATAGCTACTGCTATGGACCCATAGTCCAAGGTAGACTACTCACTCATCGCTCCAGAGGCAAGCATGGTGATGAAGAAGACCTTCGGTGGTGATTTCCCTCTCCGATAGGGTGCCGGGAAGAGCTTCTGGACCCTCCCGATCTCGGGTCGATGACAGCAGTGGATCGCGATATCTTTCTAGAATTCTGATTGGGTGTTTAGGTTTTTCCCGCCGGGGGGTCTTTATAGGCGAAGGGGCATCGTCAGAAGTGGACTAGGGCGGCCACACACATATGGGGCGCGACCATGGCCTGGGCCGCCCTGCCCTGTTGTGTGGGCAGGCTCTGGCCCCCCTCCGACTCTTCTTCGGTTCTCTAGAAGCTTCAGTAAATTTCTGGACATTCAGCTTTTGTTTCATCCAATTCCGAGAATATTTCCTGTGTAACCTTTCTGAAACACAAAAACAGTAGAAAATAGGTAACTGGCACTGTGGCATCTTGTTAATAGGTTAGTTATGGAAATGCATAGAAATGCCATGAAGTGTAACGAAACAATAAGCAAATGGTGTAAAAACAAGCATGGAGCATCAAAAATTATAGATACGTTTTGGACATATCAGTGGCGCACCAAACAAGTGGTGCGCAATGCATATGTGGGCCCCAACGAGCACCATCGTCGGGGGTGTCAGGCCCCCACATCCGTGACACATGAAATGGGTGTGCGCCACACATATGGTAGAGATCAGTGGTGCACCACAATTACATGCGCCACAGATATAAGTGGGCCCATTCTCTGGAAAAGGTGGCAGGCATATCCGTGGCGCACGGCCCTTAGGCGCCCCACTGATGTAGATGTCTGTGGCGCTCCATATTGATGTGCGCCATGGGTATTTCGTGGTACCTACCACCATAAAGGTGCCATCTCCCCTACCTCCCACTCCAAACCCTCACTCCATAGATCTATCTCTAGTTCCTCTTCCTCTCCACCCCCATTTTCTTCAAGTTTGGCTCTCCGCTCACGGATTCGTCGGTAAATTGTATAATAGGTGAGTATATGGTTGGATAAAAACATGCATGCTTGTTTCCTTGTGGCGTCCTGATGAAGCATAAGTATAGGGGGTGTATCATAGTACTTTCGATAAATAAGAGTGTCGAACCCAATGAGGAGCAGAAGGTGTTGACAAGTGGTTTTGATCAAGGATTCACTCTAAATACAAGCAAACGAGTTTTCAGGGGTATTTGGTAATGCAAGTAAATAAAGTATGAGTAAATAAAAGATGGTAATAATAATTGCAGTGAGTGTCCCAATCCTTTCTATAGCAAAGGACAAGCCAGTTGTGTAACTTATAATGACCAAACGTTCTCGAGGACACACGTGAGTTTCTGGTAAGTGCTTTCGCTTCATACCGCTAAATAATCTTTATTGGTTTGATAAGTGTTATGGGGGTGAACCTGTGGTAGCACACTACCCTTACTAGGATTAATACACACTTGTGATTATACCCCTTGCAATCATCCACAACTACAAGAAAGTAATTAAGATAAATCTAACCACAGTCTTACACTCTGAGATCCTACGGTCCCTGGTGCAATGGTTTCCTAACGGATGTTTAGGTTTCTGTCACTCCAGCAACCCCACAAAATTAGTAGCCAAATACACAATGCATCTCACTAGGCCCATAAATGGTGAAGTATCATGTAGTCGACGTTCACATGACACCACTAGTGAAATAACACCAAAATAAATAAATATCAAACCATTAAATATTACTCAACATAATTCCACTACTAACAACTTGACTTCTCCCATGTCCTCAAGAACTAAATGAACTAATCACAAGACATCATATGGATCATGATCAGAGGTGAAATAATGATAAATAACAATCTAAACATAAACCTTAATTCAATGGTTCCACTCAATAGCATCAACCACAAGAGTAATCAACACTGGGAAAGTTTCCCCTAAGAATTTGACAAGATTCAACTCAAGATGTTACAGCGGGATGGTGTGGTGATGGTGGAGATGAAGGTGCTGGTGATGGTGATAATGGTGATGATGATCCCAATGAAGTCTGGCGTGATGGCAATGATGATGGTGATGATCTCCCCTCTCCGGGAAGGAATTTCCCCGGTAGATTCCTACCTGCCAGAGAGCTTTTCTCTCTGGTGTTGTCTGCCCCGCAGAGGCGGTGGTGTCTATCTCTGAGCTCCCCCCTTCACTTAGGTTTTCGAGGATGATGATATATGCGAAGGGGCAATGGCAGAAGTGGGCCAAAGGGGCCTCACCACAGGTCGGTGTGGCCAAGGGTGGGCCCGCACCCCCTGTGGGTGAGCCCACCCTGTGGCTCCTCTCGCCTCTTCCTTCTAGCTGCTTCCGTCTTCTGGCGAAACATAATTTCTAAGTATTTTTCTAGAATTTTCTGATCTTCCAAAATATGGTGTCTTGACGGTCCTTTTTCTAGCAGAATCCTGACTCCGGCAGCAAATCCTTCAATTATCATCAAACATGGAAAATTAGAGGAAACAACATAAGTATCATCCCTAAATGTGAAATATATCAATGAATAATAGTAAATTATGATAAAAAATAGTGATGTAAAATGGACGTATCAACCCCCCCAAGCTTAGACCTTGCTTGTCCCCAAGCGAAAACTAAACTCGGTAAACATGACCGCAGTTATATGGAGTGAAGTGTCGATAATCAAAATACGGGCAAGAAGCATCACATTCACCAAGGCACCAAATATAATAGACAGCAACTTCCCTTTATATGATATAGACTTGCATTAAGTAAAAGGGGGTCACAAATAAAGATGCACAAGGTAAATTATAATTGGTGATGGCAAACCTTAGTTCTTGGTCAGAGAACAATGAACAAACTACACTTACTTTTAAATGGAGCATTTTATAACAGAGCTAATATAGCAAAAACCATATGCTCAACAAAACAAACTCTTTGCAATCATAGAAAACTTTCAAAGATATATTCCTTCAGATAAAAGCATTATGCTAAAAAAGGAAGATAGTAAACATGATTAAACAAATCAACATATGGATGAGTGAAACATAACAACTCAAATGCTTGCTTGAGATAGAAGAGAATAGGTTGACTCAACATAAAAGTAAAAGCCAGGCCCTTCGCAGAGGGAAGCAGGGAAAAACATGTGCTAGAGCTTTTCATTTGTAAAACAGAGGTAAAAATTATTTTGAGAGGTGGTTGCTTTTGTCAACGACTAGCAACAGAGTTCTTGATATCTTCCATACTAAACAAGTGAGAGCGGTTCCAAGATATTTGATTAATTGGCACAATTGTGCTTTTTTATAGCTTTACACTCCTCCCCTACCTTTTTTTCTTTCTCAAACCATGGCTAACTGATTCCATCGGGTGCGCACCAACTTTCACATACCATGGAGGAGTGCTCTTTTTCTTTTATTTTTTAAGATTATAATGGTCTGACCAGCTCCCTTGCAAAATTAATGATGAGCAGATGAAGCTACCTAGTCGAGGGGTACTTAATTTAGTATGGAAGATAACAAACCCATCCACTACGTCCTCATGAGCTAAAAACAGTGGCATAAAATGAGAATTATTTGAAGGTTTTTGAAAGGTAGCACATGAAAATTTACTTGGAATGGCTTGAAATACCATGCATAGGAATTTATAGTGGACTCTTTGGAAGTAACTTGGTTTTTGGAAATTGGATGCACGAGAAGTATTCCCTCTCAGTAGAGGTTTTTTGGCTAGCAAGGCTGGGTAGCAAGCATAAGAGTTGCATGAAACAAACATGCATACATATAATAGGAACAATCATGCAACCTTCTTTGAAATTACAATGAATTTAACTTGAGAATACTAATGCTTATAAGCTAATCATGGAGGAGAACTGTCATGATGCATCTACTAGTACTTCTTTCTTTTTACTCAAACCTCAAGGTAATGTTGCTACTTGACCAAACTAAGTTTGCCTAAACCAACTAAATTTACTCATGCTCCCAGAGTGATACCAATACTAATCATATATAAAAGAGCTTGCAAACTAAAATAAGGTGTGCAGAAAGTAAACGATAAAATTTCTCATTAATATTTCATTACCGCAACTCACACCAAAGGATACATAGATAACCAACTTAGGAGGATTCTTCCAAACTGCAAACTATTCTATAAGATAACTTCTCTATTCATGATATGACTATACTTGAAAAGTAAATGAGTAAAATATAATAATGTGATACCACGGCACTGAAAGGAATATGCCCGAGAGGCAATAATAAAGTTGTTATTATATTATTCCGTGTTCGTAATAGATGTTTATTTTTCATGCTAGAATTGTATTAATCGGAAACATTAATACTTGTGTGATTAATAAACTAAAAGGGTTCCTAGTAAAGCCTCTCTTTTATACTAGCTCGTTGATTAACTGATGATCAAGGTTTCCTGATCATGAACATTGGATGTTGTTAATAACGGGGTCATATCATTAGAAGAATGATGTGATGAACACTCACACCCATAGTACGAATAGCAATACGATCAAGTCATCAAGTTCATTGCTATATCAAACTCATGCGAAGTAGTTCTAATCCTTAGACCATGAGATCATGTTAATCACTGATACCGGAAGGGTACTTTGATGATATCAAACGTCACACCGTAATAGGGTGATTATAAAGGTTGATTTGGGTACTCTGAAAGTATTAGTTGAGGCTCATGGATCAAGAGTGGGATTTGTCCATCCGGATGACGGAAAGATATTCTCTGGGCCCTTCTCGGTGATATTGCATTGGAATCGCTTGCAAGCATGTGACTAGGTCACAGGAATGCATTATCACGGAACGAGTAAAGAGACTTGTCAGGAACGAGATCAAACTAGGTATGGTTGATACCAAATGATCGGATCTCGGACAAGTAATAATATCGTGAGACAAAAGGAATTAACTATGTTCGTTACCGGTTCACACGATCACTAGTTCATCGTTGAGTAAGTGGGAGTCATCATGGATTTCCAGATCCCGCTGTTGATTATTGATCGGAGAGGAGTCTCGATCATGTCCACGTTATTCACGAACCATAGGGTGACACACTTAAGGCTCGTCGTCGTTTTTGAGTGGATACGATACTCCGATCGAATTACAGGACAGCATAAGGGTTGTTTCAGAAAAGCACCGAAACTGTTTCGGGATATCGAAATAACTCAAGGGTGTATTTGTTAATGTTTGTTAATTGAATGAATTAACAAATATTAAAGAAATAAAAATGTTTTATTAAATCAATAAGTGTGAATTTTAATTGGCATGAATGTCATGCATTAAAATGGGGGTTACCTCATGTTGATGAGGGATTAATCTCCATAAAGGGAATAAAGAGGGGAAATGAAGAGGAGGGGAGGCCCTTGGCCGGCCAGCCCCTTGGCTGCCCTCCTCCTCTATATAAACCCCCCCTCTCTCCCTTGGTCACACACTTCTTGATCCTCCCTCCCTTGCATAGTTGCTGTCCACTTTCCGTCTTAGCTTAGCGAAGCTCTGCCGGAATTGTAGTTCGTAGTTCACCCACTTGGAGAAGTGTGTGGAGGAGTGTCCAACGGATCCCTTCTTCCGCTGCCCCGCTAGACCGAGGGCGTGGAGGAGTCGACGTCGAGCTGCACGTGTGTGCGAGTACGGGGGCGCCGCCACTTGTGGCGCCGGGAACACGATCTTGCGATCGTCAAGTGAACCACGACATCGACTACATCAAGTGAACAACTACGTCGACTACGTGCGTCTTCACCAACTCTCCATCGTCAATGTTTGTGCGGGAACGTAATCCCCGCTCACGGTCGTCGAGGGTGAGTATCCGTTGCTACCATCTCGTAGAGTATCTTGGCCAGTTTATGCGTTCTTGCGTAGGAAAATTTTTGTTTTCTATGCTACGAACCCATCAGGCACTCCCCCAAGCTCACTACTACAGAATTGCTTATAGCCGCAAGACTATTAGTGACGGGCAAAAAAAGCCTGTCACTCATAACCATAACCAGCGACAGCCAGTTAAATAACCGTCACTGGTACAAAATAACGATGATGGACATTTATGGTGCCCGTCACTGGTATTTTTATGGACCCCTTAACCAATAATTAATTTTACTAGTGACGGACAATTATTACAGTATGTCATAGGATTTTTTATGCCGATCCGCTTCACCTTTCTTCGCGTGTCACTTGTCCCTCCTCGTTTTATGATTTCTATTTATAATATGTCAAAGACACTAACAGTTCTACCCAAAAAATACCACCCGTGGAATTCTGCCCCATCACGATCCACTCCTGCCGCCTCCCTCAACCTCTATCACCGCCCATCCAGAACCTCCCCGCCGCTACGGTACTTTGTACTGGGTGACAGTTGCCAGGTACCGCGCTCTGTTATGGTGCATCTCGTAGAGGGTCTTCCATGGTGGATGTTTGCTCAAGCGCGGCGATGCCGGATCTGGAGAGGCTACAGCAGTTCCTGGAGTGATAAGGCCGTGTCGTTATTCCCCATGTCATCCGCAGCCATTATTGTTTATTTTCCACTCGAGGATACACGGCGCGTCTGGCATCTAGCGAGACAAGCCAGAGCAGACCTCGGGAGCGATCTTCAATGTTCATCATGCAGGGAGATTGATCGGAGCTGAGGCCGTCGATGGATCAGTCTTCTGCCTCTGGCATGCAGGGAACGGCCTAATCCATTGTAACACCCCACTTTTTGTAATCCTGTTTAAGTAGTGTTTAGTGAGCCAAAAATGAGGGCCAACAAAAAAAAATTGCAAACCTCTGGAAGTACTATTTCTTGCTTGTTTGTCTTGGTTGTTATGTTAATGATGTTTGTTTGAGTTGCTTGTTGAACACTATTGTAGACCAACACAATCCCTGTGTTCTTGTGATCATCATTTGTGCTTCTGGCTTTTTCTTTAAACATAGTATCTTGGCATCCCCTTTATTTTCAAAATGTTTTATTTAAAAAAAAAAGGAGCCAAGACCCATTTTAAAACAAGGGCTTTACCAATACTAAGTATTTATAAAACTACTATTTTATAAACTTTTGACAAGTGGTTATCAAACACCTTTCAAAAGAAAACTTAATGGAGGATATACTTATGTCTCCACTAGTTTCCAGAATTATTTACAAAAGCTTTACTCCCTTGTTTGAAAACCCCTTTCAACTTACCATGGCATAATCATTAGTGAGCACTTGTTCTGTCTTTGTTCTAGTGATAGTGATTGGTTGCTAATGTTTGGCTTTGTTTGATGAGTTCACCTTGTGTGATCTTGTTTGACCTCAACTGAGTTGTTGTGTGTAGTTATGATCTTCAGATAGGCCTATGGCCTAACTTTTTTTAAAAACCCATCAAATAGTATATTGTCCCATGGGGATATCCTTATAAATCACTTCCATTCTCTCTTTCAAATGAAACCTATTTTGATATTTTCCTCTCAATCCTAAAACCCTAATGCCCTGTTTGGTTGCAAAGAATTGAACTCCGAATTGAATTGGCAATGGAAAACCAAATGAGCCAATTCAATGGAATACCATCTTAGTCGTTTGGATGCGCGTGGTATTCAGTTGTAGAATTGAGGTTTCAATGGAATACCAAATCCTGTTTGGTTGCACACAATGTGTGGAATTGAGATTTGTTATGACTGTGAACAATATAATCGTTGTAATATTAATGAAAATATACATGTATATTTCAGATGTTTATCAATATTATTTTTCACATAATAATATGTTAATAATCTAGAAAATATAAGACACATGAATCAAATAGCACAAAGTGGATACAAATATGTCTCACAAATAGCACAAAGTGGATACAAATATGTCTCACGAATAGCACAAAGTGGATACAAATGTCTCACAAATAGCACAAAGTGGATAATTATGTCTTACAAAATAGCACAAAGTGGATAATTATGTCTCATAAATAGCACAAAGTGGTAATTTTGTCTTACAAATAGCTCAACAAGGGTACAATCCATAAATAGGGAAGTAGATAATATGGTAGCAAACATCAAGGCAAGGTCATGAGCCATGGCTTCCTCATGTCCATGGGTAGTGACATGAGTGATTCGAACGTGCGCTCGTTGGCGGTGAGCTTCCCATAAGCTATCAACAGCTCATTACCCACCAAATCTGGTATCTTATTAAGTTCAGCCAAGATTTCAGATGGTGGCATCACCTTCGGTGCTGGTGGTGGTGGCGGCGGTGGTGGTAGTGGTACCGGGACGGTTGAGTTCAATGCCTCCTGAAACGTGCATCTCAGCTCTCCCACCATGCTCAAGATAGCATCAGCAGTGCGTTGCTTCTTCTTCTTAGGCAGTTCAGGAGTTTCTTCATCATCTTCCACAACCCGAGATTCGGAAGAGGATCCAACCTAAGCACACTCACCTCCTGTCCTTGCACCTGCACCTGTGGCATGGTCTTTTGAATGTATAGTAGAGATAGCTTGCCAATTCTTCACTTCCTTGTGCCTGTATGGAGCTGCATCCTTGTTTGCCTACATAAGATGCACACATATTAGAGATGATGTTCAAGTTGGAACAAAATGCATTGTCAAGTGGCAAAAGAATTTGTGTGTTACATACCTCCACATATCTAGCCCACACTTCATCACTATCAACACTCACCATGTTTTTGTCCCAATCCCATCCAAAGCCACTCTGGGAAAGCATCTTGTTGATAACTTCATAATGCTTGTCAAATGTCTTAATTCTTGCTACTATCTTGTCCTTGTTGATGACAACATTACATGTCTCCTTCACATGCTTTATGCAAGCATTGTACACATGTCAATTCTCAGGGCATCTTTCAACACTTTTGAGTCTGATGCCGAGCCCTCCCAACCAGGTAGAACATACAGAAACTTCATGTTCTAATCAACCACACCCAACATGTTTGTGGTGATGTCTTGTTTTCTATTCCTGTACCTCCCTTTGTCATCCAGCCTCACAAACACATCAATATGACACCCGTCTAGAGCTCCAAGAGCATTGGGAAACCACTTCCATTTGTAATCATCGGGAGGGGTGGCAGTAGGCTCGGGAAGCTTGATGAACTCCCCGGTTAGAGATAAGATTGCAGTTAACACATTCCCGAAGTGCCTACTGGTTGTCTCTAAAGACCGCTCATAGCCAATCATCCTCATTTTAGTTCCATGGCCAACTACTTGTAAGAACATAGCAACATTTTCTTCTACTGTGACATAGGTTGTATCTTTGAGACCACCCTTCTCACGAAGCATAGCACACAAATTATGGAAATTTCTTTTGGTTAAACGCAGCTCATCATAGCATCTTGTCTCCGTCCCATTGAATGTTCTACCCAACACATACTTTCTGTATGCAACCTTCTTCTCAAAGTCATCGAAGGCACCTAGGTCCCTCGGTGACCTTTGAGTACTAGCATATGCTAAAGCAACCATAGACACCTCGAAATACAACTTTGTGAACAATATCCTTTTTCTTTTTCTTCTTTTGTTCTCTTCGGAAATGTAATGAACTATCTCTTGGTGAGACATGATGATGCTACAATTCACATGCAAAGTTTAAAACAGCCCAAGTTCATATTAACTAATTAACATGTAAGCATTCATATGAAAAACAACAAAATTACACATTGCCAAAGTTCATATCTCATATCCAAAGTACAGAGAATGAATTTCAAACCTTCAACCAAACTTAGCACTTCTTCTTCTCCTAAATATCTGCAAAATCGAAGAGGAAAAAAATCAGTACTTTAACACAGCCAGTCATCCACCTCTAACCGCCGCTACACAGAGAGAGTAGAGGGGACACCCACGCTGCACAGAGAGAGGAGAGGGGACGCCCACGCTGCACCACATGCCTCCGCTCAGCCACCTCTAGTCGCCGTGGAACCACCAGCCGCCGCCGTTCAACCCTAGGGTTAGGGTTCCGCCGCGGAGAGGGCAGCCAGGGAGAAGGGGAGGCGGGGAAGAAGGGAGGCCAGGGGCGGCAGATGGTCGCCGGAGAGAGAGAGGGCGGCGGAGCTTACCTGCGTGGCGGCGCCGGCAGATCGAGGTCGAGCGACGCGGCCGTCGCGTGGAGACGAGCGCGAGCGAGGCTCCTCTCGCGAAACGATTCGTGAATACAGAGGTCCATAGACCTCTGAATTGAGAGGGGGGTAAGTTGGCTGCGGGTGGGGGTGTCCTCTGAATTGGTTTCCAATTCTACAAACAAATACAAAGGACGTCCAAACGGTGGAATTCGGGTTCCCAATTCCGAAAAGCCAATTCAGAGGCCAATTCCGTGCAACCAAATAGGGCATAACTCTAATGTCTTACTATAAGACATTAGGAGCTCTTTTTTTTCAGGATCTTAATATTAAGAAAACTAGCCCAAGAAAAGCACCCATGGTGTTATTAGAATCATCCCCATCCAATTTTAGGAGGCTCCTCTCAATTTTTGAAAATTATTCCTTACAGGTATTTCATCAAACACCTAGTGTGCAAATGATCTTCACTCCTGTTAACAGGTTCAATTTTCAGACACTTGTATTAAGCTCTTATCTTATATCTATGGCAATGAACCTTTCTAGAACTCATCTTCGTCATCTGATCTTCCATTCTCTCCATGACCACTTTGTCATTTAAGGCCATCTGCTACTTGTTCTAACCTAATTTCTGACCCTAATCAAATTACTGACCATTTGATTGTTATCAGATGCACTTTTGCTCATACCTTGAATTTTCAAAATAAATTGTCACATACCATCACATGACCTATTCCTCTTCCTTTTGGTCTACTCTAGTTATCTATGCACTTGCTGGTGCATTTTGGAGCATGCCACCCATTTATGTGACTATGTTTTGAACTGTAGTCAAACCTATTTCTATCCTTAGTATTCTTCCTCAATTTCTGAAGACTACTATTAACCCTCACCATTAATCCTCTCCAAAATGTAAATCTTCCTCAATGCCGTCTGGAAATCTTGTTCATGCATGATATCACTACTTGTCCTCAAAAATAAATTTCTATAAAACTATCTCCCTATTATATTTTTTTTTCTTATTAAACAATAGTGCATAAGAATAGCAACTATGCTAATTCTTGCATTTCCCCTCATCACCAATTTGAGAAATTCTACTAGGTTATCTTGGACATGTAGAATCTTGTTAACCCAAAACCCTACATGCTTATTTTCAAAATCTTGTTCAAACTCTATTTTGGCCAAATTTTTGAAATGTAAATTATGGTGGCCAACAACTTATGCCACTTGTCCTAGACTTCTTCTTTCTATATTTTTCTTATTATCTCTGAATCATACCAACACCATCTACACCTCTCCAACAATTCCAAATTTTCATTTAAACTTTCATTCGAACCAAAGCCTAGCTACATCTCTCTTCTTCCTATCTCTGAATCCAAAGATGATCCAGGAGAAGGATTACCCTGAATACCAGCTAACCTCTCTCACCCCTCAAACTCGCTGATGCATTACAGTGCACTCCTTGTCCTCTCTTGGATGGAGGACTTGGAGATTCCCGAAGCAAATCTTGCTAAGATTTGGCTCAACTCTCTCTCTCACTCCACCCTCTCTTCGACCCCCAACCAGCGCCCAGACTCTCTCCAGCTCATCACCAAGACCCCACGCGTCAGAGGCAAGGAGTAGATCAACTGCATCACCGTCTTCTTCTATCTCCCTTCCGGTCACCACCCGATCTTGGGCAGGAAGAGACCGAGCTCGCCTGCTCCCGAGGCTGCGCCACTGAGACGTCCTGTCTCTCCTCCCTGCCATGCGCATGCTCCCGAGGCGAGGCGCAGCTCTGAACCGACTCTGCCGTGCTCGACATCCCGTGACCACCATGGTCATAGGACGCCGATCCATTCCCGCTTCTCCTGGGCAAACCAGGCCATGCTAACCGGCTTTAGCATAGATCAACTGTAACGCCCTGCCTTTTGCTAAAGACAGAACTCCTGTGTATTGTGCCATTCCCTGGATCAGTAGATAGTACCACAGTACAAAATAAGTAATCATTGCAATAGCATCAATATTACAACGTAAATCCAGTTACATAGGTATTTAACCTTATGAGTACACAACATAAAGCATAGTTGCAGTGAGCCTCCATTCTTCATCACGTGCCACAGGCAGACATGTTGGAATGTAGTCTCGAGAGCCTACTCCTGGTTCCTTACTCGAAATAGAACCTGCACGTTTGAATATGCAGCCCCGAAGGGGTCAGTACAATGATGTACTGGCAAATGACACATATTTGGTGGCATTTTGTGGAAAGACTATACTACATGACATTTGGCTGGTGGATCTCAAGGGCTGAATTGCATAAAGCAAGTTTTATCCTATCAAAACATTTTTAAAACATTTTGATTTTTCTTTAAGGTCAAGATAACTCCTAGGTCACCACCACATACATGGTTTTCACTGCCAGTATGTAGCCCCGGGTAGTCACTCTTCAAATATCAAGATAACTCCTAGGTCACCACCACATACATGGTTTTCACTGCCAGTATGTAGCCCCGGGTAGTCACTCTACAAAACTTGGTTAATCCCTCAGGTCACCACCACATACATGGTTTTCACTTCCAGTATGTAGCCCTGGGTAATCACTCTACAAAACTTGGTTAATCCCTCAGGTCACCACCACATACATGGTTTTCACTTCCAGTATGTAGCCCTGAGGCATCTCCACTTTCTACACCAATTTTTAATTATTTCAAAAAGGTGATGAGATTCCTTTCGATCGACATGTCCTCTCTCTGTTCCTAGGTACAACCAATACAAAGTATTCTCAGGTGATAACCACCACACATGTCCTGGGTTGATAGCCAGGTGTGTAGCCCCGAGTTGTGTACCCTCAGGCGATGACAACCACACATGTCCTGGGTTGATAGCCAGGTGTGTAGCCCTGAGTAGCCACAAGATTGCACCCAGGTGATTCATTGGGTTGTTAATTTTCATATCATTTTGAAAACAAGGCATGGCAACATTTTGCAAGTAAGTTTGCAATCCTAGCAAGTGGGGTTTGAGGGATAGCTACCACTACTAGGAGCTAAGCATTTCATAACCACTTTGAAAATTTTCATATCATGTACAGTATTGAAATCACTAATGCATATAATAAAAGATAGGTGGAAGTATGTGTGTCACTTGCCTTTTTGAAGATCACGACGTTCCGCTTCTCTCAACTAAGCACGTAGCTCTTCGCACAAACTATAGCACAGAAATAGCATACCATAAACAGACCATACAAACACAATCAAACAAATCAAATAATTGAAAAGTGTTTGTTTAACAATTTAGATTTATTGAGATTATGACAAGAAAGATATGGTGAAGGATCATGATCTGTGAGATATGGGTCGGAGAGCTTAGTTGGGAGAGGTCAATATGATCTGGGAGAGGATTGAACTAGGCAAATATAATTGGTGAAGTTTTTATGCTTTATCAAAGCATGAATGAGCTTCAGAAAAGTTCATGTGAAACAGATCACATAGGTGTGGGATAGTGCAACCATAATAATATTTGAATAAGTGTAACAACATTTATTCTTTAAATAGTATATGTCACACTTAGGCACTAAGCTAGGTTTTAAGAATGCTTGAAGTACTCAATTAGCACATTTGCAAGTTGAATAGTTCAATACATGTGAACCATAACTAACTAGGCATTGGATTGGGTATAAATGATTGATATTTGAGGACATGGCTCAAATGGTTCATTGATCAACATGGTGTATAACACATACTATGGTATGGGTTATAATAACACCACATTAACAAAATCTAGGTTTGAGATGCATTCATGTTCTACTCAAGTGGCACAATTGCAAATTGAGTATAATATGAATTAGACAAAATATGTCTAGTTGGACAAGGTATGGGTCAAGGATTCATGAAACATTGAGTTACTCAATTAACTCATTTGTTAATTGAATAGTTCTACACATGAAATCAGGATCAGGTGGACAGATGATTGAGTATGGGTAGATAACATTTTAGATTATGGTTTAAGGTTTTTATTAGGTACATGGAGTATTGGATAGATGCTATCATGTTGATTTGATCAACACCACAAGGATAGCAAGCATAGAATCTAAGATTGAGATGTGTCACACTTTACTCAAACAACACAATTGTAATTTGAATATGTGTGAACTAGACAAGATAGGTCTAAGTAGATGTGATCTTGATCAAGATGTTATTCAGATAACCTTGATGACTAGGTATGGTTATGAGATTTGCTATGGTAGAGAGAATTATTAATTGAAATAGAAATAGAAATTAGCTATATAGGAACTACTCAAATTCTCATATTAGAATTTGAATAATTGTGAAGTGGTTCAAGAAATTGTGGGAGTGATGCTATTGGATAGCTTGCAGTAATATAAAGTTACTACAATTGGATTCATTCCAAAATATGTCATAAGATTCAATTGTGATCAGAAACGTGATTTGGATAGATTTGAATGCACAAAGTGTGTGCATGTATCAACTTTGGAATTTCTTGATCCTATTATGTTCTACAAGTTGATAGGATTCCAGATACTACAAATTATAATTTTTGGATTAGCAGAACTAAAGATATGAATTAATCAAGCTAACAGAAGGTTTGATTCCAATTTGAAAATAGTTTCAAATTGAACCCATAAAATATAAGATTTTATGGTACTGCTGGATTCTAGATGTTCTAAGGATTCCAACAATACCAAATTTGTAATTTTTCGAGTTACCGATCAAAAGTTATGATTTTTCGAAGATTTGGATCAAATCTGGTTTCAAACTTCTATTTGATTTTCGTTTTAACCAGAAGCTGACACGTGGCTGATTCTGATTGGTTGGTACCTCTTCGGGCGGATCAGGGTTTTCGGCCGTCGGATCTAAAGGAATATGAATGCACCAGATCTGAGGGTACCTGTTCAGTTAAGTGATTCGTTTTCGTGCGTTGATGCGAGATCCGACGAACGAGATGAGTCAGGGGGAGATGCTCACCGTGGAGGCTAGGGTTCCGACGAGGTCGCCGGCGATGCGCGCAGGGGTCGACCTCCGGCGAGGCACCGGTGGTGTCCCGAGGAGAAGAAGTCGACGACGATGTTCCCCGTGATGAGAGGGACTTGATGGTGACCACGGCAGCCTCGATTGCTTCTAGAGGAAGGAGATGAGGGCGGCTGGAGTTGCTATGGGTGGCGGTGTGCTTCGGGCTTGCGCTGCCGTGCTCGATTCTCTGCGAAATAGGGAAAGCGGAGGGAATCAAAGGGTGCGGCAGAGCAAGGGAGGAAGAACAAGCCAGAAGAGGGGGGTACGGGATCACCTGGCGGCGTTGCAGTCAACGACCAAGGGCGGCGGCAGCTGCAGACTCCGGCGAGGAATCCCTCTGTGGCTCGTCAATGACTTCGCGAAGGAGCAAAGGGAGATGGAGGAGGAGTGATAGGGCTACTCATCGGCACGGGATGGGGTCGATTAAGGCAGGGATTAACGGGGATTGAAGAGGGAAGTAATTCCGGCCGGCAGTTTCCAGTGGAGGAGGTAAACGCGGGGAAGAAGATGGCCTGGCAGGTGGGTCCCTCCTATCAGCCGAAGAAGGAAGAAAAATGTGCACCGGTTCGGGAAGGTAGTAGATGGGCTGCGGGTCTCTTTCCGTCTCTGGGCCGAGGGGTTCCCTGAGGCCCAATTTCATTTTTATTTTCGTTTACTTCTTTTTCTTTTTCTGTTTCTCTTATTTCTTTCATAGCTTTTGCATATTGCATCCAAACAAGGTCAAACAACTTTCTAACTTTTTGTAGAATTCAACACTACAATCTGGAACTGTAAGAAGACAAGTTTTCTGAACAAAGTATGATTTTTAAGAAAAACTTTATAAATTGGCCAAAGGGCTTACTTGCATAATCTATAATAGAAATAGGGTTTGAGAATAAATCCTTTTAAAATAAGAGGATAACACTTTATAAAATATTATTTACAAATTGTTTCCAAACCACCCTTTTGCAAAGCAAACCTTTTTGACAAAAGAAACATTTTAGGAGGTACCCTTTGCAAGTAGCTTGCATAGGTTTGAATAAGAAGAAAGGAAAATAGTATTTTGATACTTTATTTTCTCAAAGAAGTTCTTCAAGAAATAAATAGAGGATTTAAAATAGTTTTCAATAAGGCCTTCAAATAGACTCAAAAGTTTTAAATTCCTGTGAATTTCCAATCAACACAAGCAAAATAAAAGCAAAAAATTTCCCCCAAAATTTGATAAAATCTTGGGTCGTTACAGACTACCACCCTTAAAAGAAATCTCGTCCTCGAGATTGGAGAAGCTAGAAAGAAAGTAGGTATTGGGTTATCTGGGTTTAGGTATCTAGGTGGCTACCACCCTTAAAAGAAAATTCCTCTTGGTGGTATCTTGATGCTTCCTTAGGCACTTGCATTTTGTTACCAGCTTGCATTCACCGTTGTGTCATTTTCCTTGAATTCACTCTTTTCAGAAGTTTCGATGTCTACCACTATGTTCAAAAGTGGGCACATCAAAGGTTCCATCCAATTCTGGTGATAAGCAGATATCATCCATCGCGTTGTCTTCAACAAGGTAGTCCACATCGTCTAAGAATGTGTATCTAGCCTTTTCTTGGTCAGTCCTCATCAAGGCCAAGATTGCATACAGGCTATCACCATACTCCTTGTTGCTTTTTAGCTGATTTTCATTACAGAATCTCAAAAGATAACTCAATGCTAAGTACTGCGTGCTTGCCCCATGAACATGATGAGACCACACATCCCAATGAGTTAGGATGGCATCTCTCTGCGGGCTTCTCAAGCATTTCATAGGGGTAAACAAGGTAGACTCTGTAAGATGTACTTGCACCTTTAAGGGACGGAAGGTCGCCTTATAACCAGCATTGTTGAACCCATTCAAGTTACCGGAGCAAGTCGTGCTACTTGCCATAGGTACCAGATGGTCCTTAAGAATTCCTTTAGCAACCGTCTTCCTAGTTGTTGAAAGGCGCTGAACAACTTGATCATATCTCGAAGATGAACTCCCTTGCAGGAAAAAAGGGATCTAACGAAGCTCTCATGGGCAGTAAAGTAGTTTCAAGGATTCGGAGAGTTGCTTCATAACATCGTAGATCGGGATGGAGTAGACTTCGGTGGCGTAAAGCTTTGAAACCAGGAGGCAATCTCATAGGTAGTGGTGGTTGTCTCTGTTGTGACTCTCTGGAGAGGAGTGACCATCTCTTTTATAGGCTCAGGAAGGTAGTCGAACAGGCTACATGGGGAGTTGAAACGAAGAGTCGGGGAGGTGAATTGAACTGGCAGCCATCGAAACTGAACAGTCTTCGCCTTCAAGGTCCACTAAGAGAAACGCTTCTGATTCGTGTAGTCGTTCAAAAGTCCAAGTTCTCACCGTATTCCTACGTTTTGGCCACTGGCTTACTATAAGGGATGTAACATATTATCCTTCTAAGGTTATGGTTTAACGACGTCGTCTCTCAAGTAGGTATGTCTCTCTAGACTTACCATTCCTCATACAAGAGCGAACAATATGAGTAGTCATCATGGGGGCCAATCCATGTCGCACCCAATCATTACCTTGTATTTGGTTTGATGCATCTCGTATTCTAACTCTTGGTCAACCTCACTAGCTTTTAAACAAAAGTTTTGTTGAAATTGGAATCAAGTTCCCAAATCTTCTTTTGAACAAAATCTATCGTTCCTAGCTAGAGGTCTTGCGTAAACTTGGTCGTATGACGTTAACTCTTGAGTTACGAATTCTTCAGCTTGCCATTTTACTGAGAAGTAAAACTCACTCAACAAGGTTGTCTTCAGCTCTTACAAGTCCTTACAACATTTATTACAAGGCTGTAGCTGCATACAAATTCTTTCAAGTTGGCTATACTTTATTGTGTCTTCTCCTTGTACTTTGCGGTATCCTTCGGTCATCCAGTTCACTGAGGCCTTGTAGTACCATTTTCTGAACACTTATCCGCATAGTGTCCCTTTTGTTTGCACTTGTAACAAGTGATTGTCGAAAGATCCTTCATAACCACCGGGTTGGAGTGGTGTTGTCCAATTCCTCCATTGGAATGTTCATTGCCTCCATTATGATGATCATTGGAGTAATTTCCATAGTTTCCACCATTGTGCCTATGGCCATTGAAGTTACCATTTCCATAGCCTTCAGAGGAGTGGTGTCTCTTGTGATAATGTCCAGTGTGGGTCTTGCCATTGCTGTACTTCCGCTTACGGTTTTCCTCCTTCCTTATGTTGTTATCCAGAGTAACTGCTTGGTCTAGCAGAGCTTGGTAGTTTGGAGCATAAGCTATTGACAGAGGTATCTTCAGTTCCCCTTTGAGTCCACTGAGAAACTTATCTTTCCTCTTGGCATCAGTGTCGATGTCTTCTGGTGCGTATCTTGACAGAGAGCAGAAGTCATCCATGTACTCCTTTAGTGTCCTGTCACCCTGCTTTAGAGTGCGGAACTCATGTTTCTTTAGATTCATAATGCCCGTGGAGATATGAGCATTACGAAAGCCTTCCCTGAAGGAATCCCAGTCCAGACCTTCAATTGGATTGGTGACTTGGTAAGTATCCCACCACATTGCTGCTGGTCCCTCTAGCAGGTGGGCAGTGAATCTAATCTTTTCAGCATCTGTGCAATCACAGGTAACTAAGTCCTTACTGACTGAACGCAGCCAGTCATCGGCCACTATTGGGTCTATGGCAGATGAAAACTTATTGGGTCTGAGCTTCAGGAAACGAGCTAGTCGGTCCACTTGAGGTGGGGGTGGTGGATTGTTGTTGTTGTTGTTCATGAGGTTGGTGCTTGCTTGGATGAATTGGGTCACCATCTGCATGAGCTGGGCTTGACCTGTGGCTAACTGTTGAACCACAACATTGATGTTGTTGTCATTATTGTTGCTGCTGTTGTTGTTTTCACGGCGAGGCGGCATCTGAGGTGGTTTTAGCAAAGGTGAGTAATAGATAGATAGAACTAAAGAAGAAAATTTTCCTACCCATGCACAAACAACAAACCATGCAACAAACAAACATAAATCAAACAATCATTGAAAAAAATTCCTTTTGATAAGTTTTGGAAAAACACGCTAACAAAATAATATGGTCATACACCAATTTTGTATGATCATAGAAGCATCTATAATTCGTTGGTTCTATAAACTAAAATTTTGGTGGTCTATTCTATTATAGTTTTCATTGTTCCATTTCTTATTTCCACTTCCCAATGCATCGTTGGTGTTGGGCAACCTTCATATCCACATGTTCTCGAGCTCTCCGTTGGTCTTCAATGTAGTTCTTCATGTTGGATCAAGGTCAACCTATGAAGTAGAAGTCTCCTTCTTCTAGCACATTGTGATCTTCTGTCCTTTCTTGATGGCTTCCAGAGTTGGGTCATCTAAGGGAATCATTTGAAAATGAAGTAGGGGAGAAATACAAGGAGTTTCAAGATGCAACATTCTTTTTAAATAGAAGTAAGATGAGATAGAGATTTTTATCCTAGGGTCTTCCTATTTCTAATTTTCCGAACCTAGGGTCTCGATCCTACAGGCAACACTATGCTCTGATACCATTCTGTAGCGCCCTGCCTTTTGCTAAAGACAGAACTCCTGTGTATTGTGCCATTCCCTGGATCAGTAGATAGCACCACAGTACAAAATAAGTAATCATTGCAATAGCATCAATATTACAACGTAAATCCAGTTACATAGGTATTTAACCTTATGAGTACACAGCATAAAGCATAGTTGCAGTGAGCCTCCATTCTTCATCACGTGCCACAGGCAGACATGTTGGAATGTAGTCTCGAGAGCCTACTCCTGGTTCCTTACTCGAAATAAAACCTGCACGTTTGAATATGCAGCCCCGAAGGGGTCAGTACAATGATGTACTGGCAAATGACACATATTTGGTGGCATTTTGTGGAAAGACTATACTACATGACATTTGGCTGGTGGATCTCAAGGGCTGAATTGCATAAAGCAAGTTTTATCCTATCAAAACATTTTTAAAACATTTTGATTTTTCTTTAAGGTCAAGATAACTCCTAGGTCACCACCACATACATGGTTTTCACTGCCAGTATGTAGCCCCGGGTAGTCACTCTTCAAATATCAAGATAACTCCTAGGTCACCACCACATACATGGTTTTCACTGCCAGTATGTAGCCCCGGGTAGTCACTCTACAAAACTTGGTTAATCCCTCAGGTCACCACCACATACATGGTTTTCACTTCCAGTATGTAGCCCTGGGTAATCACTCTACAAAACTTGGTTAATCCCTCAGGTCACCACCACATACATGGTTTTCACTTCCAGTATGTAGCCCTGAGGCATCTCCACTTTCTACACCAATTTTTAATTATTTCAAAAAGGTGATGAGATTCCTTTCGATCGACATGTCCTCTCTCTGTTCCTAGGTACAACCAATACAAAGTATTCTCAGGTGATAACCACCACACATGTCCTGGGTTGATAGCCAGGTGTGTAGCCCCGAGTTGTGTACCCTCAGGCGATGACAACCACACATGTCCTGGGTTGATAGCCAGGTGTGTAGCCCTGAGTAGCCACAAGATTGCACCCAGGTGATTCATTGGGTTGTTAATTTTCATATCATTTTGAAAACAAGGCATGGCAACATTTTGCAAGTAAGTTTGCAATCCTAGCAAGTGGGGTTTGAGGGATAGCTACCACTACTAGGAGCTAAGCATTTCATAACCACTTTGAAAATTTTCATATCATGCACAGTATTGAAATCACTAATGCATATAATAAAAGATAGGTGGAAGTATGTGTGTCACTTGCCTTTTTGAAGATCACGACGTTCCGCTTCTCTCAACTAAGCACGTAGCTCTTCGCACAAACTATAGCACAGAAATAGCATACCATAAACAGACCATACAAACACAATCAAACAAATCAAATAATTGAAAAGTGTTTGTTTAACAATTTAGATTTATTGAGATTACGACAAGAAAGATATGGTGAAGGATCATGATCTGTGAGATATGGGTTGGAGAGCTTAGTTGGGAGAGGTCAATATGATCTGGGAGAGGATTGAACTAGGCAAATATAATTGGTGAAGTTTTTATGCTTTATCAAAGCATGAATGAGCTTCAGAAAAGTTCATGTGAAACAGATCACATAGGTGTGGGATAGTGCAACCATAATACTATTTGAATAAGTGTAACAACATTTATTCTTTAAATAGTATATGTCACACTTAGGCACTAGGCTAGGTTTTAAGAATGCTTGAAGTACTCAATTAGCACATTTGCAAGTTGAATAGTTCAATACATGTGAACCATAACTAACTAGGCATTGGATTGGGTATAAATGATTGATATTTGAGGACATGGCTCAAATGGTTCATTGATCAACATGGTGTATAACACATACTATGGTATGGGTTATAATAACACCACATTAACAAAATCTAGGTTTGTGATGCATTCATGTTCTACTCAAGTGGCACAATTGCAAATTGAGTATAATATGAATTAGACAAAATATGTCTAGTTGGACAAGGTATGGGTCAAGGATTCATGAAACATTGAGTTACTCAATTAACTCATTTGTTAATTGAATAGTTCTACACATGAAATCAGGATCAGGTGGACAGATTGTAACGCCCTGCCTTTTGCTAAAGACAGAACTCCTGTGATTTGTGCCATTCCCTGGATCAGTAGATAGCACCACAGTACAAAATGAATAATCATTGCAATAGTATCAATATTACAACGTAAATCCAGTTACATAGGTCTTTAACCTTACGAGTACACAGCATAAAGCATAGTTGCAGTGAGCCTCCATTCTTCATCACGTGCCACAGGCAGACATGTTGGAATGTAGTCTTGAGATCCTACTCCTGGTTCCTTACTCGAAATAAGACCTGCACGTTTGAATATGCAGCCCCGAAGGGGTCAGTACAATGATGTACTGGCAAATGACACATATTTGGTGGCATTTTGTGGAAAGACTATACTACATGACATTTGGCTGGTGGATCTTATGGATGAATTGCATAAAGCAAGTTTTATCCTGTCTAAACATTTTTAAAACATTTTGATTTTTCTTTAAGGTCAAGATAACCCTCAGGCGATGACAACCACACATATCCTGGGTTGATAGCCAGGTGTGCAGTCCTGAGTAATTACTCAACAAAACAAGAATAACCCTCAGGCGATGACAACCACACATGTCCTGGGTTGATAGCCAGGTGTGTAGTCCTGAGTAGTCACTCAATAAAACTAGAATAACCCTCAGGCGATGACAACCACACATATCCTGGGTTGATAGCCAGGTGTGCAGTCCTGAGTAGTTACTCAATTTAAGCCCCAAGGTAACCCTTAGGCGATGACAACCACACATATCCTGAGTTGATAGTCAGGTGTGTAGCCCTAAGTAGTTAGCCTTGGGATTGGTGAGGACCCTTAGGCGATGACAACCACACATATCCTGAGTTGATAGTCAGGTGTGTAGCCCTAAGTAGTCACTATTCAAGTTTTAATTATTCTGAAATGGTGATGAGATTCCTTTCGATCGACATGTCCTCTCTCTGTTCCTAGGTACAACAAATACAAAGTATTCTCAGGTGATAACCACCACACATGTCCTGGGTTGATAGCCAGGTGTGTAGCCCTGAGTTGTGTACTCTTAGGCGATGACAACCGCACATGTCCTGGGTTGATAGCCAGGTGTGCAGTCCTGAGTAGCCACAAGATTGCACCCAGGTGATTCATTGGGTTGTAAATTTTCATATCAATTTGAAAACAAGGCATGGCATCATTTTGCAAAGCAAGTTTGCAATCCTAGCAGGTGGGGTTTAAGGGATAGCTACCACTACTAGGAGCTAAGCATTTCATAACCACTTTGAAAATTTCATATCATGCATAGTATTGAAATCACTAATGCATATAATAAAAGATAGGTGGAAGTATGTGTGTCACTTGCCTTCTTGAAGATCTCGACGTTTCACTTCTCTCAACTAAGCACGTAGCTCTTCGCACCAACTATAGCACAAAAATAGCATACCATAAACAATCCATACAAACACAATCAAGCAAATCAAACAATTGAGAGGTGTTTGTTTAACAATTTAGATTTATTGAGATGTTATGACAAGAAAGATATGGCAAAGGATTATGATTTGTGGGATATGGATCGGAGAGCTTAGTTGGGGGAGATCAATATGATTTGAGAGAGAATTGGTTTAGGTAAATATAATTGATGAAGTTTTTATGCTTTATTAAAGCATATAAGAGTTTTAGGAATTGCTCATGTGAAATAAATCACACAAGAGTCAAATCGTGCAACTACTACACTATTGAGTAAATGTGACAACAATTACTCTTAAATAGTATGCATAACACTTAGACATTGGGTAAAGATTCATGAAGTATTGAGTTACTCAATCAACTCATTTGCAACTTGAATAGTTCAATACATGTGAACAAAACTAGGTAGGCATTGGATTTGGTATGAATGATTGATATTTGAGGGCATGGCTCAAATGGTTCATTGATCAACATGGTGTATAACACATACTATGGTATGGGTTATAATAACACCACTAGGTTTAAGATGCATTCATATTCTACTCAAGTAGCACACTTGCAATTTGAGTTTAATATGAATTAGACAAAATATGTCTAGTTGGACAAGGTATGGGTCAAGGATTCATGATACATTGAGTTACTCAATTAACTCATTTGTTAATTGAATAGTTCTGCACATGAAATCAGGATTAGGTGGATAGATGATTGAGTAGGGTAGATATCATTGGAGATTATGGTTTAAGGTTCCTATTTGGTACAAGGAGTGTCGAATAGGTGCCAAAATGGTGATTAGATCAACACCTAAGATAGTAAGAATACAATCCTATGACTGAGGTGCTTCACACTTTACTCAAACGACACTATTGTAATTTGAATATGTGTGAGCTATACAAGATTGGTCTAAGTAGATATGATCTTGATCAAGATGTTGTTTAGATAACATTGATGACTAGGTATGGTTATGAGATTTGCTATGGTAGAAAGGATTCATTTCTGAACAGATATAGAATTAATCTATATAGGAACTCCTCAAATTCTCATATTAGAATTTGAATAATTATGAAGTTGTTCGAGAAATTATGGAAGTGATGCTACTGGATAGCTTGCAGTAAAACAAAGTCACTGCAAGTGGATTCGTTCTAAAATAAGTTATAGAATTTGAATTATCACCAAAATGGTGATTTGGATAGATTTGAATGCACAAAGTGTGTGCACGTATCAAATTTGGATTTTCTTGATCCTATGATGTTCTACAAGTCGAGAGGATTCCAAAGACTACAAATTTGTAATTTTTGGATTAGCAGAACAAAAGATATGGATTTAACTTGCTAACTGAAGGTCTGATCCCAATTTGAAAATAGTTTCAAATTGATCCCATAAAATATAAGATTTTATTGCACTTCTGGATTCTAGATGTTCTAAGGATTCCAACAAGGTATTATTTGTAATTTTTGGACTTATAGATGATTTTCTATTGATTTTACAAGTTGCAGCCTAGTTCAAAGGATTTTGAATTCTGTTTGATTACAGGGAGGCCACGTGGCTCTTTCTGATTGGAGGGTACCTCTTCGGCCGGATCGGCTTTGTGGTGCGTTGGATTAAAAGGGATCTGAGCGGCCTGGATCTACTGATACCGATTCGGTTAAGTGATCTGTTTAGAGACATCTGATCACGATCCGACGGTCGAGATGAGAAGGGAGGGGAGAAGCTCACCTAGGTTAGGGTTCCGGTGAGGTTTGCCGGCGAGGCGTGCAGGGGTCGAACTCCGGTGATGCTACAGCGGCTTTCAGACGACGGCGAGGCCACCACGGGGATCAGAGCGTCGAGGGAAGCTCGGGAGCGTGGTCCAAGACTTCGATTGCTTCCAGGCGAAGGAGGAAAGGGCGGCTGGAGACGGGCGCGCGTCGGTGAGCTTCGGGCTCGTGATGCCGTGCTCGATTGGCTGCAGAATGGAGCACAAAAGGGGGATCAGGAGATGCGCCAGGTCGTGGCGAATAGGTTAGGGAAGAGGGGGAGGACTAGGGTTCACCGGCGATGGCGCAATCGGCCGGACGAGCTCGCAGATGCCGCGTCTCCGATGAGCGATTGCTTCCGATTGGCCGTGTTTCGAGCAGAAGGACGAAAGGGAGAGAAGAGAGGGGAGAGCGGGCTCTTTATAGGCACGGGGATTCATCGATTGTGGCAGGGAGTAAAGAGAATTGAAGGGCGAAATCAACGGTGAGGTTTCCAGTGAGAGGAAACGGTAGTGTTGAAGATGGTGATGTGGCCTGACGTGTGGGCCCGTGCGGTCAGCGAGGGAGAGGGAAGAAAGAGGGTACCGATTCGGTAAACTTAAACGGGCCGCGGACTGGCTTCCGTTCTGGGCCGAGGGGTTCCCGAGGGCCCTTTTCTATTTTTATTTCGTTTCTTCTTTTTTTTTATTTTTCTGTTTTCTTATTTCTTCATATCTTTTGCAAATATACTTCAAACAATGTCAAACCAATTCCTAATATTTTCTAAAATTCAAATAAACAATCCAGAACAGTATCAAACATGTTTTCTTAATAAAATAAGTTTTCAAACAAGCTCCATGAACATAGCAAGAAGGACTTGCTTGTTCACATAAAATATAAACTAGGGTTTAAGAAATAAACCTTTTCGAATTGGTTAAAAAAAATACTTTTATAAGACAATGTTTGAAATTAATAATTCCAAACTTTAAAATATAATCTTTAAATAAAAGAATATGAGTTCTTTTAGCAAACATTCTCTATGCAGATGAGCCTTGCATAGGTTTTGAATAAGGGCAAGAAAATAGTATTTCAAATCCCTTTTATTTTCCCAAAGAAACTCTTCAAGAAGTGATAGAAAGTTTGGGATAGGTTTTCAAATAAACTCAAAAAGCTTTAAATTCCTATGAATTTTCAATCAACACAAGCAAAATGAAAACGAAAAATTTCCCCCAAAATTTGATAAAATCTTGGGTCGTTACAGACTACCACCCTTAAAAGAAATCTCGTCCTCGAGATTGGAAGAGGCTAGAAAGAAAATAGGTATTAGGTTATCTGGGTTTAGGTATCTGGGTGGCTACCACCCTTAAAAGAAAAATCCTCTTGGTGGTATCTTGATGCTTCCTTAGGCACTTGCATTTTGTTCCCAGCTTGCATTCGCTGTTGTGTCATTTTCCCTGAATCGCTCTTCTCAGAAGTTCTGATGTCCACAGCTGTGTTCAAAAGTGGGCATACCAAGGGTTTCATCCAATTCTGGTGATAAGCGGATATCATCCATCGCGTTGTCTTCAGCAAGGTAGTCCACATCGTCCAAGAATGTGTATCTAGTCTTTTCTTGGTCTGTCCTCACCAAGGCTAAGATAGCATACAGGCCATCACCATATTCCTTGTTGCTTTTTAGCTGATTTTCATTGCAAAATCTCAAAAGATGATTCAGTGCCAAGTACTGCATGCTTGCCCCACGAACATGATGAGACCACACATCCCAATGAATTAGGATGGCATCTTTCTGCAGTCTTCTCATGTATTTCATAGGGGTAAACAAGGTAGACTCTGTAAGAGGCACTTGCACCTTTAAGGGACGGAAGGTCACCTTATAACCAGCATTGTTGAACCCATTCAAGTTACCGGAGCAAGTTGTGCTACTTGCCACAGGTACAAGATGGTCCTTAAGAATTCCCTTAGCAACCGTCTTCATAGTTGTTGAAAGGCACTGAACAACTTGATCATATCTCGAAGATGAACTTCTTCGCAGGAAAAAGGGATCTAACGAAGCTCTCATGGGCAGGAAAATAGTTTCAGGGATTTGGAGAGTTGTCCCATAACATCGTAGGTTGGGATGGGGTAGACTTCGGTGGCATAAAGTTCTGGGATCAGGAGACAATCTCATTGGTAGTGGTGGTTGTCTCTATTGTGACTCTCTGGAGAGGAGTGGCATCTCTCTTATAGGCTCGGGGAGGTAGTCGAACAGGCTACGTGGGGAGTTGAAACGAAGAGTCGGGGAGGTGAATCGAACAGGCAGCAGTCAAAACTGAACAGTCTTCGCCTTCAAGTCCACTGAGCAACACGTTTCTGATTCGTGTAGTCGTTCAAAAGTCCAAGTTCTCACCGTATTCCTACGTTTTGGCCACTGGCTCACTATAAGGGATGTAACATATTATCCTCCTAAGGTTATGGTTTAGCAACGTCGTCTCTCAAGTAGGTATGTCTCTCTAGATTTACCATTCCTCATACAAGAGCGAACAATATGAGTAGTTGTAACGACCCGGAAAATACCCCTATTAGATAATTGCTTGTTATTTTATTTTTTCACGTCATCGTGACATCATGCATCATCATGCATCTATCGCCTCGCATGTTTTGTTAAACTCAAAATCTTTTGGTACAAAACTATTTCTTATTTTCACTTATATGGTTCTATAAAAACCCTTCCCCTTCTTTTCTTATTTCAAATTAAAAACTAAAACTTTGATATTTGCAAACTTTGAATTTGTCTTAAATCTGCTTTCCAAAACTTTCTAAACTCCCTCTCCTTTACCCCAGAATAATTTAGCAAGACAAAGAGAAGAAGAGAAAGAAATAGAAGAAAGAAGCCACGTTAAGATCATCTCTTTTGGGTCTAGCAAGCCGCCTCTTTTGACCCTTTAGCCCAGCCGGCCCATTCTACCCGAGCCAGGAGAAAACGCTTCAGGCTCCACCTCTTCGTTGTGGTTTTCTTTCTCGTACGGCGTTCATCTGGTCGCTACACGTCGCCCTTACCATGATGGGACGGCTGCCATGCACCGCACCCCTCCTTTTAACCCCTCTCTGCAGGACGCCCTAGCCCTCCAACCCTAGTCCTCGTTCCCTGCAGCGCCGCCGCCACTCTCTTTTCCCTCTCTGCTTCCTTCATCCTCTGTATCGCTCGCTCTCTGCTCCTCTTGCTGCAAGCAACAGCAGCGTCAAGCTCGTCCGTCACCGACGCCTCCCGCCGCTCGCCTGCATGCGGACGCCGTCGCCAAGGTCTGCTCCTGAGCGACACCAAGCCGACGCCAAGACCGCATCCTGCAGCCTCGTCTCAGACGCCACGCTCTCTGAACCGCCTCTGCTCCGATGGTCGCCATCTCGTCTGTTCATGCCTCGACGCTACCCCGCTGCTTGGGTCCACCTCGAGCTCACCTGAGCGTGGGAATTGAACCGCTACGTCGCCCTCGTCTTTTTCCCTGAAGGATCTGGAGCCGGAGCACCTTGGAGCGACGCCAAGTTCTTCTTCCCGGCGTCATAAGTCTGTCCTCGCCTTCGTCGTTCTCTGTCCGTCTGCGTGTGCTGCAGAAAAAGCCTCAACCTTTCTTTCTTGGTTCAGATGGTTTTGTGTCTTCAACCATTCAACAACCGGCCCGTATCCTGGTGGCCTGCTTGCCATGCCTTCAACCGTGAGGTCCCAGGTTCGAATCCCTGCTAGGTTCTCAAGGCCACCCTTTTTGTAATTTAATTCCTGCTGACAGGTGGGCCTTGCCCGTCAGCTTCCATCCGGCGCCCCTGCTGGGCCTCGGTCCAGATCCGCTCGGAGCAGCTCGTCGCCCGCGCGCGGCAGATACTATCCGTCGCCTCAGGTCCGGCCCAGTTTTCTGTTTTATTCTGAAAATTCCTGCAAATATGTAAATCTTGCTAAATTCATATCTTTTGAACCATAAATCGAAATAAAAAGTGTTTTATATGAAAGTTTATCAGAAAAATGTGAAGAACCTGAATATAACATTCATACATCTGTTTGCATCTCGCATCATGTAGTGGCGTGGTAGTTTGTATCCCACTTAATAAGTAACATATGGAGTATTTTGGGAAAACACTTATAATATTTTCCCGCTTCATTTAATATTGTGTAGCTCACCTATGTTTTGTCTTTGCCATGCTAATCAATATTTAAATTGTCGTTTAGTAACACCACTTGAACCTAATATGTGTGTGTTGGGATTCCGATTCCGCTTAATTTGGATAAGTTGCATTGCACCATAATTGCCATGTCATGCATACATGCTTCACATGATCATGCTGATTCTTTTGCCGTAGTAGTAAGTTGCATCCGTTGTTTGTTGTAGCGATTTGCTTCTTCGCGAATAGGATGCTTCGTGGTGATGTGAGCAACGACAAGTTCTTCGGGTGTTCTTCGACCATCTTTTAAGGCGAGCCCTTTTCTCTCTACCCATTTAATACTTTTGCTCTCGCTAGCTCTACATTCTAGCCTTGTGTCACGATGCTTTTGTTCAAGTCACGTGTCCTATCCACTTGTTTATCCAAAGCAAAGCCATAGAACCATCCATACATCCTATTACCCCGTGTGCTTGTTGTTCGAGTTGGCCTTGCGAGTCGTAGGCATCTTCAGGTTGTTGGAGTTGTTTTATCTTATTGGGTTGGGAAGTTATCACATGCTCTACTTTGTGAATATATGTTGTTGGAAATACTCATGGCTTACTTTATTGTTAATACTTAAAATTGAATTAAGCAGAGGCATCGGTGAGTCATTTTGCCAGTTTTCCGACGGCTCACTTGTGTCCCCTAGGACCCCGAGATCGCATGAACTGTTCCGAGACTGAGCGCTCTAACCAGACGTGGGTACGTTTACGGGCCTCCCCTCGATCACTGCCGGAATCTACCCACTTGTCCAGTGGCCACAACTAGTTTGAGGTTTTCTATTTGGTTCTTGCGTGCATGCAGCTCTTGTATCTTATGGTTCGATTTACTTTGGGGGAAGCCGTGGGTGCCTTGTAACCCCTTGTTTGCTTTCTGCATGCACGCATAGGTTTGCGGCGTGAGCGTTTACCGCATGCTAAAGCGGGTCGTCTCCCGTGGGTGGAGTCGGGCCTCTGAAGCCGTGCACGCAATAACTAGGTCCGTCTCAGAGATTCGGCCGGACTCTCGATACGGGTTAAACTTAGTTAGGTGGCTTCCTGGACTTGTTTGTAGTGAAGGAGAGTGCGAGTCGTGACCTCCTGCCGGCACACCATCGGAAGTGTGCTAATCGTAGGCATCAAGGGGTGATCATGCGTTTGGGTACATTTGGGCACCCCTGCAGGGTTAAATCTTTTCGAAAAGCCGTGTCCGCGGTTATGGACGACTTGGAACTGCACTACTCGATCATAGAACAACTTGCACCTGCTATTTCAATACTAATAAACTTATATAGTAAGTTAGCACTACTACAACAATAAACCTGCAATAAAACTTGGTAACTGTGTGAGTGCCTTTGCAATTGCTTCCTCGTTGGGTGCGAAGGGGCAATGTATTGGCTGGGTTATGTTTGGTGTTAGTTTCTAGTTGGTTACTTTTATGCGCTCTCTTACCTTATTCTATATAGACGGAAGTTGTAGTGTCTCTGTAGAAAAGTTCTTTTGTTGCCGCTAAGTCCACCATATAGCCTGTAGGCGAGCACAGCTAAATTCCAGTCTCGCGAGTACGTGCCTCGGTACTTACCCTCGTTTTTCTTTTTTTTCTTTTCTCTTTCTCCCTCCTTGTTCGGCAACCTTTGGCCCGACGCTGTTCACAGGTATGGGAGCGACGACGTTAGCAAGGTTACCCTTCCGGCTTGGCCTGGGCAGGGTTTGGACGCCATCGTTTATCTTCAGGCCTCTTAGGCCCATTTGTATTCTTGTCCATACTCGGATACTATTTTGCTTTATGTATGATTTGGATCTTTGTATGTATATTTGGATATTTTGACTCGTGGAGTCCTCATGGTTATTTTATATATTCTTTTGTGGGTTCCATCGTGGACTTGTGTAACTGTTGCTACTCGATTCCACCCACATAATGTGTGTGTTGCGGCGTGCACATTATGCTTGGTGGTGCGTTTCCAAAGCGACACTATGTAGATTGTGGCATGATGACTATAATCTGCAAGGTGCCGGTTTTGGGGCGTTACAAGTGGTATCAGAGCCCAGGTTTTGTCGATACCCATGGGTCCTGTCTACCTGTAGGATAACCTTGCCAATGGACGAGTTGAGTCTAGTGTCAAAACTATTTTGTTAAAAATGCGTTGGATAGTTCTCAATAGGTCTGCGTTTTTCTCCTTACCTTTATGCTTCTCTCCTCTTACCTTTGCGAGTTTTGAGTTTCTCTCTTGCCTACTTCTCTGAGTTTTAGGTTCCTACGTGGGTGGTCGATTTCTTGCCTTTTATCCTATTAGGTTCGTTCTTTGAAAGTTCTTCATCATCAATGTGAGCAAGAACATCTTGTTGGTGATGTCGAGAAGAAACCTCTTGTTAGTGGTGTCGTGGAGTTCAACACGAAGCATGAAGATCCGATAGTTTACCCAACTCTCCCTTCCCCGCCTTATCGTGGATCTCGGGGCGAGATCCCTTGTTAGTGGTGTCGATTGTAACGACCCGGAAAATACCCCTATTAGATAATTGCTTTTTATTTTATTTTTTCACGTCATCGTGACGTCATGCATCATCATGCATCTATCGCCTCGCATGTTTTGTTAAACTCAAAATCTTTTGGTACAAAACTATTTCTTATTTTCACTTATATGGTTCTATAAAAACCCTTCCCCTTCTTTTCTTATTTCAAATTAAAAACTAAAACTTTGATATTTGCAAACTTTGAATTTGTCTTAAATCTGCTTTCCAAAACTTTCTAAACTCCCTCTCCTTTACCCCAGAATAATTCAGCAAGACAAAGAGAAGAAGAGAAAGAAATAGAAGAAAGAAGCCACGTTAAGATCATCTCTTTTGGGTCCAGCAAGCCGCCTCTTTTGACCCTTTAGCCCAGCCGGCCCATTCTACCCGAGCCAGGAGAAAACGCTTCAGGCTCCACCTCTTCGTTGTGGTTTTCTTTCTCGTACGGCGTTCATCTGGTCGCTACACGTCGCCCTTACCGTGATGGGACGGCTGCCATGCACCGCACCCCTCCTTTTAACCCCTCTCTGCAGGACGCCCTAGCCCTCCAACCCTAGTCCTCGTTCCCTGCAGCGCCGCCGCCACTCTCTTTTCCCTCTCTGCTTCCTTCATCCTCTGTATCGCTCGCTCTCTGCTCCTCTTGCTGCAAGCAACAGCAGCGTCAAGCTCGTCCGTCACCGACGCCTCCCGCCGCTCGCCTGCATGCGGACGCCGTCGCCAAGGTCTGCTCCTGAGCGACACCAAGCCGACGCCAAGACCGCATCCTGCAGCCTCGTCTCAGACGCCATGCTCTCTGAACCGCCTCTGCTCCGATGGTCGCCATCTCGTCTGTTCATGCCTCGACGCTACCCCGCTGCTTGGGTCCACCTCGAGCTCACCTGAGCGTGGGAATTGAACCGCTACGTCGCCCTCGTCTTTTTCCCTGAAGGATCTGGAGCCGGAGCACCTTGGAGCGACGCCAAGTTCTTCTTCCCGGCGTCATAAGTCTGTCCTCGCCTTCGTCGTTCTCCGTCCATCTGCGTGTGCTGCAGAAAAAGCCTCAACCTTTCTTTCTTGGTTCAGATGGTTTTGTGTCTTCAACCATTCAACAACCGGCCCGTATCCTGGTGGCCTGCTTGCCATGCCTTCAACCGTGAGGTCCCAGGTTCGAATCCCTGCTAGGTTCTCAAGGCCACCCTTTTTGTAATTTAATTCCTGCTGACAGGTGGGCCTTGCCCGTCAGCTTCCATCCGGCGCCCCTGCTGGGCCTCGGTCCAGATCCGCTCGGAGCAGCTCGTCGCCCGCGCGCGGCAGATACTATCCGTCGCCTCAGGTCCGGCCCAGTTTTCTGTTTTATTCTGAAAATTCCTGCAAATATGTAAATCTTGCTAAATTCATATCTTTTGAACCATAAATCGAAATAAAAAGTGTTTTATATGAAAGTTTATCAGAAAAATGTGAAGAACCTGAATATAACATTCATACATCTGTTTGCATCTCGCATCATGTAGTGGCGTGGTAGTTTGTATCCCACTTAATAAGTAACATATGGAGTATTTTGGGAAAACACTTATAATATTTTCCCGCTTCATTTAATATTGTGTAGCTCACCTATGTTTTGTCTTTGCCATGCTAATCAATATTTAAATTGTCGTTTAGTAACACCACTTGAACCTAATATGTGTGTGTTGGGATTCCGATTCCGCTTAATTTGGATAAGTTGCATTGCACCATAATTGCCATGTCATGCATACATGCTTCACATGATCATGCTGATTCTTTTGCCGTAGTAGTAAGTTGCATCCGTTGTTTGTTGTAGCGATTTGCTTCTTCGCGAATAGGATGCTTCGTGGTGATGTGAGCAACGACAAGTTCTTCGGGTGTTCTTCGACCATCTTTTAAGGCGAGCCCTTTTCTCTCTACCCATTTAATACTTTTGCTCTCGCTAGCTCTACATTCTAGCCTTGTGTCACGATGCTTTTGTTCAAGTCACGTGTCCTATCCACTTGTTTATCCAAAGCAAAGCCATAGAACCATCCATACATCCTATTACCCCGTGTGCTTGTTGTTCGAGTTGGCCTTGCGAGTCGTAGGCATCTTCAGGTTGTTGGAGTTGTTTTATCTTATTGGGTTGGGAAGTTATCACATGCTCTACTTTGTGAATATATGTTGTTGGAAATACTCATGGCTTACTTTATTGTTAATACTTAAAATTGAATTAAGCAGAGGCATCGGTGAGTCATTTTGCCAGTTTTCCGACGGCTCACTTGTGTCCCCTAGGACCCCGAGATCGCATGAACTGTTCCGAGACTGAGCGCTCTAACCAGACGTGGGTACGTTTACGGGCCTCCCCTCGATCACTTCCGGAATCTACCCACTTGTCCAGTGGCCACAACTAGTTTGAGGTTTTCTATTTGGTTCTTGCGTGCATGCAGCTCTTGTATCTTATGGTTCGATTTACTTTGGGGGAAGCCGTGGGTGCCTTGTAACCCCTTGTTTGCTTTCTGCATGCACGCATAGGTTTGCGGCGTGAGCGTTTACCGCATGCTAAAGCGGGTCGTCTCCCGTGGGTGGAGTCGGGCCTCTGAAGCCGTGCACGCAATAACTAGATCCGTCTCAGAGATTCGGCCGGACTCTCGATACGGGTTAAACTTAGTTAGGTGGCTTCCTGGACTTGTTTGTAGTGAAGGAGAGTGCGAGTCGTGACCTCCTGCCGGCACACCATCGGAAGTGTGCTAATCGTAGGCATCAAGGGGTGATCATGCGTTTGGGTACATTTGGGCACCCCTGCAGGGTTAAATCTTTTCGAAAAGCCGTGTCCGCGGTTATGGACGACTTGGAACTGCACTACTCGATCATAGAACAACTTGCACCTGCTATTTCAATACTAATAAACTTATATAGTAAGTTAGCACTACTACAACAATAAACCTGCAATAAAACTTGGTAACTGTGTGAGTGCCTTTGCAATTGCTTCCTCGTTGGGTGCGAAGGGGCAATGTATTGGCTGGGTTATGTTTGGTGTTAGTTTCTAGTTGGTTACTTTTATGCGCTCTCTTACCTTATTCTATATAGACGGAAGTTGTAGTGTCTCTGTAGAAAAGTTCTTTTGTTGCCGCTAAGTCCACCATATAGCCTGTAGGCGAGCACAGCTGAATTCCAGTCTCGCGAGTACGTGCCTCGGTACTTACCCTCGTTTTTCTTTTTTTTCTTTCCTCTTTCTCCCTCCTTGTTCGGCAACCTTTGGCCCGACGCTGTTCACAGGTATGGGAGCGACAACGTTAGCAAGGTTACCCTTCCGGCTTGGCCTGGGCAGGGTTTGGACGCCATCGTTTATCTTCAGGCCTCTTAGGCCCATTTGTATTCTTGTCCGTACTCGGATACTATTTTGCTTTATGTATGATTTGGATCTTTGTATGTATATTTGGATATTTTGACTCGTGGAGTCCTCATGGTTATTTTATATATTCTTTTGTGGGTTCCATCGTGGACTTGTGTAACTGTTGCTACTCGATTCCACCCGCATAATGTGTGTGTTACGGCGTGCACATTATGCTTGGTGGTGCGTTTCCAAAGCGACACCATGTAGATTGTGGCATGATGACTATAATCTGCAAGGTGCCGGTTTTGGGGCGTTACAGTAGTCGTCATGGGGGCCAATCCATGTCGCACCCAATCATTACCTTGTATTTGGTTTGGTGCATCTCGCATTCTAACTCTTGGTCAACCTCACTAGATTTTAAACAAAAGTTTTGTTGAAATTGGAATCAAGTTCCCAAATCTTATTTTGAGCAAAAATCTATCATTCCTAGCTAGAGGTTTTGTGCAAACTTGGTCGTAAGACGTTAACTCTTGAGTCACAAATCCTTCAGTTTGCCATTTCATTGAGAAGTAAAAATTCACTCAACAAGGTTGTCTTTAGCTCTTACAAGTCCTTACAATATTTATTACAAGGCTATAGCTGCATACAAATTCTTTCATATTGACTATACTTTATTGTGTCTTCTCCTTATACTTTGCGGCATCCTTCGGTTTTCTCAGTTCACTGAAGTCTTGTAGTACCATTTTCTGAACACTTATTTGCATAGTGTCCCTTTTGCTTGCACTTGTAACAAGTGATTGTTGAGAGATCCTTCTTAACCACTGGTTTGGAGTGGTGTTGTCCATTTTCTCCATTATGATTACCATTTGAGTGGTTTCCATTGTTTCCACCATTGTGCCTATGGCCATTGAAATTACCATGTCCATAGCCTTCGTTGAAGTGGGGTCTCTTGTGGAAATGTCCAGTGTGGTTCCTGCCATTGTTGTGCTTCCTCTTACGGTTTTCCTCCTTCCTTATGTTGTTGTCCAGAGTAATAGCTTGGTCTAGCAGAGCCTGGTAGCTTGGAGCATAAGCTACTGATAAAGGTATCTTCAGTTCCCCTTTGAGTCCATGGAGAAACTTATCTTTCCTCTTGGCATCAGTGTCGATGTCTTCTGGTGCGTACCTTGACAGAGGGCAGAAGTCATCCATGTACTCCTTTAGTGTCCTGTCACCTTGCTTCAGAGTGCGGAACTCATCTTTCTTTAGATTCATAATGCCCGTGGAGATATGAGCATTACGAAAGCCTTCCCTGAAGGAATCCCAGTCCAGACCTTCAATTGGATTGGTGACTTGGTAAGTATCCCACCACATTGCTGCTGGTCCCTCTAGCAGGTGAGCAGTGAATCTTAATCTTTTCAGCATCTGTGCACTCACAGGTAACTAAGTCCTTACTGACTGAACGCAGCCAGTCATCGGCCACTATTGGGTCTGTGGCAGATGAAAACTTATTGGGTCTGAGCTTCAGGAAACGAGCTAGTCGGTCCACGTGAGGTGGGGGTGGTGGATTCTTGTTGTTGTTGTTCATGAGGTTGGTGCTTGCTTGGATGAATTGGGTCATCATCTGCATGAGCTGGGCTTGACCTGTGGCTAACTGTTGAACCACATCATTGATGTTGTTGTCATTGTTGTTGTTGCTGTCGTTTTCACGGCGAGGCGGCATCTGAGGTGGGTTTAGCAAAGGTGAGTAATAGATAGATAGAACTAAAGAAGAAAAATTTCCTACCCAGGCATAAACAACAAACCATGTAACAAACAAACATAAAACAACAATCATTGAAAATCCTTTTGATAAGTTTTGGAAAAACACGCTAACGAAATAATATGGTCATACACCAATTCTGTATGATCATAGAAGCGTCTATAAATCGTTGGTTCTATAAACTAGAATCTTGGTGGTCTATTCTATTATGGTTTCATTGTTCCATTTCTTATTTCCACTTCTCAATGCATCATTGGTGTTGGGCAACCTTCATATCCACATTTCCTTGAGCTCTTTGTTGGTCTTCAATGTAGTTCTTCATGTTGGATCAAGGTCAACCTATGAAGTAGAAATCTCATTCTTCTGGCACATTGTGATCTTCTGTCCTTTCTTGAAGGTTCCGAGAGTTGGGTCATCTAAGGGAATCATTTGAAAATGAAGTAGGGGAGAAATACAAGGAGTTTCAAGATGCAACATTCCCTTTTAAATAGAAGTAAGATGAGATAGAGAATTTATCCTAGGGTCTTCCTATCTCTAATCCAAACCTAGGGTCTCGATCCTACAGGCAACACTATGCTCTGATACCATTCTGTAACGCCCTGCCTTTTGCTAAAGACAGAACTCCTGTGATTTGTGCCATTCCCTGGATCAGTAGATAGCACCACAGTACAAAATGAATAATCATTGCAATAGTATCAATATTACAACGTAAATCCAGTTACATAGGTCTTTAACCTTACGAGTACACAGCATAAAGCATAGTTGCAGTGAGCCTCCATTCTTCATCACGTGCCACAGGCAGACATGTTGGAATGTAGTCTCGAGATCCTACTCCTGGTTCCTTACTCGAAATAAGACCTGCACGTTTGAATATGCAGCCCCGAAGGGGTCAGTACAATGATGTACTGGCAAATGACACATATTTGGTGGCATTTTGTGGAAAGACTATACTACATGACATTTGGCTGGTGGATCTTATGGCTGAATTGCATAAAGCAAGTTTTATCCTGTCTAAACATTTTTAAAACATTTTGATTTTTCTTTAAGGTCAAGATAACCCTCAGGCGATGACAACCACACATATCCTGGGTTGATAGCCAGGTGTGCAGTCCTGAGTAATTACTCAACAAAACAAGAATAACCCTCAGGCGATGACAACCACACATGTCCTGGGTTGATAGCCAGGTGTGCAGTCCTGAGTAGTCACTCAATAAAACTAGAATAACCCTCAGGCGATGACAACCACACATATCCTGGGTTGATAGCCAGGTGTGCAGTCCTGAGTAGTTACTCAATTTAAGCCCCAAGGTAACCCTTAGGCGATGACAACCACACATATCCTGAGTTGATAGTCAGGTGTGTAGCCCTAAGTAGTTAGCCTTGGGATTGGTGAGGACCCTTAGGCGATGACAACCACACATATCCTGAGTTGATAGTCAGGTGTGTAGCCCTAAGTAGTCACTATTCAAGTTTTAATTATTCTGAAATGGTGATGAGATTCCTTTCGATCGACATGTCCTCTCTCTGTTCCTAGGTACAACCAATACAAAGTATTCTCAGGTGATAACCACCACACATGTCCTGGGTTGATAGCCAGGTGTGTAGCCCTGAGTTGTGTACTCTCAGGCGATGACAACCGCACATGTCCTGGGTTGATAGCCAGGTGTGCAGTCCTGAGTAGCCACAAGATTGCACCCAGGTGATTCATTGGGTTGTAAATTTTCATATCAATTTGAAAACAAGGCATGGCATCATTTTGCAAAGCAAGTTTGCAATCCTAGCAGGTGGGGTTTAAGGGATAGCTACCACTACTAGGAGCTAAGCATTTCATAACCACTTTGAAAATTTCATATCATGCATAGTATTGAAATCACTAATGCATATAATAAAAGATAGGTGGAAGTATGTGTGTCACTTGCCTTCTTGAAGATCTCGACGTTTCACTTCTCTCAACTAAGCACGTAGCTCTTCGCACCAACTATAGCACAAAAATAGCATACCATAAACAATCCATACAAACACAATCAAGCAAATCAAACAATTGAGAGGTGTTTGTTTAACAATTTAGATTTATTGAGATGTTATGACAAGAAAGATATGGCAAAGGATTATGATTTGTGGGATATGGATCGGAGAGCTTAGTTGGGGGAGATCAATATGATTTGAGAGAGAATTGGTTTAGGTAAATATAATTGATGAAGTTTTTATGCTTTATTAAAGCATATAAGAGTTTTAGGAATTACTCATGTGAAATAAATCACACAAGAGTCAAATCGTGCAACTACTACACTATTGAGTAAATGTGACAACAATTACTCTTAAATAGTATGCATAACACTTAGACATTGGGTAAAGATTCATGAAGTATTGAGTTACTCAATCAACTCATTTGCAAATTGAATAGTTCAATACATGTGAACAAAACTAGGTAGGCATTGGATTTGGTATGAATGATTGATATTTGAGGGCATGGCTCAAATGGTTCATTGATCAACATGGTGTATAACACATACTATGGTATGGGTTATAATAACACCACTAGGTTTAAGATGCATTCATATTCTACTCAAGTAGCACACTTGCAATTTGAGTTTAATATGAATTAGACAAAATATGTCTAGTTGGACAAGGTATGGGTCAAGGATTCATGATACATTGAGTTACTCAATTAACTCATTTGTTAATTGAATAGTTCTGCACATGAAATCAGGATTAGGTGGATAGATGATTGAGTAGGGTAGATATCATTGGAGATTATGGTTTAAGGTTCCTATTTGGTACAAGGAGTGTCGAATAGGTGCCAAAATGGTGATTAGATCAACACCTAAGATAGTAAGAATAAAATCCTATGACTGAGGTGCATCACACTTTACTCAAACGACACTATTGTAATTTGAATATGTGTGAGCTATACAAGATTGGTCTAAGTAGATATGATCTTGATCAAGATGTTGTTTAGATAACATTGATGACTAGGTATGGTTATGAGATTTGCTATGGTAGAAAGGATTCATTTCTGAACAGATATAGAATTAATCTATATAGGAACTACTCAAATTCTCATATTAGAATTTGAATAATTATGAAGTTGTTCGAGAAATTATGGAAGTGATGCTACTGGATAGCTTGCAGTAAAACAAAGTCACTGCAAGTGGATTCATTCTAAAATAAGTTATAGAATTTGAATTATCACCAAAATGGTGATTTGGATAGATTTGAATGCACAAAGTGTGTGCACGTATCAAATTTGGATTTTCTTGATCCTATGATGTTCTACGAGTCGAGAGGATTCCAAAGACTACAAATTTGTAATTTTTGGATTAGCAGAACAAAAGATATGGATTTAACTTGATAACTGAAGGTCTGATCCCAATTTGAAAATAGTTTCAAATTGATCCCATAAAATATAAGATTTTATTGCACTTCTGGATTCTAGATATTCTAAGGATTCCAACAAGGTATTATTTGTAATTTTTGGACTTATAGATGATTTTCTATTGATTTTACAAGTTGCAGCCTAGTTCAAAGGATTTTGAATTCTGTTTGATTACAGGGAGGCCACGTGGCTCTTTCTGATTGGTGGGTACCTCTTCGGCCGGATCGGCTCTGTGGTGCGTTGGATTAAAAGGGATCTGAGCGGCCTAGATCTACTGATACCGATTCGGTTAAGTGATCTGTTTAGAGACATCTGATCACGATCCGACGGTCGAGATGAGAAGGGAGGGGAGAAGCTCACCTAGGTTAGGGTTCCGGTGAGGTTTGCCGGCGAGGCGTGCAGGGGTCGAACTCCGGTGATGCTACAACGGCTTTCAGACGACGGCGAGGCCACCACGGGGATCAGAGCGTCGAGGGAAGCTCGGGAGCGTGGTCGAAGACTTCGATTGCTTCCAGGCGAAGGAGGAAAGGGCGGCTGGAGACGGGCGCGCGTCGGTGAGCTTCGGGCTCGTGACGCCGTGCTCGATTGGCTGCAGAATGGAGCACAAAAGGGGGATCAGGAGATGCGCCAGGTCGTGGCGAATAGGTTAGGGAAGAGGGGGAGGACTAGGGTTCACTGGCGATGGCGCAATCGGCCGGACGAGCTCACAGATGCCGCATCTCCGATGAGCGATTGCGTCCGATTGGCCGTGTTTCGAGCAGAAGGACGAAAGGGAGAGAAGAGAGGGGAGAGCGGGCTCTTTATAGGCACGGGGATTCATCGATTGTGGCAGGGAGTAAAGAGAATTGAAGGGCGAAATCAACGGTGAGGTTTCCAGTGAGAGGAAACGGCAGTGTTGAAGACGGTGATGTGGCCTGACGTGTGGGCCCATGCGGTCAGCGAGGGAGAGGGAAGAAAGAGGGTACCGATTCGGTAAACTTAAACGGGCCGCGGACTGGCTTCCGTTCTGGGCCGAGGGGTTCCCGAGGGCCCTTTTCTATTTTTATTTCGTTTCTTCTTTTTTTTTATTTTTCTGTTTTCTTATTTCTTCATATCTTTTGCAAATATACTTCAAACAATGTCAAACCAATTCCTAATATTTTCTAAAATTCAAATAAACAATCCAGAACAGTATCAAACATGTTTTCTTAATAAAATAAGTTTTCAAACAAGCTCCATGAACATAGCAAGAAGGACTTGCTTGTTCACATAAAATATAAACTAGGGTTTAAGAAATAAACCTTTTCGAATTGGTTAAAAAAAATACTTTTATAAGACAATGTTTGAAATTAATAATTCCAAACTTTAAAATATAATCTTTAAATAAAAGAATATGAGTTCTTTTAGCAAACATTCTCTATGCAGATGAGCCTTGCATAGGTTTTGAATAAGGGCAAGAAAATAGTATTTCAAATCCCTTTTATTTTCCCAAAGAAACTCTTCAAGAAGTGATAGAAAGTTTGGGATAGGTTTTCAAATAAACTCAAAAAGTTTTAAATTCCTATGAATTTTCAATCAACACAAGCAAAATGAAAATGAAAAATTTCCCCCAAAATTTGATAAAATCTTGGGTCGTTACACAGATGATTGAGTATGGGTAGATAACATTTTAGATTATGGTTTAAGGTTTTTATTAGGTACATGGAGTATTGGATAGATGCTATCATGTTGATTTGATCAACACCACAAGGATAGCAAGCATAGAATCTAAGATTGAGATGTGTCACACTTTACTCAAACAACACAATTGTAATTTGAATATGTGCGAACTAGACAAGATAGGTCTAAGTAGATGTGATCTTGATCAAGATGTTATTCAGATAACCTTGATGACTAGGTATGGTTATGAGATTTGCTATGGTAGAGAGAATTATTAATTGAAATAGAAATAGAAATTATCTATATAGGAACTACTCAAATTCTCATATTAGAATTTGAATAATTGTGAAGTGGTTCAAGAAATTGTGGGAGTGATGCTATTGGATAGCTTGCAGTAATATAAAGTTACTACAATTGGATTCATTCCAAAATATGTCATAAGATTCAATTGTGATCAGAAACGTGATTTGGATAGATTTGAATGCACAAAGTGTGTGCATGTATCAACTTTAGAATTTCTTGATCCTATTATGTTCTACAAGTTGATAGGATTCCAGAGACTACAAATTATAATTTTTGGATTAGCAGAACTAAAGATATGAATTAATCAAGCTAACAGAAGGTCTGATTCCAATTTGAAAATAGTTTCAAATTGAACCCATAAAATATAAGATTTTATGGTACTGCTGGATTCTAGATGTTCTAAGGATTCCAACGATACCAAATTTGTAATTTTTCGAGTTACCGATCAAAAGTTATGATTTTTCGAAGATTTGGATCAAATCTGGTTTCAAACTTCTATTTGATTTTTGTTTTAACCAGAAGCTGACACGTGGCTGATTCTGATTGGTTGGTACCTCTTCGGGCGGATCAGGGTTTTCGGCCGTCGGATCTAAAGGAATATGAACGCACCGGATCTGAGGGTACCTATTCAGTTAAGTGATTCATTTTTGTGCGTTGATGCGAGATCCGACGAACGAGATGAGTCAGGGGGAGATGCTCACCGTGGAGGCTAGGGTTCCAACGAGGTCGCCGGCGATGCGCGCAGGGGTCGACCTCCGGCGAGGCACCGGTGGTGTCCCGAGGAGAAGAAGTCAACGACGATGTTCCCCGTGACGAGAGGGACTTGATGGTGACCACGGCGGCCTCGATTGCTTCCAGAGGAAGGAGATGAGGGCGGCTGGAGTTGCTATGGGAGGCGGTGTGCTTCGGGCTTGCGCTGCCGTGCTCGATTCTCTGCGAAATAGGGAAAGCGGAGGGAATCAAAGGGTGTGGCAGAGCAAGGGAGGAAGAACAAGCCAGAAGAGGGGGGTACGGGATCACCTGGCGGCGTTGCAGTCAACGACCAAGGGCGGCGGCAGCTGCAGACTCCGGCGAGGAATCCCTCTGTGGCTCATCAATGACTTCGCGAAGGAGCAAATGGAGATGGAGGAGGAGTGATAGGGCTACTCATAGGCACGGGATGGGGTCGATTAAGGCAGGGATTAACGGGGATTGAAGAGGGAAGTAATTCTGGCCGGCAGTTTCTAGTGGAGGAGGTAAACGCGGGGAAGAAGATGGCCTGGCAGGTGGGTCCCTCCTATCAGCCGAAGAAGGAAGAAAAACGTGCACCGGTTCGGGAAGGTAGTAGATGGGCTGCGGGTCTCTTTCCGTCTCTGGGCCGAGGGGTTCCCTGAGGCCCGATTTCATTTTTATTTTCGTTTACTTCTTTTTCTTTTTCTGTTTCTCTTATTTCTTCCATAGCTTTTGCATATTGCATCCAAACAAGGTCAAACAACTTTATAACTTTTTGTAGAATTCAACACTACAATCTGGAACTGTAAGAAGACAAGTTTTCTGAACAAAGTATGATTTTTAAGAAAAACTTTATAAATTGGCCAAAGGGCTTACTTGCATAATCTATAATAGAAATAGGGTTTGAGAATAAATCCTTTTAAAATAAGAGGATAACACTTTATAAAATATTATTTACAAATTGTTTCCAAACCACCCTTTTGCAAAGCAAACCTTTTTGACAAAAGAAACATTTTAGGAGGTACCCTTTGCAAGTAGCTTGCATAGGTTTGAATAAGAAGAAAGGAAAATAGTATTTTGATACTTTATTTTCTCAAAGAAGTTATTCGAGAAATAAATAGAGGATTTAAAATAGTTTTCAATAAGGCCTTCAAATAGACTCAAAAGTTTTAAATTCCTGTGAATTTCCAATCAACACAAGCAAAATAAAAGCGAAAATTTTCCCCCAAAATTTGATAAAATCCTGGGTCGTTACATCAACAGTCCAGAAACACGCCGGACTACCTCGATGCCTCTCTCGTGCACCCAAGACGGTACAAACGTGATCAAACACCTTCTTGCACACATAGACACCACCTCGTCTTGGCAAGCTCAGCACACTATTTTCCTTATGTCTGGCCGCACCGGATCCACCTCTTGATGCCGTCCCCGATGCCACCGCCTAGTTACCCAATCGCGTTCGCGCTACCCTGACCCACGACCCTCTCGTGCTCTCCATCCACGGCAGCACGGCACCATCGCCCCCAGCCTTAAAGGAGCCGACCCTCTCTTGTATCCTCACCGCTCCCCTAGCACTCCTCTCACTCTCAGAATACCCCTTGGGCGAATCCCCGCTTCCTGCTATTTTTGGTCTACCGAGGAAGCGAGCAGGAGCTAGTCCTCGTCACGACTGCTCATCTCCGATGAGGCCGCCGTGCGCCCCTCTCTACCCTTGCTCTCTGTTATTTCTGTCTCTGAAGTTTCTTGTCAATCTAACTCACCTATTTCCATGCCCAGTAGCCGCCGGAAGGTCGCCGTCGTCGACCTCATCCGTGACTTCATGTCACCGGCGCCGCGCTCTCCCTTGACCTCACCGTCGACCGAAGCCCACCTGAGCGTCGGAGACGACCATGCAGACCCCTTTTGCTCGACACCCCGCCGTCCCCCGTGTCGCCTCTGCCACCCACGGTGAGCCCCTGCCCTTCCCTCGCCGACTCCATCGAGTACTGCGAGCAGGCATCGTGCATGGGTTGGTTTTCCTGTAGCACAAATTTTAAAGCATCACTTTTTTTCAGTCAAGGTTCCATTTATAGTCTGTAGCTAAGTGGGCTGGCCTGGTGTAGATCCGCTCAGATCCGGCCCGCAGACATTTTTTTTAGCATTACTACTCTGTGATTATTCTAGTGGTTGTGAACTTGTAAAAAATTGTAGAAAAATAAGTACAAGTCCTTTTTGGGTGATTCAAACTTCTATGAGTAGCTTGTTCAGATATCTTTCAAATGGCACTGGTCTCATACCTGTAGGGTTAATGTAGAAAAAATGCTATTTTGTGTAGCTAAATAGGTCACCTTTCAAGCAATAGTTCAGATATTGAGTTTTATGTACTGAAATGATGTGGTTCCAATTTTCAGTAGTAACCTGATGTATTAGCTTGCTTGTCCCACTAGATTTGCTATTTTAGGAGCATAGAGTTGCCTGTAGTAATTATCTTGCTGATGCCTAGGTTTCATGTGTTTTTATTTATTGTGCTCAGTAGGTATATTATTTTTGGGTGATTCCAACTTCCAGTGGTAGATTTTTGTGTTATCTTGCTTGACTCACTAGTTTTACCTTTTTAGGACTTTTATTCTTGCAGTAGTAATTGAAATGGCATTGTGTGTAGTTAATCTTAGAAAAATCATCATTTTCTGTAGGAGTAGAATTTTGTGTTGAATCCAACTTTGTTGGATTCTGCTCTTGAAGAGCTTTCCAGAGCACTTTACCTCATATTTTTCTGAGATTCAGAGAATATATGGGGATTATTTTGGTGCCCTAGTGTTATTCTCTTATTGTTAAATTCATAGGAAATAGACCACACTTCGTTTTTCAGTAAATCCAACTTTGGTAGTCTCTTAAGATTGTTGTCAACCTGCTATATTGATAGAGGTGCTGTTTGATTCACTGGATGCCTGCATACTTGAATTGGTTGCTAAGTGGTGATGTTCACGTCAACTTAGGAAACCCTAGTTTCTAGTAGGCTTAATTTGTTAATTAAGAACCTTTAAAACTTTGTTTGTTTTCTAAACTTGTTTGCTTCTGATACTCTTTGATAAGATGGTATGAAGTGCTGCATTGCTTGTGACTTGTATATGCTTGTTTATTCATTTGTGCATTGTTATATTTTTCTGGCGATAGAATCAAACGAGGAGTGTACCGAAGAAGGGGAAGTGTACGAGTATCAGGAAGAGGAGGACCAGGGACAAGCCACCCAAGGCAAGCCATCTAACTTGATACATATCTGAACCCTAATTACACATTTGCATGTCTCCTTCTATTTTATTCAAGTGCATGGATTTAGATTGCTATAGTTCCTGTAGCAATTCATTGTTGACTCAGGCTCCGTGAGTCAAGTTGTTATCATCCCTCGGGATGACCCCTTGTTTACCTATTCCATTATCCCTGAAGTAGTGGCTTGTTGGTTAGCAACAATCCCCTTGATAAACCTTCTAGTGGAGCTAAAACTCTAGGACTAGGAACACTCAAGGAAAGTTTACAAAATGTTTTCTGAAAACCTTGGGTTGGCACCTACCCCACTGAAGTGATTTCAAAAAATGATTTTTATATCAAACTGGAGGACAAGGAGATGGTGGTTTTCAAATGATATTGGTGATCACTAGGCATTCGCTCAGAACAATTAACCCGTGCAACCACATTACCCTGGTATGGGACGGGGCTTAGTCCAAAGTTTATCTGCCTTAGTGCGGGGAGCCTCGCACTATATAAGGGTCTGGAGGACCCCGGAATCCGGGTTGTTGCAAGTTATGGGCAACAGTGTAGCGGGCCCACCAATAGGCTACCCGTCTGGAAGACACTTGGGTTTCTCCCGCCGTGGCACTGGAACTACGCTCGGCAGAGGTAGATGGCCAGGGTTTGCCGGGGATGTATACTCCACAGGGTAGGCTCCCGTATTAAGGTGGATAGATGGAAGGCTATGATCGATTATCCGAACCCCGCATACTTGTGTATGACGGTCCGTGGTGGTATCCCGGTGGATTTATCGGATGGTGTGGGTAAAGTGTACTACCTCTGCAGAGTGAAATTCTATTCGAATAGCCGAGTCCTCGGTCATGGACGGTTGGGACGACCGTTGCCTAGCCCAATGTCGGTTTTGTTTTTCAAAAGTGGATTTTGGAAAGAAATGGAGAAGTGCCGGACGAAGTACTCGGAGGGTACTGCCATGGCACGTGCTTAATTTCGGAGTACTTGAAGGGTACTGCCGAAGGTGGGAAGTGGTCATGTGTGATTGACCGGAAGTTAATAAGAATGGTGGTCATGTTTGATTGACCCCGGCTCTTCTCCTGAAATTGAGTTCCCCCTTTCCTAGTGCTTTTCTAAAGATGCTTTACAAAGATTCTTCTTTAATAAGGATATAGAGATGTCGTATGACATGCTATATCAACACGAGAAATTATAGTTAGGGTTAGGCACTAGCCTCAAACCAACTTCTCTTGCTACAGCCAAACTGCATACTGTTCTCTCCCCTTTAGATGGTTTGCGAGTACAATTCAAATGTACTCACGGCTTTGTCCCTGGCTATTAACTTGGTCAGACTATGAAGAAGACTACGAGGAAGGTGACGATGATTACAATGACGCCGGTGCGAACTAGGAACGTCTCCCAGTCAGTTGCCTATAGGGTAGTAGGCATGACATGGGTCATTAACGCTGCTTGGTATCCGCTGCTTACTTGTAGACTTGCCCTGCGTGGCAATATCATACTTGGTCATGTGACCAATTGTAAGTATATTATTTGGTACTGTAATGGATGATGTAATTCTGTTATTAACTCGGATATGTGGATTCACGGCACACTGATCATGGGATCGTGAATTGTATGCATATCGGGTATTCCGGATGGGTAATCCGGGGTCCCCACATCCATTGGTCGCATCCTTGGTGGACGCCCACCAATCCGTGCTTCACACTACATCGAGATGGCTCACCGTTGTAGCTTCTTGAAGTTTCACTGCTATCTGCTAATTACATAATGTGAGTGTCTGATTTCTGATATTATATTTTTATCTTATTAAATTAGATGCACAACATATGTAATGGTTATCTTGTTGGATTAGCGGCATGCACGAATCCATGATGTACAGATCTGTTTGAAACTTTTACAAATTCAGTTTATATGAATGTGTACTCTAGGTTAATTTGCACAATGATTTAGTGAACTAATTATTCCATATACTAATTTCTTTACACGGGTTAGTTTGTGCACTGTTTAATCAAGCAAACAAGTTCTATGTGCTTGTAGTTTTTTCACATAATCTCGACTGAATAGGAGTATCAATCAATGCCAAGAGGCCCAGGATTTAGCTGTGTCATCACCTGAATCGGTTCCTAAACCTGCAGCAAATGTAGCAGAATATGCCAATGTGCCTGTGGATTTTTTCTAAGGACAATGGAGGAGGAGAGGAATATGAGGCTATGAAGTGCTTCACCATGCTCAACGTGAAAGAAGCACTAATCAAATGTGTTTGTCGTGGTTGATTTAAATGGTGAGTCTTGGCCATCTTGATTCGCTGTGAAATAAGTGAAGCATAGGCTAAGTTTGCAATAAGTTTACCTTTTCCTTAGGAAATATTCTCGGAATTGGACGAAACAAAAGCCAAACATCCAGAAATTCACCGAAGCTTCTAGAGAACCGAAGAGGAGACGGAGTGGGGCCACGAGGGCCCCACACAATAGGGCAGCGCGGCCCAGCCCTAGGCTGCGCCCCCTATGTGTGACGGCGCCTCGGCCCACTCCTGACGTTGCCCCTTCGCCTATAAAGACCCCTCGACGGGAAAAACCTAAGACCCGATCAGAATTCCAGAAAGATATCGCGTTCCGCCGCCGTCGTCGACCCAAGATCGGGAGGCTCCTGAAGCTCTTCCCGGCACCCTGCCGGAGAGGGGAATCACCACCGGAGGTCTTCTTCATCGCCATGCTTGCCTCCGGAGCAATGAGTGAGTAGTCTCCCTTGGACTATGGGTCCATAGCAGTAGCTAGATGGTTGTTCTCTCCACCATGTGCTTCATGTTTAGATCTCATGAGCTGCCCTACATAATTGAGATCACCGTTATGTAATTCTACATGTTGTGTTTGTTGGGATCCAACGAATATTGGTGTTATGATTAAGTTGCTATTCTGAAATTTATCTTTTGTTATCTCTATGTTATTTATGATCTTGCATGCTCTCCGTTGTTAGTAGCTATCTTGGCTGAGTAGTTGCTAGTAACTCCAAGAGGGGGTATTTATGCTCGATAGTTGGGTTGATGCCTCTATTGAATCTGGGGGAGTGATAGAAACCTCTAAGGTTGTAGATGTGTTGTTGCCACTAGGGAGAAAACAACATTCGTATGCTCGAGGGCATATGCTTTGTTTATATTACACACTTTGCTTAATGCAATTATCTATTGTTTACAACTTAATACTTGTGGAGTTCTCAGATTGATTCGCCACAAGTGGATTATTAGTCATAGATGCAGTTGGATGGCGGTCTATGAATTTTGTTGTAATGCCCAAAGTAAATCTCATAGTGATCCTCTTGACATATCATGTTATCTTTATTCTATCAATTGCCCAACTATAATTTGTTTACCCAGCATGTGCTATTTATCTTATGGAGAGACACCACTAGTGAACTGTGGACCCCGGTCCTATTTCCATCATATTGCTATCACATGTTTACTTTACTCGCACTGTTTACTTTACTTGCATATTATTATTGTTTTCCACTCGATATGCTCATACCCTTTGTTTCAAGCAAGCCGGTGAGATTGGCAACCTCATCATAAGTTGGGAGCAAAGTATTTAGTTGTGTTGTGTGCAGGTTCAGCATTGCAGCTGGCAAAGCAAAGCACTCGACGAGGCGCCTTATAAATTGTCCGGAGCTGTTGCGAAGCTAGCAAGCATCACCTTCTGGAGTACTGACTTTTTCCTGGACGATAAAACCTTGGTTTCTTACTGAGGGAAAAACTTGCTGTTGTGCTCATCATACCTTCCTCTTGGGGTTCCCAACTGGACGGTGATTTACATACATACACCGTGCCATCAACAGAGTCTTCAATTCTTGGTGTTGCGCCTTGAAGATTGATGTTGGTGTAGACCCTTCTGTCTTGAGGCATAGTGCTCTAGAGGTCACAGGTAATGGCACTTAAGCTCCAGTTTTGTTAGAGTGCTTCAGATCTATACACTTAATCCCTCTACGCTTCCTAACTGTCGAGGGCATATGTTAGTCCTAACTGGAAGTATTCTTCTAGGTAGTCTCGGGCTAGAACTGAAGGTTCTTGTTTGGTGAAGGCGAGTCGAGGGATGGATCTTGAAGAGTCTTTAGGCTTCCATTTTCTTGATGAAGATCAAACATGTGAGCCTTTGTCTTCATGTGCCAAGAACTTGTTGAACTTTGCAGGTTAGGCTTGGCTTCGATACTACTATGCTCCATGTTAGTTCACTTGTTAGAAGATTAGCCAGTGCTGGAGGAGTTAAGAGAGTAACATCAATGTTAGCAGAACTCTAGATGTAAGGTTAGGCAACCAAGGTTAGTGAAGTCTTTGTCTTCTAGAAGTCTTTTGTAGTCTAGACGGGACTATCTTATGCTCCCTTCATGTAGTAGAGAGGTCTTGATGGAGCTTGAAACACGTAGCAAAATTGTTGCTTCGGGCCTTGGGTATGTGTTGAGAGAAGAGTTATAACCAACTATTATCAAGGTCAGAGTTAGCATTTTTTGCTAACTTATCTATGCTACTCGAGCTGACATTGACAGATGAGAAAGAACACACAGTCTAGAGAGGTTAGGCCAAAAGGCCAAAAAAACAAGCACAAGGTAGCAACACATACTCAAAGAACATACACAAGCAACCTTCAAACAATCAAATCAAGCATATGAGGTACTTTAGGTACCAAGAACGCCTAATACTCGTGGTATTTGGGGGTAGCTCAACCAAAACAATTGACCTTATCCTATTCATCCTAGGTTCATGGTTGGTCATAGTTGTTGACTCCTTCATTTTTCTTGACTTCCGCTTCAGCTGAAACTTCACGCCAGTTGGTGGACCTATTGATGTTGATTTGGGTAGTGCATATTTATAGGTATTCTTGAATCTCATCACATGGTTGTGAGGTCTTCAGAGGGGTTGTTGAAGTGCACCATTTTGTGTCATATTCACATGACAAACCTAACAAATACTAGTCAAGAAACTGAGTACTTGGTCCTTGGCGACTGCAAAAGTGTGAGTCCATGAAGGAACAAGGTCAGCTTCTTGACAGAGCCATTTGGTATGATCCAAAGGCAAATTATTTTAACACTTCTTGGGAGAGTATCCACAGGAGCTTCATATAGGTCTAAGTTGGTCGGCATGCTTCATACTTTGGGGCTTGATGAAGTCTGAGTGAAACTTTTGCTTCATCTTCAATTGCTAGGCTTCGGGTCTAATTGGGAATAGTCCTCCAGTATTTAGATTTGGAGAGGATGAGACAAGATAGTAAAAACTGTGAAAGCATTGGCAATCAGAGGGATAAGATTAAAAGTTTTGAAGGGGTGAGAATGGTATAAGCCACTCTATTGGCTAGTTAAGAGAAATGAATTTTGTATTTAGTTTTTACCCAAAATACTACTTTACTAACTAACGCCCATGCTAACTAGGGTCTCCTAAAGTCAGGATGGCTCTGATACCAACTCTGTGGGGACCCTGGTTTACCCATCCGAAGTACCCGATATGCATACAATTCATGATCCTATGATTAGTGTGTCATGAATCCACATAACCGAGTTAATAACAGAATTACATCATCCATTATAGTACCAAATAATATACTTACAATTGGTCACATGACCAAGTATGATATTGCCACGTAGGGCAAGTCCACAACTAAGCAGAAGATACCAAGCAGCGTTGATGACCCATGTCATGCGTACTACCCTACAAGCAACTGACTGGGAGACATTCCTAGTTTGCACCGGCGTCGTCGTTCCCACCATCATCGTCAATAAAGTCTTCCTCCAGTCTGACCAAATTAATAGCCAGGGATAAAGCCGTTAGTACATTTGAATTATACTCGCAAACCATCTAAGGGAAGAACACTGGATATGCATTTTGGCTGTAGCAAGAGAAGGCTCTAAACTAGTTTTCTTCTTTTCAAAAACATAGTTTCTCTTGTCGACATAGCATGTCTTTCGACATCTCTATATCTTTATTAAAAATATTTAGAAAACAAGTTTTAGTAAAATCTCTATGAAGGGATAAACCCTTTTTTGTTAATAAACAAGGTCAATCAAACATGACCATCTCCATTTATAAAACCAGGTCAATCCCACATGACCATCTCCAATTCCTAGGCAGTACCCTCTGAGTACTCCATCCGGCACCTTCCTGTATTTTTCTGAAAACCACTTTTAAAACCAAAACTAACACAGGTTAAGTATGGCCATTCTAACCATCCATGACCGAGGACTCGATTATTCGAATAGATTTACACTCTGCAGAGGTTGTATACTTTACCAACAATCATCTGGATACTCATCGTGTGGGCATCTCCCTTGCATAACAACATATGCCATGAAAAGCACCCGATTGTAGTTTTTCACCTGCCCACCTTAGCATAGGATCTACCGCCAAGAGGGGTATCCCTTAACACCAAAGCCCAAGTGGTTGTTTGACCCAGGAGTTGCAAATTCCCTAGCCCACTCGACCCTTCGAAATGACACTACCCGTAGTAGTCCTCTACTCACTGTAGCTCATTATTCAATGAGGGCTCTCGGCTTGCACCCCTTGTAACACCCCAACTTTTGTAACCCTTTTTTAGCAGAGTTTGGTAATGCAAAAATAAGGGCCAACAAAAACTTTTTGCAACCAGATAGATAAAATAGAGTTCCTGTGTGTTTGCTTGGATTATTGTGAAAATCTTATTTGCAAGAGTGTTGTTTGATAAATAAGATTGTGAACCAACATAATCCTTGTGCTCTTATGATCGTGCCATTTCAATTTCTACTAGCTATTTGACAGAAACCATTACCTTGGCAACTCCTCTTATTTCAATTGGTTTAGCTTTTCTAAAAGAGCTAAGATTTATTTTTGACACAAAGTACTTTTTAAACTGAGTGTTTATAAAACCTATAGGGATTTCTACCTTGGTATGATCCCATATTTTGTGGACCATTTTTTTTACAAACATTTTACTAATGGATTTCAAACCCCTTTCAAAAGCTTTAACAAAAATAGGAGATATTCATATATCCCTCATTTAATGAAAATGTTACAAAAGCCCTGCTCCTTTATTAAACCCTACCATGGCATGATCATCCTTGAGCATTTGTTCATAAGTTCTTCTTGAAATGCTAGAATGTTGTTTGCATTGCCTTGGCTTGACCTTGTGTGACTCGATTGACTGAGTTGTTTGTAAGTGTCTTTGATCTACAAGTAGGCCTGTGGCCCAACTTAGCTAAAGCACATCAGGTTCTATGATGGCCAGTGGGGATATGCTTACTAAGCATTTTCAAAAAAAATTCCAAATAAAACCCTTTTTAAATATTTTCTTCTCTGTCGGCTCTAAAAAGTCAATTTCCTTATGAAAGGAGTAATTATTTATTTATTTATTTTAAAAACAAGTTTATCAAAAATTATAAATAAGGGTCACTCTTATATGAGAACTCATTTCCTTTTTCAAATGTAATTTTATAAAAGTATTTTCACAACTAATTTTCCTTTTTCCATAAATAGCAGAATGGGAATAATACCTATTTGGTATTATTCTTGTCTCTGAAAATTATGGCAATATTACCCACTATTTATAAAACTGTTTGTGAATTTTTTCTTTCAAAAACCCCACTTGGCTGTGATCAACTTTTCTATGCCGCAACTTCTATCTTTGATCTATTTGTAGCATCACTATTTTTTTTCTCATCATAAATAACTATTGTAAAATCTCTTCTCTATTCTATGTCTCTTGTATCCAAAATGCATGGAAGTGGCGACAAAGTGTCTTTTTGCACTCTTACTTGTCTAATTGTTTTGAGGAATACCTCCAAAGCGATCTATTGCAAGAAGAACACTATGAACCCAAACGCCGTGACGTATATTTTCAGAATTTTCAAAATTTGGGTACACATCGAGTGTTGGCCAATTTCAAATACCAAACTTTGGTGGTCTATTTTAAATCCAAAGACTATCCAGTCTTAGCTATTCCATGCTTAGCATCAGTACCAATACTCTGGAGCCTTATCTCATGTGAACTTGTACTTCCATTGAGAATTCAACTCCCAATTTTGAATCAACACTTACCATATGATCCCAATCTAGCCAATCTATCTAAACCTAAATGAATCACCACTTGCCCATCACCCTGATCTCTCTAACACTCTCACCTCTGACCTCTCTCCCTCCGGTCGAAGCCCTGGCCAGCTGCAGCGCCATTTTGTCATATTCGGTTGGAAGAAAAGAGAAGGGGCCGAACCAAAAATCTTGGGAAGATTCTTCCTCTTCCCTCTCATCTATCTCTCCCTCCCTTTGACCCCCAATCGTTTTCCAGCCCCTTTCCATATCGACACCCCGACCCCATGCGCCATACACATGGGGTAGAGTTTCCTGTAACCCTCCCCTTTCTTCTGTCTCTCCGGTGGACACCCGATCTTGGCCAGGGGGACAACGACCACCTCAGCTCCCTAGGCCTCGCCATGGACTTGTCACTTCACCACTTAGTCCAACTACTTCACTCCAAGACTAAATGGATTCACCTACTACAAGAAAACTCCACCGCCCTGTCTGCCAAGCCGGCAGTCACCATGTCAGTAGACGCGCGTGGAGTTGCCGTCGTACTAGACGTCTATGGTCGCGATAGTATCCCAAAACCTGCAAGGCATCGTGCCGGGACCCTGACGGTATACCTAGTTACCATATTCGTGCACTCGCCGCCTCGCTTGGCCAATCAAACACCAGCACATGCCAACTCAAACCTCGAGTTTTGACCGACACGGCTAGCTAACGAGCTAGAAGAGCCTTGTTTAGCACTCTATGCTTCACGCCGTCCTTGATGCCGCCGTATTTCCCCTCTATCGCGTCCGTGCATGTGTCGCCGGTGAACCATGCACCACGCCCGCACTGCACCACCGCACCAGTTATTTAAGCCGATTCCGAGCCTCTCATCCTCTCCCCACCACCACTTCGCTCTATTTCTCTCATGCCAGAGCACCTCCAGATCTTGGCCCTGCCTCTCGACCAAGATCAAGACCGAGCGGTGCCCGCCGATCAGTTGGTCGTCTTGCGCGTCGCCGCTGTTGCCCTTCTCCGCCCCCTATCTTTGTCTCCTCCTTCTCCTATGAGGCCTGCGAACCCTAACCAACTCTCCGTTTTCCCTGCAGCTCGTCTGAACCAAGCCGTCGTCAAGTCCGACGTCGCTGTCGCTGAAGGTGTCGGGCCGTCCGCGTTGGCGTACACGAGCTCGCCCTCGACCTCATGGACGACCAGAGATCTCGCCTGCATGTCACAACCTTCCGAGGAGGGCCACCTCACGCCGCTGCTCCGTCCGTCGCCATCGTCAAGCTCCGTCCTGCCGCTTCCGTCCCCGACACGAGCACGCCCTCGCCAAGCCAACAACTGGAGAGCCGCCAGCGCGTTGGAGGCGACCGTGCAGAGCCTCCTATTGATGATACGCCGTCTCCCGTACCTTCTCGGCCACCTCCAAGTTTCCCTCGGTGAGCCCCCGTCCCTTCTCCATCGACTCCGCCGAGGACAACGAGCAGCGTACGTAGCTCGTGCATGTGTAGGTATCCCGAAGCATGATTTTTAAAGCGTCCAGTTTAGTTGAAGCACTGCTAGGCCGGTCTGAGCTGCCACGCTTGGCCCGTTAATCTCAGTCCGTTTAGGTTTTTTTTTAGGGAAAATCATTTAACAATTGTTTAAATCCTGCATACTTCAAACTTGAATAGTTTCAAAACTATAGATTCAAATCACATGAAATCAACGCCATTAGTTTTATAACTTAATTATACATCTGTTAGTACTAACACCACATATTCTAGCTCTCTGTTTATTTTATGGTGAATTATTTGTTGGGCTATAGTATTGTTTGATTCTTTTAAAAAAAAATCTGAAATCTTCAAATGCTTGTAGCTTTCAAATAAATTAATCAAATTGCTTGGAACAACTTGCAGGAGGTTAATAATTATGTTACCTTTCAATTGCCACTAGTCCCATACCCATAGCCTATTTTCTAAAATAAAAGGTGATTTATTTGCGATCCATGCGTTGTTTGAAATTAGAATCTGTTTTAAAAATTGTTAAGAAACTATTTCTGTTTGAAAATTTCGTTGTTTGAAACTTTAACAGTAGCTTATTACTTGTGTTTAACAACCTTGCTGCTTACTTTCTATTTTGAGTTGTTTAACTCTTTTTCACTCTAGATTGTAGTCCACATGGTAGGAGTTTGTATTTTACTTTATTTTCAAAAATAGTTTGAAAACTTTATAAAATATGGTTTGAAAGTGTTAAGTGCTTAGATCCGAAGCTTTTGTCCTTGTGTGTGCGCTACCTTGTTTGAATAAGATGATTTCTTGTTGATTGTCAAAGACTACATTCTATACATAGTCCCATTTCCAAATTGTGTAATTTTAATTCTTGAAACCTAATTTTGTGACAACAACTTGCAACATCCTTTTGTGTAAAAAAATCTTTATCTAAACTTATTTGATTTTTATCTTGTATGAGTTGATGTGGAAGATGGTTTGGTGCTAGTGCTTGAATGATTGAATGATTGATTGCCTGCTTGCATTTTATTTTCACGACGTTAGACCCGACCAGGGATGAGTTTCATGAAGAAGGAACTATGACGACTTTGAAGAACTTGAGGAAGTCCAGGGACAAGCCAACCAAGGCAAGCCATCTAACTTGTTGTATCTCTGATCCTAGTTTTACTCAATGCATAATTTATTACTGTTTATCCAAATGCATGATTTCATATTTCTATTACTCTTACATAGCAATTGTTGGCGACTTAGCTCCACAGGTCATTGTTACCATCCTCATGGGTGACACCCCCTTTGACACCTATTTATCCCCCGGAGTTAGTGGCGTGATGGTTAGCATCATAGCCTTTGGAAAACTTTATAGTGGAGCAAAAACTCTAGGTTGGGAACACTCAAATTGGGATATTGAAAATATCTTCGAAAACCTTGGAATAAGGAACTATTCTATTGATGGATTTCAGAAATGAGGTTTTAAAAAATGGAGGAAAAAGGAGATGGCGGATTTATGAAAAAGGGCATTGTGTATAAGTGTTCGCCAAACCAATTAACCCGTGCAACCACATAGCCCTGGTATGGGACAGGGCTTAGCTCATAGTTTATTTGCTTTGGTATGGGGCACCTCACAACTATATAAGGGTACGCGATACCCCAGAATCTGGGTTGTCCTCAGGATGGAGGAAACACATATCACTGCATATCCTGAGCCGCCGGAAGACACTATGGGTCTCCCGCCGTGGCACTGGAGTTACACTCAAACATGGAGGTAGACTGCCAGGGTGTGCCGGGGAGGTACATACTACATAGGGTAGTTCCCCGTACTAAGGTAGATAAGCGAAAGGCTTTGATCGGGTGCTTGTTGTTGCATAGGGTGCTATGCGGGGATGATGCCCACGCGATGAGTATTTGGATGGTGTGGCTAAAGTGTAAAATCTCTGCAGAGTGTAAATCTATTCGAATAGCTGAGTCCTCGGTCATGGATGGTTAGAATGGCCATACTTAACCTGTGTCGATTTTGGTGTTAAAAAGTGGTTTTCAGAAAAAAAGAGAAAAGTGCCGAACGGAGTACTCGGAAGGTACTGACGTGGCACGGGTATGGTTTGGGGTACTTGTAGGGTACTGCTAATGAATTGGAGATGGTCACGTGTGACTGACCTGGTTTTATAAATGGAGATGGTCATGTTTGATTGACCTGGGTTTTAAAATAAAAAGGGTTTCCCCCTTCCTAGAGATTTTACTAAAACTGTTTTGTAAATATTTTTAATAAGGATATAGGGATGTTGTAGAACATGGTTCTGGACATGCTATATCGACACGAGAAAACCATGTTTTTGAAGAAAATAAACTAGACTAGAGCCTATCCTTGATACAGCCATACTGCATATCAAACTCTCTCCCCTTAGATGGTTTGCGAGTACAATTCAAATATACTCATGGCTTTGTCCCTGGCTATTAACTTGGTTAGACTATGGAGAAGACTACGTGGAAGGCGGCGATGGTTGCGACGATGCTGGTGCGAACTAGGAACGTCTCCCAGTCAGTTGCCTGTAGGGTAGTAGGCATGACATGGGTCATCAACGCTGCTTGGTATCCGCTGCTTAGTTGTAGACTTGCCCTGCGTGGCAATATCATACTTGGTCATGTGACCAATTGTAAGTGTATTATTTGGTACTGTAATGGATGATATAATTCTGTTATCAACTCGGATATGTGGATTCACGATACACTGATCATGGGATCGTGAATTGTATGCATTCCGGAGACCCCACAGAGTTGGTATCAGAGCCATCCTGACTGCAGGAGACCTTAGTTAGCATGGGTGTTAGGTAGGAAAGTAGTATCATCGATAAAACTAATTTAAAAGTTTATTTTCCTAACCAGCCAATAGAGTGGCTTATACTTCTCTTATCTCTTCAAAACCTTCTAATCTTACCTCTCCGATTACCAAATAGTTTTAGAGATTTTACTCTTTTGTCTCCTCCACTTCAAATTTAATTAATGGATGATGTATCCCAATTAGACCTGAAGTTTAGCAACACAAGATGGAGCAAATCGTCAGAAGAACGTCTTCAACCTCTCCAGATGCAAAAGGAATAAGAGTGTGGACAAATGTTTTGCCATTGGTTCACACCAACGGCTTTGTCAAGAAATTGATCTTGTTCCTCCTTGGACATGCACTTTTGCAGTCGTCAAGGACCAAGCTCTCGGTTGCTTGAATAGAAATTTTTAGGCCTGGCACGAGACATTGTCACATATGGAGAACTTTAACAATCCCTCTGAAGACCTCACAACCATGTGATGATATTCAAGAAGACCTACAAATCTGTACTTCCCAAATCAACATCAACGGTCAACAACAACTGCCATCAAGTTTTAGCTGTAGCCAGAAGCAAGAAAATGAAGGAGTCAACGACCATGATCAACCTGACCCCTAGGATTAATAGGATAAGCTCAATTGCCTTCATTGAGCTAACCCCAAATATCATGAGTTGTTAGATGTCCTTGGTACTCATAGTACCTTGCGTGTTCTGCTATTGTTTGCAGTTGCTTTGTGTGTTTCTTGAGTGTGTATTGTTACCATGTGCTTGTGCTTGTTTTTGGCCTCTCAGCCTTAAAACCCTCTGGTGTGTAAAACCCAGAATAGGAAGCCTCTCTCAAATGTGTTTTCCCTCCCATCCACTTATGTAAGCTCGAGTAGCATACTTAAAGTAAAACTAAGATGATAACTCTAACCGTGATAATGGTGGATAATAACTCTTCTCACAACACCTCCTTAAGATCCGACGTGACAATTTTTGCTACGTGCTTCAAGCTTCATCAAGACCTCTCTACAACGTCAAGGAAGCAGAAGATACACCCTCTTGGACTACGGAAGATTCTTAGAAGGCAAAGACTTTACTAACCTGGGTCACCTAAACTTAAGTTTAGAGTTCTGCTAACTATAAATTTAAGAAGATCTCGCGACATGAAGCCAAGTTGATCTTGACCAAGCATGAAGCCTCTCCATGATTGTGACCTCAAATAGACACCGCTGATGGAAGATACCAAGGGAAGAAGTAGCGACAAGAAGTGAAGACATATCTAACCCAATCATTAACTCCTTTGACCTCTAGGTAAGTATGAGACCAAGACTAACTTACGTTCACAAGACAAAGTCAGGTCGACATACCCCAACCTATTTCAAGATCGTCGAGCCTGTAAAAAGATGAAGCAGCTAGAAGATCTACGATGCCCTTCACCTACTCGAAGACAAGAAGAAATGGGTAACCGACTACTTGAAGACACGCCATTGGTGATACACCAACACATGAAGCCCCTTCATCTTAAGCCCGAGACAACCCAGAAGAATACTTTTGGTTATGACTATCATATGCCGCGTCAGCTAGGAAGCATAGAGGATTAAGTCTATAGATCCGAAGTGATCTAGGAAGACCAAGCATTAACAGTGGTATCTACAATCCTCAGAAGATCGCAAGATCAAGATAAAAGGGTCTACACCAAAATAAAGCATCAAGGTGCGACACCAAGATTTGAAGGTTTCGTCAAGCTACTCGAAGGAAGCAACGACTCCAAGCCAACAAATGCGACCCGAGAACCCTCGACTCTTCAGGACCTTAATCGCGAGATGAGAATCTTCTAACTCTCATAGGCACACTAGATAGCATGACACCCGCTAACCTTAAAGGTATTTCAATGAGGTTTCGACAAGATACTCTCGACAATATCAACTCTCCAGCCATCAACTTCAGCAAATTATGATGATCTACATCTTCGGCAAAAGTAAGTCTTCGATGCAACTCAAAGTATTACCAGTGAGTTGGAAGAATAACCGTTGAAGCCTAACTCTAACTGAGTCACTACCCCTTACTACTTCTACACTTAGGAATCTCGGGACGAGATTTTTTTAAGGGGGGAAGATTTGTAACACCCCAACTTTTGTAACCCTTTTTGAGCAGAGTTTGGTAATGCAAAAATAAGGGCCAACAAAAACTTTTTGCAACCAGATAGATAAAATAAAGTTCCTGTGTGTTTGCTTGGATTGTTGTGAAAATCTTATTTGCAATAGTGTTGTTTGATAAATAAGATTGTGAACCAACATAATCCTTGTGCTCTTATGATCGTGCCATTTCAATTTCTACTAGCTATTTGATAGAAACCATTACCTTGGCAACTCCTCTTATTTCAATTGGTTTAGCTCTTCTAAAAGAGCTAAGATTTATTTTTGACACAAAGTCCTTTCTAAAATGAGTGTTTATTAAACCTATAGGGATTTCTACCTTGGTATGATCCCATATTTTGTGGACCATTTTTTTTACAAACATTTTACAAATGGATTTCAAACCCCTTTCAAAAGCTTTAACAAAAATAGGAGATATTCATAAACCCTACCATGGCATGATCATCCTTGAGCATTTTTTCATAAGTTCTTCTTGAAATGCTAGAATGTTGTTTGCATTGCTTTGGCTTGACCTTGTGTGACTCGATTGACTGAGTTGTTTGTAAGTGTGTTTGATCTACAAGTAGGCCTGTGGCCCAACTTAACTAAAGCACATCAGGTTCTATAATGGCCAGTGGGGATATGCTTACTAAGAATTTTCAAAAAAAAAATCAAATAAAACCCTTTCTAAATACTTTCTTCTCTGTCAGCTCTAAAAAGTCAATTTCCTTATGAAAGGAGTATTTATTTATTTATTTTAAACACAAGTTTATCAAAAATTATAAATAAGGGTCACTCTTATATGAGAACTCATTTCCTTATTCAAATGTAATTTTATAAAAGTATTTTCACAACTAATTTTCCTTTTTCCATAAATAGCAGAATGGGAATAATACCTCTTTGGTATTATTCTTGTCTCTAAAAATTATGGCAATATTACCCACTACTTATAAAACAGTTTGTGGCTTTTTTCTTTCAAAAACCCCACTTGGCTTTGATCAACTTTTCTATGCCTCAACTTCTATCTTTGATCAATTTGTAGCATCACTATTTTTTTCTCATCATAAATAACTATTGTAAAATCTCTTCTCTATTCTATGTCTCTTGTATCGAAAATGCATGGAAGTGGAGAAAAAGAGATTTTTTGCACTCTTACTCGTATAATTGTTTTGAGGAATACCTCCAAAGCCATCTATTGCAAGAAGAACAATATGAACCCAAACGCCTTGACGTTTATTTTCAAAATTTTCAAAATTTGGGTACACATTGAGTTTTGGCCAATTTCAAATACCAAACTTTGGTGGTCTATTTTAAATCCAAAGACTATCCAGTCTTAGCTATTCCATGCTTAGCATCAGTACCAATACTCTAGAGCCTTATCTCATGTGAACTGGTACTTCCATTGAGAATTCAAGTCCCAATTTTGAATCAACACTTAACATATCATCCCAATCTAGCCAATCTATCTAAACCTAAATGAATCACCACTTGCCCATCACCTTGATCTCTCTAACACTCTCACCTCTGACCTCTCTCCCTTTGGTCGAAGCCCTGGCCAGCTGCAGCGCCGTTTTGTCATATTCGGTTGGAAGAAAAGAGAAGGGGCCAAACCAAAATCTTGGGAAGATTCTTCCTCTTCCCTCTCATCTATCTCTCCCTCCCTTCGACCCCCAATCATTTTCCAGCCCCTTTCCATATCGACACCCCGACCCCACGTGCCATACGCATGGGGTAGAATTTCCTGTAACCCTTCCCTTTCTTCTATCTCTCTGGTGGACACCCGATCTTGGCCAGGGGGACAATGACCACGTCAGATCCCTAGGCCTCGCCATGGACTTGTCACTTCACCACTTAGTCCAACTGCTTCACTCCAAGACCAAATGGATTCACCTACTATAAGAAAACTCCACCGCCCTGTCTGCCCAGCCGGCAGTCACCACGTCAGTAGACGTGCGTGGAGTTCCCGTCGTACTAGACGTCTATGGTCGCGATAGTATCCGAAAACCTGCAAGGCATCATGCCGGGACCCTAACGGTATACCTAGTTTCCATCTTCGTGCACTCATCGCCTCTTTTGTCTAATCAAACACCTGCACATGCCAACTCAAACCTCGAGTTTTGACCGACACAGCTAGCTAACGAGCTAGAAGAGCCTTGTTTAGCACTCTACGCTTCACGCCGTCCTTGATGCCGCCGTATTTCCCCTCTATCGCGTCCGTGCACATGTCACTGGTGAACCATGCACCACGCCCGCACTGCACCGCCGCACCAGTTATTTAAGCCGATTTCGAGCCTCTCATGATAGGGTACTGATAGGATTTACTCGAACACACACAAATTTGTAGTGTCTACAGAGGAAACAGTTCAACGAGAAGGACGAACTATGATTACAAAGGGGAAACATGAAACATTCGCCGCCGCCATCGCCGGGTTCTGATCCCAAGGATGATTCCTTCAGATAGCTTCTGTCCTCATTATATCTGGTGTTGGCGTGTGTGTGTTGCTGAAGCTTGCCCACTCTGGCCCAATGTACTTGCGGTTTGGCTGCTTCAGACGTTTGGGCCTTGTTTGCCGGCCTGTGTCCTCAGGTGTAGCCGCAGGGGTGCTAACATCCCCATCTCCTTGAGCAATGGCTTGACCCCAAGCTTCAGCAGCTGGGAAACATTGCTTCAGCTCGACAGTGTCTTCCCAGTTGATGTCTATTGTAGCCAGATCAGACCACTCGATCTGAACTTGTTCCTTCACACCGTTAGGTGTGCGACGCCAGCGGCGAGATAGAATCTTCACAGGAGTAACAAGTTTGTCAGGTATGACTGGAGGAACATGGGAGGCCGGTGTACCTGGGAGTAGCACGCGTCGCAGTTGCGACACATGGAAGACGGGGTGGATCCTTGACAATGGTGGAAGTTGGACCTCGTACACCACCGGATTGATGCGCTTGAGAATTGGATAGGGGCCATAGTAGCGAAACAAAAGCTTATGATGTGCTCATGGAGCGACAGACACCTGAACAGAGGGTTGTAGCTTGACAAATACTGGGTCACCCACTTCAAATGTTCGTGGAGTTCTGGACTTGTCTGCCTGCCGTTTCATGATTTGTTTGGCATGGTTCAGGTTTTGCTGTAACACCTGCTGCATCAGTTTGCGTTCAGCAAGCCATTCCTTCAAGGGTTGTGACTGACAGACAGACTCTGTATTGATGCCCCAGTGCCGTGGCTCGTGTTCATATAAAGCAACAAAAGGAGAAGTTTTCAGGGAAGAATGATATGAAGTGTTGTACCAAAATTCCGCCAGCGATAGCCACTGACTCCAACTTCGAGGACAAGCATGAGTGAAGCAGCGTAGATAGATTTCGAGACACTGATTCACTCTTTCAGACTGCCCATTAGTGGCTGGATGGTAGGCTGAACTCATTCTCAGTTAATTGCCCAGAGCAGAAAACAATTCCCGCCAGAAGTTGCTTGTGAATATTGGGTCGCGATCAGAGACCATTACCTTGGGAAGGCTGTGCAGCTTGAAAATATTATCGACATATGCCTTTGCCACTTTAGCCGCCGTGAAGTGGTGATGCAGTGGTATGAAGTGTGCATAGCGAGTAAACTTGTCCACTACCACCATATTGCAGTTAGCATGACCGGAAAGAGGTAAACCTTCCACAAAATCCATCGTTACCATCTCCTAGGTGCCACCAGGAGTGGGCAGTGGCTCCAGTAGCCCCGGGTACTTGACGCGCTTGGGCTTGGCTTGTTGACAAATCATGCAAGTTTGCATGAATTGTTTGATATGTGCTTTCATCTTGGGCCATGCGAACAATCACCAGATGCGACAGTAAGTGGCTGGAAACCCCGAGTGCCCGCCAATACTGCTGGCATGGAATGCTCGCATAATGAGTTCCTGCATGGGAAGTGCTCCTCCTAGCCAGATTCTACCACAGAAATACAGGAGATTGTCGCGCCATTCGAAACGGCCTTTTGGGTCAGTTTGTTGTTGGAGTTTCTTGATCCAATTCATAGCTTGCATGTTGTGCTGATAGCTAGTGTGGATGTCATCCAACCATTCCGGCTGACAAACTGAAATTGCAGTGATGGTTTCAGATTCAAAATGTTGTCGCCTGGACAGAGCATCTGCTGCACGATTCTCCTCACCCTTGCGGTAGCAGATGCGATAGCGCAAGCCCAATAACTTGGTGAAAGCCTTTTGTTGCCACACCGTCGTCAGACGCTGCTCTTCAAGGTGGATGAGACTCTTTTGGTCTGTACGAATCAAGAATTCGCCATTCTAAAGATATGGGCGCCATTGTTCGACAGCCATCAAAATTGCGAGGCATTCCTTCTCGTATGTTGAGAGCCCCGGTGTTTGGGTGCTAATGGCTCACTCATGTATGCCACAGGGTGACCCTCTTGTTGGAGCACTGCACCGACACCCGTATCGCACGCATCTGTGTCGATAACAAATGGTTTGGAGAAATTGGGCAGACAGAGGACCGGTGCTTCGACCAAACCTTGCTTCAATAGCTGGAATGATGTCTCAGTATCAAGTGTCTAGACAAATGGGACGTTCTTCTTCAATAAATTGAACAATGGTTGAGCGATGATGCCAAAATGGCGCACGAAAGCCAAGGAAACTGCGTACCTCCTTGCTGGATTGAGGTACTGGCCAATTGGCAACCTTCGAGATTTTGTCAGGATCAGAGGACACGCCATTGGTGTTGATGACATGCCCGAGGTATGAAATTTGTTGTTGGCCGAAAGCACACTTGGACTTTTTGATGAGCCAATTGTCACGACGGAGAAGACACAACACCTCTGAGAGATGATTCACATGTTCTGACAGAGATGGGCTGTAGACGAGTATGTCGTCAAAGAAGACCACGACACACTTGCGGAGGAGTGGCTGGAGAGTGGTGTTCATCGCGCCGAGGAACGTGGCTGGTGCGCCGGCCAAGCCGAAAGGCATAACTTTATATTCCCAGTGGCCAGAATGTGTTTGGAACGCCGTTTTGTGCTCTTTGCCTTCCGCAATTCTGATTTGGTGATAGCCGGCGCGAAGGTCAAGTTTGGAGAACCAACGCGCGCTGGCAAGCTCGTCCAGCAGTTCATCAATGATGGGGACAGGATATTTACTAACTACGGTCAGAGAATTTAGTGCTCGATAGTCTACGCATAGACGCCATGTACCATCCTTTTTCTTTACCAAGATTGCAGGGGAAGAGAATTGACTTGTGCTTTTCTGAATCACGCCGGACTGTAAGAGTTCAGACACTTGTTGTTCAATTTCTGACTTGAGTTCAGGCTTGTGTCTGTAGCCTCGAGAATTCACAGCTTGGGCTCCTTGCATCAGTGGAATTTTGTGATCACAATCACGCCAAGGTGGCAACGTTGTTGGTTCAGCAAAGATATCTTGGAAATTTGCCAGAACCGACTGAATTTCAGATGGAACAATTTCTTCAGTGATCAGCTGGCCATCCAAAGCATACAAGTGGATGAGGTGAGCAGCAGCCCCTTGCCGGCAGATAGTCTGCAATTCAGTGGCAGAAATGGCAGCACACGAAATATTAGTGGTGCAATGGTCTTGTAACTGAAACTGGTCATGTCCAGATTGAAACTGCAGGGTTTTAGCCACCCAATCAATATCAGGGTTGTGTTTTTCAAGCCAATCCATCCCTAAGATGGCATCATACGTGCCCAATGGTAATATTTTCAGATCGGTGCAGAACTGGTGGCCTTGGGAAAACCAAGTGCAGTTTGGTATGACAGTTGTGCATGAATACTTGGTTCCATCAGCTATGTGCACACTCCAAGGACTTGATAGAGGTACAGCCCCAGATAACTGATCAGCGAGCTGCTTGTTAATGAAAGAGGTGGAGCTGCCAGAATCAACTAGTACTAGTATTTGATGGCCTTGGAGGAACGCATGTAATTGTATCACACGAGCAGAGCCAGTGGCTATACCTGCAAAGGCTTGCACAGATATAGAACATACCACTTCGGTTGGTGTAGGTGTGAACGCAGATTGATCATCGCCAGCAATTTCTTCAGAAGAAAACATAGCCAATAGTTCCTCCACTATGTGCATCTGAACTGTAGTGGGACAAATATGGTCACTGCCCCATCTCTCGCCACATTTAAAGCACAAACCCTTGGCTTTTCTGAAATTTCGTAATGCTTGGATCTTCTCATCATTATTGTTGCGGTGTGTGTCCTGTTCCTTGGCTTCAGTGTTTTTGCCCATCTTTTGCTGGAAAGCTTGTGTGCGTATTGGGAAATTCTTAGCAGGAATCCTCACAATTTTGTGATCATAGTGATAATTGGCTGGGTTGGGGTCGCCTTCTGCCACCTCTTCCTGAAGTAATGCCAGAGAACAACCTGTATCAAGATCATTTGGTCGTTGCACCATCACCACTGATCTGATATCCGACCGAAGACCCTCAATAAACGAGTGAGAAAATAATAGGGGTGAGTACAATCTGAGTATGATATCAGATGATTCATTAATACATCAAATCGCTCAATGTAATCAGCTACCGTGGAAATCTGTTTAATTGAGTAAAACTGTCTAATCAATAACTGATGCCTATCACGACCAAAGCGAGTGCAAATCAAGGATGTGAATGATAGCCAATCCAATCCTGCTAACTTTTCTACTACAGATTGGAGCCAGATGCCTGCAGCACCCTTGAAATGCAGAGTGGACATAGGTACCCAATAAGATTCATGGATCGCAAACATCTGGAAATATTGCTCCGTGAGAGTTTTCCAGAGATTCGGATTTTCCCCATCGAAAGGTGGAAAATACATGGCCGGGGCGGTATTGCCCAACCCAGACATGATCTGATTGGAAACCATAGCAGTATCTGAAGTCGACGCAGGCAAAGGATGTTGAAGGGACTGCATACCCGTGACCGGAGGTCCAGCCGATGAAGTCGAGTTCATCAGCGTGAAACCCCCGGAGTAAGTGACGTCGCCGTGGCTGTTGACATCGATTTTGACCAATATAAATATGAGTGTCAAAAAATGCATCGAATATATCAATAAATTACTTTGAACCGTAAAATCTCATTATAATAGAATAGTGAGGTAAAAGTCAAATGAATGAAAGATAAAAAACAATCATTTCAAATAAATGATAGAAATGATTGGCGGAGCAAAATATGCCAAATGTGAACGATAATTGGTGAATATTAATGAATGGTGGTTTAAAAAATGACAATAATTTACAGCTCGTGAGTAAGACTTAATATTCGACCGTGAGATGAAAGTCGGCTTTATCCCGACAACACTATATATAAAATATGGACACTTTATGCTAAATAATCCATATAAGATATAAAGAAGATCTTACCAATAAAAAGAAATCATATAAAATTTGATGGTTTTATTTAGCTAACTAGCTCATGTGTCATATATGCATCACATGAATTAGATGGGTTATGTAACGTGCATCCATTGTGCATGGATTTACTGGCACCGTGCAACACCTAATCACGTGGATGCATGAATTAACCGGCACCATGCATGATTAGCTAACTAAAATAATTAATAGAGTAATTGTTCAGGCTCATCGTGGCGATAACCCACTCAGCAGGATCAAAACTTTATACCATGCAAACTCGATCAGCTCTCCAGGACGTATACGATATCAGGATCAGCTGATTAATTAAACGAGATAAAAGAACGAAATAAAATAAGGGATAATCATACCGCCATGATCACGTTCGGTTCAAATTCAAAAAGAGACCCCGCGCAGGCCACGCTCCCACGATCGCTCGCACGATCTGCACGGCGCGCGACGCTGCTTCAAACGAGCCCCATCTCCTCTATAAATAGGTGTCGCGGGAGTACCAAGAGGGACTGGAGATCATTCGCAACCAGAATCACCAATCGGCAGGAGAGACACCACATTCGCTCTGCTTCCGGTAAGTCTACACCATATCAAACAACACAAGACAGGCAAGAAGAAAGCAAGAAGAAGAGAAGCACTTCAGCGTTGAGCTATTCAAGACAAGGTGGGATTCATGGCTCTTTCCTAGCCTTTGGTTTGGCCATGCGTACAAACCAAATGGCCTCCATCTACATCTTCTTCTTTAGCCTTTGGTTTGGCCATTGGTACAAACCAAGGAGCTCTCTCATATCTATCAAAACTCATGCCCTTGATTCGGCCATTATGGTACAAATCAAGGAGCTTGCTTCATCAAACTTGAAAATTCTTTGGTTCGGCCATCATGGTACAAACCAAGGAGCATATTTGCATATACTTTGTTCTTGATATTTTTCCTCTTGATTCGGTCCCCTTAGCGATACAAACCAGGACGAAACGTGCGCATGAGCCTCGTTCCTTGGTTCGGTCCCTATACGTGGATACAAATCTAGAGATTAATGCAAGTACAATGACCCCATAATATTCTCTCGAGTCGGTCCTCAAAATGGATACGACCAAGTTAAAATGAAAAGAAGAAATTATATTTGGTAGGATACAAACCAAAATAAGTAGAAAATCCCCATAATCTTATGCTTGAGGGGAAATATTCATATGCATACTCCAAATAAATCACATAACATACTTCTTGTTCGGTTACGCTACACGGCATTTTATGTCGCTAGTAGTAATACAAACATGAAGAAAATAAATCTTCATCTTGATTACGCTTCTCGTAGGCATTTATTGCTATACGATGATAGTAGTAATTTAAGTGAAGCCAAACTGAAAATAATTCCTATATGGCATACCTATGTGATAAAGTAGGATAAAATCATGCCTAGCCAAAATTAATACTCATCATGCTAGTAAAATAAATGAAGATGAGTAGAAGTTAAATATATTGCATGATAAGAAATAGGCATCATATATCATCCAATTTGGTAGTCTTAAATAATAAACTACTGAATATAAAATCATGGCATAATCTGAAATATATAACATGTTCTAGCTAGCCGAGTCCTTAAAAATAAAATGGATTTAGTTTAGAACGCAAAGACTTTGTACGAGCAATTATGCTCTAAAAGGTGAAATCTGAAAGTTAATATCTTACAGCTGCTATATTATTTCCTAAATCAAAATGGATTGGCAGCCCCACTCCTTGCGTCCTTATATATACGCAGGGCCAAGACAATTCAAATGCAATCTGCCTCAAAATTAAGTCAGTACTACATCGATTAGTACTAACCAAAATAAGAAATTCTAAGTGTATGGAACTACCGTTTCATGCATATAAAAAATTGCCTTCCATTTATAAGTAGGGCTAAAACAACTCAAAATACATATCTGCTCCAAAGTAAAATCAGTACTATATACCTTAGTACTAAAAGAAATATGAAAAGTGACTACATGGTCGCTGCATGCATGTAGAATAATTATCGTGTGCATGGCTTATGACAAAATTGCATACACCATTTTGGGTACTTAGTCGGCTAATCAAACGAAACAACCTCACCAATAAATAAATAAAATATTTGTGATGGGCCGATTAAATAAATGAGTATCCAATACATGCACTCTTCTTGTGCTGCATACTAGCACAAGTAAAAAAAACGCTCCCCCGAGTATAATGGCGTCAACGACAACGAGGTGGCGAGGAGGACTTCTTAGTTTTATTTTCATCTTTTGTAATAGTCATTTGATATAATCCTTAGAAATAGAAATGTTGGAATTCTTAATCAGGGGTTTTCTCTTCGGAGATGTAATTAACGGAATTTTTATGCAAATGTAAAAGTTCCGGAAGTAATGAACCGCAATACTTGATATTTGTCATTTACATTCGCGCACCTTAAAATTAAATTCTATCTGTCTCTATGATGCGGACGCGAGTATTTTCGTCTCCCCATTTTCCCGTCATCAGATTCTGGCACGCCCAGTGGGACATATTTCTCCCCTCATCTTTGAAATTCCAACAAAGGATTACAATATATGACATTGTAAAAAAAAATATCATGGAAAAGAAATGCATATGAAAAATATACATCATGAAAAAGAAATATGTACGCAAGAAAACTAATATATGGTTTTCTTATTTATATGAAGGTATGGAGGGACAGGTCCAACAGTTCGTGACCATCCGCGCCGGCGACCTGTGGGTTGATGTGCCCATTGGTCCGCTTGTGGCTACAGTGAGTGAGAGCTGGAAGACTACAGCTGCGTCACGAGCTGAATCTGAAAAAGAAAAGGAGGTTTCATCAGCACCTAAAGATGGCTTTGTTCCTGTGATGTCCAAATCAGCTAAGAGGAGGATGCGAGCTGCTGCAAAGGCTTCAAAATCTGCTATACAAGCTGCTGCAAAGACTCCAAAAGCTACTGTACATGAACAACACGTGAGTGTGCACAAAGCTTCGTCCTCTAACTCGGTTCCTCCTGGCTTTACAAAGGCTGCATATATCAAGCCCATAAGTCATGAAGTTCCGATGATGTTTGACCACACATCACTTGAAGAGTGCCCTGTTCTTGCCAAAAGAGCAGCTCCACTGAAGATAGCTTCGCCGGCACATTCCGTTTCGGCTCCGTATACTCAAACAAGTTCGTCTACATCGACCAAGGTCGCGGTGCCGCTCACTCCTTCTAAACTGAAGGTGGGCGCATCGTCGAGCAAAGTTCTTCATGAAGCACCAAGGACAGGCTCATACAAGCCTACTCGAAACACGCCGGGGCTAGTTCATAATGCTTCCGCGGCGGACAAAGGCAAAGCTGTCATGGTGGAAGAGGCTAAAATTCCTCGACCACGTGGTCAACTTCGGATTGATGCACCCGAGTTCATTCCCACGTACACTGATCCGAGCACCAAACGCTCGCTCAGGTGGCAGGGTGTGTACCTCACTCCGGAGGATTTTTGGACAGGCCATGTTGATCCTACTGCCACAATTTCAAACCCCTTATCATCATCTGTGGTTATGCCACGTCTGTCATTTGAGGGTTCCTTTGACCCTGCTCGTCACCATCGCCGGCGGCAGAGGGCGCATCAAGCGTGGGTCGACCTCCCAGCAGCGGTCGACTCCAATTTAGCAAGACGCCAACGAAAGCAAGTTGCTTGCCCCATTTGGAAAAGAGATGGGAATGTCAATGCAAGAATTCGTGGAAGGCGCCATGATGATTTTCAGAAGATGATGACACAGAGTATATGCCAGACACTCAAAGATATGTTGCCAGGCCATTCCATGTCAGCAGATGACATCGGTGGCGAAATTATGCGGCAGGCACAAGCTCTCGCCAAATGGCCAGAATATCAAGAATTTGTAAAAGAAGAACCCAAGAGAAGAGAGTATGTTACTCAAGCTGGACGTGCAAGTGCAAAACGTGCTGCACTTAAGCGAAGAGAGATGGCAGTACGTGCTGATTCTGGATATAGCAGAGTAGAAGATAGAAACACTCCATCGTCAAGTCAATTTAGTGGAGTGCATGTGAGCAAGAAATCTGAAAATGCGTCAAAGAAAGAAGCCACGACGCTCGCTCCCTGGCCAGTTCGCAAGAGAGCTTCAAGCAACCAATTTGAAGTGTTCAACTCACTGCCAATCGGTGTCATAGAGGCAGCGGACAGCAGTAGTGAAGCATCATCAACGTCAGTGCATTTCAAGAGAAAGAAGGCCAAGAAATATATTGTACCAGGCCATCGCCCTGTGACTCGCAGCCAAATGGACTCGAGTAACGACGAGAATGATCCAAACTGTGCGGACTCACATAATCCTCTACATTACAGTTCTGAACATGGTTCTGAAAACGAGCTAAAATCTCATGAGGAAGAACAACCGGATGCTGGTACAGCCCGTGTGGAGCAAGTCCTCACGGCAAATGCAAGTCGGTCTGTCGAAGAGCAGCTAGCATAGCTCACGGCTGCACTCCAACAGAAAGAAGATGAGCTGGTTGCTTTACGCAATCGTGTCGAAAACAACACAAACTCCGAAGCTGAGAGGAATGCTTCCACTAGCCGAAACAATGATCAGGCTGGTCCGGGAGTTAACCTCGAAGCCATTCAGAAAATGATAGCTGAAGGAGTTAAGGCTCAATATATGCAAACTCATTACTCCTTGCGTCCGGGGTATGTCAAGCCGTACCCGCCGGATGTTGACCTTTTTCCATTTCCGGCAAATTACCGGCAGCCACAATTCACTAAATTCAGTGGTGGTGGATCTCCACATGAGCACATAGCTCATTTCCTTGCAGCATGTCAAGACACAGCTCAGAACGGTGCACTTCTTCTTCGACAATTTGTGCAAACATTATCAGGTCCTGCTTTTACTTGGTATAGCAAATTGCCACCGAGTTCAATCAAGACATGGGAACAAATGCAAGATGCTTTCCTTGAGCGCTTCTACAGCACTCAGAGAACCGTCGGCATCACCGAGCTCACTCAAACAGAGCAAGGCATGAATGAGAAAGCTGCAAATTTCATTAATAGATGGAGAAACCTTAGCCTCCACTGTCCGCAGCCGATCACAGAAACTGAAGCGGTACGGATGTGCATGAACAATCTGTGTCCGAACATGGCTGTATATCTGCAAGGTGTGCGGCCTGTTACGTTTGAAGAGTTGGCCTCCAAAGCCACTGATATTGAGAATTATAACCAGCTTGTAGCACGTCGGACAAAGACGGTATACAAGCCGGTGGAAAAGAACGGCCAACGTGATAAGTTACCCATCAAGCCAAAGCTGGCACACGTTATAGAAACAACAACAAAGAAACCATATTTTCAGTCCGGAGCACCTGCCGCAAGAAATATAGAGCGTACAGGTGCACACCCTAATAGGAGACCAACACTTGCTGAGCGTCAAAACAGAGAATATTCTTTTCCTGTTGAAGAGATCGGCGACTTGTTTACTGGTTTGGTTCAACTCAAATTGATTGATCTTCCAGACTCAAAGCGTCCAGAGGAGGCTAACATGACAAATGACCCAAATTTCTGCCACTACCATCGTATCTTGGGTCATACGCTCAAGGATTGTTTTGTGGTAAAGAACATCATTCAGAAAATGATAGATGAAGGGACGGTTGATACAGACCTTCTGAAAAATTTAAAGAAAGGAAAGAAAATGGCTACAGCAAATGTGGCAACACTTCAAGATGATGTGGTGAGTTGTGCCTCCTCAAATATGAGACCAACTTACAACAAAGATATGTTGATATCAAATGGCGAATTTAATCCTATGATATTGTCAGGAGCTGAACCGCACTTCGGATATGGAGGGCGTTGCAAATGTCAGCACCAAAGAAGCACTTTCCAAAGAGGAAGATTACACGCCATTGAGTCCCGAGGATTATACTCCATCGAGCCCCGAGGACCCCAAGAGCGAGAACGACGGGGACCTGGACTCAACATCCAACATCAAGTGAAAGAACAAACTAAAGTTCAGCGCTCCAGGCCAAGAATATCGGAGAGCTTGGCGAAGCGATTAAAAGGGCTTCCCCAAAAATTCGATGTTCTGACCATTGGTGTCTTCAAGGATGATAGCGAGTCTCTTCACTTCCCTGAAGAAGAAGAAGTGCCAGAAGTGGATCAAGTCCATCTTAGATCAGGTCGCCAACTGGCTGAACCTCATCCTCCACCTAGAAAGGAGCCTAGAAACAAAAATGTAGTTGCGAATGAAACAACTGACTCTACTGTTAAGGTGTCGGTCAAATATGATGTAATTTCGCACTTGAAGAAAATACCAGCTATGCTTTCCATGTATGATGCATTGTCTCTTTCTTCCGATTTGTGCAAAGCTTTGGTTACGGCATTATCGTTTCCTGAAGATTATCAAGTGGAAGTTTCAGAAACAGAAACTGAAATAAATGATGTACTGAATATAACATTCAGTGATGAGGACAGATTACTAGGCTCAAAGAAACACAATAGGCCTCTGCTCATGTTTGGTGAAATTGATGACTCGCCGACTAATCGAATAATGATCGATGGTGGATCTGCTATAAACTTGTTACCTTTGCGTACCCTGAAAAGAATAGGATATGTCACTGGAGACTTGAGTCGTTCCAATGTAGTTATCCATGGATTCAATCAATCAGGCCAAGAAGCCATGGGTACCATCACCTTGGTTTTAAAACTGGAAGCACTATGCACGTCTGTGACGTTCCATGTTATAGATGCAGCTACCTCATATAATGCTTTGTTGGGGCGACCATGGTTGCATGATAATCAGATTGTACCATCTACACTCCATCAGTGCATTAAGTACAGGAAGCAATCCGGAGAAACAATAAGATTTTTTGCGGACAAAAGACTAGAGGATTCGGGAGAGGGGAACGAGCTGAGAAGCATGACAGAAAGAGACACGGATCTACCCAGGTTCGGGGCTCTCGTAAGGAGATAACACCACTACTCCTACTCTACTACTTGTATATCTGGATCGATCGAGTACACAACAATGGTGCTTCCTAGCTCTCTACGAGAAGAGGAAGATGAACTGCTAAGTGTAGGAACGTAGGATGACCAACCCCTTGCTAGGGATCCCTGTGCCACCTTATATAGTGGTGGCTAGGGTTACAACGGTCACATGGGACCAAGGGACACCAACTACACTCCAAACAGGGCAAGCTGACGAGGGCAGAAACCCTTGACTTTGCCCCTGATTGCTCTCGATGGGACTCCTCATCCCTGTACCTTGTACTTCTTGGACTGTGACCTTACCACTGTGAGGTAAGGGCAGTACTTGTGCATACACTACAACAGGAACCCCCCTTCAGCAACGCATCGATGCGTTGCCAAATGTCAATATAAGCGTTGCTAAGGCCTACACCAACGGATCTGAAATGTGTTGCCGTTGGTGGCGTTGCAAAGGTCTACAACAACGTATATAAATGCGTTGGTAACCTATGCAAAGAAGCGTTGTAAGATAGCAACATATATAGTTAGCACCTAACAACACATCACATGCGTTGGTGGTTACCCTGTATGAATGGGGTTTAAATGGGCATACCGATAATTGGGTCCCCTAGAAGGATTGTTGCGTATCTTGAAAAAATAATGACATTTTATATTGCGAATAAAGATTATTTGGTATTGGCGATAGTGCAGTAGAGCTGCTAAATAGTGAATAAAAAGACATATTATATTATATCAACTCTGTCGTATTACAAAGAACATGATCCAGGGAACATGTTTTGTTCTAAACATTGACCGTGAAAATAACATCCCGAGACATATTGTTAAACTATCTAGTAGTAACAACATCCTCATCCTTGCTATCCACATCTCAGCCAAGCACCGTCCATTTATCTTGGCAATCTACAACCACAAAAAATATATCTTGATAATGTAAGATTCAAGAGAGAAGTCAAAACTTAAAAAGTTTTCCTTGCTCTGGTGTCAAATGAAAGAGATGAGTATTTTCTACAAAAGACAAATAAGAAATATTAAAGCAGCCATGCATGCACTACACGCAGTTATTCTGTTTTCCAACGCTGGAGATCAGTTCTTGATGGACGGTCACCATATATTATTTGCTAATTGAACTAGATAAGAGTAAGATCATGTGTATTTAGATGGCTTTGAATTACTTTTTTAATACCTTCTTGCAGATGCATACCTTGATGTAGATATTTGACCCTAAGAATCCTATGATACCAAATAAATATTAGTACATGTATCGATTAATGGAACAGTTCTTTCAATTTACCAAGTTTTTTGCCTTCTCATTATTTAGTTCTAGCATTTTAGCATCTTGGCATTTCACGTGTTTGTTCAATCTTTTCTATCGTAAGACTAACAGTCTCGTGGTGGCCTCAAGATGATATACTACATCAACCTAATTAGGATTGAGAACTAGTCCTGGCCCATGTACATGTCCAAGCTTATCTCCTAGTATTGTATTCAAGACATTTCATTTACAAGCTATCTTTTTGGTATCTGAAAAATTATGCTTCTCCACAACAAGTCTCTTCAAAATCATCGTAAATACACAAATAGTGTATGTGATAAAAGAGGGAAAATGCGGAATTCAATATCACTTACATAAGCATATACATGTTGGCACGTGTTGGGATTGCACGGTCCTCCATATTTCTGCAGTTTCGAACTAGCTGTATGTGCCTTGACTTTCCCAAATCTGAATAACATTGACGTATAGAGCCACATGAATATATTATCACACAATTAACCGAGCAAAGTAGTTCAATAAATTTCTTCTAAATGCAGATGCATAGTCAACTGCTTGGATCTGATGCATACGAAATTTTGCTACTCTCTCCAGTCCTAAAAGTATGTTGAAGATTTGTCTAAATTTAAATGTATCTAGATACTATATGGAGTTCAAATGCATCTAAGTTTAGACAAGCTGAGACATCCTTTTAGGGTTGAGGAAGCCCTATATATATGTTGACAGAAAATTGAGAAGGAAAAGCACAATTAAATTGAGGTTCGCCAGATCATGGAATCATAATTCATATATACCATAAGGTAGAACGACAGGTAACCACACTTACAGAGATCGATTCGTCTAAGAGATACATCCAATGAACACCGGTTATTCAGACAGCTGCGCCTATGAGAACAGGTAGAAGTTAGTACACTGTACGCCCAATATTACAAGAGGACCAAGCAGCTAAAATGATTATAGAAGTATCCATCCGCACCGCTCAACAACACATGTACAGAAATTTCAAGTGAAAGGAAAATACACACATAGCAATATTTGGGAGGCAGGGAGCACTTTCACCTGGCGTGGCTGGTAGATATGTCAGGGGCTGCCGGAGAGTGGTGGCAGTTGAGGATCGACCAACATCACAAGAATCCAAAAACTAGGAATAAACCAACCATGGTACTAGACGGAGCATCATCATCAAGTTTCCTCCGCCATCAACTCGTAATCAGCAGCGGCAATATGGAAGGCTCGTGCTATCCGACTCTGAGGCGGCGGCGGCGGCGGCGGCGGCGGCATGGATGCGCCGATTGGAGCGAGGCGTCCTGGAGGAGTGGAGGTGGAGCGATATGTGAGGAATTGTTTTCCAGATGCGATTGGGACGGGGGGAGTTATGAGCCACGTCTTATCTGGTGAACTTAGGCGTGGATTTTTTTGAACAAGACAACGACGTGGAGAGGTGGGGAGTTCCCGAGTTAGGTACACCGCAACGTATGTTTGCTGCCGTTGGTAGAGATGCGTTGGTATACGGGTGTTCCTGCTGTAGTGATAGAGAGGGTTGGTAAACCTCCACTGTGCACCCTATCATCATACTCTGCTTCCATGCTTGGATGTTTTCTTCCTTGATTGTAGGGATGTGACCCCTTGGTTGACTTATAGGTCTCGGACATGACCGTTGGCCATCTCCTTGACATATATGTCGGACTAGCGACCTATAAAGGTCGAGTAATCCGGCCTCTCCCGCTCCTGCACAACATACCAAACAAGTTAAGCCGGCATATCTATACATATGCCGGCACACCTCAATTAGTATCCCGGCTATACCGGCATATCCATGCCCCTGCCGGGATACTCATATATGCCAGTCTGGCCAGCGCTCTTATATTCTGGCCAGACCCAACCTTGGTCAATCCGACATAAAGTCAACCATATTCCTTGTATCTTTCTAGTCTCTTGACCCTACCGGGGGTCATCCCCCCGACAGTGACTAGGTCACAGGAATGCATTATCACGGAATGAGTAAAGAGACTTGTCAGGAACGAGATCGAACTAGGTATGGTTGATACCAAATGATTGGATCTCCAACAAGTAATAATATCGTGAGACAAAAGGAATTAACTATGTTCGTTATTGGTTCACACGATCACTAGTTCATCGTTGAGTAAGTGGGAGTCATCATGGATTTCTAGACCCTGCTAATGATTATTGATCAGAGAGGAGTCTCGATCATGTCCACGTTATTCACGAACTATAGGGTGACACACTTAAGGTTCATCATCATTTTTGAGTGGATATGATACTTTGATCGAATTAAGGACAGCATGAGGGTTGTTTCAAAAAAGCACCGAAACTATTTTGGGATATCGAAATTACTCAAGCGTGTATTTGTTAATGTTGTTAATTGAATGAATTAACAAATATTTAAGAAATAAAAATGTTTTATTAAATCAATAAGTGTGAATTATAATTAGCATGAATGTCATGCAAAATTAAAATGGGGGTTACTCATTTGATGAGGGCGGTTACATTTCCATGAAGAGGGGGTTACCACCACCATGAAGAGGAGAAAAGGGGAGGGGCTGGCCGCACCCCTCATGGGTGGCTGCCCCCTCTCTCCTATATATATGTTGGGCATACTCCTCTTCTCCCAACACTTTTGGTTCTTCCCCTTTCCCGCAAAGTTGCTGCCCCAAATCCGTCTTGGCTTAGCGAAGCTCTGCTGGATTGTTAGTTTGAGTTTCACACACTTAGAGAAATGAGTGTTGGAGTGTCCGGCGGATCCCTTCTTCCGCTGCCCCACTAGACCGAGGGCGTGGAGGAGTCGACGACAAGCCGTACATGTATCTGAGCACGGGGGACACCGCCGGTTATGGCGCCATGTACACGATCTCGTGATTGTCAAGTGAACCACTACGTCAACTACGTCAAGTGAACAACTATGTCGACTACGTGCGTCTTCCTCAACTCTCCATCAGCAACGTTTGTGCAGGAACATAATCCTCGCTACCGGTCTTCGAGGGTTAGTCTCTGTTGCTACCATCTCGTAGATGTTCTTGGCTAGTTTATGTGTTCTTGCGTAGGAAATTTTTTGTTTTCTATGCTACAAACCCATCACCTCCCCAGCACTATCATGTATCCCTGGTCGAAAAATTACTGTAGCAGTACCCTCTCTCCTTTGTCTTGTAGTGTTTGGAAGAAGGAGTAAGGGATCCATGCCAATCTTGGACAACAATTAAGAAACACCTTGCAGCAGCCCTTCTCACCTCCCTCTCTCTGACCCTTCTCGACCAAGGCACCCTCCTGAACCCCACACACCCACTCCACCATCCCCCTTGCCCAACCAGCAGCCACCAAGCTACCCCAGAAATGCAAACCGACCTAACTCTATCCTCTTTGATTTATAAGGCCACCCAGCACCACAGCCCCTCACTTGGCACACATTCCACTCCCCTGTCATCCCTCTACCACTCCTTGAGCCCAGAAACTCAAGCCCCGAGCTATGCTAAGTAGGAGAGCAAATTCCCTGAGATCATTGCTGCGAGCATGCGAATAAGAATGATGCCAATCCAGACCACCTCTTCCATCCCCTTCTGCTTTCCTGCACTCCCCTCACTTGTGGCTACTAAACCCTACCCTTGTTTTGACCCAGGAATGCCAAAACAATGACCCTCTGGAGCACCTGAGCGATCTCCTCCACCGCCGACCTACAGATCTTCTTCCCGGGGACCGATCCGACCTTCCAGAACCTCTCCAAGCTTGCCGTCATGCACCGCGTTGCCCCCTCGTGTTGCCCTAACTGGAGGAGGCCCCTAGGTGAGCCCCTGAACCCCCGTCGACCCCTGCTAGGGTTTCCTCCCCGTTGGGTCTGTCCCAGGAGGAAGATGACAAGCGACCGTCGATCCTCACTTAATCGAACGGTTGTCGTCACCCCTTACCGGTTTGGCCTCGGCGGGCGCTGACCAGCGGGCCCTACCTGTCAGTGCTTCTGGCGAGAGTCCCACGTGCCCCTGTGCCGGATTGGGCCGGCCCAGCGCTGTGCCGCCCGAGCCTATCTAAATCCGGCCTGGCTGCATTTTTTTAGAAAAACCATTTTAACTTTTTCAGCATATCTATAATCTTGCGAAATTAATAGAAAAAAACAAAGCATCCAAATTGAGTGATTCCAATTTTCATGAACCCCTTATTCCAAGATCTATCCAGTGGGACTGCCTGCATGTTTTATAGATCCATGTAGATTGTTTGATAATTAAAGGAGTAGATTTAATCCTTTTTCACTCAAAATTTCAAATATGAAGTTATGTAGATGAAAATGCTGTGTTTCCAATTTTTTGTGGTGCTCTATGATATTGTGAAGCTTGAGAACCTAGTTTTGCTATTTTAGGGGTATTATATTGCCTGCAGCAATTAATTTGGTCTTAATCAAGAATTGCCTTGTTTTAATTATTATGCTCAGTAGGATTATTATTTTCACGTGATTCCACCTCTGATGTGTTATCCTTTGTAGTAGCTTTCCAATTTGGTCTCTGGTAGAAATTTTGGATCTACAAAAAAATTTAGGGAATTAAATTGCATTGCTAGTGCTAAGTGAGATTAGGAAATTCATTAAAATTCAACCATTTACTCTTTTGATTTGATTCCAATTGTGTTGGTTCTATAATGTTGTTAGCTATCTAGAAGTATGCTAGATGCCATGTCTTGATTCACCATGATGCTTGCAAGTTGTTTGCTTGTGATTAGGGCTAAATTGCTATTAGAAATTGCTTGCTATTATTAAAGTAGTTTAATCTTTTGTAAAATAGGTATTCAATCAGATATCTGAACATGTTTGTTTCTGGTACACAATGATTGATTTGTGTGATGCATGTCTTGGGTGTGAATCATGTATGCATGTGTGCTTATTGTATGTTGTTGCTTTTTTCGGTGATAGAATCGAACGACGAGTGTGCGCAGGAGGGGGAGATCTTTGAGTATTAAGAGGAAGGAGATCAGGGGCAAGCCACTCAAGGCAAGGCATCTACTTGTTGCATATCTAAATCCTAACAATACACTTTGCATCGTTTTATTTCTGTTCTGCTTATGCATTGTTTTCTATATTGCTATTACCCTTATATAGCAATAGTTGGCGACTTAGCTCCACAAATTGATTTGTTATCATCTATTAAGATGACACCCTTGACACCTATTCCACACCCCTATAGTAGTGACTTGATGGCTCGCATCAAAGTCATTGGAAAACTTATAGTGGAGCCAAGAACTCTAGGAATGGGAACACTCTCCAGAAAGATTTCAAAAATTCATTCGAAAACCTTGGAGTAGCAAATACCCCACTGGAATGTTTTCAAATGATTTTTGTAAACATGGAACTAGACATGGGAGTAAAGGAGTTGGTGGTTTTATAAAAGGGGCATTGCGTATAAGTGTTCACCAAACCAATTAACTTGTGCAACTACATTACCCCAGAATGGGATGGGGCTTAGTCTGAAGTTTATCTGCTTTAGTGCAGGGAGCCTCATACTATATAAGGGTCTGTAGGACCCTGGAATCCGGGTTGTTGCAAGTGGTGGGCAACAGTGTAGCAGGCCCGCCAATAGGCTACCCATCTGGAAGACACTTGGGTTTCTCCCGCTGTGGCACTGGAACTACGCTCGACGGAGGTAGATGGCCAGGGTTTATCGGGGAGGTTTACTCCACAGGGTAGGCACCCGTACTAAGGTGGATAGGTGGAAGACTCTGATCAATTATCCAAACCCCGCATACTTGTGTATTACGGTCCATGGTGGTATCCCAACGGATTTATCGGATGGTGTCGGTAAAGTGTACAACCTCTGCAGAGTGTAATCTATTCGAGTAGCCGAGTCCTCGGTCATGGACGGTTGGAATGGCCATACTTAACCTGCGTCAGGTTTTGGTTTCGTAAAACTATTTTCGAAAAAAATGGAGAAAGGTGCCGGGCGGAGTACTCGAAAGGTACTACCGTGGCACAGTTATGGTTCAGAGTACTTGCAGGGTACTGCCGAGGGAATGGAGATGGTCATGTGTGATTGACCTAGTTTTTATAAAGGAAGGTGGTCATGTTTGATTGACCACTGGCTCTCTCTTGAAAACCAAATGAGTTTCCCCCTTTTCTAGAGATTTTACTAAGAAGGTTTTCTAAATGTTTTCTTTAATAAGGATATAGAGATGTCATATGACATGCTATATTGACAAGAAAAAATATGATAGTATAGGGCAAACTATATTAGAGCCTTTCACCTTGCTACAGCCAAACTGCATGTCAAATACTTCCTCTTAGATGGTTTGCGAGTGCAATTCAAAATGTACTCACGGCTTTGTCCCTGGCTATTAACTTGGTCAGATTATGAAGAAGATTGTGAGAATGGTGGTGAGGAGTTCAACAATGCCGGTGCGAACTAAGAACGTCTCCCAGTCAGTTGCATGTAGGGTAGTAGGCATAATGTGGGTCATCAACGCTGCTTGGTATCCGCTGCTTAGTTGTAGACTTGCTCTGTGTGGCAATATCATACCTGGTCTTGTGACCAATTGTAAGTAAATTATTTGGTACTATAATGGATGATGTAATTCTGTTATCAACTCGGATATGTGGGTTCATGACACACTGATCTTGGGATCGTGAATTGTATGCATATCGGGTATTCCGGATAGGTAATCCGGGGTCCCCACAGAGTTGGTATCAGAGCCATCCTGACTGTAGGAGACCTTAGTTAGCATGGGCGTTAGATAGGAAAGTAATATTTTGCTAAAACTATTTGCAAAGGTTATTTATTTTAAGTAGCCAATAGTATGGCTTATACCTTTCTCACCTCTTCAAAACTTCTAATCTTATTCTCTATTTTCCAAAGATTTTTTTTAAGATTATTACTCCATCTGGCTCATCTTCTTCAAAACTACCTATTGGACGGTGTCCCCAAAAATACCTGGAGGTTAGCAGCACAAGATAGAGCAAACTTCAGAAGGACATCTTCAAACCTCCCCAACTACAAAGAAAGAAGATTATAGACAAGTATTTTGCCTTTTATTGACACCAGCGGCCTTGTCAAGGAGCTGACCTTGCTCCTCCTTGGGATTTCACTTTTGTAGTCGTCAAGGACCAAGTTCTCAGTTGCTTGACTAGTAAATTTTTTTGAAAGGAAATGCGGTAGGGGAAGCCCCTACAGCGATTTTGTTTTTTTGAAAATAAGAACCCAAATTCGCATCTATGGAGACTTGAACCTGGGTGGCTGGGTTGTACATCCACTTCCCTAACCAAGTGAGCTAAGCTTAGGATTGTAAGGCGAGTATGGCACCAATGGCACACTTCAGCAATCCCTCTGAAAACCTCGCAACCATATGATGCGATACAAGAAGACTTACAAAACTGCACTTCCCAAGTCAACATCAACGGCTCAACGACACTGCAACTTCACCACCAACTGCCATCAAGTTTCTGCTGAAGCGAGAGTCAAGGAGAATGAAGACATCAACAACTATGGCCAACCATGACCGTAGGATGAATAAGACTAACCCCAAAATATCGCGCGTTGATAGGCATCATCGATACTTGAAGTACCCCGTGTGATTATTGCAATTGTTTGTTGATTGCCTCATGTGTTCTTGATGTTGTTGCAGTTGCCTCGTGTGTTTCTTGAGTGTGTGTTGTTACTTTGTGCTTGTGCTTGTTTTTGCCCCCTGATATGTCTCAGACGTATCTATAATTTTGATGCTCCATGCTTGTTTTTACACCATTTGCCTTGTGTTTTGTTACACTTCATGGCGTTTTTATGTGATTTCTGAAACTAACCTATTGACAAGATGCCACAGTGCCAGTTCCCTATTTTTTGCTGTTTTTGTTTTTTAGAAAAGCTACACAGGAAATATTCTTGGAATTGGACGAAACAAGTTCCTGAAGTCTTATTTTTCTCGGAAGCTTCCAGAGAACCGAAGAGGAGTAGGAGTGGGGCCACGAGGGGCCCTCACACCAGGCCGGCGCAGACCAGGCCCTGGCCATGCCACCTAGGTGTGAGAGCACCCTGGCAGCCCCCTGACGATGCCCCTTCACCTATATAAAGCCTCGGGACAAAAAACCCTAGAGGAGTCGGCGAAATTTCCAGAACAGTTCCGTAGCGCCGCCGCCATCGAAGCCAAATTTCAGGGGATAGAAGTCTCTGTTCCGGCACCCTGCCGGGATGGGGAAGTGCCCCCGGAGCCATCTCCATTGGTCTCCATCACCATCTCCACCGTCTCCATCGACCTCACCGCCATCTCCATCAACCTTGCTGTCTCCTATGATGAGGAGGGAGTAGTTCATCCCCGGGGCTGAGGGCTCTACCGGTAGCTATGTGGTTCACCTCTCTCTCCCATGATGTGATCTTTATGTGATCATGAGATTTGTATCATGTTGAATAAGTAGATGTTACTCTTCTTCATTATGTGTACTCTAGTGTGTTATTAAAGTAATCTATTCCTCCTGCCATGGTGTAATGGTGACAGTGCATGCATCATGGTGGTACTTGGTCTAGGCTACGATTGTGATCTCTTATGGATTATGAGAATAATTATCACTATGATAGTATTGAAGTGATCTTTTTCTCCTTTCATGGTATAATGTTGATAGTGTGTGCACTGTGTTAGTACTTGGTCTAAGTTGCAATAATATTTATCTTGAGTTGTGATTTGATTTGGATATCTGTATGAGTGGTGTTTGTCAAGTACTTGATGAACTTTAAGGAGTGCTTCGTAGCCCTACACAATGATTAGTGTTATTCAATAGGAGAGTGATTCAGAGTACCATAGTGAAGAGAAGTTATTTATTTGTTCAATTATGTTATATTTGTTGGGAGTGTGTCCACTAGTGAAAGTATGATCCCTAGGCCTTGTTTCCAAGCTTTCCACACTGTTTACTTGCTGTTTTGTTACATGTTTGCTTGCTGCCATTTTTATTCCAAATTGCATTTACTACTTATAATCATCCATACCACTTGTATTTCACTATCTCTTCGTCGAACTAGTGCACCTATACATCTAACAAGTGTATTGGGTGTGTTGGGGACACAAGAGACTTTCTATATCATAATTGTAGGGTTGCTTGAGAGGGATAGCTTTGACCTCTTCCTCCCTGAGTTCGATAAACCTTGGGTGATCCACTTAAGGGAAACTTGCTGCTGCTCTACAAACCTCTGCACTTGGAGGCCCAACACTGTCTACAAGAATAGAAGCGTGTGTAGACATCAAGCTCTTTTCTAGCGCCGTTGTCAGGGAGGTAAGGTAAAAGGTACTCACATCTTTTGGCTACTAAGTCTTTTAGTTGTCGATGAGTGCTCAAAATTATTTCCTTTAGATTCTACAATTATATCTTTTTGTTTCTTGTTTTTATTTTCACTAGTTAGGCTTAATGGAAAATAAAGAGTTCTTTAGTCTTTTTTCCGAGTTTAGATTTGAAGAGAAAATTGAAAAACCTTTAGAGCTTATTTCGCATAGCAATGTTATTAGTACGAATGCTTTTAATCCCGTTATTGCTAATATTTTGGAAAATTCTAAGCTTGGGGAAACTGGTTTTGTTATGCATGATATTTTTAGTTCCCCAGCTTTAGTGGAGAAAGTTTGCTCTGATGATATTTTCTCTCCCATATGTGATGAGTCTAATGATGTTTATGATCCTCGTTCTTTTAAAATACCTATGAAAATTGTTGAACATGTTATGAATAACCGCTACTCAGGAGATGGAACTGTCCCTTAGGGTGATCATTTACTCTTTTTGCATGAATTATGCGAGTTGTTCAAGTGTGCAGGTATTTCATCAAGCCAGGTTAAGAGGAAGCTATTCTCTTATTCCCTAAAGGGCAGAGCTGCAGAGTGGTATAGGCTGCTAAAGGATGGTCCATCTATTGGCTGGGAGGAAATTGTATCTCTCTTTTATTCTAAATTCTATCCTCCAAGTGAGATTCATAAAGATCATAATCAGATATATAATTTTTGGCCTCATGATGGAGAAAGCATTGCCCAAGCGTGGGGAAGATTGAAGTCACTAATGCACAAATGTCCTATTCATGATCTTCCCCGTAATATTATTATTAATAATTTTTATGCAAGGCTTTCAGGATATTACAAGGACTATCTAGATGCATGCTTTGATGGGTCTTTCACAAGCAAGGATGTTGACACCAAGTGGGATCTGCTTGAAACGATTCAAAACAATATTGAAGGTTGGGATAGCGACAAAGGTAAAGGATCAGGTATGAATTATGAGTTTGATTGCATTAAGTCTTTCGCTGAAACTGCTAATTTTCAAGAGCTTAGTGCTAAATATGGTCTTGATCCTCAAATTTTGGTTGATTGCTTTAAAGCCTTTGCTTCCCATATGAATGTTCCTAAAGGAAATGGGGATGTGTATCATGAACCTTTTAAGGACACTTGCATAGAAAGTGATATTGTTATTGATGATTGCAATAAACATGCTCAAACTTCTAAAAGTCCTATTTCTTATAAGCATGTTAATTTTTGTGGAATACATAGACCTTGTGAACAGAGTTACAACAAGGAAGATTATTGCATCACCCACGCAAATGAAGAAATGAGTATGTGGCTCAAGGATCTAGATGTGCTTGGTGAAAGGGTTTGTGAGCTTTATCCTATTCTTTGTGAATTTTGCGGTGAAAAGGGTCACTTTAATTTTCAATGCCCAATTAATCGAACGAGTATCACAGATTTGTATTGTGATGATAAGATTACTTTCAATCATTATGATGAGCTTACTTTGTTTTTGAATTGTGAAGAGATATCTAGAAAGATTTTTTTGGTTGATATGAATGATGTTGATATTAATGGCACCCTTCGTGGTTGTCATCTCTATTGTGCTAAAGATTGCCTCACAAATACTTACTTACAAGATCTTATAAAACATGATGGTTTGCCAAGCTATGACAGGACTAATAGATGTTTCGATCTTTTTAATAGAGAGGAGGAATCCTCCAAGGTTTCTTCTATTGTTTCTGTCCGCAAACCAGATTATGTGGAGAAGATGCCTTTCCCTCCTAAAGAATATGTGGAGAAGATGCCATTCATGTCTCTCCCTCCTAAAGGAGAGAGTAAGAAGAGTATGAAGAAGAAGAAGAGGAGTAAAAGGCGAGAGGACACGGTATCTTCCCCTAAGCGTTATGATCCTGCTCTAGATTATGATAATTCTGATTGGGATGATGTTCCTATGCCTGTTACCTATGTTAGTGATCATGATTGGGAAAAGCACTCTACTTTTGATATTGAAAATCTTTTTGGTACCAATTCTAAGGTTAATAATTGTTGTACCATTAGTACTATTCATGTTCCTTCTTATGATGATATGTTTGATGAGTATGCTTTGCGAAATAGTTGTTCTCTAGCTTGTGATGATACTAAACCTCTAGTTTATGATGGTTATGATGATGGGTATAATATTTTTAGTTCACCTACTTTTGAGGAGAAAACTAGTTACAATTACAATATGCCTCCTATTTTTGATGATTATGGTGATGAGAATAATTATTCTGTTGAATCTGCTCCTACTACTATTGTTCATGTGGGAGTATTAATTCTTTTATGCATGTGGCTCATGATAGAGATGCTTTATGTGATGGTTATGTTATTAATTCTATTCATGATGCTACTAAAAGTTATTATGAGAGAGGGAAATATGTTTTGATGGATCTCAACAATATTGAGTTTCCCCTCTTTATGTTGCAATACTTGAAGTTGTACTTGTTTTGCCTTCCTATGCTTTTTGCTTTGCGCTTTTATGACTTGTCACTTTACAAGACTATTTTTCATAGGAAGTGGTTTAGATTTAAATGTATTCCACACTTGCTTTTTAATGCTCTCTATTGCTTTAAGTTCCTATATGGCGCCTTTTCCTCAAGCTCTTATATGGCGCCCACATGAGCATCTTTGCAAATTACTGTGCCTAGCTCAAAGGCGTTAAAGAAAAGCACTCTTGGGAGATAACCCAATGTTTTTTTCCAGTACTTTTTCTTTTATTTGAGTCTTGGAAGTTATTACTACTGTAATAACCACTCCTTATCCTTTTTATTTTGTTTTTGTGCCAAGAGAAGCCTCTAATTTGAGTGAGGTAAGATTTGGGGATGTTGCTGTCCTGAAATAGTTTTCGGTGCTGCACTGTAAAAATTCGTGAAAATTTCTATAAATCTTTTGGACCTGCGATTTCTTGTGCATAGGCCCCAGGTTATATCCAAACTTTCATTAGTCGAACACCTTTTGATTTGAGCAACAGAAAACACCTTAAAAATTTGACCTTTGTCAGCTGTTCTATTTTGATAGATTTCTGCCAATATTTGTGTTTGCCGCTTTATCGCTTTCTTTTTGAGTTCTTTTGATCAAAGAACTTTTTGGGGAAGTTTCTACAGTAGTATATGCTTAATATGTGGTGGTTTTGGGTTGAAACCTGAAGCAAAAATAGGTTGATTATATGTTATGCCTACACTAATGTTGCTAATAGATTTGTGTTTAGTTTTGTATGAAGGAAGTTTTCAAGTGTAGGGATTGGAGAATGATGAGATGAGTTGAAGAATGGACAAAAGCTCAAGATTGGGGATACCCATGCATCACCCCAAGAAATATCCAAGAAGTACAAGCATCAAAGCTTGGGGATGCCCCCGAGGCATCCCTTCTTCATCGGCAAAAATCAGGTCACCTTTCAAGACACTATATTTTTATTGCTTCATGCACTATGCATTTTTCTTGGAGCGTCAGTTGTTTTTGTTTTTTTAGTTTTCTTTTGCTTTGTTTTCTGCAATAAATGGTTTGATCAAATCATGTTTCTTTTGGAGGAGATGAACTCGCTTTTCATTTGCCAAGAACACTCTAGTTTTCACTCTTATCGTTTCAACGAGTGTTCTCTTTTTCTGCTACTACATTTAGCTTGCATTTTTCGCCTTAATTTGTGTTCAGATCTTGTTATATCTTTTCATCAAGGTGTATTTTTTCCTCTGGTCTTTATTGGTTTTCATCAACATAGGTGTTTATAAAAAGTTTGAATGGTGTTGGAAAAGAGAAAAAGTTTCATGCAAAAAAAGTGGTACAAGAAGGAGCTTGTGTAGACTGCGGCCTAGGCTTTTGCATGTCATGCTTGGTGTCTTTTTGATAGTATGCTTAGTGGTTTTCCTGTAGCATGACTTGTCTCCAATAACTAAGATTGCTTAATGAGCCTTTGAAAAAATCATGCGTTGTTTTTATCGTTTGGAAGTATTATTTTGGTTTTCTCCTTTGATGCTTTATTTGGGTTGACTTGGCGCATGCTTACACCATGTTGACTACAAAAATAAGTCACCTATAGCCTCTACGATCATTTAGTTTTTGACTTTTGATGCCATCTTATGCTTCTTTTAATGTTGCTTTATCGCTTTGCATGATTATGGCCGTTATTGCTCTCTTAGTTGGTCGCTCCCAGTCTTTTGCTAGCCCTCATTTTGTACTGAGTATGAGCTCTACTCGTGCATCCAAGTCCCAAAAACCAAGTTTGCCATTATGTCGACTATAAATTCCTATGCATGGTATTTGTAAGCCATTCGAAGTAAATTTTCATGTGCTACCTTTCAAAAAAAAACTTCAAAAAACTTCTCATTTTGTGACACTGTTTTCAGCTCATGGGGACGTAGTGGTCGGATTTGCTATCGTCCATATTGTCTCATTCCAAAAAAGAAAAAGAAAAAGAAAAAAAGAAAGAAAAAAGACACTCCTCCATGGTATGTGAACATTGGTGGGCACCCGATGGAATCGGTTAGCCATGGTTTGAGAAAGGAAAAAAAGGTGGGGAGGAGTGCCAAGCTTTACAAAAGAGCACAAAAGTGCCAATCTCTCTCTCAAAAACTTGCTTCATTTTTGTATGGAAGATAGTAAGAACCCCATTGCCAGTCGTTGACAAAAGCAACCACCTCTCAAAACCCAATTTTTATCTCTCTATTTTATAAATGAAAAGCGCTAGCACATGTTTAATCACTGCTTCCCTCTGCGAAGGGCCTTTCTTTTACATTTATGTTGAGTCTCCACCTTCTATCTTTATGCATCGTCTAAGAGAGCATAGTTGTCATTCTGAGTATAATGTGCATTGTCCCAAAGTTTATCATTGATTGATTCATGACTATGGTTTTAGTGTTCCTAAATTATTTGTATCTAGTCGCCCTCTTGAACTTGAAGGTGTCCTATGCATTTATGTTTTGCTCTCTCATTAAGGACAAGCTGAAAACCATTTATATGTTTTTCCTTATGATTTGAACACATGTTTGACTTTCATTGTTTCATTTTCATGATCTTTTATTTGTGTTCATTTGCATGTTTATAACATGGTTGCTAAGTTTCTATTATCAAGATTATGTCTTTCATGCCCATGTTTTAAGTTCTTTTGATCCCTGTCGATGGATTTTGTGTCGCAAGAACACGGGGTACCACGCGACGGACCCAAAGATTCGAACGCAGGGGGCTGAACGTGTGAGATCTTGGATCGCAACGAAACACGGTGATGGAAGCCTCGAGTGTCGAACGCGCAACGCACTGTAGAGAGAGAGACCGAGCTTTACCCAGGTTCAGGGCCCTCGTGGTGAGGTAAAACCCCTACTTCCTGCCTTCTTGTATTGCAACGCGACACCTCGCGAGGAGTACAAGGTCTTGGTTACAAAGCTCTAGCTGGCCAGAGGTTGAAGAACCTGCGTGCCCAGCTAGCAGCTTGAAGAATATGAAGATCCGATCCCCCCTAAGGGGTGGCCTCTCCCTCCTTTTATAGCGCCAAGGTCCTCCTTCCCCTTATCTTCTTGGGGAAGGGGTTGCCACACACAGCCAAGGAGGGAGGACAGCTGTAGATTCTGTTCTTCTGTGGACGTAGTCTTCGTGGGGTAGTGGCGTGTAACAGCCCATGTTTGTATTTAAGGTCATTTGCATCATTAGCATCATGTAAAAATGACACTGAAAAATTTGCATTTAAAATTAGAGTGAAAACCCTCAAATGCTCAAACCCTATCTTTATTTTAAAGTTGTTTTTCAAATGTTTCGGAAACACAAACAAAAAAATATGTGGACCTTCTAATACATGTTAAAAAGGTCACTGAATATTTTGTATCTTATATATCAATTTTGATTCTCAAATACAATTCAAATCAATGCAAAGGCTTTGAAAACAAAGAATCAGAAATAGGAAATAGTTTTTTCTCTCTTTTTCTCTCCTGGCCGAATCTGGCCCAAATCCTTTTCTGCTCTTTCTTTATCCGACGCCCTGGTCATCTTCTTCTTCAGGACACGGAAGCAGCTTCGTGTCACTGGCCAAGCCGCTCGATGCGCCGCCTCGCCGCCGTCGGCCAGGATCGAGGCCGCCGCCCTCTGGACGAGGATAAGGACTCCCCGTGCCGCCGTTCCTCTCTCTCCCTCTCTAGCTTGCTCTTCCTTTCTCCCTCTCTTCCTCTTCCCTGCGTGCGTGCCGTCACTGCCGCCATGGCCGCTGCCCGCTGCCGCCGTTCTAGACCTCCCCGAGCTCCGCCGACGTCTCCTCCAGCTCCGCCTAGCCGCCCTCTACCTCCCCATTGGAGGAATCAAGCGGGGTCATTCGAAATCGCCGCCGCCATCCACTTCTTCCCTGCAGGTGCTGGAGCTCGCCGCCGCCCGATTCATCGCCGTCCGGCGACCCCCGACCCTGCCGACCATCCAAGGTTCCCAGGGTGAGCTCCGCCCTCGTCTCCTGCATCCCCTCCCCCTGGAGCTCCTCCTCCATCGCCGGTGGCCGGCGACCAGAGCTGGTCGGGCGCCTGTCCTGCCCAGGACGAGGCCGACCTATTCATGTGCCTGTTCGGCCGATGTGGTGGCTGAGGTGGCCTTGGGCCCCTCTGTCAGCCACTATGGCTAGGGTAGCCTTGGTGCAGAAAGTCTCTGCAGTTGTTTTCTTATTTCCAGAAAATGCCAGAACTATTGCAGATGTTGTATAATGCATAAGAAATTATCTGTTTATCAGAAAATTATGTATTATATATCAAAATGATCCTAAAATTGTTCTCTACATGTTTATATCACAAGCATGCATTGATAAACAACTTTAAACCCTGCCTAATTAGAAGAACCAATTGTACCCCTCTCCGGTGAAATCTAGGGTTTATCTGATCCCCGCTTTGGAAGCGTCCGAAAATCCCGCAACCTGACTAGCTAGTACTAGGGTTCATTTTGAGCAACATAAACTTGTCATATCATCATTATTGCTTGCGCATCGATGCCATGCTTGACTGCTATTCCTTTTTCGGTATTTCTGTTTCTCCCTGGTAGGATCCGGAGTCGATGTGAGCAATGAGTCCGATGTCAAGATCGACCACACGAAGTACCATTACTTGTCAATCAATGAACAAGTCAAGAAGGAGAACCCTGCATATCTACTTTATTTGGTTATCAACAACAAGGCAAGCAGCCCCCCCTCTGAACCTATGTTTCAAAGTATTTCAAAACTTACTATTTTGCACCACCCGGTTCAACTGTCTTTTATCGATAGGTAGAGTTAACCTATCTAATGCATGTTTAATTCTTGTCGCCTAAATACCCTGTTCCACTGCTCCTAGCATGACTAGGTTTTGCCTGTGTGCGTCGCTAGAGCTTTATATCTGAAATGCTTAGCCATGCTTAGTTTTTACTCTGGTACATATGGTTAATGAATCAGAGCTGCAAATGAATCTAGTATGACAGGATGACGTGGTTTGATGAGAATTGTGTGATTAAACATGCTAAAAGGCCTGGATGAGCCGCCACATTGGGATGTGGTTGTTTGACTCATTCTTGTCGCCCTAGGACCCGAGTTCTTGTCTCTTGATCCAAAACTGAGCGTACGACCACACGTGGAGGTATGGGACTCTCGTCGACTGACTAACTTGCTTAGACTTATCCATGAGCTACCTAGTTCGGGCTTTCCATTTGGCATACGCATTGAAAATGTTTTGGAAAGAGATGGAAAAGAGAAGAGATGCATCATACAGGGACGTGGCCGAGGTTGCTTGAGGTGGATTCCTCTGATAAACCAACCTCGACGCACAACGAACGGTTCCGCGTCCGAGAACGGCCGATCTCGCGATGGCGGCTAGAACCTTTTGGCGTGGCTCATGGAATAGGTCGACGTGAGGTAAAGGTTGTAGGCGACCATCACTCCGCTAAGATCCTTCCGGAGGGTCCAGGGGACGGTCGTCACGTGTGGGTAAAGTTGTACACCCCTGCAGGGTTAAATCTTTTCGAAAAGCCGTGTCCACGGTTATGGACGACTTGGAGACAGATGCTTGATCATAGAGAACTTCAACCTTATCGTAAAACTTGAAAAGCAAAGTGTGTATAGGATTGCTTTCCTCTGGGGTTTCGAGGATGTAATCCTAGTGGATAGGTTCAGCTGATGATGATTCGGTGGATGTCTCAATGATTAAAGATATCGCTTTCCTACCTCTTTTTAAATGTTCTGAGTAGTCGAGCTTCTACTCTTACTTGTTTTATGCAAATAAAGATTGCTTTACGCAAACAACTCCATAGAAAGCCTTTCTTAACCAAGTTTAGCTAATAGGATACGTAAGTCTTGCTGAGTACCCTATGTACTCACCCCCCCTTGTTGATATTTTTGCTGCAGAGTAAGTTCCACAACAAAGGTGAGTTCCGTACGATGATCGACACCGACGAGTAGCTTGGGGTTCCCAGACAGCAGCTTGAGGCTGCGGAATGGGTTGTCACTGTTATGCTTCTGGCCTCTTAGGCCATGTTATCCTTGCTATGTCTAATAGCATAACCTCCTTCCGTTGTCTGATGAAATGTTGGTCAGTGACCTCTGTTTGTAATCCTTTGGATCTTTGCTCAGGTAAGAGCTTTACAATATTACCTTTGAGTCGTAGAGTCGCTGTTGTGTACCAACTTTGGTTACCCATCTCGTGCATGATGCGTGTATGGATATAAAGTGCACGAGAGGGGTTTAAGATTCTCGAGCTCTCTGTTATGCAGTGTTGGTTATGATTAGTTTCACGGCGCTTCGAGATGTGTAGAGCCGATGTTTAATTCCGGCCTGCCTGCCGATGGTGTTCCGGCCTGGGACTGGTAACCCCAGTATCACTCGTTGCTAGCGTGACTAATACACATAACATCTCTGTATAGCTTAGAACCCGGGGTCCCCGCAGGTTTTGGTATCAGAGCAGGACTGTCTGTAGGAAACCCTTGCTATTGGTCGTTGTTGAGTCTAGTGCTTATGAAAACTATATGAAAGCTAAAAATGAGTTGCAAAAATATAGGTAAGGGTTCTTTTTACTCCTTATCTCTATCAATCTTAGTTCTGAGCTTTCGTATCCTTTCATGTTGATTTGAAAAAGGTTTTTCTATCTCTTCTAGCCGTTCAAAATTTAGGTCCCTCATGGGCATGTCGTTTCTAAGCCAGTTGACCTACTGTTGTGCTCTCTGGAGTCTTCGGCATACTACCAGCTAATACAAGAAGATGCAACCAGAAGATTTCTTTCCATCATGATCTCTTTGTTTTGAGGATTCCACATTGTTCTATGCTTCAAGGATTTCTTCCACCTTGTATGCATCCTTCCCATTTGTTTGGGTAATTCAGAAGCCATATCTTGTTCTGGAAGCTACCTCATGATTACTACCCTATGACATCCTTTGAGTTGCTCAGTTAGCAGTAATTCCTTTCTCTATCTTTTAACCTTGGACTTGAACCGAAGGTCCCGGATTGTGCTGGATTTCAGTACATGAAGCTGGCCTTTAACCCAAGATCCATTCTGTTGAACCCTTGTGTTAATGATTTATCATTAACTCAATATGGTTTGCCTTTCAAGCTTATGGTTGCAATCATAATTGAATTGCGGCAACAAAGGACTTCCCTTCCACTAGCTATGGCAGATGTTCTCTCATGGAACCAAATGGATCACGACAAGAGTCTCTTAGCGAGTCTCGCTTCTACGTTCGTGACTCTGCCACACCTCTCTTTCAGCATTGGTTTACACAAGATGTTAACTTGTGCATCCACATCTAAGGATTCCTTCTAAATGTGTTCCTTCTCTTAAGCTTCTTTCCGACCCTCGTCTGCCAGTTGGTAGCCAAGTTGTAAATTGCATTGGTGTCCTCCAGTGCATATTACTCTTGTGGTCTTGTCAAGCCATTCCACCCCAAAATGTCAGGAGAAACAAACTCCAGAACCTCATCCGTTTCTAGGATCAGGTCAAAGTGGTGTGATCCACAGAATATGAGGCATATATAGCTTCTGCTCTGTTCCACTTTAGAGTATCACACTCTTTTATACCAAGAGGTTGTGCGAAGTCTCATGGCCTCCTTGATGAAGTGATGCTTTTACACATCTTTGCTCACCCTTTCTCCGAGCGGGTCATGCTTGGAATGTTGGGTATGCATATTGTTGTGGCCATCCGAGATCCTTAGTAAATCTTATTGCTTTGAAATCCCAAGGACAATTTTGTCATTCTTAGCATGATTGGTTACTCGATCACTAAGAGAAGTTTTACTGTGTTGCCAATTCTGTTGTTAAGGCACACATCTTTGGTCAAAGAGTTAGGTTTGTGCCAAAAATCTCAAGACCACATTCCTTTCCTATTAAAGCAAGGTTCTCTCTTGAACTCAGTGACATACCGGTGGTTTGTGATATTCTGGATGTCTTACCAGAAGTGTGCCATCTTTTCACATGACCGTGTTTTCAAGTTCATGAGTAAGCTGGTTCTCTGAATCACTCTTTTCTCCAAGAATCTATACCAGATACCCTGGACTAGTTGGTTGAGCTTCAACAACAACTTGGAGAGTTGAAAGATAAAAGCTTATCTGACTTTGTTCCTTCTTAAGGGATGTCTAGTTTTGGTTCGTGCTGAAGCAAGATAGTATTTCTCTTTGGATATGATATCCTTCCAATCTTTGATTTGAGTTTGGGCTATCATCAAATCAAACTCCGTCCCATGGACGATCTTGATGGTGTTCCTACTCATGGTTTTCACTTGAGTACACTTTCATGTCCTTCGGTCTGACCAATACTTTTGCCTTGTTCCTACAACATATGAGTCCATCTTCTTGGAGCATTTAAATAAGCTTGTTGTTGAGCCCATCAATGACGTTCTTATTCTCTCCATGTTTGAAGATATTCATATTGGACATTAGGCAATAGTGTTGGAAACTTGTTAGAACCATCTTTGTGTCATCACGAAGTATGTGTTCTGGATGTTGGAACTGATTTTCTCTCCCTGATTCACGTGCAATTGCTAAAAGATGTCGTCATGAATTCAAGAAGAATTTTCTTTGTTTCCTCGGGAATCATTTTGAATTGGTCATGCATGTGCGGATATTCTTGAGATGACAGGTTGATGCCTCCATCTTCTTGAAAATTCTCTATTTGCACAACAAGCCACTGACTAATTTATTCAAGACCTTCACTATCTTCTTTCACGTTCTCCCAACAGGGACTCGGTTGCACTTCATTGCAATAATCTCTTATTGGTGCAGTTGTCTTTTGGCAATTGAAATCTTACTTATGTTTTTGGAGCTTGACATTTTAGCCATATCTTGAGAATCTAGCAACGCTATCCCGATGGCATCCGTTAAAACTTTCCATTCGGACATACTGAGTCTAATGTATGATTCCATCTAATTAGAGCTAAATCTCAAGTAGCAATGATGGTTAGTGTTCCTCAAGGTTTTGACATAGGTCTCTTTGTGAATTCGGCAAGTTGATGTTGTGGTTGACACAACTAGCTGGAAGGCCTATTTATATCCTCCCTTGATTTTTCAAGAACAACCACTCTCCATGAGGATTCTGTGCTACTTATTCTAGAAGTTTCCCCTTATGGTCTCTCTTTTCAATCCCGAAGTCTGACCTTTACTTGATGACTAATTGAAGGCTTGTTATAAGCTTGATATTGGTATCTATAACATTGGAATCAAAGTTTCTAAATGTATCCTGGTCAATCTTCTAGAATCTTTATCTTGTGGCAACAACTCCTTTAGGATCAAATCCACCCTGTGGATGATCTTTTACGCTCGCAAGTGTTTCACCCTCTCCTTTGTCTATACTTGAAGTTCTAATCATCTAACACATCGTGTGAATTCGTCAGCCACATGGTGGCCCAAGACTTTTATTCGTGTGTATTCTTCGAGACATGCCTTTCAACGGTGTGTCCCTTCATGGTATAGGAACCAATTCCACTCCATGGCTAATCTTTCACACTTCGTTGGCCATTGTTCCACCCTTCTCTTTGGGTTACCTCTTCCCGGAGTTTTACTAAAAATATCCTATACAGTTTTCAATAAGGATATAGAAATGTCGTAGAACAAGGTTCTATACATGCTATATCGACACGAGAAACCATGTTTTCAAAGAAAGCAAACCAGAGTTGAGCCTTCCCTTCCTACCACCAAATTGCACATCCAATGCTCCCCTTTTGATGGTTTGCGAGTACACCTCAAAGGTACTCACGGCTTTGCGTACCAAATTTGAAACTTTCCCATTCCTTCTCACACTTTCAGGTGTTTCATGTTTGTCAGCTCAAAATATGTTTATGAAACCCTGTTTCCATGAGTTGACCATGGAATACTCGATCTTTGAGAAGATCCATCTTTCTAGAGTTTTCCCCTCTTTTCTTCAGTATAGTTGGAGAGAAGATCCTAAAGGAAGAGTGCAACTTGTCATGATGCAACATGTCAATCTCTTCAATAGAGAAGATCATAGTGAACTCGTGAAGATCGTTGAAGACCGTTGTGACCTTCCCTCTTTTCTTACCTAGGAATCTCGGGGTCGAGATTCTTGTAAGGTGGGTAGAGCTGTAACAGCCCATGTTTGTATTTAAGGTCATTTGCATCATTAGCATCATGTAAAAATGACACTGAAAAATTTGCATTTAAAATTAGAGTGAAAACCCTCAAATGCTCAAACCCTATCTTTATTTTAAAGTTGTTTTTCAAATGTTTCGGAAACACAAACAAAAAAATATGTGGACCTTCTAATACATGTTAAAAAGGTCACTGAATATTTTGTATCTTATATATCAATTTTGATTCTCAAATACAATTCAAATCAATGCAAAGGCTTTGAAAACAAAGAATCAGAAATAGGAAATAGTTTTTTCTCTCTTTTTCTCTCCTGGCCGAATCTGGCCCAAATCCTTTTCTGCTCTTTCTTTATCCGACGCCTGCGTGCAGCAAATAATGGCCCAACTCGGCCCAGCCCAACTCCCTGGTCATCTTCTTCTTCAGGACACGGAAGCAGCTCCGTGTCACTGGCCAAGCCGCTCGATGCGCCGCCTCGCCGCCGTCGGCCAGGATCGAGGCCGCCGCCCTCTGGACGAGGATAAGGACTCCCCGTGCCGCCGTTCCTCTCTCTCCCTCTCTAGCTTGCTCTTCCTTTCTCCCTCTCTTCCTCTTCCCTGCGTGCGTGCCGTCACTGCCGCCATGGCCGCCGCCCACTGCCGCCGTTCTAGACCTCCCCGAGCTCCGCCGGCGTCTCCTCCAGCTCCGCCTAGCCGCCCTCTACCTCCCCATTGGAGGAATCGAGCGGGGTCGTTCGAAATCGCCGCCGCCATCCACTTCTTCCCTGCAGGTGCTGGAGCTCGCCGCCGCCCGATTCATCGCCGTCCGGCGACCCCCAACCCTGCCGACCATCCAAGGTTCCCAGGGTGAGCTCCGCCCTCGTCTCCTGCATCCCCTCCCCCTGGAGCTCCTCCTCCATCGCCGGTGGCCGGCGACCAGAGCTGGTCGGGCGCCTGTCCTGCCCAGGACGAGGCCGACCTATTCATGTGCCTGTTCGGCCGATGTGGTGGCTGAGGTGGCCTTGGGCCCCTCTGTCAGCCACTATGGCTAGGGTAGCCTTGGTGCAGAAAGTCTCTGCAGTTGTTTTCTTATTTCCAGAAAATGCCAGAACTATTGCAGATGTTGTATAATGCATAAGAAATTATCTGTTTATCAGAAAATTATGTATTATATATCAAAATGATCCTAAAATTGTTCTCTACATGTTTATATCACAAGCATGCATTGATAAACAACTTTAAACCCTGCCTAATTAGAAGAACCAATTGTACCCCTCTCCGGTGAAATCTAGGGTTTATCTGATCCCCGCTTTGGAAGCGTCCGAAAATCCCGCAACCTGACTAGCTAGTACTAGGGTTCATTTTGAGCAACATAAACTTGTCATATCATCATTATTGCTTGCGCATCGATGCCATGCTTGACTGCTATTCCTTTTTCGGTATTTCTGTTTCTCCCCGGTAGGATCCGGAGTCGATGTGAGCAATGAGTCCGATGTCAAGATCGACCACACGAAGTACCATTACTTGTCAATCAATGAACAAGTCAAGAAGGAGAACCCTGCATATCTACTTTATTTGGTTATCAACAACAAGGCAAGCAGCCCCCCCTCTGAACCTATGTTTCAAAGTATTTCAAAACTTACTATTTTGCACCACCCGGTTCAACTGTCTTTTATCGATAGGTAGAGTTAACCTATCTAATGCATGTTCAATTCTTGTCGCCTAAATACCCTGTTCCACTGCTCCTAGCATGACTAGGTTTTGCCTGTGTGCGTCGCTAGAGCTTTATATCTGAAATGCTTAGCCATGCTTAGTTTTTACTCTGGTACATATGGTTAATGAATCAGAGCTGCAAATGAATCTAGTATGACAGGATGACGTGGTTTGATGAGAATTGTGTGATTAAACATGCTAAAAGGCCTGGATGAGCCGCCACATTGGGATGTGGTTGTTTGACTCATTCTTGTCGCCCTAGGACCCGAGTTCTTGTCTCTTGATCCAAGACTGAGCGTACGACCACACGTGGAGGTATGGGACTCTCGTCGACTGACTAACTTGCTTAGACTTATCCATGAGCTACCTAGTTCGGGCTTTCCATTTGGCATACGCATTGAAAATGTTTTGGAAAGAGATGGAAAAGAGAAGAGATGCATCATACAGGGACATGGCCGAGGTTGCTTGAGGTGGATTCCTCTGATAAACCAACCTCGACGCACAACGAACGGTTCCGCGTCCGAGAACGGCCGATCTCGCGATGGCGGCTAGAACCTTTTGGCGTGGCTCATGGAATAGGTCGACGTGAGGTAAAGGTTGTAGGCGACCATCACTCCGCTAAGATCCTTCCGGAGGGTCCAGGGGACGGTCGTCACGTGTGGGTAAAGTTGTACACCCCTGCAGGGTTAAATCTTTTCGAAAAGCCGTGTCCACGGTTATGGACGACTTGGAGACAGATGCTTGATCATAGAGAACTTCAACCTTATCGTAAAACTTGAAAAGCAAAGTGTGTATAGGATTGCTTTCCTCTGGGGTTTCGAGGATGTAATCCTAGTGGATAGGTTCAGCTGATGATGATTCGGTGGATGTCTCAATGATTAAAGATATTGCTTTCCTACCTCTTTTTAAATGTTCTGAGTAGTCGAGCTTCTACTCTTACTTGTTTTATGCAAATAAAGATTGCTTTACGCAAACAACTCCACAGAAAGCCTTTCTTAACCAAGTTTGGCTAATAGGATACGTAAGTCTTGCTGAGTACCCTATGTACTCACCCCCCCTTGTTGATATTTTTGCTGCAGAGTAAGTTCCACAACAAAGGTGAGTTCCGTACGATGATCGACACCGACGAGTAGCTTGGGGTTCCCAGACAGCAGCTTGGGGCTGCGGAATGGGTTGTCACTGTTATGCTTCTGGCCTCTTAGGCCATGTTATCCTTGCTATGTCTAATAGCATAACCTCCTTCCGTTGTCTGATGAAATGTTGGTCAGTGACCTCTGTTTGTAATCCTTTGGATCTTTGCTCAGGTAAGAGCTTTACAATATTACCTTTGAGTCGTAGAGTCGCTGTTGTGTACCAACTTTGGTTACCCATCTCGTGCATGATGCGTGTATGGATATAAAGTGCACGAGAGGGGTTTAAGATTCTCGAGCTCTCTGTTATGCAGTGTTGGTTATGATTAGTTTCACGGCGCTTCGAGATGTGTAGAGCCGATGTTTAATTCCGGCCTGCCTGCCGATGGTGTTCCGGCCTGGGACTGGTAACCCCAGTATCACTCGTTGCTAGCGTGACTAATACACATAACATCTCTGTATAGCTTAGAACCCGGGGTCCCCACATGGCGCCGGTCCACAGGAGTGGGTGGAGGAAGCTGACGTCCTCCTCTGGCGCCCTGCACCGTCCACGCTATTTTTAGGGGGGGTGGCCAACTACCACTGTGCCGCTTTGGGCAGGCACAGAGAAAGCTGGTCTCCTCCCTGTCGGGGATAGCATGGGCGGTACGCGGTCTTCCGCCCGTTATCTTCTTGCTCTGCACGCAAACGTGCTGAGCTGACGAGGGCGTGCTTCCTCTCCTCACCAGCAGGGGCTCGTGAGGAGGTCTTCTGGTCCTTAGCAGTTTTGGTCGTCGTTCTCCTCACGAGGCGCCTCCTCGTGAGGGTCTTCTCCATAGCTTGGGTCGTCGTTCTCCCCTGGGCTGAAGATGGGCCGATGACGGAGCCCAGTAGCAGGTGGACCGGGATACCCCGGTATCCAGAACACCGACAGTAGCCCCCGGGAGCCCGGCCCACGAACGCGCCCTCTTGAAGAAGCGAAGGGCCGGGGGCTCCCGAAGCCGCTGGGCCCTCCAACGGCACGCGTCAACCGCGCGGTCAGAGGACTATGTGAAGAAGCAGAGGTCGTGGGCACGTGGCACCCTTGCAGTTGGTGGAGCGAAGCGGCGTGGGGGTCGTGCGTAGTGGGGTAACGGGCGTTTTTTGAACCGTCGCGTCAAGGCCGACACTTCAGAAACCGCGCCTTGGCTGCCCCCCTTAAAACCTTGGCGGAGAAGGCTCCTTCCCCTCTTTCCCATAGCACACCGCCACCGCCACCACCCTTCAGAAGATCTTGCGCATCCAAACCTTCCTAGCCTCCAATCTTCTCGCCGCAACTCGCCCTCTCCTAGAGCCATGGCACCGCGCAGGGCCGTTGGAGTGGAGAGGTCTTCCGCTGCTGCGCCACGGCCGGCGGCACCCCTGCTCGACTCCCGAATCAAGAGCAGCCGCGAGCTCCAGACCGTCCGAGAGATGGTCGGGAGCAGGAGCAATGAGTGGGGCGCCACTCGCATCTAGCATGGCCGCGCGCCGCTGGACACCTTGCCCCCGACGACGTAGCCTTTCTTCCTCTTCTCCGTCTTCGCCGGCCTGCTACCGCCGTTCTCCCCTTCTTCCTGGCGATCTTGGACACTTACGGGATCCAGGCCATCCACCTGCACCCCAAGTCCGTCACCTTGCTGGCGGTCTTCGCTTACGCCTGCGAGGCCTGGATCGGCATCAAGCCGTCAGTGGCATACTTTCGCCACCTCTTCTCCCTCCGGTCCTCTGGGCTGAACCAGAGTTCCGGATGCGTCTCCTTTATCGCCACTGCTGGAACGGAGGGCGACTTCATCGACTTGAAGTGGATGAAGAAAGTTGAAGACTTTCGGAGCCGCTGGTTCTTCGTCGACATCCTCGAAGAATCGGAGCTCTTCCTTGTCACGGGGTTCCCTCCCGTCAAGCTCACCACCTGGGCCAGCGAGGCCCTTCCTGAGGAAGCCCTGAGGACGCTCCGCCCACGAATTCGTGATCTCCGAGAGGCCGGCGTCACGGGGACCATGGTCGGGGTGGAATTCGCCACCCGACGCATCGCCCCCCTGCAGGACCACTGCCGGGAGATCTGGAGGCACAGGGCTGGGGACGACCTCCGGCTCCACATCGGCGAGCTCAACACCAACGCTCGGGAGGAGGTAATAAGAGCCTTCTTCTCTTCTGCCGCCATCCCCGCCATCCCGTGCAATGCCTTGCTGATCTACAGTCTGGGCGCTCGGGAGACCAGCCGCATCATGGCGGGGATATTGAAGTTCAACGCCTGGGGCCCGTTCCTTGCTGACGGCGTCGTGACCGGTCCTCTCCCGAGCGCACCTGTGGCCAGCTCAGAGCAGGACTCGGTAGCAAGGGGAACGGGGCCCATGGCCTCTGGAGATGACGACGACGATGACGCGGAGTCCGGTGGGCGGCTGGTCCGCCGGAGGCGTCCTGAGGGCACCGTGGTGCTCTCAGATTCCTCCGACGACTCCTCCTCCTCGCCGGACCAGCCCACCGGGGGAGACGCCGACGTGTTCTCCTCGCGAGACCTGGAGGAGGAGGAGCGCCGAGCCCGCCGGGAGGCGGAGCGCCGCTCCAAGTTCAACGACGAGCGCGCCAGCTGGAATCCCGAGGCCGGGTCCTCCCGAGGGAAGAAGCCGGCGGGCGAGTCTTCCGCGCCCCCGCCACCACCTTCCTCCCTCCCGAGCAAAAGAGGATGGGTGGAGCGGGACGCCTCGTGAGTGTTCCTGCACAAAGACCCTTACCTTTCCCCTAACCTCATTCCTCCCCTTCCTCTCCAGGGATGCCGAGGAGAAGAAGGATGAGAAGAAGAGGAGGAAGAAGAGGAAGACCGGCCAGACCACGCCGGGTCCTGACCCGGCCACCACGGCCACACCGGCGACGCCACCGCGCACCGCCGGAGAAGTAGAGGATCGCGCGTCCACGGACGCGCAGTCCGCTCCGGGAGCAGCCGCGGCTCCCAGCACAACCGAGCCCCCTAGCGCAGGGGGCACACCAGAGACGATGGGGGCAGCTCCTGCTGCCCCCTCTGTAGCCGACACCAATGCCGCCCCGGGAGCGCCCCCGACGGCCGCGCCGTCCAGCGCGAGGGCAGCCCCCGAGCCACACGGCGAGAAGAGGGCGGCCTTCACCGAGCCGGGGCCCTCCAGAGCTCCATCGCCTCCCCTGCCAGAGATACTGGGGAGGCCCGCGAGGATCGCCGCCGAGCCTCACGCCGCCGACCCATGGGCGAGGGTGCTCGCGGCTGCTACCGGCGCCCTCCGCGACGAGGTCGCCAGGGCGCGCTCTGCCGAGGAGGCGCGCATCGACGAGGGCTGGGCCCTCCTGCACCAAGCCACGGAGAGATGCCATCTCCTGGACCAGCGCGCCGCCGAGCGCCACGAGCGGGCGAGGAAGGAGGCGGAGGAGATCCGTGCCAGCGCGGTCGAGGAAGCCAAAGAAGCTCTGGCGAACGCCAGGGAATCGGCGAGGGGAGTCCTGGCCAGGGCGCACGAAGAGGCCATGAAGATCATCTCTGAGGCGCGCCAGCAGATTCCCCCCACCGTCGGGCCTCCCAACCCCGCCTTGGCTGGGGAGGAGGCCAAGCGGGCAGCTCAGCACCTCCTGGACCAGGCCAGGACACACGCCGACGGTCTTCTTGCCAACGCCCAGCAGAGGCTGGATGAAGTTGAGGACCAGGAGGCCCTCCTCCACGCTCGCGAGGAGAGTGCCGATTCCCGAGCAGAGAGCCTGAGCCTGCAAGAGGCTGGGCTCGCCGTTCGAGAAGCAGAGGCTCGCGAGCACGAGCGGCGACTTCGGCTCTGAGAGGAGCAGCTCCAGGCCCTCGAGGACCGGCTCAACAGGGAGCGAGAGGCCCTGGAGAGCCGGGAGGCAATGGCCAGCCAGTCCACTGCCGAGCTGGCTCGGCACCAAGAGGCGCTGAACCAGCGCGAGGCTTCCCTCCAGGCGAAGATGGACCACATGCTGAACCAGCGATGGGTCAGCATGGAGCAGGAGTTCGAGCGGAGGCGCAACGAGACCACCGAAGCGTGCCGCGCGGACTTCCGCTCCAAGACCGACGCCGCCCTCTTGATGTACAAGCAGAAGCGCGAGGCCCTGGAGCGTCAGGTCCGCGACTTGGAGACCGAACTGAGGGGGGCGCACGAAATGCGCCGGGACGCCGAGCGCGCCCTTGCTGAAGCCGATGCCACCATCGCCTCGCTCCGGCGCGACGTGCAGAGGCTTGAGGAGGAGAACTTGGCGTCAGTCCTGCAGGGCGTGGAGACCTCCAGGGAGCTCCAGGAGGCCAGGCACGCCGAAGAGGAGGCTCGCGTGCTGCGAAGGCAGCGGGTGCAGATGTTCCGCGGGTTCTCAGCCCGCGTCATGGCAGCGGCGCACCGCCTGGGCATCCACAGGCTGACCCTGCCCACGGTCCCCGAGGACGACGGGTCGATCTTGCTCTTCTTCAGCCAGCTGGCTGAACAGCTGGACGGCGCATCGGCGAAGGTCTTGGAGCTCATCAACGGGCTCGCGGGGACGAGGATCTTCTCCAACATCCAGTGCCTTCGCCCCGACCTCAACCTGGAAGAGGTGCTGCGGAGGCCGTTGCCTCCTCCGCCAGGAACTCCTGACCGTGCGGCGGAGGCCAAGGCAGGATGTCTAGGCATCGCCCTGCGACGGTTGCAGGGCATTTACGCCCGTCCTGGAGCAACGGCACCGGAGAGCTCCTCCAGCGGTGGCACCTCCGGCTCCGGAGAGTCCAGCAGCGAGGAGGCCAGGGTGGAAGATGACGGATCATCAGAGTCCAGCGGAGAGGCGTCCTCAGGATCCAGCCAAGGCACCGGCGATGGCGAGGGCGAAGAAGCAGTCGCCTAGTAAGCTCCTCCTAGACCTCCTCCAGAAGAACTAAGTTAGCTGCACACTTGGCAGCCGTCAGACATTGCCCTGCTAGGCCAGTTTAAGTTGTAATCGTACTTAAGGCATCGTTCGCCAAATCGTCCTTATTTACACCCTTGCGCATTTTTCCTTGTCTGCCTTTGTCTGGGGAATGTTCTACGCCGTTCAGGGGCCAGCCTCCGAGCGGGACAGCAGCCTAACGCTTAGTATGCAGCTCATGGTGCAAGGCTAGCGGGCACTGGTGCTCCAGAGGTGACTATAATGGCATACAGGACTATCTCCCTGCAGCCCCCCAGGCGTCCAAACACAACAAAGGCAATCCCAGGAGAAGAAACACAAGGCCGCAGACAAGGACAGCAGAAGACTTAGAGAAATCTACACGAATCGTGCGACTCTCGCGTGCTCATGCGCCTTCGTGCGAGTGTCGCTCGAGAGGAGAGAGCACCATGGATCGTATGAGGTGACTGTAGCGGGTCCCTTCCCTAGTCAGAGCTCGATCCGTTCTGGGTTTTGCGGGCCTGCTATTTTCTGGGCGAAGGCCCCAGCGCGGACACCGTGCTCCGGCACCTTCTCGAAAGGCAGTCGAGCCAAAACTCACGTTCGCGTTAAGCTGCAACTAGCCGACCTCGTGAGGCTGGCGAGACCTCATACGACTCTTAAAGATTAGGAAAGATTAAAGGCGAGTGAAGTTGCCATTACACTTTGCTCCTTGCGCAGATGAAGAGTTCCGTTTTCTCAGGCGAAGGCAAGGGGGTGACGTCCCTTAAGCCCTCCTGCCCAATCTTCAAGCACCTGGGGACGGGGCCACCGAGGACGGCGCGAGCCTACGCGTCCTCTGGCTCAGGTCCTAGGGATGCGTATCTATCGAGGAAGCGCTCGCAGAGGTCCCTCCAGGACGAGATGGACCTTGGCGGTAGCCCACAGAGCCACCGGCGAGGCTCTCCCTTTGTAGCCATCATGAACCAATTGGCCATGACACGCCCATCGCCTCCAGCAGCCCGAACACTGGCCGCGTAGTGCTGCAGGAACTCCACGGGATTGGAAGACCCGTCGTAACGCACACCAACATCCAGCCTGAAGCGATGCGGCCATGTTGCGTGGCGAAGTGGCCCGGCGAGCGCCGCAAAGCCCCCAAAGCCGAGGTCGCCGACCTCTGGCTCACCCTCTCCAATGGCCTCCAGGCCATCGAGGACTTGGAGACGTTCTCGGCGACGACTTGCATAGACAGCACGAAGGCGGAGACGGTGATGACGATCGTCACCCATGTCGGAGCAGATCTTGACGGAAACACACCACAGCCCCCTACCTGGCACGCCAAATGTCGATGGATTTCGTGTCGCAAGAACACGGGGTACCACGCGACGGACCCAAAGATTCGAACGCAGGGGGCTGAACGTGTGAGATCTTGGATCACAACGAAACACGGTGACGGAAGCCTCGAGTGTCGAACGCGCAACGCACTGCAGAGAGAGAGAGACCAAGCTTTACCCAGGTTCAGGGCCCTCGTGGTGAGGTAAAACCCCTACTTCCTGCCTTCTTGTATTGCAACGCGACACCTCGCGAGGAGTACAAGGTCTTGGTTACAAAGCTCTAGCTGGCCAGAGGTTGAAGAACCTGCGTGCCCAGCTAGCAGCTTGAAGAAGATGAAGATCCGATCCCCCCTAAGGGGTGGCCTCTCCCTCCTTTTATAGCGCCAAGGTCCTCCTTCCCCTTATCTTCTTGGGGAAGGGGTTGCCACACACGGCCAAGGAGGGAGGACAGCTGTAGATTATGTTCTTCTGTGGACGTAGTCTTCATGGGGTAGTGGCGCCGGTCCACAGGAGTGGGTGGAGGAAGCTGACGTCCTCCTCTGGCGCCCTGCACCATCCACGCTATTTTTTGGGGGGTGGCCAACTACCACTGTGCCGCTTTGGGCAGGCACAGAGAAAGCTGGTCTCCTCCCTGTCGGGGGTAGCATGGGCGGTACGCGGTCTTCCGCCCGTTATCTTCTTGCTCTGCACGCAAACGTGCTGAGCTGACGTGGGCGTGCTTCCTCTCCTCACCAGCAGGGGCTCGTGAGGAGGTCTTCTGGTCCTTAGCAGTTTTGGTCATCGTTCTCCTCACGAGGCGCCTCCTCGTGAGGGTCTTCTCCGTAGCTTGGGTCGTCGTTCTCCCCTGGGCTGAAGATGGGCCGATGACGGAGCCCAGTAGCAGGTGGACCGGGATACCCCGGTATCCAGAACACCGACAATCCCAGCTCACAATGCTTATATATATGATCAAGATTGTGTAGGTGCATGTCACCTAAAAAATTATTTCTTTTGTTATCACTTACCTACTCGAGGAAGAGCAGGAGTTAAGCTTGGGGATGCTGATATGTCTCAGACATATCTATAATTTTTGATGCTCCATGCTTGTTTTTACACCATTTCTCTTGTGTTTTGTTACACTTTGTGGCGTTTTTATGCGATTTCTGGAACTAACCTATTGACAAGATGCCACAGTGCCAGTTCCCTGTTTTCTGCTATTTTTGTGTTTCCGAAAAGCTACACAGGAAATATTCTCAGAATTGGATGAAACAAGTTCCTGAAGTCTAATTTTTCCCAGAAGCTTCCAGAGAACCGAAGAGGAGTAGGAGTGGGGCCACGAGGGGCCCTCACGCTAGGCCGGCATGGCCCAGGCCCTGGCCATGCCACCTAGGTGTGAGAGCACCCTGGCAGCCCCCTGACGACGCATCTTCGCCTATATAAAGCCTCGGGACGGAAAACCCTAGAGGAGTCGGCGAAATTTCCAGAATAGTTCCGCAGTGCCACCGCCGTTGAAGCCAAATTTTGGGGGACAAAAGTCTCTGTTCCGGCACCCTGCCGGGACGAGGAAGTGCCCCCGGAGCCATCTCCATCGGTCTCCATTGCCGTCTCCGCCATCTCCATCAACCTCACCGCCATCTCCATCAACCTTGCTATCTCCTATGATAAGGAGGGAGTAGTTCATCCCCGGGGCTGAGGGCTCTACCGATAGCTATGTGGTTCACCTCTCTCTCCCATGATGTGATCTTTATGTGATCATGAGATTTGTATCATGTTGAATAAGTAGATGTTACTCTTCTTCATTATGTGTACTCTAGTGTGTTATTAAAGTAATCTATTCCTCCTGCCATGGTGTAACGGTGACAGTGTGTGCATCATGGTGGTACTTGGTCTAGGCTACGATTGTGATCTCTTATGGATTATGAGAATAATTATCACTATGATAGTATTGAAGTGATCTTTTCCTCCTTTCATGGTGTAATGTTGATAGTGCGTGCACCGTGTTAGTACTTGGTCTAAGTTGCAATAATATTTATCTTGAGTTATGATTTGATTTGGATATCTCTATGAGTGGTGTTTGTCAAGTACTTGATGAACTTTAAGGAGTGCTTCATAGCCCTACGCAATGATTAGTGTTATTCAATAGGAGAGTGATTCAGAGTACCATAGTGAAGAGAAGTTATTTGTTTATTCAATTATGTTATATTTGTTGGGAGTGTGTCCACTAGTGAAAGTATGATCCCTAGGCCTTGTTTCCAAGCTTTGCATACCGTTTACTTGATGTTTTGTTACATGTTTGCTTGCTGCCATTTTTATTACAGATTGCATTTACTACTTATAATCATCCATACCACTTGTATTTCACTATCTCTTTGCTGAACTAGTGCACCTATACATCTGACAAGTGTATTGGGTGTGTTGGGGACACAAGAGACTTTCTGTATCGTAATTGCAGGGTTGCTTGAGAGGGATAGCTTTGACCTCTTCCTCCCTGAATTCGATAAACCTTGGGTGATCCACTTAAGGGAAACTTGTTGCTGCTCTACAAACCTCTGCACTTGGAGGCCCAACACTGTCTACAAGAACAGAAGCATGTGTAGACATCACCCCCTCGGCCTTAGAAACCCTCAGGTGCGTAAAACCCTGAATAGGAAACCTCTCTAGAATGTGTTTTCCCTCTCATCCATTGATGTCTGCTCGAGTAGCATTCATATAGTGAAACTAAGATGCTAACTCTAACCTTGATAGTGGTGGAAAATAACTCATCTCGCAACACCTTCCCCATATCCGACGCATCAAATTTTGCTATGTGCTTCAAGCTTCATCAAGACCCCTCCACAACATCAGTGAAGCGTAAGACATACCCGCCTAGACTACAAAGGACTTCTAGAAGACAAAGACTTCACTAACCAGGGTCGCCTAACCTTAACTGTAGAGTTTTAGTAACATTGATGGTACTCTCTTAACACCCCCAACACTTGCTAATCTTCTAACAAGCCAACTAACATGGAGCATGCAAGTATCAAAGCCAAGCCTAACTTTCGAAGATCAACCTGTTATCGACACTTCAAGCCCAAAGACTCATGTGCTTGATCACCACTGAGCAAATAGAAGGATGAAGACTCTCCAAAATCAAGCCAATGTCGACTCTGCAATTAGGAGATACCAAGGGAAGTAGCAAGGAGAAGAAGCGAAGACTTTTCTAACCAACTCACTCGCTTGTTCAAAATTTTGATGGGTTTGAAACCAAAGCTGACTTATGCCACAAGTAGAAATCCGCATGAAGATATCTTAGAAGATGAAGTCGACTCAAGGTATCTTAATATACATCAAGATCCTCAAGGCTACAAGAAGATAGAGGAGCAAGAAGATCTTCGATGGTCTCCACCAACCTGAAGACAAGAAGGAACAGATCCTTAACTATTGGAAGACACACCATTGGTGGTGCGCCGCCACCTGAAGCGATTTCAGCTCATGCACAACACGACCTGGAAGAATGCTTTCCATTATGACTAACATACGCCTTGGTAGTTAGGAAGCGTAGAGGACTAAGACAACAAATTTGACGTACCTATCCGAACCAAAACATAAATGCTCTTGTCTACCATCCCCAGAGGACTTCAAGCTCGAGATTAAAGGTCTACACCAACATCAAGCTTCAAGATGCAACACCAAGAATTGAAGACTCCATCAATATACATGAAGGAAGTGACAACCCCAAGACAGCAAAAGCTACCCGAGAAGCCTCGACTCTTTAAGACCTCAATTAGCGAGCTGGAGACCTTCTAACTCTCGAAGAATCTTTTTGGGCATACTAGGTAGCCTAACCCCGCTAACCTTAAAAAAAGTCCCAATGAGGTTTCAACAGGATAGTTTCGGCAACATCAACTCTTCAGCCATCAACTTTAGCAAATGAAGATGATCTACACCTTTGGCAAAAGCAAGTCTTTGATGCAACTCGGATTATCACTGGTGAGTTGGAAGAGCAACCCTTGAGGCCTAACTCTAACTTAGTCTCAGCAACTCTTACTTCTATGCTTAGGAATCTCGGGATGAGATTCTGTTTAACGGGGGAAGAGCTCTAACACCCCACTTTCTGTAACCCTGTTTAAGAGCCAAAAATGAGGGCCAACAAAAACTTTTTGTGCAAACCTCTGGAAGTACTATTTCTTGCTTGTTTGTCTTGGTTGTTGTGTTAATGATGTCTGTTCCAGTTGCTTGTTGAACAATATTGTGAACCAACACAATCCTTTTGCCCTTGTGATCATGCCTTTATTTATGCTTCTAGCTATTTTTTCAAAACCATTATCTTGGCAATCTCTCCTTTTTCAAATTATTTTAATTGTCCAAAACAAGAGCCAAGATTTATCTTTGAGACAAAGCTTTTATCAAAACTGTGTATTTACAAAATTATTGGGACCTACAAAGTAGAGTGGTCCCACTATTTTACACACTTATATTTTGTTGACACTTATAAAAGGATTTCAAACATCTTTAAGAAAACTTTCTAAAGGAGATGCTATGTCTCCACTAGTTTCTGAAAAATCTACAAAAGCTTTACAACTTTATTTGAAACTCTTTTCTACTTGACCCTGGCATGATCGTCATTGAGCACTTGTTTAATCATTGTTTCTGGTGGTGCCAGATTAGCTTCAAATGGTTGACCTGGTGTGGTGAGTAGACTTTGTGTGACTTTGTTTGACTTTGATGAGTGCTTCTATGTAGATATGATCCCCAGGTAGGCCTGTGGCCTAACCCATTTAACACCCACCATTTTATATTTTGTCCCATGTAGGTTATTTTCATTCTATCTTTTGAATAAAACCTACCTTGTTATTTTCCTCTCAATCATAAAACCTTAACTCTAATGTCTTAGTCTTACCATAAGATATTAGGAGCCCCTTTTTGAGGAATTTTAAAACTAATCAAACTAGCCCAAGGAAAGCACTCATGGTATTATTAGAATCATCTACATCCCATCTTAGGAGGCTCCTCTCAGTTTTTGCAAAATATTTTCTTGCAGTCATTTTATCAAACACCTAGTGTGAAGACTATCTTCATGTCTGTTAACAGATTCAATTTTCCAACACTTGTATTAAGCTCATCTATTCTATCCATGACAAAGTACCTTCCTAGAACTCATATGTGGCATGTATTCTTCCATTCTTTCCATTACCACTTGGTCATTTGAGACCATCTTCAAATTGTTTCAAACCTATTTCCGAGGCTAATCAAATCACTGACCATTTGGCTATTATCAGATGCACTTTTGCTCCCACCTTTAAATTTTAGGATAAATTGTTCAGAGACCATCATTTGACCTATTCCACTTCCTTTTGATGTGATATAACTATCTATGCACTTGTTGGTGCATTTTGGAGCCTGCCACCTTTTTTTTGACCATGAGACCGTAGGGAAAAACCCCTACGGTATTTTTTTATAAATATAAAAGCGAATACAACATACTACCAGCCCTCAAGTTAAGGGGAAATACATCAAGGAGGGTAGAAGTGAGCAGAAATACGAATGAGAAGATGCATGCTAAGTAGAGGGAGAAAAAATCCAATCTAAAAGGGGCTGCACTGAACTTGCTTTTAGCCTGCCACCTATTCATGTGACTGTGTTTTGAACCCTAATCAAAACTATTTTCACCCTTCTAAATTTTCCCTTAAATTACATAGTCACTTGTCATCACCCACCATCAACTCTCTCCTTGAATCCAACTCTCCCCAAATAGCTTTGAGAATTGCATTCATGCTCCTCATCACATCTTTATTCTCAAATATAATTTCTATAAGACTATCTTCTTATTTCATTTCTTTTAAACTAAAATTTGCATGTGGATAACAACCATGCATTTTATTGCACCCTCCCTTCTCATCAAATAGAATTGATGGAACCCCACCATGCTATCTTATGCTTGTAGGATTCTATGATCCCAAAAACCCTAGATTGTTCATATTCAAAATCTTCACATTTCACTTTTGGTGATCTTTCCTATTACCAAATAAAATCTTCCAAATTGGCAATACTATTAATCTCACCAAATCACACCCATCTAATCCATCTATGCATGCCATTGTTTGGTGCATATGAGACTAGCCAATAATCCAAGAATTGCATCATGCATAAATTACCACCATATCTATCCCTATCTAATTCAAAATTATTTGAAACTTCACCAAACAACCACCTTGACCTCCCCAGCACTATCACATATCCTTGGTTGAAAAATTACTGTAGCAGTACCCTCTCTCCTTTGTCTTGTAGTGTTTGGAAGAAGGAGGAAGGGATCCATGCCAATCTTGGACAACAATTAAGAAACACCTTGCAGCAGCCCTTCTCACCTCCCTCTCTCTAACCCTTCTCGACCAAGGCACCCTCCTGAACCCCACACACACCCACTCCACCGTCCCCCTTGCCCAACCAGAGTCCACCAAGCTACCCCACAAACCCAAACTGACCTAACTCTACCCTCTCTAATTTATAAGGCCACCCAGCACCACAGCCCATCACTTGGCACACATTCCACTCCCCTGTCACCCCCTTTACCACTCCGTGAGCCCAGAAACTCAAGCCTCGAGCTGTGCTGCGTAGGAGAGCAAATTCCATGAGATCGGTGCTGCGAGCATGCGAGGAATAATGACGCCGATCCAGACCACCTCTGTCATCCCCTTCTGCTTTCCTGCACTCCCCTCACTTGTGGCTACTAAACCCTACCCTTGTTTTGACCCAAGAATGCCAAAACGATGACCCTCTAGAGCACCCGAGCGAGCTCCTCCACCACCGACCTACAGATCTTCTTCCTGGGGACCGATCCAACCTTCTAGCACCTCTCCGAGCTCGCTGCCGTGCACCGCATCGCCCTCTTGCATTGCCCTGGCCAGAGGAGGCCCCTAGGTGAGCCCCTGAACCCCCATCGACCCCTGCTAGGGTTTCTTCCCTGTCAGGTCTGTTCCAGGAGGAAGATGACGAGCGACCGTCGATCCTCACTTAATCGAGCGGCCGTCGTCACCCCTTACCGGTTCGGCCTCGATGGGCGCTGACTAGCGGGCCTGGCCTATTAGCGCTTTGGGCCAGCGTCCCGCATGCCCCTATGCTAGATTGGGCTGGCCCAGCGCTGTGCCGCTCGGGCCTGTCTAAATTCGGCATGGCTGCATTTTTTTAGAAAAACCATTTTAACTTTTTAGCAGATCTGTAATCTTGTGAAATTAATAGAAAAATAACAAAGCATCCAAATTGAGTGATTCCAATTTTCATGAACCCCTTATTCCAAGATCTATCCAGTGGGACTACCAACATGTTTTATAGATCCATGTAGATTGTTTGGTAATTAAAGGAGTAGATCTAATCCTTTTTCACTAAAAATTTCAAATATGAAGTTATGTAGATGAAAATGCTGTGTTTCCAATTTTCAGTTGTGCTCTGTGATATTGTGAAGCTTGAGAACCTAGTTTTGCTATTTTAGTGTAATATATTGCCTGCAGCAATTATTTTGGTCTTAATCAAGAATTGCCTTGTTTTAATTATTGTGCTCAGTTGGATTACTATTTTTAGGTGATTCCACCTCTGATGTGTTATGCTTTGCAGTAGCTTTCCAATTTGGTCTCTGGTAGAATTTTAGGATCTACGGAAAATTTTAGGGAATTAAATTGCTTGCTAGTGCTAAGTGAGATTAGGAAATTCATTAAAATTCAACCATTTACTCTTCTGATTTGATTCCAATTGTGTTGGTTCTGTAATGTTGTTAGCTATCTGGAAGTATGTTGGATGCCATGTCTTGATTCACCATGATGCCTGCAAGTTGTTTGCTTGTGATTAGGGCTAAATTGATATTAGAAATTGCTTGCTATTATTAAAGTAGTTTAATATTTTGTAAAATAGGTATTGATTTAGATATCTGAACATGTTTGTTTCTGGTACTCAATGATTGATTTGTGCGATGCATGTCTTGGGTGTGAATCATGTATGCATGTGTGCTTATTGTGTGTTGTTACTTTTTCCGACGATAGAATCGAACGACGAGTGTGCGGAGGAGGGGGAGATCTTTGAGTATCAAGAGGAAGGAGATCAGGGACAAGCCACTCAAGGCAAGCCATATACTTGTTGCATACCTAAATCCTAACAATACACTTTGCATTGTTTTATTTCAGTTCTGCTTATGCATTGTTTTCTATATTCTATTACCCTTATATAGCAATAGTTGGCGACTTAGCTCCACAAGTCAATTTGTTATCATCTATTAAGATGACACCCTTGACACCTATTCAACACCCCTATAGTAGTGACTTGATGGCTAGCATCAAAGTCATTGGAAAACTTGTAGTGGAGCCAAGAACTCTAGGAATGGGAACACTCTCCGAAAAGATTTCAAAAATGCGTTTGAAAACCTTGGAGTAGCAAATACTCCACTGAAATGTTTTCAAATGATTTTTGTAAACATGGAATTGTACATGGGTGTAAAGGAGTTGATGGTTTTATAAAAGGGGCATTGTGTATAAGTGTTTCCCAAACCAATTAACTTGTGCAACCACATTACCCCTGAATGGGATGGGGCTTAGTCCAAAGTTTATCTGCTTTAGTGCGGGGAGCCTCATACTATATAAGGGTCTGTAGGACCCCAGAATCCAGGTTGCCGCAAGTGGTGGGCAACAGTGTAGCGGGCCCACCAATAGGCTACCATCCGGAAGACACTCGGGTTTCCCCGCCGTGGCACTGGAACTATGCTCGACGGAGGTAGATGGCTAGGGTTTGCCGGGGAGGTTTACTCCACAGGGTAGGCACCCGTACTAAGGTGGATAGGTGGAAGACGCTGATCGATTATCCGAACCCCGCATACTTGTGTATGACGGTCCATGGTGGTATCCCGGTGGATTTATCAGATGGTGTGGGTAAAGTGTACAACCTCTGCAGAGTATAATCTATTCGAATAGCCGAGTCCTCGGTCATGGATGGTTGGAATGGCCATACTTAACCTGTGTCAGGTTTTGGTTTCATAAAAGTGTTTTCAAAAAAAATGGAGAAAGGTGCCGAACGGAGTACTCAGAGGGTACTGCCGTGTCACGGTTATGGTTCAGAGTACTTGCAGGGTACTGCCAAGGGAATGGAGATGGTCATGTGTGATTGACCTGGTTTTTATAAAGGAAGGTGGTCATGTTTGATTGACCACCGGCTCTCTCTTGAAAACCAAATGAGTTTCCCCCCTTTCCTAGAGATTTTACTAAAAAGGTTTCCTAAATGTTTTCTTTAATAAGGATATAGAGATGTCGTATGACATGCTATATCGACAAGAGAAAATAGGATAGTATAGGGCAAACTAGATTAGAGCCTTTCACCTTGCTACAGCCAAACTGCATGTCAAATACTTCCTCTTAGATGGTTTGCGAGTATAATTCAAAATGTACTCACGGCTTTGTCCCTGGCTATTAACTTGGTCAGATTATAAAGAAGATTATGAGAATGGTGGTGAGGAGCTCGACAATGCTGGTGAGAACTAAGAACATCTCCCAGTCAGTTGCATGTAGGGTAGTAGGCATAATGTGGGTCATCAACGCTGCTTGGTATCCGCTGCTTAGTTGTAGACTTGCCCTGCATGGCAATATCATACCTGGTCTTGTGACCAATTGTAAGTAAATTATTTGGTACTGTAATGGATGATGTAATTCTGTTATCAACTCGAATATGTGGGTTCACAACACACTGATCATGGGATCATGAATTGTATGCATATAGGGTATTCCGGATGGGTAATCCAGGGTCCCCACAATAATCTTCTAAAGTCTTCCTCTGAGACCAAACCGTGCATTCTAGGATTCTTGATGCCATAGTTGTTGTACAAGAATAGGATATAGAATTAGATCATAATAAAGAATTGTAGCACGAAATATATGACCATGTTATTCCCAAGTGAATGACCATCATATGTTTAGAGAACTCTTTACCATTGCTACTAGACTCCTACAGGTTATATCCCTTTACTAGGTTTCCAACCTAAGGTCAAAGAAATTTCTCAGATACCAGCTGCGGTGACCCAGCATACCACTTCATGTTGTAGTATGCAAGTCATTGATATAACACTTGTGGAACAACCCTCCACAAGAATTACATCCCTCAGGTACAACATAAACATTGTAGGTCCAAATACAAACTAATAGTATCATTATTACAAACCAAAGTCGTGCTGAGAATGAAATGCTCTCCACAAGAGAACACCTCATGTGCTTAGTGTTTATACAACAAACCGCGAAAAGATGCAAATAATTAAACACTCAAAGAACTCAACTGATTATTCCAAGTCTACAACTGCTCGGTTCCTCGATTTCAAGTCCATACTACTAGTTAGATTTCCCTTCCCTCGAATTCATTGTCAGAAGCGACTCCATAGTGTATGATCTAGTCCACACCTTCCACTCCATGCAAGAGATCTGGCTCTTTGTAGAACATGTCTTCTTGGCCTCTGATGGCGTTCAGTGACGCGTCATCTAACTCTTCATAGTCTAGCAAGGGTTTAAGAGAGTGGGGTGAGTAACGAGCATTACCCAGCAAGTTTCTTTATAAAAGAAGTTGTGGTATATGCACTAGCTACAACCATGGACCCAAAAGAGTCACAGGCTAATGCAAGGTTTAATCAAAGGTTTCTTGAAAGATTGCTTTTACTTTCGAAAACTAAGCCCAACAGCCAACACAGGGTATTAGTGCCTTTAGAGCACCTTTCCTACAGCGTTCACAGCTCCTTTCCAGAACAAGGGGTAACATGTCACTTTTTTTTACACTCTGCAGAGGTGTGTCCTTCCAAAAGAGATCAAAGTTTTGCTACACAACCGAGCGTACTTTCCCATCCACACTTCCTTGGTGTGGGGCCTAGTCATTGATCCAAGCCATTCACCGTCCTTCTCCGCACAACGCATGCCCATCCAATTCATGCAACCAGAGTACCCATGATATTCACCCCTACCGATGAAGTATCTAGGAGAGGCTGTGGGCACTAAGGGGTCCCACCCATGTGCATGTAGTCCCACAAGACCTACAACATACGGTAGCTGGCTGTCCGTTGACAAGCGAATGAGAGAAGGTACAGATGACTTTCCCGTCCCATTCTAAGTCTCTTGGGTGACACGGTTTTTATGGTGCAAGAATAACTGTGGCATTGGTTATTATTCCTAGGGTTTACTTTCCCATACAAGTGGAACCTCCACCACAACAATCTTACCGTGTTTCCACCTGCCAACCTTCCTAGGTTATCACCACTTGGGTCAACAACCACTAGTCATATTACTTATGAAAATAGGTTTTGAACCCTTTTGATAAGTTAGAGTTTAGAAGTCAGCATTTGCAAATAGTTTCCAAAATCAGTGCAACCAAGAGGTATGAGCAAGATAAACTTGCCTTGTGACTGAAAGGTAGTGGAGTTGGTTACTTGGCGATGCTCTGGATCTCCTTCTTCTACAAAATACCATCATTGTTAAAGAAGCAAATGGATGCAATGTGCAATGATATGCAATGCATAGTGGTTTAATTATTTTATTCACCTATTGGTGTGTTTTACCCAATACTTTGCATAATTAATGTGTTTTACCCAAGACTTGGTATTATTTGTGTGTTTTACCCAAGACTTGGTAATTCAAAAACTTAACTCAAGTTTTATAGAAATTTGAAAATTTTGAAGTCATGGTTGAATTTATTTGAAAAGATAAAGATTAGTTTAATGTAGAAAAGACTTATTTTTTTTTATTAATAAAAATTAGGATTTTTTAAAATGGAAATTAAAGAACTTCAAAATTTGAATTTATTTTGAAAAGTGGATAAGAAATATAATTTTAATCACATATGCAATTCATTACAGAAAAGGAAAATACTTTATGGAGTTAAATTAAACAGTGCTAAATTAGTTTTAAATTTGAATTTAATTCAAAAGAAACAGAATTTAAAAATTAACATTTTGATTTTATTTGGAGTTGGGCCTTGGCCCATTGGCCTAGCACGGCCCACCCGGCTGGGTCTAACCCAACCAGCCAGGACCTGGGTCAGTCAAAATGACCCAAACCTGCCTCACACCTGCACATCTCTCCTCTCGAGCTCTTCCGTGAACCCTAGCTGCCGCCGCCATCACCCGGCGATTCCGGTCAGGTCCAGCGGCTTTCGTCACTGCCATCCAAGGCAAATGAAGCGCCCCACTACCCTCTACCTCCTCCACCAAGTGGATTTGGAGGACCCCTCCTCTCCGACGAGATACCGGTCGTTCCCTGCTTGGGTTCTGTCGGCTTCGATCGCCTCCGAGCTCGATGCCTCACCGGATCCTCTCGTGGTGCTCGAGATGCATGTCTACGGTGGTTGTGGTGGTCATGCAGCGCCAGTGGAAGTGCCCAAGGTGGGGTGCTCCCGATGCTTCCATGGTGAAGTCAACTCTGGGTTGCACCTGGTCGGCCGCGCGGACACTGCCCCACCATGCCTTCCAGGTATGCACCTGGGCGGTTGGTGAGTGACGAGGGTTAACTCGGCAAATGTCCTAGATGAAGGACTTAGGATCGGGGAGATAGGGCGTCAGATGAACTCAAAGGTAAAATTAGTCGAAATAGGTGTGTGTCGAAAGTAAACTTGGGTGTTCAACCTGGCTTGCTTTCAATCTGCCCTCTCCTGGCCCCTATATATAGATGGCCAGGTCTCGAGGACTGGGTAGGGTATGATACAGATTACAATATCGACATACGGTAAGAACTCGTATTCGACTATCATTACAATTGGGCCTAGCTCATTGGGCCTCAGGGGTACTCAACTAACGGGCTCTATTATCTATACCCTTGTCAGTAGCCCCTGAGATTCTACCAGAATTGCAGATTCAGGTTGAATCTCTAATCTTCAAATCTTCGGCTTGATTAATTCTTCGACTTCTTCACATCTTCAAATCTTCGACTTGGTCTTTTCGACTTATTTTCATGATATTCTTTCGCAAGGGGTTTTGATGAGCAAGCCTGACAACTCTGATGGATCAAGAGGTCAGTTAACTGCCGGAACAGATACTTGTCACCTACTTCAAATTCAATCCCCTTGGACTTGAATTCGGGATACGGGTCAAACCCACTCTTTTGCCGAATTTAGGACTTACAAAGAATGAATCCCAGTGATTCTCAGGGTACCCAGTGCATCCACCAGGATTTTCTTCGCGTCGTAGACACAGATACATACCAGCAGAGCGCATCCATGTGCATATACCAGGCCACACAGGATGGATCCCAGGGTCTTACCTTCGTGACAAGTCACGGCATTCGAGTTTTGTTGCGATAACGCAACTCGAGAATCTTATGTCGCAGTCAAATTTTGACTAAAAATATTCGGGTTCCTACAACCATAAAACTCGCTCCCGATGGGAGTAACACTCCTACGCTTCTCCAATTTTAATGCTTTACCAAGAAATATCGTCGGGTGCGCGCTCAGCGCTCCCGATGGGAGTAGCCCCCGAGGCTATAGTCGAAAAAAGAGTTTTTCGAGTATAGGCTCAAGAGATAATGTAGCTCATCATACTTCAACTCGAAATAGTTCAACTTTTGAGGTTCTTCAACTCGAGATACTTTTAAGATCATCTTGTCATCAAATACGAGTTCACCAAAAGAGTTCCATTTGATATCTTTGAAAGTAGCAGCCCCCAAGGCTATAATCAAAAAATCCTTCACATATGATCCTTTTTATAAATTCTGCATTTGTCGGCGCCATCCTTTTTCCTTCTTATATATATTATTTATGATGTCAACGAAGATGTCACTCATCATCAGTGCAAACCGTTTTTTGGGTAGCACTGTAATTTTCACGAATTTTTGACCGTTAGTGGGCTGCACAATTTCTGACCGTTAGTGGGCTACCATTTCCGATCTTTGCGCCATGTCTCAGCCCACGATCCTTCTCCCAGATGATATATAAAGGGCGTAGTGGGGGATTTACTGTTTACCAGCTCGTTCCCTCTGCCGCATCCATTGCTGATCTCCTCTATCTCCTCCTCTTGCTCATAGCCCCCAGGCGCACTTCGTACTGGATGCGCGTGAAACACCTGGCCACCAAGAACGCCATGGCCAAGACTTCTGCCACCAACTGGGTGCGCTCCACCATCACCAAGAAGGAGGTGGAGAAGGCCAGGGCGGACGGCTTCATCGCCGCCCAAGACTCCATCAAATTCCCCAGTACTGAGCGGATCCCGGAGCCCCCGAGCGGTTATCGGGTAATGTTCCTTGCTTTCCTCCTCCGCGGTCTCTCTCTTCCTGCCCATGAGTTTCTCTGTGGGCTTCTATTTGTCTATGGTGTGCAGCTCCACCAGCTCACACCGAATTCCCTTCTGCATATTGCTTGTTTCGTGACTCTTTGCGAGTCATTTTTGGGCATTGAGCCCCACTTCCTTCTCTGGAGGTCAATCTTTCGACTCCGCCCCAACGTTGCTCTAGCCAGGAAACCCAAACTGGGCGGAGCCATTGTTTTTGTGCATCCTGAAGCACAATACTTTGAATTTTCCATGGCCACCTCTGTCCAAGGGTGGAGGACAAAGTGGTTCTATATCAAGGACCGCAAATCCTCTCCTGAAGAAAAATACGGCCTACCCCCTTTTGATGCATCCCAAGAGGTTAAGAAATTAGCTTCGTGGGATATGCTTCCTTCAGATGCAGAAGCAGAACAGCTTCTTCCTCTTCTGTCTCGTATCAAAGCTCTGCAAGGAGGCCAAGGGGGGGCTTTATCAGGTATTCAACTCATGGCATTTTTCGTACAACGTTGAGTTCAACCCCAGCAACACCGCCTCACCAAGCTTTGGGCTTATTCGGGCTTGGAAGATCCTACTCGCATCTCTGAAGATTTGATAGAGAAAAAGGATGTCGACAAGTGAGTTAGGAGCCTCACCAAGCTCACCAAAGAACATGCGGTCGCTAATCTGACTGCTGATTTCTTCGATTCCGTGCACCCTGTTCCTGAGGTATGTATCTTCGCGTCCACTTTTTGTCAAACTTTGCTAGGTTTCGACTTGCGTTATTCTTTGTCTTTGCACTCTGCTGACTTATTGATATGCAGGGTCACCAATTCCTGGTTTCTCGTCCTCCTCTTCCAGAGGCAGGGCCCCTTCCTGCTTACCTAGCCTCTCCTGCATCTGAAGCCCCCGAGGCTGACGAAAGTCAGGATGAAGACAATGTCGAGGAATCAAAAGAAGAAACTAGCTCGTCGATATCGCCTCCTCCCGCACTTGCGGAAGAGGTTGGTGTCGACAAGAAAAGGAAGCGTGTCGACGAAATCGCTTCATCGAGGTCTGCAGCGGCCAGTAAAGCCCCCGTTCTTGCAGAAGATATGGAGTACTACGATATGCTGGCATCGTAAGTATTGTATTCGAGTTCTTCAGTTGCTTTGTTCTTGCTTTGGTTCCATGACTTATATTCTTTATGCAGTGATGATGAAGAGCCACCAACATACGCTACGGCTGTTCCATCAACTTCTCCTGCAGCCACTGATGAGCCTATCGAGCCATATGTTGCACCGAGGACTACCAGGTCCTCGGTAAAGAAGGTTCCTCAAGCTCAAGCCTGAAACCTTAAACGCGCGAAGAAGGCCAAAGAAACTGACGTTTCTCTGGAGCCCCATGCATCGACGGTTACTTCTGATGATGTGAGCAATTCTTCTCTTCTTGCTTTATATTCATACATTCCTTTTTCTGATGCGCTTCTCTCCTCAGGCTTTGGTGAAGAGATTCATCGCCTTAGGCACTGAATGTGCGGGGTACCTAAAGGTTGCAAAAGCTTCCGAAGGTACAACTTTTTGACATCCAGTCATTACTTTTCTTCTGTGCTTTATCTTTTGCTATCTATCTAACTTCCTTCCACCTTGTTTTGTAGCTGCTCTAGCAACAGCCAATGCCCGAATTGCATCGCTAGAGGCGGAGCTCCGTGCTTTGTAGAAAGCTTACGATGTTGCGACCGCTGCTAAAGCAAGCGCCGAGAAGTCACAAAAAACTGCACTTAGCAAGGCGAAGAAAGCTGAAAAAGCTTTAGCTGATGCCAACAAGGGACATGCTTAGCAAGAATAAGCTATGGCAGAGCGTCTTCACACCATGTCTTCTGCCGCTGAAAGTAAGCGCTTTGCCTTGTCTTTCTTATTTTCGACTTCTGTTGCACTGGTGTACTCGTTGTCACTTGTCTCTTCTTTCCTTTTCTATTTGTGCAGAATTTACTGGGGTATCTTCGTCGGCCTTGCAAACAGACGATGATCCTCTGATGAATGTGGTTAACCTACTCGAGGAAGACTGGATATCTATTCAGGAGACTTTCGAGTTAGTTGGCCATGTTCTATCATGACTATTTGTCGGGTTGTGGCCAAAGAAAAGGTCAGCGGTCCCGAAGGACAACTTGACCGAACTTGCCAAGTCCTTCGACACCACTGAAGACCCCACTCTCCAGCTGAAAGGGTTGTCCATCAAGCGCGGCGCCGAGGGTGCTATTGCACTTTCCCTTGCACATGGGACGAACTTCGACTGGAAGAAAGTTAGCTCTCCCCATGGCCACACCCATGATGAGATGAAGGCTTTCTTTGAGAGGGCAAAAAAGTTGGCACCTGCATTGTTGACAAGTATTTCTCCTTCGGCGGCCTTTGCGGTGCCTGATGCACCACCTCCACCGGCGGAAGACCCGGTGCCACCGTCGACTTCTGGCGAGGAATTGGCCGCACCCCCTTCTGCCACGGAGCACAATGCTGAGGTGGCGTAGACTCGGCTTCTTTGTAGCTTTTTTAGTTTTCTTCTTTTGGATGCAAAGAAACTTTAGTTGAGTGCAACCCGAGAACTTTAGTCATAGGGTTTTGCACTTATGTAAATATGTTTCTGACGTATGAAGTACTATGTTGTCTCTCTGAAATTGTTTCTCCTATCTTGTCTTTTTGTAGTCAATGCGCATCGATGATCCTTTGACTTATGTTCCTGCTCCTTCCTCTGCCCGTGGATTTGATCCTCAGATTTCGTCGACTCCTAGTCAATGCAATCAATGCGCAGAATACTCTTCCAGGACATCCAACCTTGAGGCTCGCCTAACTTTAGCCAAATGTCAAGCACAGATGGCTATAAAAAAGGCTAGCCAAGCCAGTGGCTATATGAAGAAAATCTCTTCTCTTGAAGAAAAGGTATCCAGTTTGATGGCGAAGGTTGTTCATAGTGAAGAGTGCGAATCTTTCATTCTTGGCATTGTCGAATGTGCCTGCGAGATGTTGCGATGTAAGTTTTCGTTCGACTCCTCCTTTCCCTGTTTTTGCACTGCTGTTTTTGTGACATCTTTTGCCGTTGTAGGTACTTGCTTGGATTTTGCTGCTGAGGAACGTCGAGTTGCTGAGCGAAATGCGGATTTGGAGAAAATGTTGACTGGCTGTGAGACATTGTGGTCTGATCCTCGACGCCGGAGCGCCATTGTATTGCTTCAAGATCGTGCCCAGCATATTGGCGAGTCAGTTGATGGTTGCCGACAAGCTCTCACGACTATGCACTCCGTTATGCTTCCTCGTAATCCTTTGCCTGCAACTTTCCCACTTCTTCTTGATACTTTCAGATCCAGCCATCGTATTCATAGGTTGATAGAGCTGAACTTAGTGGCGGGTGCCAATTTTGCTCTCGGGTGGATACGCAAGTGGCACCCGAGGCTGAATTATAGCACTATGTCCCTGAGTCTGGCTCCAGGTGGAGCTAGCCTTTGAGTACATATGGAGAACACGCTGCAGCCTGCTCGGAGACTCGTAGCTAGGCTTCTCGAAGCGGATACTGCGTTTTTTCATGAGTACCACTATTTAGACCCTTTAGGCGTAGATGATTCTGATAACCCATTGTTGTAATATTTTGTATATATGAAACGCGAGAGTGTTTTATTTTGCGACTGTTGTGTCGTAAAAGTTTGTTCTCAAAGTGTTTATTGTATAAGTCATGTGTTTGCCGCATTTTTCTCTTTGAAAGACTCGTAAACTCGAATATGAGGAACGATTTATCTTTATTTATACTTGTAATGTAAGATACATGGGGTGACCCAAGAGATCCGGCCTATGACCTGTGTTCTGAATCTAGAGGGCATTGCCCTTGGAATAACTCGTGGCTTTTACAGCCTTTGTTTCCTACTCCTCTCGATGCTTACGACGTTGCAGTTTTCTCTTCTTCTCCTGCGCCTTTGTCTTCTCCCGGTGCTTCTACTCGTGGTTTCTTTGTCCCCGGTTCCGCGACGCGTCCTTCGAGTAGCCTGATGCTTTCTGTAGTCGTGGTTTTGGCCTTCTCTGCATAGTTGGCCGTCGTGCCAAAATTTTGCGCCATCTTGTGGAACTCCCTATCACAGAGATCTGAAAGTTCAAAACTTCTTTTTACTGTAATTATTCCTTTTGGCCCTGGCATTTTGAGTACCAGATATGTATAGTGAGGTACTGCCATGAATCGTGAAAACGCGGGTTGTCCGAGGATCGCATGATATTGGGATGGCCAATCCATGACTTCAAAGTCGAGCTTTTCTCTCCTGTAGTTTTGCCGATTGCCGAAGCAAACGTTGAGTGCTATCCGTCCTAGTGGATAGTTGGCACTTCCTGGTACAATTCCATGAAAGGAGCAATCAGTTGGTTTCAGGAACTCGAGTGATATATGCATTGCTCTGAGTGTTTTTGCATATATCAGATTAATTCCACTTCCTGTGTCCATGAATATTCTGTCGACATCATACGCGCTGATTTGAGCTTTGAGTACCAGAGGCGCGTTCCCTGGCCGAGGTACTGTTATGGGGTGATCTTCTCTGTTGAACTCGATTGGTTGTTCTGACCAATGCAAATATTCTGTCGTGGCTGGAGGTGAGATGACTACCAAGTTGACTTGTTGAGTAATGCTTTTTTCTTCTTTGTTCGACTTGGGCACAGGTTGTATCATTGCTGTGATGTGCCCTTTCGATGGAACATATCCTCCGTCGTCGTCATGTCCCTCGTTTTGCTGGTCTTGTACTTGAGTAGCTCCGTTGTTTCCCTGCTGCTTTGCCGGAGGGTTGTTACTGCCTTCAAATCCTTGTCGCCTTGCCTTGTTTTGCTTGTTTATTGCTACCTCTTGTAGTTTTAAAAATGTTGTACAATATTTCATTGCATGCCTTGATACTCGCTTCCCATCGACGAACGCTGAGTGTATATGACAGGGTCCATTGAGCATATCTTCTGCCGACGGGTTGTACTCTCTTGGTTCTCTTGCAGGAAACTTTTTATAGTCCTCTTTTCCGTAGCTTCGATATCCCGAGCTTCTGCGATCACATCCTTGATAACGGTTGTCTTTGTATCCAGCGGCGACTTGGCTGTGGGCGCCGTAGTTGTCGTAATTTCTAGATCGCCTCCTTTGATTTCCATATCTGTTTCTTCTATCGTCTTCTGGGGATCAGGTCCACTTGTTGTTACATGCGTCTTCTCCATCTGCAAATCTGTTTGCTACGTCCATGAGGTCTGACACTGTCCTTGGTTTGATTCTGCCCATCTCTTCGACTAGGTCTCTTCTCCTTAATCCCATGATGAACGCATCTATTGCTCTTTCATCAGAAACCTCGACTGCTGAATTTTTGATAAGGCTCCATCTTTGGATATATGCCCGCAATGTTTCATCGCGTTGTTGCACACACGCTTTCACTTCCTCTATTGATGCTGGCCGCTTGTACGTTGACCTGAAGTTGCCTGTAAATTGCTTTGTGAGGTCTTCCCAGCTTCCAATAGTTTCTTTCTTTAGTTTGCTCAGCCATGACCTTGCTGCGCCGGTGAGGTGTAGTTGCAGACTTTGCATTGCTATTTCTTTGGTTCCTCCTAATATTTGCACTGCTTGCAGATAATCTGATAGCCATAATTGTGGTTCCTGTGATCCGTTGTACTTTTGCTGATCATGAGGTAACTTGAATCCTTTAGGAACTGGAGTGGTGCGAACCCTGTGGGTAAAGCACGATGCCCCCATCTCTTTTTCGTTGTCTTCATAGTCGCGTTTTTCATTTGGGGATCGCGATCTTCGGGTTCCGCCGTGCTGTTTTGGTGATGGCGATCGAGATCGTTGCTTGCTGCTTCTACGTCGGCGAGGTGACCTTGCTTTGTGCGTTTCCTTATGGTGATATGCTTCCTCTCCTTTTGCTGATAAATTGTGGCTTACCATGTTGAGTCCATTTAATGCTGCTCTATGCATATGCTCCCTCGGATTTCCTGGACTTGGTCGAGTTGTAAGCAAATATGCTTGCGCTGCTACGAGTGCTGCTTCTAGAGTTTTTGGTAAGATATTCCCCTGCTCGTCGACTGATAGGAAAGACGAGTCGAGGTTTTTGGAGATACTTTGTCTGTCTGAGTACTCGAGGTTGTCGTACCTTGAACCATGTCGATGATTTTTCCTTGCGTTGCTATATGATGCGTCGCTTCGTGCTTTACGAGCAGCTTCGCTAGCTGCAATGGCTGAATCTTTTCTTCTTTGTATTTCTATTTTCTCCTTCGCTAGTTGCTTTGCCTGCTGTCTTAGGGCATAATGATACCCCAAAAGCATATCTTTGCTGGAATTGGATGGTATTGGCGTGCCGTGTTCTACAGCTTCTCTTATTATCCTCCATTCGTCGACTGATAGTCAAATTTTTTCCCTGGTTGCGAGGGATTCGGCTGTTTGCCCTTCTGCTAGGTGATTTGCTCCTCTGCTAATATTGGCTGGGTTTAGCACTGGGTTGTTATTTTCGTCGAATTCTTCTGAGTTGTCGCCCACAATGGCGAGTACCTGGCATTGCCTGCCGATGTTACTATTAAAGCTTGAGAAGATCGAGTCGCCATCTTCAGAAAGCTCTAACCCTGTCTTGCATGTGTCTGTTGATTTGACAGAGATATTGTCGAGGCAGATCATAAGATCGTCGAGTTGGATTCCTGCATTGAAGTTATCTTTTGCGTTGCTGTCTTCTGCGATTTTTCCTTTTTGCACTTCTTCTAGGCTGACCGGCGAGTTTACCTCGCTGGAGGAGCCGTCGGAATACTCCATTATTACTGTTGCTTCATGCTCACTTGCCAATGGATCTTGTTTCGTCGGATCCGAAAGGCGAGATGAGCCCGATGGCCCGATGAGGATGCTCAAACTTCCAATGGTTATTTCCATCTCTTGACTTCTGTCGACTTCTGAACTGCTGTTGGCTAAAAGCGAAAAAGCCGTCGAATTCATGATTCCAACGACCAAAGTCCCCACGGTCGGCGCCAATTGACGAGGGTTAACTCGGCAAATGTCCTAGATGAAGGACTTAGGATCGGGGAGATAGGGCGTCGGATGAACTCGAAGGTAAAATTAGTCGAAATTGGTGTGTATCGAAAGTAAACTTGGGTGTTCAACCTGGCTTGCTTTCAATCTACCCTACACCGTCCCCTCCTGGCCCCTATATATAGATGGCCAGGTCTCGAGGATCGGGTAGGGTACGATACAGATTACAATATCGACATACGGTAAGAACTCGTATTCGACTATCATTACAATTGGGCCTAGCTCATCGGGCCTCAGGGGTACTCAACTAACGGGCTCTATTATCTATACCCTTGTCATTGAGTGTCTGCTTCTCCTACCCTGCCTTCCTATTCTTCGGCCACTGTCACTGGCACCCCAACCATGACTGATAGAGCCAAGATCACAGACTCAATTCTGTGATGCTGCTAGCTATTGCTTGTGTGTTGATGGAGTTCAGTTAGCTGCTGCTGGTGTTTAATCAAGATGGAATTCATCTGCCCGCACCTCTCTATCAGTGAAGTTATCTGATAGAGATGTTAGTCTAAATCCTTCCTTGTTGCAAGGCTCAGTTATGAACTATTAAACTAAATATGATTCCTAGCTAGAATGACTAAGAAGATGATTTAGCTTATAACCACTGACTATGACTGTCAAATTGATGTTGTGTTGTGTTGAGGTGTATGACTAGTTTGGTCCTTTGCCCAGCAACCAACTTGTGAAAGCTAGATTTTTGTGAAATTTACCCTAATTACTAGGCCAATGATGCTGGTCTAAGGCCAGATACAAAACTTAGTGAGGTGCTCAACTAGTTTTAGTGCCCACTACTGTAATCTTGAACTTGTGCTGGCAGTGGTTGTGTGGTTGAGGTGCATGTCCAATTAGACATGTGCCCAACACAACCCTGCCCTGAGTAGGTTTAGCTGCTGCTACTCTAATATGCCCATGAAGCATAATGTAGCACCCTCGAATTTATAACAAATTCAAAGTGCCCGTTATGCATTCCACCACAATCCCAGAATCATTGTTGTGATACACATAACATAGTTGGTAACCAGTTCCATAGACATTACAATATGAAGAGTTCAAATACAAATGGTCATAGTGACCAAGTTCATATTACAACACAATATAGCAGCGGAAATAACGTCTTCGGGTCCATGCCTTCACCCTACAGGCAATGGTGACTCAGGAGATGATCTTAATTCTGGTACTCTTCCTCATAACCTTCCACCGGATACTCTTCCCCATAGTCTGGCCAAGTTGATAGCCAGGGACATACCCATGAGTACATTGGATGCACTCGCAAACCATCTTATAAACAAAATGATGAAGTAGATATGCAAGGTTGATATGGTGGACTAAACACTAAGTTTATTTGCAAAAGCTAATTTTATTTCCCAAGAATGTTCATTAACAGAGAAGAAGATTTAATTCTCCAAGTTCAATCTAAAGAGGAACTTCAAGTGTGTCAACATCAATGTCAAGTCAAGTCATTCACCTAGTTCACCACATGTTGTTAACATTCTTGACAAAAGTCAAGTACAGCTTGCCAACTGTCCATGACCGCGGACACGGCTATTCGAATAGTTTTGAAACCTCTGCAGAGGGGTACACTTTACCCACAAGATTCGATACATCTGCCGGGAGAAATCCATGGATCGTCATACACAAAGTATGCGAGGTTCAGATAATCAAACAAAATCTTTCACTTGCCTACTTTAGTATAGGATCCTCCCTACGAGTCCAGATACGGAATGGAACTCATAGTTTTTCCAGCTATAGAGTGCTGTATTTTGGACTCCCATAGTCTGTGGTATCCTCCATCACAGCTATGGCAAGTCCCGGCTTTGGAAGCGTCCTTGAGGGATTCACGCTTCTATAAGTTCAAATGAGGTCTCCCATACTAAAGCAAACAAACTATGGACCAAGCCCCTTCCCATTTAGGGGTAATATGGTCGTACGGTATGGTTGGCTCACATAGTACATCACTTATTATCATTTAGAAATTCATTCCATAGTTCTTAGTCACCAGTTTCAAGTAGGGTTCCCCTTATAGATGGCCTCAGTTCTATTAGCGACTAAGCAACTACATTGAGTGATGATAACACTAAAATAAGGTTGGATAAACTCAGCTTGATGCTCTTGCTAAGCAAGATTATCACTACACAACTATCATTCCACTCTAGCAATTCAATCATGCAATTTACTTAAAAACAAGTAGAATGCAATAGTAAAACTAGGCATTTGGAGTATGATTCAAAAGATGGCTTGCCTTGGTTGGCAAAGTGTCCGGGGTAGTCTTCTTCTTCTTGATAAAATTCCCCCTCAATATCCTCCTCAGCAACACTAGCGTCTAATAATGAATAACACAATGCACACCATCACTACACAATACTAATAACACTCCAAGCACACACATTTGTTTTCAAACAATAGAATTCATGTCGGATTTTATTGAGTTGGTTTGCAAGTTTTCTTCCAAGTTTCCATTAAGTGTGCAAGTTGGATTTTCTGCCAAGTGCCATGTGTTGTTCACCTCCTTAGCATTGGTATGAAACTATGGGTATTAGGGCTAGTTCAAGTGGAGAGAGATTAATTAAGTGAATTGGTATTGAGGGAAAAACTAATCTAAGTGTATATTAGAGATCTATCATTTTATGCTACATGCTAGGGTTGGATTAGAGTTTAATTGATAGCACTAACAAGGTTTTAGTTGATCAAGGTTGGGCTAAACAGTAGGAAAGTTAACTAGTGAGCTCATAAACCAAGTTTCAAGATTTTAGGAGGTTTAAACAATTTTCTACAATTTTTCTAAGATTAATAAGGCTAAGGTCAAAGTATTCTTATTAAATTAAAGCACTAACTCAAATTTGATTCTAACTAGTTTCAGAGGCTAGATAATTCTATAAGCTTTCCAACGCATATTTATTTGCTAAAAATGGATTTCTCAATCTCTTGGAATTAAAGTTTGAAAATCATATCTGAAACATATTTAAAATGAGCTGGAAAATAAATAAAAATGATTCGGACCGAATTTTACTGAGCTGGGCCAATTTCCGAAGAAACCCGAACGGGCCAGCCCAGTACCGCTTCGCCCGGGGCGGGAAACGTTCAAAATCGAACCTGAAAGGTGGGACCTACGCGTCAGGTCACTTAAGTGACCGAACCGGTACGCTGCCGCTGGAATCTAATCCAACGGCGTGTCTGCGTCATGTCCATTGGTGAGGGAGGGAGCTCACCGGCATGCAGAGAGGAAGACGACGGCGATGGCAAGGGGCGGAAAAGGTTCCTGCGGCACTCCTCCTCCACTTCCTGGCGTCCGTTCGCCCAACGAAGGCCGAACGCGGTGGCACCACCCGCGTCCAGTAGCTCACCGCCGGAGCTGTCAACATCGAATGGAGAAGAACTGGGGGAAGAGAAGATGTCTGGGAGGCTGCTGGGGCTGATGTGGTTTCAACTGTGTGATCGGAGGGGGCTTTTATAGGCCAGGAGGGCCGGGGCAAGGGTGTCCAGTAGGTGGCCGGCGTAGGGGGGCCTGGCGATGGGCATCGGTGATGCCGGGCGCGGCGGCCTTGGGGGCATGCTGGCGGGGCTTGGTCATGGCGACGGGGCACTGTGGGTAGGCGGTGGCGAGACCACGCCGGTCGGCAACGGGCAGAGAGCAGAGAGGAAGAGAGGGGGGTCCGGGGGGTGTTCTTCCTCTTCTCCTCCATGTCTCACGGCCTGGGTCAGGGCAGGGGAGGCTGGGCTCGACAGCGGGGGACTCCACCAGCATGGCTACAGGGTTAGAGCGTACGGGAACAGCGTTGGTCACAGAAGAATCGATTTTCCCGGATTTTTGCCCACCAGGTGCTCGACACAATGCCCACAAGAATTCGAATTTCAAATTTTTGAAAAGTTTCACTTTGGGTTGTCCACATATTAAACAAGGGTCCCAGAAGTATTTTTGTTAAGCTGAAATGTGAGGTTTTGCAAAAATCTTATTTCGAAATTAGGGTTTGGTTACTGATTCAGATTCCGACTTTGGCAGATTTTTGAGTGGGGTTATGGTTTGAATTTTTGTTTGAAACGTCTTGGTCAAGTTAGTATGCAGCCTGTTCAAGCTCAACTAACTGACCACACCTTGAGTTGAGTTACAGATTGCTTAATCTAAGTGTCCAAAGTAGGGTAGTCAATAATATTTTCTAGATCACAATTTTCTTTCCTTTTCTTTATTTCTTTTGTTTCTGGTTTCTTTTGGTCTTTGTGGTTCTTCTCTAAAGCTTCTGTAGGTCGAGTTTGAATTAACTAAACATTGCACCACAAATTATAACACACATGAAATCATAAAAGACATATAATGGAAATCTAGGCATACATGCAATATGAATGAAAAGGTTTTATCTTGGTCCAAAATTTGGCACTTTAATTAATAGGAGATGGATTACAAATATTTGGGTTGTTACAATCTTCCCCCCTTAAAAAGAATCTCGTCCTCGAGATTTACTAACTAAGAACTGAAAAGATTGGGGAATTCTTTCTGAAGGTAATCTTCTCGTTCCCAAGTAGCTTCCTCTTCTGTGTGATTGCTCCACTGAACTTTCAGAAACTTGATGCTTCGGGTTCGAGTGGTTCGATATGCTTCCTCGAGGATATGTATAGGCACTTCACGATAGGTCAAGTCCTTGTTGATGTCCACAGAATGGTGATCAATATTCTTAAAGATTTCTGGCTTCTCCGGAACTTCAAGACATTTCCGAAGTAAAGACACATGAAAAACATCGTGCACTTCAGACAATTCAGGGGGCATTTCCAACTGATAAGACACTTCTCCTCTACGGCCTAGTATCTTGAAGGGTCCAATATACCTTGGTGCAAGCTTTCCTTTTACTTGGAATCTCTGCATTCCCTTGAGAGGTGATACTCTAAGATAGACAAAATCTCCAATCTTGAAGGTCAGCTCTCTACGTCGCTTGTCAGCATAACTCTTCTGTCTAGACTGGGCTGCCTTGAGGTACTCACGAATCATGCGAACCTTCTCCTCAGCTTCTTGCAGAATATCAGGTCCAAATATCTTGCTGTCTCCTGGGTCAGACCAATTCAAAAGGGTACGACACTTTCTTCCATATAGAGCTTCAAATTGGGCCATTTGCAAACTGGCTTGGTAACTGTTGTTGTAGGAGAACTCCGCGAAAGGCAGACAATCTTCCCACTTAGCTCCATAGGCTAGAACACAGGCTCTCAACATATCTTCAAGTATTTGATTTACCCTTTCAGTCTGTCCATCAGTCTGAGGGTGGTAGCTTGTGCTAAAGGCTAGTTTGGTTCCCAAGGCTTGATGCAAACTTCTCCAAAATCTTGAGGTGAATTGGGTTCCTCGATCAGAAACTATGGTTTTAGGGACTCCATGCAAACTAACAATTCTGGATAGATAAAGATCTGCCAGCTATCCTGAGGTATAAGTGGTCTTGACAGGAATAAAGTGGGCAACTTTGGTCAGTCTATCCACAGTGACCCAGATCGAGTCATTTCCACGGCTAGACCTTGGAAATCCATTGATGAAATCCATTCCAATAGATTCCCACTTCCATTCCGGAACTTCCAAAGGTTGCAGTAGACCAGCAGGATATTGATGTTCAGCCTTAACTCTTTGACAAATATCACACTTAGATATGAACGATGCAATCTCACGCTTCATCCCATGCCACCAAAATTGCTCCTTCAGATCTTGATACATCTTAGTTCCACCGGGGTGGATGGAGTAAGGTGTCTCATGGGCTTCCTTCATAATAACTTCCTTCAATTCTGAGTCCGCGGGCACACAAATATGTCCTTTATACCAAAGAACTCCCTGATCATCTTCTTCAAATCCTGGCACCTTGCCAGAACTAATTCTGTGCTTAATTCCATCAATACTCTCATTTCCCTTCTGGGCTTCTTTGCTTAGGCTAATCAAAGTGGGTTGAAACTAAAGGTTGTCTAAAAATCCTTGACTGACTAGTTCCAATCCAAAATTTTCAAACTCTTGGTGCAACATGGGTTGCTCCTCCTTGATCATCATATTCAAGGTGCATGGCTTCCTACTTAATGCATCGGCCACTACATTGGCCTTACTGGGGTGATATTGAATTTCCAGATCGTAATCCTTGATCAACTCTATCCATCTTCTTTGCCTCATGTTCAATTCCTCCTGGGTGAAAATATACTTCAAACTCTTGTGATCAGTGTAGATCTCACAACGGTTACCCATAAGATAGTGCCTCCAGGTCTTCAAAGCTAGAACTATGGCTGCTAATTCCAAATCATGGGTTGGATAGTTTTCTTCATGAGGTCTAAGCTGCCGGGAGAGGTATGCTATGACCTTGCCTTCTTGCATTAACACACAACCAAGTCCAAGTTTGGAAGCATCGCAATAGACATCAAAGTTTTTGGTGATATCGGGCATGGTTAGGATGGGTGCGGTTACTAATCACTTATTGAGCTCTTGAAAACTCTCTTCACACTTAGGGGTCCATTCAAACTTCTTGTCCTTCTTCAACAGTTGGGTCATTGGCCTGGCAATGCTTGAAAACCCTTCAACAAACTTGTGGTAGTATCCTGCTAATCCGAGAAAACCTCTAACTTCAGTTTGAGTGGTAGGGGCTTCCCATTCTATGACTGATTTGATCTTCTTTGGGTCCACAGACACTCCTCCAGCTGATAATACATGGCCTAAGAATCCAACTTTCTTCAACCAAAACTCACACTTACTAAACTTGGCATAAAGCTGATGCTCTCTCAGAGTCTCTAAGATTAATCTTAGATGGGTTGCATGCTCTTCTTCAGACTTGGAGTAGATAAGAATGTAATCAATAAAGACAACTACAAACTTATCCAAGAACTCCATGAAAACCTTATTCATGAGATTCATGAAATAGGCAGGGGCATTGGTTAATCCAATGGACATTACGGTGTACTCATACAATCCGTATCGGGTAGTGAAGGCTATTTTAGGTATATCAGTTGCACGGATCATCAGTTGATGGTATCCAGTTCGAAGATCTATCTTTGAGAAGACTTGAGCTCCAGTCAATTGGTCAAACAGATCATCAATCTTTGGGAGAGGATACTTGTTTTTGATGGTGACATTATTTAGCTTGCGGTAATCAGTGCACAGTCGGCTGGAACCGTCACTTTTATCCACAAACAAGACGGGTGATCTCCAAGCAGATGAACTTGGCTGAATCAATCCCTTACTCAAAAGGTCATCCAATTGCTTCTTTAACTCCACTAGTTTGGCTGAGTTCATACGATAGGGTCGCTGGGCTATAGATCCAGTTCCGGGGATAAGCTCAATGATAAACTCAATATCCCGATCCAGTGGCATTCTGGGTAGCTCATCGGGAAAAACATCCGGGTATTCACAGACGATGGGAACTTGCTCTAGAGTTGGTCCTGAGATACTCTTATGACATTGGGTGGTTTGGGTTGGTTTTACGGACACATGCTTTACTACACTTCCAGTGCTACTTTTCATGGTGATGGTCTTCTTGGCATAATCTATTACTCCTTGATGGGAATACATCCAATTCATACCAAGAACTACTTCCAAACCTTTAGTTCCCAATACTATCAAATTGGCTAAGAAAGCTATTCCATGAATTTCTATGGGAACTGCCAAACAGTTCCACTCAGCCCTTGTTGTTGACCCAGGTATTTGTACTAACATGGCATGTTTCATGGGTGTTGGTTGAAGTCCACTTTTATCAACAAATAACTTAGTGACAAATGAGTGTGAAGCTCCAGAATCAAATAGAACTCTTGCAGGAACTGAGTTAATAGGGAACATACCAAGCACAACGTCAGTTGCTTCCTGAGCTTCTTCCACATTCATGTGATTCAGACGGCCTCGAGGGTGAGGCTGGTTCCTTGGTGGATAGTTCCTGCCATTTCCAACACGGCGCTGTTGCTGAGCAGGAGCGGTGGTCTTGGATGCATCATTCAGCTTCTTCGGGCACTCATTGGAGTAGTGCCCCTTGAGTCCGCACTCATAACAGGTAACACCAGACTTGTCACCAGACTTGGGAAGCGCAGGCGCGCCATTTGGCCTTGGAGTATTAGAGTTGAAGTTGTTGCCATTAGGTCTTGGAGGTGCACGGTTGAAGTTATTGCTGGTTAGACGGTTGGGGAAGTTGGGACGTGGAGCAGGTGCAGATGGCCTCATAGGTCTAGGGGTGAAACCCATAGGTGGATTTCTCCTTGGCTTCTGCGAGTTGCTTGAGTTGCCTTGATACATCATACAGCGCTTGCGGTTCTCTGCAGCTTGCTTGAGTTTGCCTTCCATCAGAATGGCAGAGTCAACCAATGACTCCAGGTCTGCAAAGTGAATGCTGACCAAGACACATTGCATCTCATCATGAAGTCCATTCAGAAACCTCTCTTGCTTCTTTTCATTGGTGTTGGTGTCATCTGGGGCATACCTAGACAAGGTAAGGAACTTGTCATGGTAGTCAACCATAGATAGGAAACCTTGCTTCAGATTTCTGAACTCATCTCTCATCCTTTTAACTAATCCCAAAGGAACGTGGGCTTTGCTAAACTTACTCTTGAACTCCTCCCAAGGCATCACATACCCTTGGGCTTGCATTGCACGAGTGCTATCCCACCAAGCTCTTGCGGCTCCAGCAAGATAGTGGGTGGTGTACAAGACCTTCTCATTTTCACCAACTTCGGCGACTGCCAAATTGTTCTCCATGGTGCGAAGCCAGTCATCAGCATCTAAGGGTTCTTCAGACTTAGTGAACATAGGTGGGTTGGTGTTTTGGAAACTCCTTGTCGTGGTTCTTACGACACGTATGCCATGAGGGGTACCTCAAGGCGATAGAAAGAGGGGATAGGCGATCTGGTGCCCGGGACGGTGAGAGACAGGGATTACCCAGGTTCACGTCCCCGCGGTGGAGGATCGCTACATCCTGCTACAACTCACTATAATGGCACAATGTGTACATGTTACAATGGTTGTGCTGGTCGCGATGCGATCTGCTATGTCTTAGCTATTCTAGCTATCTCATGGTCTCAAGGGCTCCTCCACGCCGGCTTATAAAGGCGCCTGGCGTGGGCATCACGGTGGTTCCGGGGCAGATACAATATGGAGTCCTAGACTAAGTCCTATGCGTGTACTACAAGGCAACCTGCCATGGGCCTGTCTTTGGATCCGCCATAAGCTCCTGCGTCCAGTCATCCACCATGGTATGGCAGCATTGAATCTGCCATAAGCTCCTGCCGTATGGGAATCCGCCATGGCATGAATGCGTCTGGGAATCTGCCATGCCATGGCAGCGTGAATCCGCCATGGCATGGATGCGTCTGGGAATCTGCCATGGCATGGCAGCGTGGAATCTGCCATACCACCAGCAACTAGGCCGCCCGGTTGGCTATCCGCCATACCACCTCCATGGGCCACCCTGGTTTGCCTGTATGAGACTACGTCACTGGTATACCCATTTGATATATCCACAACAGTAGCCCCCGGAGTTCTTTGAGATCTTCTCTTCTGTCTTCATTGCTTGATGGGCTTTTTATCTTCGTCTTCATCTTCCTCTTCAAGATAATCGCGTGAAAGATCTCGTAGAGCTCCAAAAGAATAAATTTTATCCGCCTAGAACTTTAGGCGGACCAGTGACGTCTCTTACTTGCATGGCAATTCTCCAGATACATGCTGGTATGCTACTGCGAACGAATCCAAGGCGGATAACTAGTATTTTTTCCGAGCTCAAGGAACGTTCTTTCTAGTATAAGATGTTTCCTCGAGGCTTACCAAACAGTGAGCGCAAAATTATCGCACTGCTTCTGTTTTTGAACTTCGATGCTTTTACACCATGTGTAGCCCCCGAGCGCCATGGCGGGTTCTCATAGAGAATCCATCAGGGTGCTCTTAGAGAAACTACTTAGAATATTTAGCATGTAGCCCCCGAGCACCGCTACGCAATTTTCCTAGCGGTGCTCTCAGAAGACTTAGGATTTTTTGCTAGCTGTAGCCCCCGAGCGTTATGGCGGATTTCTATCCGGCATAGGGCTCTAAGAGAACTACGTAGTTAAAATGCGATGAGTAGCCCCCGAGCGTTATGGTGGATTTTTATCCAGCGCAATGCTCTAAGAGAACTTCACAAAATTTAGCATCGGTGTAGCCCGCGAGTATCAAGGTGGAATTCACTTAGAAATCCGGCTTGATGCTCTTAGAGAACTTCACCAGTTATTAGATTAACATAATGTGGTCGCAGCCCCCGAGCGGCCAGCTCCAAGACGGCCTGCTCCAAGATGACCTCAAGGCATCCTACTCCATGGCGGTCTCAAGGCATCTTGTGCCATGGCGGACTGCTCCAAGGTGGCCACTCCATGGCGGACTCAAGGCGGTCTGCTCCATGGCGGACTTCTCCAGGGTGCTGCTCCATGGCAGATTTGGGCTCCTGTCAACGGTGGCTGCTGCATGGCAGATTTGGGCTGCTGTCAATGGTGGCCGCTGCATGGCAGATTTGGGCTGTCATCAAAGGTGGCCGCTGCATGGCAGATTTGGGCTGCCATCAACAGTAGCCCCCGGGTATTTGAGCTGAGTGGCTCAAAAACACCTCAGATCAGCCACTAGCAAAGCGTCCAAGCGTCATATGTACCTGTGACATAAAAACAAAACACAATTGTATTAAATTGTTCTTGTGTTCAACGAACAAATGCAAGGCGGGTAAAACACGGCCATTGAACAAATGTTTTAAGGCTGAAACTATGCAGCAGTTGAACAACATAAAACTGTCAAGGCGGAAAAAACTCGACTATCTTGAACAGTTCATGTGCATTTAATATGTTTTAAGCAAGTGCTGGTTTATCCGTTCTTCTGGTTTATATGCTTGACTTTTCGTGAGATGGCAAACTTTTGCACGAACAATCCGCCAAGGCGATAGCGCTTAATAGCAGCCGTCCAAAACCTTGGAAACGGATGGCGGCTTTAAAGTGCCAAAATGTCACTACTCGGGAATCCACATATAAAACATCAGAAAACGTGTAGGCCAGAAAACTTAAGCTAACGCCGGATGGCGGATTTTTTCATGATACCGGCGCCTTTTAGAGGCAAGCCAGTCAAAATTTACTCACGAGCGCAAGGCAAATCGTGGAAAAGTTATGATCAAAACGAAAGCGGTAAAAGACTCAGAATATGAGCGAACCAATCTTTATCTCATGATCATAAACAAATATTAAATATAAAATATAAATAGGGACTTAGCTGTCTGAGCGTAGTCGGAGTGATCTGCGGTGGCAGCAGTGTCGTAGCAGAAAAATAATTCGCGACGAGTGTGCCATTCGCGGCGAAGGTGAAGCTGTGGTAACATAAGCAAAACCGCTATGTTAGATGCTCAGCGACGGATGTGACAGACGCGTTTGTATAAGTCACTCTCCCAGCTAACGGCTTAAAAGCCGGCGGGACAGCTTTTCGCGACAGTTGCTCCAGGCCTTGCTAGCCTCAACAAATCGGTCATGGCGGGAGCAAAAACCGGCCATCTGACGAACTGCGGCGGCTAAGCTGTCTCCGCCATATATGGTCAGTAGTCTGCAGTAGCTAAGACACATCCGCCATATAGTCTGTGATAGCTGGATGACCATGACGGAAATAAAATCGTCCGCAGCAAAGGCCAAGCTGGTGAAGTAGTATGATGACACAATGAAGCAGGATGCAACAGAGGCAAAAACTTAGCTGCTCGCGTGTACAGTCTTCACGCGATGCCATAAATACTTGACTTAGTCCGGTGAGCTCGGGCCCTTGCCGGAAAATCCATGCACGTACAAGCTAAATGCACGTTTCACGTGATGGAGTAGTACTAGACGTGCTTTGAACTTTGATCCATACCGCTAGCTAGCTAATCATCTGGTAACGTCAATCAATCAGACGACTGAAGAATGGCGGCAATCCACAGCTGACGATGGCGGAATCAAAGTTCTCAACACAGGAGGCGAGGCTGCGTAATATGCGGCGGCGGCAAAGCCAGCGACATCGAGCATATATTGAGTTGTGACGGATGGCGGTATTGTTCATGGCGGACTCAAAATTGTAGCCCGCGACGATGAATATGACAATGACCACAAATCACGGATGAAATCGGTCGCCGCGAAAGCGGAGTCTAGGTGGTGGATACGATGGCGTCCTTGCGCAGTCCTAGACCGTTGCGTTCATGGCGGAGCCGAAGTAGTCCGTCAGTCCGTGGCAATAAACTTATCAGCGGCAAAGTTGTACCAGCCAGCGATGATGAACTTATCGGCGACAAAGTTATACTAGCCAGCGACGATGAACTTATCAGCGGCAAAGTTATACTAGCCAGCGTTGATATAAGATGACACAGTCTGGGACAGCCACGATGTGAGCTGTGGCGGAGCTGTACCCGGCTACGACAACAAAATTAGTCCGCGATGGCGGCAAAGCCAGCCATAACGAAGTAAGGGTTATCCGCGGCGGCGGCGAAGCCAGCGACGCCAAGCGGATGGCAGATCGACAATCGGATACGATCGGCGCCGCCTCGAACACAAGGGATCAAAATGAACCGTCAGTGTGAGGGCTGTTACTTCGAGATCCTGATTCCCTAGCCTGGGGCGGTAATGAATTTTCCACCGATATGTTGCAGATGAAAGCGATCCGATCCGACCGCCGTCGAAGACGGTGAGAAATCCGCCCGGATCGATTCCAGATGCCCTAGCCCCACGGTGGGCGCCAACTGTCATGGTTCTTACGACACGTATGCCATGAGGGGTACCTCAAGGCGATAGAAAGAGGGGATAGGCGATCTGGTGCCCGGGACGGTGAGAGACAGGGATTACCCAGGTTCACGTCCCCGCGGTGGAGGATCGCTACATCCTGCTACAACTCACTATAATGGCACAATGTGTACATGTTACAATGGTTGTGCTGGTCGCGATGCAATCTGCTATGTCTTAGCTATTCTAGCTATCTCATGGTCTCAAGGGCTCCTCCACGCCGGCTTATAAAGGCGCCTGGCGTGGGCATCATGGTGGTTCCGGGGCGGATACAATATGGAGTCCTAGACTAAGTCCTATGCGTGTACTACAAGGCAACCTGTCATGGGCCTGTCTTCGGATCTGCCATAAGCTCCTGCGTCCAGTAATCCACCATGGTATGGCAGCATTGAATCTGCCATAAGCTCCTGCCGTATGGGAATCCGCCATGGCATGAATGCATCTGGGAATCTGCCATGCCATGGTAGCGTGAATCCGCCATGGCATGGATGCGTCTGGGAATCTGCCATGGCATGGCAGCGTGGAATCTGCCATACCACCAGCAACTAGGCCGCCCGGTTGGCTATCCGCCATACCACCTCCATGGGCCACCCTGGTTTGCCTGTATGAGACTACGTCACTGGTATACCCGTTTGATATATCCACAACACTCCTTAACTTGGATCGGTGATCACCATTGCCATTGTTCTCTCCTTCACCATGGCCATTTCCATTGCCATTGTTGTGGTTCATTGCCATCTGGGTTAGCTGCTGAAGAGTGGCCAAGTTAGCTTGGCGCTCAGCTCGGGCTGCTTCCCGGTCTTCCATGATCAACCTTAGCAGTTCTGCTACTTCCGGGTTTGGGGGTGGGGGTGCTCGCGGCATCTGAAGATAATGTGTGTAAGACAAGAGGGAAAAACTAATTGCTAAGATTTAAATGTACATAGATGATGCAATTTTGTCTTACTAAGGCCTTAAGGGCCAAATTCATATTTCATTCAACAAACATCAAACATACAACACATCCGAGTTCACACATTACAAATGATTTACATCAAACCATTGCAACTCGTCTACTAGAGAGGGGGATACAACTCACACCTACATAAAGTGACTTAAAGTGAACTCATAACTAGATAAAACTTGGATCTCCAATCTAAACATTAGGCTCCTCGGGGTCTTCCTCCTCATCATCCTCGATGAATCCATTATCCTCATCATCCTCCTGATCATCAAGGTCCTCCATGAAATCATCCTCGTCACTAATGAGGGCATTCTCCTTCTTGCGGAGGTCAATGCCTTCCTCCTCACCAAGGTGGCTCTCTAGATCCTCAATGTACTCAGTCAGCTAAGCCACATTGGCCTTCAACTCTTCAATGGTCCCATCCCTTTCCTCGCGCTATCGGCGAAGGCTCTTGCGATCCCTTGCAAGGATCCTGATAGTGCTCCTCGCCTCCACAAGTGCGAAGTGCTCAAGGTTGGCCTTGGTACGGGCACGATCTGCCTCCTGCTGAGTGGAGTACAACAAGAAGTCCATGTGATCTATATAGGTACTTGGCTCATTTTGCCCCGGCATGTTTGCGGGACGCCCTTCCGCATCACGCCGAGCAAAGTTCCTAAAGCGCTCCCCCTGGACCTCCTCAACATGCAGCCCGCATAAGCGGGCATGCATCTCCTGCATACCTCAGACCAAACCATCGGCCCAAGTGTTCTCCACAAGCTCAAACTTGATCCTTGGAGAACTTAAATCTCCCTTCTTACCACGGCAACTTGCCCTGATAAGCCACCGTAGCTCTCCATCCGGGTGCTCATTGAGCACGGCTCCCTTGAACTCCGAATATAGACGATCTAGGAACAAGGTCAGGGTGGTGAGGTCGCGCTCGAAACAAAGGCGGCCACCATGGCCCAACTGGCATTGCTCAGTGAACACCGGGGCCATCTACAAAATTTTAGATTAGATTAAGTTAGTGATCAACTCAAGTGTGCAAAATTTTAAGTAGGCAAAAACTGAATCATGTACAAAGCTTTGTAAGTAGAGAGGAAAAGACTAAGCAATTTTTAAACCATTACTTATCTCTTTGCTTTCATAAAGGTTTCATTTAACGCCCATTCTAACTAAGGTCTCCTATGGTCAGCCTAGGATCTGATACCAACTTGTAGCACCCCCGAATTTATAACAAATTCGAAGTGCCCGTTATGCATTCCACCACAATCCCAGAATCATTGTTCTGATACACATAACATAGTTGGTAACCAGTTCCATAGACATTACAATACGAAGAGTTCAAATACAAATGGTCATAGTGACCAAGTTCATATTACAACACAATATAGCAACGGAAATAATGTCTTTGGGTCCATGCCTTCACCCTACAGGCAATGGCGACTCAGGAGATGATCTTAGTTCTGGTACTCTTCCTCATAACCTTCCTCCGGATACTCTTCCCCATAGTCTGGCCAAGTTGATAGCCAGGGACACAGCCATGAGTACATTGGATGCACTCGCAAACCATCTTATAAACAAAATGATGAAGTAGATATGCAAGGTTGATATGGTGGACTAAGCACTAAGTTTATTTGCAAAAGCTAATTTTATTTCCCAAGAATGTTCATTAACAGAGAAGAAGATTTAATTCTCTAAGTTCAATCTAAAGAGGAACTTCAAGTGTGTCAACATCAATGTCAAGTCAAGTCATTCACCTAGTTCACCACAAGTTGTTAACATTCTTGACAAAAGTCAAGTACAGCTTGCCAACTGTCCATGACCGCGGACGCGGCTATTCGAATAGTTTTGAAACCTCTTTAGAGGGGTACACTTTACCCACAAGATTCGATACATCTGTCGGGAGAAATCCACGGATCGTCATACACAAAGTATGTGAGGTTCAGATAATCAAACAAAATCTTTCACTTGCCTACTTTAGTATAGGATCCTCCCTACGAGTCCAGATACGGAATGGAACTCATAGTTTTTCTGGCTACAGAGTGCTGTATTTTGGACTCCCATAGTCTGTGGTATCCTCCATCACAGCTATGGCAAGTCCCGGCTTCGGAAGTGTCCCTGAGGGATTCACGCTTCTATAAGTTCAAATGAGGTCTCCCATACTAAAGCAAACAAACTACGGACCAAGCCCCTTCCCATTTAGGGGTAATGTGGTCGTATGGTATGGTTGGCTCACATAGTACATCACTTATTATCATTTAGAAATTCATTCCATAGTTCTTAGTCAAGATTATTTTCTCTTAGAAAACCATCATGTGGGAGAAGTCTCCAATTCCATCCTTCAAGTTCAAGTCACCAGTTTCAAGTAGGGTTCCCCTTATAGATGGCCTCAGTTTTATTAGCGACTAAGCAACTACATTGAGTGATGATACCACTAAAATAAGGTTGGATAAACTCAGCTTGATGCTCTTGCTAAGCAAGATTATCACTACACAACTATCATTCCACTCTAGCAATTCAATCATGCAATTTACTTAAAAACAAGTAGAATGCAATAGTAAAACTAGGCATTTGGAGTATGATTCAAAAGATGGCTTGCCTTGGTTGGCAAAGTGTCTGGGGTAGTCTTCTTCTTGATAAAATTCCCCCTCAATATCCTCCTCAGCAACACTAGCGTCTAATAACGAATAACACAATGCACACAATCACTACACAATACTAATAACACTCCAAGCACACACATTTGCTTTCAAACAATAGAATTCATGTCGGATTTTATTGAGTTGGTTTGCAAGTTTTCTTCCAAGTTTCCATTAAGTGTGCAAGTTGGATTTTCTACCAAGTGCCATGTGTTGTTCACCTCCTTAGCATTGGTATGAAACTAGGGGTATTAGGGCTAGTTCAAGTGGAGAGAGATTAATTAAGTGAATTGGTATTGAGGGAAAAACTAATCTAAGTGTATATTAGAGATCTATCATTTTATGCTACACACTAGGGTTGGATTAGAGTTTAATTGATAGCACTAACAAGGTTTTAGTTGATCAAGGTTGGGCTAAACAGTAGGCAAGTTAACTAGTGAGCTCATAAACCAAGTTTCAAGATTTTAGGAGGTTTAAACAATTTTCTACAATTTTTCTAAGATTAATAAGGCTAAGGTCAAAGTATTCTTATTAAATTAAATCACTAACTCAAATTGGATTCTAACAAGTTTCAGAGGCTAGATAATTCTATAAGCTTTCCAACGCATATTTATTTGCTAAAAATGGATTTCTAAATCTCTTGGAATTAAAGTTTGAAAATCATATCTGAAACATATTTAAAATGAGCAGGAAAATAAATAAAAACGATTCGGACCGAATTTTACTGAGCTGGGCCAATTTCCGAAGAAACCCGAATGGGCCGGCCCAGTACCGCTTCGCCCAGGGCGGGAAACGTTCAAAATTGAACCTGATAGGTGGGACCTACGCGTCAGGTCACTTAAGTGACCGAACCAGTACGCTGTCGCTGGATTCTAATCCAATGGCGCGTCTGCGTCGTGTCCATTGGCAAGGGAGGGAGCTCACCGGTGTGCAGAGAGGAAGACGACGGCGACGGCGAGGGGTGGAAAAGGTTCCTGTGGCACTCCTCCTCCACTTCCCGGTGTCCGTTCGCCCAACAGAGGCCAAACGCGGTGGCGCCACCCGAGTCCAGTAGCTCGCCGGCGGAGCTAGCTACGTCGAACGGAAAAGAACTAGGGGAAGAGAAGATGTCTGGGAGGCTACTGGGGCTGGTGTGGTTTCAACTGCATGATTGGAGGGGGCTTTTATAGGCCAGGAGGGCGGGGGCAAGGGTGTCCAGTAGGTGGCCGGCGCAGGGGGACCTGGCGACGGGCATCGGCGATGCCGAGCGCGGCGGCCTTGGGGGCGTGCTGGCGGGGCTTGGTCATGGCGATGGGGCACTGTGGGTAGGCGGTGGTGAGACCACGCCGGTCGGCAACATGCAGAGAGCAGAGGGGAAGAGAGGGGGGGTCCGGGGGGTGTTCTTCCTCTTCTCCTCCATGTCTCATGGCCTGGGTCGGGGCAGGGGAGGCTGGGCTTGACAGCGGGGGACTCCACGAGCATGGCTACAGGGTTAGAGCGAACGGGAACAGCGTTGGTCACAGAAGAATCAATTTTCCCGGATTTTTGCCCACCAGGTGCTCGACACAATGCCCGCAAGAATTCAAATTTCGAATTTTTGAAAAGTTTCACTTTGGGTTGTCCACATATTAAACAAGGGTCCCAGAAGTATTTTTGTTAAGCTGAAATGTGAGGTTTTGCAAAAATCTTATTTTGAAATTAGGGTTTGGTTACTGATTCAGATTCCGACTTTGGCAGATTTTTGAGTGGGGTTATGATTTGAATTTTTGTTTGAAACTTCTTGGTCAAGTTAGTATGCAGCTTGGTCAAGCTCAACTAACTGACCACACCTTGAGTTGAGTTACAGATTGCTTCATCTAAGTGTCCAAAGTAGGGTAGTCAATAATATTTTCTAGATCACAATTTTCTTCCCTTTTCTTTATTTCTTTTGTTTCTGGTTTCTTTTGGTCTTTGTGGTTCTTCTCTAAAGCTTCTGTTGGTTGAGTTTGAATTAACTAAAGATTGCACCACAAATTATCACACATGAAATCATAAAAGACATATAATGGAAATCTAGGCATACATGCAATATGAATGAAAAAGTTTTATCTTGGTCCAAAATTTGGCACTTTAATTAATAGGAGATGGATTACAAATATTTGGGTTGTTACACATAAGCTGAGGCTTGATGTAAAGTTTTTGTTCTGATTATGAATGTTTTCTTAAGATCCTGATGATGATTCTTGCAAAGCATCACTTTGCAGAACTGAGGGAATCACTACCCCTTGCCATCCATGCACAAATTTATGCACTAGCAATTTTCTTATATGATGTGCAAAAGAATCAACCTATTGGTTGAAGATGGCTGTTATGCCTGGATGTTGGGGATGCTTTGCTGCTCTTGGTGATCTGCCCTTCTCCTCCTAGAATATCTCCTGGATGTTTGTCCTTCTCCTCCTGGGATAGCTACTAGTTGCTTACCCTTCTCCTCTAGGAATGACTGTTGTGGTTTCGTCAACAGATCTTCCATAGGGGTAGGTGTATGGTAGTTTGTGGAAGGGGGTGAACACGGCGGAGCAATCTGGGACGGTGGTAGCACGAGTTTACCCAGCTTCAGATCCCGAATGGTGGTGAGGCCCTACATGCTGCTATAATTCACTATAAGGCAACAAGTGCTCGGTTACAATAATGAGGTTGGCTGTTTTGCTATGCGATTGGCCGTAAGTCTAAGATCATCTATCTTGTGCCTCGAGGGCTCCTCCACACCGGCTTATAAAGGCACCTAGCCTGGGCATCACGATGGTACCAGAGCGGATAAAACATGGAGTCCTAGACTAAGTCCTATACAATGTCGTGTGCCACAAGGCATCCCGCCATGGGCCTGTCCCGAATCCACCATAAGCTCCTGCATCCGCCACCGCCATGGGCTTTCCAGCAACTGGGCCACCTGGTAGGCAATCCGCCATACCACCTCTATGGGCCACCCTGGCTTGTTAGTTTAGGACTATGTCGCTAGTATAACTATTTGGTATATCCCCAACAGTAGCCCCTAGAGAACTTCAAGATCGCCATCTTCATTCGCTATGCTCAATTTTTGGTGAAGTCATCCGTCATAGCTCATCTTCTTCTTCTTGCATCTGGATGGCGGATCTTGACATTCCTCCTATCTTCATGTCTTAATCCACTATACATGGCAGATTGTGCGATGTAGTTTCAGCTGAGCGAGATTTCTGGGATCCGTTGGATCTTACCACAAAATCTGCCATAACTTTAGCCACGTAGTTCCTTCTAGGGTAAGATTTGTGGTATAAGCACCATTGGTACAAATTACCATTTTACCCATGGACACACATCATTAATCTAGGGTTTGCAAGTTTGGGATGAATGGCACGGATGGTGGGCATGAATCTCGAGGTCCAGGGCCTATATATACACCGGCCGGTCAGCCCACGCCATTTCACCCTTTGCTCTCTCTCTCTCCTCAGCGCCGCTGCAAGAGCTCTGTAAAAACCGGTGAGCCACCAGCTGGAATACCTCAACGCCAGTGACTCAACTATTCTGCTACAAGCTGGCTTCGTCATCTTCATCATTTGAGATACTCGATATCATATCCGCCACCCCTCTCGCCGCCATGGATCCAGAGACTTCATCTCACCAAGCTGCAATGTCCGAACACACAAAATCCGCTATCCCCAAAACATCGGGAGGCAGGTGGGATCCTTGCAATTTGGTTGAGGAAATCTTGTCTAGGCTGGAGCAAGAAGTGCTGATAGCGGCCAAGGAAATCTCGAAATGGCGATTTGTCCCTAACGCCACCACACCGGCCCCTTCAAAAAAGGAAATTGTGATGCTGAAGTCTCACATTGACCGGGGTCTTAGCCTTCCGCCATCCTAGTTCCTCAAGGGCATGCTCCACGATTATAGGTTACAGCTACAACACATCGCTCCAAATAGCTTCACTATCATAGCGGGATTTGTAGCATTGTGTGAGGGATATCTGGGAATTTACCCCCGTGGAGACTTATTCCGCTTGTATTTCAACATCCACCATAACCGAGATTCAAATGGAGATCTTCGCAACTGTGGATCCGTCTCATTTGTTCCTCATAGCGGGAAATCATAACCATATATAAAGCCTCATGATTCTGCAAAGGGATGGCGGGGATGTTTCTTCTATTAGGCTAATGAGGCACCTCCTAAAAGGAAGTATGGCCTAAAGTCTTTTACTGATGGCCCTACCGAGGAACAAGATAGCTGGGGTGTAACACCCCACTTTTTGCACATCAAATTAAGGCCTTGTTTAAATGCTTTATCTTGGGTGAATTAAAGACTTTTGCTAAGTATTTTTCTTGTGTGACATCATGTGTGATTTCATGTGAGTCTATGTGCATGATTTTATGTGTGTATATGTGTGTGATTTATGGCATGATTTAAATTTCAGAATTTCCAACACTTGTGCATTAGAAACTAAAATTGGTGCTATGATTTTATGCAATGATTTTTGAACCTAGTTCTGGTTAGTGTGAACCAAAGACCCAAGCTTAGTCTCTTTGCTTGATCACACGACCCACCTATTTCCTTTTCTTTTATATTTGCACCTTTATTCGAACTTAGGGACTTCACCAAAACATTACTCCCACTTGTTCTAAAATTCTGAAAACTTGGTAGAAAGCCTTCTACCATTTGTCAATCTCATCTTAGCAGGTCACCACCACTACTTGGATCAGAATTTTGAAATTTTCAAATTCAAATGAATTTCGGCCAACTACTTCTTTTCTTCTATTTCCTTCTCCCTCTTTGCAAAACAGCCATGATGGCAACCCTGGCCGACCACCCATCCCTCTCTCTCTGCCATCTCTTCAAATTCCAGCCACAAGCCCTTGTATTTTTGCACTTGGACACTAAGAAGGAGGGGAGCCCGAGGCAAAGATCTAGGGTAGATCTTCTACCTCTCCACCGCCTCTGACCCCCAACCAGCGCCCAGCACTCCCACTCCAACATCTTCCCGACCCTAACCTGTAGTGGCATAAAGAAAGCACCTCACCTTGCCCTCTCGCTCTCTCGTCGGTGTGACCAGAGCATTCGCCCATTGGGCTGTGGCGTAGGAGAGAAGCCAGCACTAGCCCCTTTGCCAGTAGGTCCCACACGCCACCATCCAGCTCGACCAATCGCTGCCTGCCTACCAAACTGTCTGTAGGACTACCCTTGCCCTTGCTCTGCCTATGCCCGGCATGGCAAGAGGATGCCGAGAGCGGCATACACGTTCCTGCATGCACACTCACCCGTTTGCCTCAAGCCATGCATGAGCATGCACAGCATTGAGTGCACGATGCACTGCATCCCACGTCTCGCACCCTAGCCGACCCAGACGACCCCGCTGTGCACTGTTTCCCTCGCTACGGCTCTAAAACTGCGCCCATCCTGACCAAACCATCCAGCCACCGATGCCAGTGTCCTCACCTCTGAAACTAGTGCACGATGCCGCCCTAGAGAGCCGCCCGATGCCCTATCGCGTCCAACCATGGACCATCCTAGATTGAGCCCATCTCGGCTTATAAAGCTCGAAACTCTCTCTAGAACCCTTCCCTGCCGTCCATTTGCTTCCACTCCACTCTCTCTCTCTCTCTCTCACCCTAGAACCCCTCTGCCATGAAGCCCTACCTCTCTCGTCGTTGCTGAGCGCCCGAGCTGGAGTAGATCAGTGGCAAACAGTGAAGGTTGCCATCGATCGGGAAACCTTTTCCCTCTCACTGCGCTCAAATCCTTCTCCCTCTCGAGATCTAGCTCACCTGCACCTCGATTCCTTGCAGGATTCGCTGGCCATCGCCGGCGACGCTAGGGGCTAGCCGAGACTGCCACGACCAAGACCATCTATGAGTCCCCTTCTTGTGCATGTTCAAGCACAGACCCCATTGCTATCATCTCCGTCGCTGATCGCTACACCTGTGTCATGCCGAGACTGCCCAGCCAACCCTCGGTTAGCTCCGCCGTCTGCAAACCCTAGCCGGCGCCCTCTCTTCTCTCCTGCGCATGCATGCCAGCGAGGAAAATGAGGTCGTGCCTCCGATCAAAATCGGACGGCGACTTACCGCTTTGGCCATGCCAGGCCCGGGCAGCCTGACAGATTTGGGCCGGCCTGGCTCGGATCCGCTGCCTCGGCCCGTTTCTTTTTTTCAGCATATGCTATTTATTCATTTTGCAAATCCTTGCTAGATTCAAAAATCCATATAAATAAATTTGTGAGTCCAAATTTAGTGTTTCAAATTTCTCTATGATCCTGAAGTTATTATCTAGCCTTTGGTACTGCATGCTCGATTTTTAGGACCCTGGATAGTATCTGGTAATTAAACTATGTAGATCTAGGGTTTTTCAATGTTAAATCCAAAATAGGAGTTTGGTGCGATGAAAATATTTATTTCCAATTTTGAGTGATGCTCTGTGACTTTGTGAAGCTTGAGGAACTCGTTTTGCTATTTTAGGAGCTGTGTACTTCCTGCAGTAATTATTTTGGTGGTATTAGGAATTTGCATTGTTTTATTTATTGTACCTAGTGGGATTATTATTTTTAGGTGATTCCACCTCTGGTGTGTTCTGCATTGCACTAGCTTTCTAATATGGTCTGTGGTAGAATTTTAGGATCTATAGAAAGTTTTAGGGAATTAAATTGCTTTTCTAGTGCTAAGTGAGATTAGGAAATCCATTATATTTCAACCATTTACTCTTTTTATTTGATTCCAATTATATTGGATCTGTAATGTTGTTAGCTATCTGGAAGTATGCTAGATGCCATGTCTTGATTCACATTGATGCCTAGAAGTTGTTTGCTTGTGAGTAGGGCTTATTTGCTATTAGGAATTGCTTGTTATTATTAGTGGTATATTCTTTTGTAAAAATAGTATTGATTCCAATATATGAACATGTTTGTTTCTGATACTCAATGATTTAGTTGTCTGCTGCATGTCTTGGGTGTGAATCATGTATGCATGTGTGCTTATTGTGTGTTGTTGCTTTTTCTGGCGATAGAATCGAACGACGAGTGTGCGGAGGAGGGGGAGATCTTTGAGTATCAAGAGGACGGAGATCAGGGACAAGCCACTCAAGGCAAGCCATCTACTTGTTGCATATCTGAATCCTACTACATCACCTTGCATTGTTTTACCACTGTTTATCTTATTATGCATTGTTTTCTATATTGCTATTATTCTCTATATAGCAATAGTTGATGACTTAGCTCCACAAGTCGACTTGATATCATCCATAGAGATGACACCCCTTGTGACCTATTCAACAACCTCTCTTGTTGGAGACTTCATGCTTAGCATCAAAGTCTTTGGAAAACTCGTAGTGGAGCCAAAAACTCTAGTATGGGAACACTTTCTGGAAGGATTTTGAAAATGTTTATGAAAACCTTGGAGTAGTCACTACTCCACTGAAATGTTTTCAAATGGTTTTATGAACATGGAGCTGGACATGGGAGATAAAGGCGTTGGTGGTTTTCTGAAAAGTGGCATTGTGTATAAGTGTTCGCCAAACCAATTACTCCCGTGTAACCACATTACCCCGGTATAGGACAGGGCCTAGTTTCAAGTCTGTCTGCTTTAGTGCGGGGAGTCTCATACTATATAAGGGTTCGTGGTGCCAAAAATTGGTACGTGACACCCCTGAATCCGGGTTGATGCCTATTGAGGGTCAATACATTACAATGACATATCCTGAGACGCCGGAAGACACTTGGGTTCTCTCGCCATGGTGCCAGAGTTACGCTCTGAAGGAGGTACTGCTGGGGCGTGCCGGGGAGGTAGACTCCACAGGGTAGGCACCCGTACTAAGGTAGATGGATGGAGGACTTTGATCGATTATCCGAACCCCACATACTTGTGTATGACGGTCCGTGGTGGTATCCCAGTGGATTTATCGGATGGTGTGGGTAAAGTGTACAACCTCTGTAGAGTGTAATCTATTCGAATAGCCGAGTCCTCGGTCATGGACGGTTGGAATGGCCATACTTAACCTGTGTCGGATTTTTGTTTTATAAAACTTTTTTGGAAAAACGGAGTTTGTGTCGGACAGAGTACTTGGAGAGTATGGCCGTGGCACGGGCATGGTTCGAAGTACCTGGAGGGTACTGTCGAGGAGTTTGTAGAATGGTCATGTTTTATTGACCATGTTTTCATTGCAGCTTAAAGGAGTTTTCCCCCTTTCCTAGAGAGTTTGGTAAAAATCCTGTTTAAAAATGTTTTTCAACAAAGATAAAGATATGTCGTAGGACATGCTATATCAACAAGAGAAACTTGTTAGTATAGGATAAGACTAGACTAGAGCCTATCCTTGCTACAGCCATTAGCATGTCATTACTTTCCTTCTAGATGGTTTGGGAGTACAATTCCAAAATGTACTCACAGCTTTGTCCCTGGCTATTAACTTGGCCAGACTATGAAGATGACTACGAGGAGGATGATGGTGGCTACGATGATGCCTGTGCGAATTAGGATCGTTTCTCGGTCAGTCGCCTGTAGGGTAGTAGGCCTAACCTGGGTCAGCTACGCTGCATGTATCCTGCTGCTATCTGCTAAGTACTAGTGTGTCAGTTGAACTTGCCCTGCGTGTAATTTATATTCGGCCAAGTGGCCATATGTAAGACTTCATGAACTTGTTATGTAATGGATGATGTATTCTATAATGCCAACTCTGTTATGTGGATTCACGACGGCCTTCCTAGGATTGTGAATTGTATGCATAACGGGAATCCCGGGTGGTAAGCCGGGGTCTCCACAAAGTTGGTATCAGAGCCATCCTGACCTTAGGAGACCCTAGTTTAGCACGGGCATTAGATCAGACCAAAAAATATTTTCTAAAAATAAAAGAGATGGCTATATATATCTAAGGTAAATATATATTGCTCTCATCTCTTCCCTTATTCTCTAAGCATTTTTAATTACTTGCATCTTAATTTAAGTTTTACTTATGTATTAAAATCCTGCACACCTGGGTAAGTCACTAATTAAATCTACTCTAAAACTTGTGTAGATGGACGCTCCCACGCCACACCGATAGGTTGGGACCCACGATGAGGTCGTGGTGCTCGAGCGTGACTTAGTGGAGTTGGTAGCCTGCCTTGGGCGTCTGCATCCCGAGGTGAGGGGCTACCACCTCTTCGAGGAGGGTACCCACGAGGTGGCATACCGTGTCGTCCGCCAGGTTCACGGGAGGGATGTTCCGCCTACGTCTGAGGAGTTCACCTTCGAGGTGATCAAGCACACTTGGGGTGATGGTGTGATGCACGTTCTGTAGCACGCCGCCGAGCTGGCGGGTACACGCTACGAGCAATACGGGAGGTGCAACGATGAGGGTTTTCCTATCGAGCCCCCTCGGCCGACCCCCTTCAGCTGCCACCTTACCCACATAGAGGTGCTACTGCAACACTCCCAGGAGCAGCTGGACCATGTCCATATGGTAGCCGACGAGCGTGGCTTGGAGTTGGCCGTCCTCCGTGAGGACCAACAGGAAGCCATCTTCTCTCGCCACCACCTCATAGCCGTGAAGAAGAGGATCGCAAAGAGGAATAGGAGCCTTAGGCACCGCGTTCATGACCTTCAGGACTAGCTTTCCTCTCTTGAGAGCCACATGTCTGAGCTAGAGGAGGAGACCGCCGAGCTCCACAAGGAGAACGACACCATTCTGAGCCGCGACGATGACCACCTGGAGGCCTTCGATGAGGAGCCCGTGAGCACTGACGATGATGACCGTGGTAGTGACAGCGGTGATGACTGCGATGCTATCATGGACTTCTATGCTCCTGAGACTCCTAGTGAGGAGGACCCCGAGGAGGTTGCTCCCCACGTCAGTGGCGGCGAGTAGGTTCCAGCGCCCTACCCCTCTCACATAGGTGGCCGCGTAGTTACTAGTTACTCCCTTTTGCGCATCTAGCCGTCTGGTCTGTCTGGAACCATTTGGTATGTGTGCTGTATGAGACTATGTGGTATGTGTGTGCCTAGACTTGTTTGGCACCCTTTTGCTTGTGTATATATGTATGCCTGGACTTGCATGTGCATGTGTGTTGATGGAGCATTGGTATGCATGATGGTTATGTTGATATGTTGTGCTTGGGTTGAACTCTGTTTATCATGAAACATGTCTAAGTTCCGCTTGTTGTTATTCTCACAAAACTACCTTTCTCCAGAATGGCTCCGGAAACACGAGGCCGAGCTCGAGGCAACCCACCCCCACCCCCTGAGCCCAGCATGGAGCAGCTGGTGTGGCTCATGCTAGAAGATCGAGAAGCCGCACGTGCTGAGCGCCAAGCCAACCTCGCCACTCTTCAGCACCTCGCGCAGATTGCCACCAACCACAACAACAATGGTGGCAATGGCGATGAGGAGCCTCGAACCAAGCTTAGAGACTTCTAGAACTCCAACCCACCAACCTTCACCAAGTCCACTGAACCCCTAGATGCCGACGACTGGCTCCGTACCATTGAGAACAAACTCGAGTATGTGGGAGTTGGAGACAATGAAAAGGTGCTCTACGCCACCCACTTCCTAGCTGGAGCAGTGGGTTCATGGTGGGAGAATGTCCGCGCCATGCAGCCCGAAGGACAAGTGATGACTTGGGAGGCCTTCAAGTCCAAGTTTCACAAAGCCCACATCCCTTCTGGACTCATCAAGATTATGCGCGACAAGTTCCTCGACCTCAAGCAAGGTGGGATGAGTGTCACTGAGTACCTCGACAAGTTCAATACCTAGGGAAGGTATGCCCCTAACAACATCGACATTGATGAGAAGAAGAGAGAGCGTTTCCTGAATGGACTTCAGGAGGAGCTGCAAACCTATCTGGTAGTTGTGCCTTATAATGACCTGGAAGCTATGGTGGATGCTACCATTATGGTGGAGGACAAGAACAAAGCTGCCCGCGAAAGCCGGAAGAGAAGGATGATGAATCAGGGTGGACCAAGCAACCAAAGGTCCCACAGCATGCCCCCATCTAGGCCTGCGCCACCCCCACAGAGGTTTGCCTCTCAAGCCCCCAGGCCTAACAACCCCAACTGCCAGTATTCCAGCAACTGTCCTGCAAGCGGGAAATTCTTAGGAGGAAACCGTAACACCTTCAACCCCAGCAACTGCAGCCAAGGAAGTGGCTGCTATACTTGTGGCCAGCCAGGACACTTCTCTAAGGAGTGTGATACGTCGCAACGTATCTATAATTTTTGATGCTCCATGCTTGTTTTTGCACCATTTGCCTTGTGTTTCGTTACACTTCGTGGCGTTTTTATGCATTTTCCGGAACTAACCTATTAACAAGTGCCACAGTGCCAGTTTCCTGTTTTCTGCTATTTTTGTGTTTCAGAAGTGATACACAGGAAATATTCTCGGAATTGGACGAAACAACATCCTGAAGTCTTATTTTACCCGGAAGCTTCCAGAGATCCGAAGAGGAGTAGGAGGTGGGCCACAGGGGCCCCACACACCATGGTGGCGTGGCCAGGCCCCTGGCCACGCCAGCCATGTGTGAGGGCACCTGGTCCCACCCCTGACATCGCCACTTTGCCTATAAGAAGCCTCGGGACGGAAAACCCTAGGGGGGTCGGCAATTTTCCAGCAAGAGTTCCGCAGCTCCGCCGCCATCGCCGACGAATTTCGGGGGACAGAAGTCTCTGTTCCGGCACCCTGCCGGGACGGGGAAGTGCCCCCGGAGCCATCTCCATCGGTCTCCATCACCGTCTCCGCCGTCTCCATCGACCTCACCGCCATCTCCATCAACCTTGCTGTCTCCTATGATGAGGAGGGAGTAGTTCATCCCCGGGGCTAAGGGCTCTACCGGTAGCTATGTGGTTCACCTCTCTCTCCCATGATGTGATCTTTATGTGATCGTGAGCTTTGTATCATGTTGAACAAATAGATGTTATTATTCAGATATTATGTGTACTCTAGTGGTGATTATTAAAGTAATCTATTCCTCCTGCTATGGTGTAACGGTGACAATGCGTGCATCATGGTGGTACTTGGTTTAGGCTATGATTGAGATCTCTTGTGGATTATGAGAATAATTATTGCTATGATAGTTTGAGTGATCTATTCCTCCTTTCATGGTGTAATGGTGACAGTGTGTGCACCATGTTAGTACTTGGTCTAAGTTGCAATGATTTCTATCTTGAATTGTGATCTGATTTGGGTATCTCTATGAGTGGTGTTTGTCAAGTACTTGATGAACTTTAAGGGGTGCTTCCGTAGCCACTACGCGATGATTATGGTTATTCAATAGGAGAGTAATTCAGAGTTCCTTAGCAAAGAGAAGTTATTTGTTCAGTCATGTTATATTGTTGGGAGTGTGTCCACTAGTGAAAGTATGATCCCTAGGCCTTGTTTCCAAGCTTTGCATACCATTTACTTGCTGTCTTGTTACATGTTTGCTCGCAGCGATATTTATTTCACATCACGTTTGCTACTTATAATCATCTATACCACTTGTATTTCACTATCTCTTCGCCGAACTAGTGCACCTATACATCTGACAAGTGTATTGGGTGTGTTGGGGACACAAGAGACTTTCTGTATCGTAATTGCAGGGTTGCTTGAGAGGGATAGCTTTGACCTCTTCCTCCCTGAGTTCAATAAACCTTGGGTGATCCACTTAAGGGAAACTTGCTGTTGTTCTACAAACCTCTGCACTTGGAGGCCCAACAAGTGTCTACAAGAATCGAAGTGCATAGACATCAAGCTCTTTTCTGGCGCCGTTGCCGGGGAGGTAAGGTAAAAGGTACTCGCATCCTCCTATGTGAGTGCTCGAAGTTATTTCCTTTAGATTCTGCAATTACATCTTTTTGTTTCTTGTTTTTATTTTCACTAGTTAGGCTTTATGGAAAACAAAGAGTTCTTTAGTCTTTTTCCTGATTTTAGATTTGAAGAGAAAATTGAAAATCCTTTGGAGCTTATTTCCCATAGCAATGTTATTAGTACAAATGCTTTGAACACTGTTATTACTAATGCTATAGAAAAGTCTAAGCTTGGGGAAGCTGGTTTTGTTAAGCATGATATTTTTAGTTCCCTAGCTTTAGTGGAGAAAGTTTGTTCTGATAATATTTTATCTCCCATATGTGATGTTCCTTCTTATGATGATATGTTTGAAGAATATGCTTTGCGACATAGTAGTTCTCTAGCTTGTGATGATGAGTATAATATTTTCAGTTCACCTACTTTTGAGGAGAAAACTAGTTATGATTACAATATGCCTCCTATTTATGATGATTATGGTGATGAGAATAATTATTCTGTTGAATCTGCTCCTACTACTATTGTTCCTGTGGTGAGTATTAATTCTTTTATGCATGTGGCTCATGATAGGGATGTTGTGACGACCTCAAATTTGATAACAAATTCGAAGTGCCCGTTATGTAATCCATCACAATCCCAGAATCAATGTTGTGATTTACATAACGTAGTTGATATCACAGTCATATACATTAATAGTAAATAAAGGGGATTACATAGGTGGTCGCACAGACCAAACCTTACATTACATCAACATGCAGCGGAATAACACTTTGGGTCCATATTGTCAAGCTTCAACCGCACAGGCAAAGCAGACAGTAGGAAACGAGCCTAATTCGCAAAGCCGTCAATGAGTCCTTCCTTCTTGATCTTGCTCCTTCAAGTCTGGCCAAGTTAATAGCCAGGGACACAGCCGTGAGTACATTGGATGCACTCGCAAACCATCTTATAACAAAGTGATGAGAGAGATATGCATGGTTGATATGGTGGACTAAGCACTAAGTTTATTTGCAAAAGCTAATTTTATTTCCCAAGAATGTTCATTGGTAGAAAAGAGAGTTTAGTTCTCTATGTTCATCCTAAAGAAACTTCAAGTGTGTCAACATCATGGTCAAGTCAAGTCATTCACCAAGTCACCATTGTCACTTTTAATCCTGACAAAAGCCAAGTACAGATTGCCAACCGTCTATGACCGAGGACTCGGCTATTCGAATAGTTTCAAAACCTCTGCAGAGGGGTACACTTTACCCACAAGATTCGATACATCTGCCGGGAGAAATCCACGGTTCGTCATACACAAGTATGCGGGTTTCAGATAATCAAACAAATTCTTTCACTTGCTCATCCTAGTATAGGATTCTTCCCTAGAGCCCGGGATACGGAATTCCCGCTCCGGCGCCTCTAGTTCTGCCCATCCCGGAGACCGGGTTAGTGAATCCACTTGGTCAAGAAGTATCCGCCCATGGAGTCCTTCCATGAATATTTGATACAAGACCTCCCATACTAAGATAAACAAACTACGGACTAAGCCCCTTCCCATACAGGGGTAATGTGGTTGTACGGTAAAATTGGCTCCCATAGTACATCACTCGTTGTCATTGAGAAATACATTTCATAGTTCTTAGTCAAGATTATTTTCTTTCATAAAACCATCATGTAGGAGAAACCTCCAATTCAAGTTTCAAGTTCAAGTCACCAATTTTCAACTAGGGTTCCTCCAGAGATAGCCTCAACTTTTATTAGCGACTAAGCAACTACATTGAGTGATAGTACTACTACTATGGTTGGATAAACTCAGCTTGATGCTCTTGATAATCAAGACATCAATATGCTTCTATCATTCTACTCTAGCAATTCAATCATGCAATTTACTTCTATCATTCTACTCTAGCAATTCAATCATGCAATTTACTTAAAACAAGTAGAATGCAATATTAAAACTAGGCATGGGGAGTATGAATCAAAAGATGGCTTGCCTTGCTTGGCAAAGTCAAAATAGTCTCCCTCTTCATCTTTGATTGATTGATCTCCATCTCCATTTCTTGGTTGACTTCGGGATCCATTCTCCTTACTCTCGTTGTCGTCTAATCGTCGGGAAAGCAAATAAGCATACAATCACCACACAATTTACAAGCAACACATACTCAAGCAAATAAGGATACTTGGGGTAAGGAGACGTTCCAGGAAGTCTATGGAGAGTGGCTAACTTAATTGAGTTCATATAGATAGAATTATCACTTTGTTGACTTAAGTGGGGATTTGATTTACTTTGAATTGTGAAATATCTCTTGCAAGTCCTTATTGACCAAAGTTCATATACTACTAGTATATATTCGAGATTATGTTTCAACTAAAGAGGATTCATAGGGTTTATAGTATTTCTCTTTTATTGAAGCCATTTCTAGTTTGCAACTATTTAGTGATCAAGTTTGAATCTACAAGTAGAGTCTATAGATCCTAGTTGAATGGGATCAAAGGTTATAGATCAATATTTAGAAATGTGGTTGATTCGAATTGGTTTCATATCATTTCCATTTATTTTGAAATAGGTGTGCAAGTTTGAGTTTCTACTTACTATCATGTAGGATTAAATTTCCAAATACTTCCCACAAGTACACATGGACTAAGATCAATACCTACAGATGGTATTTGGAAATATGATTTAACAATAAGAGTTCCATAAAAAGTTTGATCATAGATTTGAGTTTAATAAGATCCTATAAGGCAAATGATTATTTAACCATATAGGTAAATAGAATTTATTTTAAAAGGTTCAAAAATGGGATCTAATGCCATAGACAGATGGGTATCACTAATTGTGAATTTCCAAAGTTGGATTTATATTTTTAGGAATTTTATTCGAATTGATATGAATTTTCTAAGGTGAAAAAGCTCCTGTTTTGTTATTTTTACTGCAACCACTCTGTGAATCTAATTGTGTTGAAACCACTTTTAGTGGATAGCTTATGTTCTAAGGTTTCCAGAACATTTTCATTTGCTAAATTTGGATCGGTAGATCTCCGGGAAAATTAAATATACTAAAGCATCTGAATGTGTTTTTCAAGAATCGGAAAAATCGAAGATCCCTTTTTTTTCATCCGGGCCGGACACACAGACTGCTCTGGGCCGGCCCACTAGGCTAAAGCTGGGCGGGTGGCAAGGAAAAAAAAAGAAACCGGCCTGACCAATGGGCCCGGCTTGTCAGAACTTAATGGACCGAAGGGGTATCGGGCTTCTTCTTCCTCGTGCTACAGGAACGTAAACGAGAAGGAGTACTGGGAGGAGGGCTGCGCACGGGGAGCTCACCGGCGGCGATGGGGAGCGGCGGCGAGGATGTCTAGGCGGCGGAGGAGCTTCTCCTCCTCCACCTCGTCCAGGCGGCAGCTCGCGGGAGGCTCTAGAACGCCGGGAACGGGAGGTGCTCTGCGGAGCGGCGTCGACGGGGGAGCTCGAACGAGAGAGAGAGGAAGCTGGAGATGTTGTCTAGGAGGTTCCTGGGGATGGTGGGGTTCTTTTCAGGGAAGAGAGGAGGTCCTTTTATAGTCGGGAGAGGGAGCACGGGGCGAGTGGATCTGGGGAGAGAGCGCGGCCGGTGTCGGCTGTGGGAGGGAAGAGGGGCGGCGTTGGCGGGTGCTGCGGGCTGCGGTGTGCTGCAGGAGCATCCTGGCGCGATGGGAGAGGTCGGGACGGTCTGGTTCAGAGGGGGACATGGGAGGGGTCCGGGCGGTGGTTCTCCTCTGTGCTTCCTTGTCTCACGGCCGTGGTCGGGGCAGGGGATGCTGGGGCTCGACCAAGAGATGTCCCCAAGCATGGCTACAGGGTTTGGGCAGGGGTGAACAGCGTTGGCCACAGTAGAACCGATTTTCCCTGGATTTCGCCCACCACGTGTTCGATACAATGTCCGCAAGAATTCAAACTTTGAATTTTTGAAAATTTCCAATTGGGTTGGTCATTATATTGGATAGGAATTCCAGAAATATTTTTGTTATGAAGAAATATGAGGTTTTGCAAAAATCTTATTTCCAATTTGAGGTATGGTTTCTGATTCAGATTCAAACTTCGGACAGATTTTGAAATAGGTTAGGATCTGAGTTTTTGCTGGAAACTTCTTGGTGGAGTTAGTATGTAACTTGGTGAAGCTCAACTAACTGACCACACCTTTGCTTGAGTTACAGATTTCTTATTCTAAGTGTCCAAAGTAGGGTAGTTGTTAACTTTTTCTAGATCATCTTTTCTTCTCTTTTTCTTTATTGCTCTTGCTTCGGGTTCTTTTGATCTTTGTGGTTCTTCTCTAATGCTTCTGTTGGTTGAGTTTGAATTAACTAAACATTGCACAACAAATTAAAACCCACATGAAATCATAGAACAACTTGTATTGAAAATACTATGTATGCATGCAATATGAAGTGCAAGGGTTTTAATTGGTCTAAAAGTGTTGGTTTTCTTGGAGATGAGATGGAGTTGGGAATGACCTCTTATTTGAATTCAAACTTTGGTAGAAGTTTGAATAGGGTTCCAAGTTGATTTTTGTTTCAAACTTTATTGTATTTGATTCTTTGTAACTTGTTCTTAGTTGTGGTGGAGAGATGCACGAGGGTCTAGTTCAGATTTTTCTTAATATATAAGGGCAAAGTAGTGTAATCATTAATTTCTTTAAGATCACTACTTCCTCTTTTCTTACTTAGGTTTTTGTGTTGCGGTTTATTTTCTTGATTCCTTTCTATTTGTTTGTGATTGCTTGACTTAATTTTGGGTTTGGCAATTGACCCAAATGGGTTTAGCATGTAACCACGCACAAAATTTAATAGATAGAAAACTATTTCAATTTAACAAAAACATTTTTTTACCGGTATAATTATTTGTTTTAAAACCCTTCCCATACTCTTTTTATTTGAAGCATGGGAGCAAATGCTCAAATTCAGAAGTTTCGAAAAGGCAAGAAATTAATCTTATATTCAAAATAAAAGTTTTTGTTGGCTCCAAAATTTGGGATTTTAATAAATCCATTTATTTCTATTTCCCAAAAATTTGGGTTGTTACAGATGTTTTATGTGATAGTTATATTGTTAGTTCTATTGATGATGCTACTGAAAGTTATTATGAGAGAGGGAAACATGGTTTGATGGATCTCAACAATATTAAGTTTCCCCTCTTTATGTTGCAAATCTTGAAGTGGCACTTGTTTTATCTATCCATGCTTGCTACTATGTGCCTCGTTGATTTATTTTCTTACAAGATTCCTATGCATAGGAAGTGGTTCAGATATAAATGTCTTTCACATTTGCTTTTTGATGCTCTCTATTGCTTTAAGTTCCTATATGGCGCCTTTGCCTCAAGCTCTTATATGGCGCCCACATGAGCATCTTTGCAAATTACTGCGCCTAGCTCAAAGGCGTTAAAAAAAAGCACTCTTGGGAGATAACCCATTGTTTGTTTTCAGTACTTTTTCTTTTATTTGAGTCTTGGAAGTTATTACTACTGTAATAACCGCTCCTTATCCTTTTTATTTCATTGTTGTGCCAAGAGAAGCCTCTAATTTGAGTGAGGTAAGATTTGGGGATGTTGCTGTCCTGAAACTGTTTTCGGTGCTGCACCGTAAAAATTCGTATAAATTCTCTGTTTATCTTTTGGACCTGAAATTTCTTGTTCATATGCCCCAGGTTATATCCAAACTTTCGTTTGTTTAACACTTTTTGATTTGAGCAACATAAAATCCCTCAAAAATTCGACCTTTGTCAGCTGTTCAGTTTTGACAGATTTCTGCCAATATTTGTGTTTGCCACTTTATCGCTTTCTTTTGAGTTCTTTTAATCATGGAACTTTTGGCGAAGTTGCTACAGTAGTATTTGCTATATATGTGGTGGTTTTGAGTTGAAACCTAAAGCAAAAAAGAGGTTGATTATATGTTATGCTACACTAATGTTGCTAATAGAATTGTGTTTAGTTTTGTATGAAGGAAGTTTTCAAGTGTAGGGATTGGAGAATGATGAGATGAGTTGAAGAATGGACAAAAGCTCAAGCTTGGGGATGCTCATGCATCACCCCAAGAAATATCCAAGAAGTACAAGCGTCAAAGCTTGGGGATGCCCCCGAGGCACCCCTTCTTCATGGGCAAAAATCAGGGAACCTTTCAAGACACTATATTTTTATTGCTTCATGCACTATGCATTTTTCTTGGAGCGTCAGTTGTTTTAGTTTTCTTAGTTAGTTTAGTTTTGTTTGCTGCAATAAATGGTTAGATCACATCATGTTTCTTTTGGAGGAGATGAACTCATTTTTATTTGCCAAGAACACTCCGTTTTTCATTCTTACTATTTCACCGGGTGTTCTTCTTTTTCTGCTACTGCTTTTGGTTTTCGTTTTTGCCTTGATTTGCGTTCAGACCTTGTCATATATTTTCATCAAGGTGTATTTTTGCCTCTGATCTTTATTGGTTTTCATCAAAAGAGGTGTCTATAAAAGTTTCAAATGGTGTTGGAAAAGAGAAAAAGCTTTATGCAAAAAAGTGGTACAAGAAGGAGCTTGTGTAGACTGCGGCTTAGGCTTTTTCATGTCATGCTTGATGTCTTTTTGATAGTATGCTTAGTTGTTTTTCTGTAGCATGACTTGTCTCAAATAACTGAGATTGCTTAATGAGCCTTTGAAAAAATCATGCGTTGTTTTTATTGTATGGAAGCATTATTTTGGTTTTCTCCTTGATGCTTTATTTGGGTTGACTTGGCACATGCTTACACCATGTTAGACTCTTACAAAGTCACCAATAGCCTCTATGATCATTTAGTTTTTGACTTTTGATGCCATCTTATGCTTCTTTTAATGTCGCTTTGTCGCTTTGCATGATTATGGCCATTATTGCTCTCTTAGTTGGTCGCTCCCAGTCTTTTGCTAGCCCTCATTTTGTACTGAGTATGAGCTCTACTCGTGCATCCAACTCCCAAAAATCAAGTTTGCCATTGTGTCCACTATAAATTCCTATGCATGGTATTTGTAAGCCATTCCAAGTAAATTTTCATGTGCTACCTTTCAAAAAACCTTCAAAACATTTCTCGTTTTGTGACACTGTTTTCAGCTCATGGGGACGTAGTGGTCGGATTTGCTATCTTCCATATTGCTTATTCCAAAAAGAAAAAAAATAAAAAAAGAAAAGAAAAAAGGCACTCCTCCATGGAAAGTGAATGTTGGTGGGCACCCGATGGAATCGGTTAGCCATGGTTTGTGAAAGGAAAAAAGGTGGGGAGGAGTGCCAAGCTTTATAAAAGAGCACAAAAGTGCCAATCTCTCTCTCAAAAACTTGCTTCATTTTTGTATGGAAGATAGTAAGAACCCCATTGCCAGTCGTTGACAAAAGCAACCACCTCTCAAAACTCAAGTTTTATCTCTCTGTTTTACAAATGAAAAGCTCTAGCACATGTTTAATCACTGCTTCCCTCCGCGAAGGGCCTTTCTTTTACTTTTATGTTGAGTCACCACCTTCTATCTTTATGCACCATAAGAGAGCATAGTTGTCATTCTGAGTATAATGTGCATTGTCCCAAAGTTTTCATTGATTGATTCATGATCATGGTTTCACTTGTTCTCAAATTATTTGTATCTAGTCGCCCTCTTAAACTTGAAGGTGTCCTATGCATTTATGTTTTGCTCTCTTTGAAGGACAAGCTGAAAACCATTTGTATGTTTTTCCTTATGATTTGAACACACGTTTGATTTTCATTGTTTCATTATTCATGATCTTTTGTTTGTGTTCATTTGCATGTTTACAACATGGTTGCTAAGTTTCTTATTGTCAAGATTATATCTTCATGCCCATGTTTTAAGTTCTTTTGATCCCAGCTCACAACGCTTACATATATGATCAAGATTGTGTAGGTGCATGTCACCTCAAAAATTATTCTTTTTTATCACTTACCTACTCGAGGACGAGCAGGAGTTAAGCTTGGGGATGCTGATACGTCTCCAACGTATCTATAATTTTTGATGCTCCATGCTTGTGTTTGCACCATTTGCCTTGTGTTTCGTTACACTTCGTGGCGTTTTTATGCATTTTCCGGAACTAACCTATTAACAAGTGCCACAGTGCCAGTTTCCTGTATTCTGCTGTTTTTGTGTTTCAGAAGTGATACACAGGAAATATTCTCGGAATTGGACGAAACAACATCCTGAAGTCTTATTTTACCCGGAAGCTTCCAGAGATCCGAAGAGGAGTAGGAGGTGGGCCACAGGGGCCCCACACACCATGGTGGTGCGGCCAGGCCCCTGGCCGCGCCAGCCATGTGTGAGGGCGCCTGGTCCCACCCCTGACATCGCCCCTTCGCCTATAAGAAGCATCGGGATGGAAAACCCTAGGGGGGTCGGCAATTTTCCAGAAAGAGTTCCGCAGCTCCGCCGCCATCGCCGATGAATTTTGGGGGACAGAAGTCTCTATTCCGGCACCCTGCCGGGACGGGGAAGTGCCCCCGGAGCCATCTCCATCGGTCTCCATCGCCGTCTCCGCCGTCTCCATCGACCTCACCGCCATCTCCATCAACCTTGCTGTCTCCTATGATGAGGAGGGAGTAGTTCATCCCCGGGGCTAAGGGCTCTACCGGTAGCTATGTGGTTCACCTCTCTCTCCCATGATGTGATCTTTATGTGATCGTGAGCTTTGTATCATGTTGAACAAATAGATGTTATTATTCAGATATTATGTGTACTCTAGTGGTGATTATTAAAGTAATCTATTCCTCCTGCTATGGTGTAACGGTGACAGTGCGTGCATCATGGTGGTACTTGGTTTAGGCTATGATTGTGTTCTGTTGTGGATTATAAGAATAATTATTGCTATGATAGTTTGAGTGATCTATTCCTCCTTTCATGGTGTAATGGTGACAGTGTGTGCACCGTGTTAGTACTTGGTCTAAGTTGCAATGATTTCTATCTTGAATTGTGATCTGATTTGGGTATCTCTATGAGTGGTGTTTGTCAAGTACTTGATGAACTTTAAGGGGTGCTTCCATAGCCACTACGCGATGATTAGTGTTATTCAATAGGAGAGTAATTCAGAGTGCCTTAGCAAAGAGAAGTTATTTGTTCAGTCATGTTATATTGTTGGGAGTGTGTCCACTAGTGAAAGTATGATCCCTAGGCCTTGTTTCCAAGCTTTGCATACCGTTTACTTGCTGTTTTGTTACATGTTTGCTCGCAGCGATATTTATTTCACATCACGTTTGCTACTTATAATCATCTATACCACTTGTATTTCACTATCTCTTCGCCGAACTAGTGCACCTATACATCTGACAAGTGTATTGGGTGTGTTGGGGACACAAGAGACTTTTTGTATCATAATTGCAGGGTTGCTTGAGAGGGATAGCTTTGACCTCTTCCTCCCTGAGTTCGATAAACCTTGGGTGATCCACTTAAGGGAAACTTGCTGCTGTTCTACAAACCTCTGCACTTGGAGGCCCAACAAGTGTCTACAAGAATCGAAGTGCGTAGACATCAGAGTGTCCCCTGAAGAAGCCCTCCGTCCCGAGCCTCAGTGCGCCACGACCCAATGAGGGTCAAGGCCGTGGACCCCCTGGGAGGAATTTGAAGACTCAAGCCAATATTGCTCGAGGCCTCCTGAACCATGTCAATGCAGCTGAAGCCAAAGAAGCACCCGATGTCATGATTGGTACGTTTCTCATCAACTCCATGCCTCCAAATTTTTTGTTTGATTCTGGTGCATCTCATTCCTTTGTCACGGAGAGCTTTGTGGAAAAGGGTAATCTGAAACCTAGTCACATGGATAGGCTTATGATAGTACAAATACCTAGGTCAGTCACCAGAACCAAACTATCCTGCCGAAATGTCCCAGTTGAGCTCCACGGAGTGCAATTCCAAGCGGATCTGATTATCTTAGGCACAAAGGGTTTGGACGTGGTACTTGGAATGGGCTAGATGTCCAAGTACCAGGATCATATAGATTGCGCCCAGAAAGCTATAACCGTGACCAGGAGTGATGGAGTTCAGATTGAGCACATCGCAACCATGCCATCCTGCAAAGCTTACTATAGGAAGTCTGTCGTTGGGCCAACTCTTGACCAAGTTCCGGTGGTATGCGAGTACCCCGACTTCTTCCCTGAGGAGCTGCCAGGTATGCCCCCTGATCGGGATATCGAGTTCATAATTGAGTTGATTCTCGGGACAGCTCCCATTGCTCAAAGACCTTACCGTATGAACCCCAAAGAACTCGAGGAATTAAAGAAGCAACTCGCTGATATACTCAGCAAAGGCCTTATCCGTCCTAGTGCTTCACCTTGGGGATTGCCTGTTCTCTTTGTGGACAAGCAAGATGGTACCGTACGATTGTGTGTGGATAACCATAAGTTAAACGAGGTGACCATCAAAAATAAATACCCACTTCCGAAGATTGAAGACCTATTTGATCAGCTGAATGGAGCCAAGGTGTTCCCCAAGATTGATCTCTGCACTGGATATCATCAGCTGAAGGTCCGAGAGTCTGACATTCCCAAGACCGCCTTCACAACTCGCTATGGCCTGTTCGAGTACACCATCATGTCCTTTGGTCTGACCAATGCCCCTACCTATTTCATGAATCTCATGAATAAGGTATTCATGAAGTTCCTTGACAAGTTTGTGGTGGTATTTATTGACGATATCTTGGTCTATTCCAAGACCGAGGAAGAGCACGCAGAGCATCTGTGGCTAGTATTGGGAACCCTGCGTGAGCATCAGCTTTACGCCAAATTCAGCAAGTGTGAGTTTTGGCTGAAAGAAGTTGGATTTTTAGGCCATGTTATCTCAGCCGGTGGAGTATCTGTAGACCCCTCGAAAATTACCTCTATCATGGAAAGAAAAGCCCCAACCAGCCCCACCGAAGTCCAAGCATTTCTTGGACTAGCCAGGTATTATCAAAAGTTTGTAGAAGGGTTTTCTAGCATCGCTCGCCCATTGACTCAGCTGCTCAAGAAAGATAAGAAGTTTGAGTGGACTGAGAAGTGCGAGCAGAGTTTCCAAGAACTCAAGAAGAGCCTCGTGTCAGCTCCTATTCGAACCATGCCCGATATTACCAAGAGCTTCGATGTCTATTGCAATGCCTCCAAGCTTGGACTTGAAAGTGTCTTGATGCAAGATGGCAAGTTATTGGCTACCTATCTCGTCAACTATGCTCTCATGAGCTGAACTATCTGACCCATGACCTAGAACTTGTCGCTGTTGTCCATGGTCTCAAAACATGGCGACACTATCTTATGGGGAACCGTTGTGAGATCTACACCGGCCACAAAAGCCTGAAGTATAATTTCTCTCAGAAGGAGTTAAACATGAGACAGAGGAGATTGATTGAGCTCATCAAGGACTATGACCTAGGCATTCATTACCATCCCGGTAAAGTGAATGTGGTCGCCAATGCCCTCCGCCGAGAGCCTTGTTCCCTAAATGCCTTATTGAAGACCAACCAACTAGCCCTGTGTGAGGAGTTCAAGAAGTATGGACTTGAGCTTGTAAGCCATGGTTTCCTAGCAAACCTTGAAGTCCAACCCACTCTCTTTGACCAAATCAAAGGAGCTCAGAAGCATCATGAGAGTATCGAAGGAATTAAGCGTAGGATGGGACGGGAGGAAGTACCTGGGTTTTCAATTGACCAGGAAGGTGTGCTACGGTATAATGGCCGCCTATGCGTCCCTAACATTGAGGAGTTGAATCAACTTATTCTGAAGGAAGCCCACGACACCCCGTATTCGATCCATCCCGGAGGCACCAAAATGTACCAAGATTTGAAGGAACAGTTTTGGTGGCACGGCATGAAGAGGGAAATAGCCTTCTACATTGCCCGATGTGATGTTTGCCAATGTGTCAAGGCCGAATATCAATGACCCGCAGGTTTATTGCAACCCTTGAAAGTGCCCTTATGGAAGTGGGAGGAAGTCGGAATGGACTTTATTACCAGGCTACCAACGTCGAGTCGGGGACATGACTCTATATGGGTTATTGTGGACCATCTCACCAAGGTTGCCCACTTTATTCTAGTCAAGACCACCAACCATGGGAACCGTCTGGCAGAATTATACCTCTCATGCATAGTTAGCCTTCACGGTGTTCCAAAGACCATAGTATCAGACTGAGGCCCTCAGTTCACCTCGCAATTTTGGGAAAAACTCCAGGAAGCCTTAGGCACCAAGCTAGCCTTCAGCACAGCCTATCACCCACAAACTGGAGGTCAAACGGAGCAGTAAATCAAATCCTTGAAGACATGCTGCAAGCTTGCGTTCTATCTTATGGAACCAAGTGGGAAGACTGTTTGCCATTCACCGAGTTTTCCTACAACAATAGCTACCTACAAATGGCCCCCTTTGAGGCTCTCTATGGACACAAGTGTCGTACCCTCTCAATTGGTCAAAAACTAGAGAGAGCCAGATGTTTGGCCCCGACATTATTAAGGAAGCCGAAGAGCAAGTCTAGCTCATTCGAAATCGCCTAAAAGCAGCCCAATCTAGGCAGAAGAGTTATGCCGACTCTAAGAGAAGACACGTTACCTTCAACGTGGGAGATTTTGTCTACCTTCGAGTGACACTGCTCAAGGGTATGCAACGCTTCCATGTTAAGGGTAAGCTTGCGCCTTGTTATATCAGCCCATTCAAGATCCTAGAGCACTGCGAAGAAATGTCCTACAAATTGGAGCTGCCCGCAGAGCTATCTGAGTTCCATGATGTCTTCCATGTCTCACAACTCCACAAATGCCTTTAAGTCCCCAAAAAGCCCGAGACTTTCACCGAGATCGACCACAACTCCATCAACCTAAACCACGACCTCACCTATCGAGAGAGGCCCATTCACATCCTTGAAGAAGATGTCCGTCTTACCCGTAGACGCAAGATCAAGATGTATATGGTGCAATGGAGTAACCACACCGAAGACGAAGCCACTTGGGAATGTGAGGATTATCTCCAATGAGATTTTCAAGAACTACTTCATGCTTAGCTACCAAATCTCGGGACGAGATTCTTTTTAAGGGGGGAAGGTCTGTAACACCCCACTTTTTGCACATCAAATTAAGGCCTTGTTTAAATGCTTTATCTTGGGTGAATTAAAAACTTTTGCTAAGTATTGTGCTTGTGTCACATCATGTGTGATTTCATGTGAGTCTATGTGCCTGATTTTATGTGTGTGTATGTGTGTGATTTATGGCATGATTTAAATTTCAGAATTTCCAACACTTGTGCATTAGAAACTAAAATTGGTGCTATGATTTTATGCAATGATTTTTGAACCTAGTTCTGGTTAGTGTGAACCAAAGACCCAAGCTTAGTCTCTTTGCTTAATCACGCCACCCACCTATTTCCTTTTCTTTTATTTTTGCACCTTTATTCGAAATTAGGGACTTCACCAAAACATCACTCCCACTTGTTCTAAAATTCTAAAAACTTGGTAGAAACCCTTCTACCATTTGTCAATCACATCTTAGCAGGTCACCACCACTACATGGATGAGAATTTTGAACTTTTCAAATTCAAATGAATTTTGGCCAACTACTTCTTTTCTTCTATTTCCTTCTCCCTGTTTGCAAAATAGCCATGATGGCAACCCTGGCTGACCACCCCTCCCTCTCTCTCTGCCCTCTCTTCAAATTCCAGCCACAAGCCCTTGTCTTTTTGCACTTGGACACTAAGAAGGAGGGGAGCCCGAGGCAAAGATATAGGGTAGATCTTCTCCCTCCCTCTCTTCTCCCTCTCGACCGCCTCTAACCCCCAACCAGCGCCCAGCACTCCCACTCCAACCTCATCCCGACCCTACCCTGCAGTGGCATAAAGAAAGCACCTCACCTTGCCCTCTCGCTCTCTCGATGGCTTGACCAGAGCACTCGCCCATTGGGCTGTGGCATAGGAGAGAAGCCAGCACCAGCCCCTTCCCTAGCAGGTCCCACGCACCATCATCCAGCTCGACCAACCACCGCCTGGCGACCAAACCGCCCGTAGGACCGCCCTGGCCCTCCCTCTGCCTGCGTCTGGCATGGCAAGAGGACGTCAAGAGCGGTGTACGTGTTCCTGCGCGCACACTCACCCGTTCGCCTCGTGCCACACATGAGCGTGCATGGCTTCGAGTGCACAACGCACTGCAGCCCACATCCTGCACCCTAGCTGACCCAGACGAGCCCGCCGCGCACCATTTCCCTCGCTAAGGCTCTAAAACCACGCCCGTCCTGACCAAACCATCCAGCCACCGATGCTAGTGACCTCGCCCCTGAAACCAGTGCACAACGCCGCCCCGGAGAGCCGCCCGCGATGCCCAATTGCGTCCAACCCCGGAGCACCCTAGACCAAGCCCATCCTAGCTTATAAAGCTTGAAACTATCTCTGGAACCCTCCCCTGCCGTCCATTTGCTTCCTCTCCACTCTCTCTCTCACCCCAGAACCCCTCCAGCATGCAGCCCTGCCTCTCTCACTATTGCTGAGTGCCCGAGCTGGAGTAGATCGCCGACAAACGATGAAGGTTGCCATCAACCGGGAAACCTTTTCCCTCTCTCTCTGCGCTCAAATCCTTCTCCCTCTCAAGATCTAGCTCACCTGCCCCTTGATTCCTTGTAGGATTCACTAGCCATCACCATCGCTGGCGACGCCAGGAGCTAGCCAAGACCACCGCGACCGAGACCATCTGCGAGTCCCCTTCTTGCACATGTTTGAGCACAGATCGCATCGCCATCATCTCCGCCACCGATCGCTACACCTGCGTCATGCCGAGACCGCCCAGCCGACCCTCAGTGAGCTCCGCCGTCTGCAAATCCTAGCCAGCGCCCTCTCTTCTCTCCTGCGCATGCATGCCAGTGAGGAAGATGATGCCACGCCGTCTGATCTAAATTAGACAGCGACTTACCGCTTCGGCCATGATAGGCCAACGGATTTGGGCCGGCCTAGCTCAGATCCGCCGCCTCGGCCCATTTCTTTTTTTCAGCATATGCTATTTATTCATTTTGCAAATCACTGCTAGATTTAGAAAATCCATAGAAATAAATATGTGAGCCCAAATTTAGTGTTTCAAATTTCTCTGTGATCCTGAAGTTATTATCGAGCCTCTGGTACTGCATGCTCAATTTTTAGGACCCTAGATAGTATATGGTAATTAAATTGTGTAGATCTAGGGTTTTTCAATGTTAAATCCAAAATAGGAGTTTGGTGCTATGAAAATATGTATTTGCAATTTTCAGTGATGCTCTGTGACTTTGTGAAGCTTGAGCAACTAGCTTTGCTATTTTATGAGCTGTGTACTTCCTGCAGTAATTATTTTGGTGGTATTAGGAATTTGCATTGTTTTATTTATTGTACCTAGTGGGTTTATTATTTTTAGATGATTCCACCTCTGGTGTGTTCTGCATTGCACTAGCTTCCTAATATGGTCTCTAGTAGAATTTTGGGACTACAGAAAGTTTTAGGGAATTAAATTGCTTTTCTAGTGCTAAGTGAGATTAGGAAATCCATTATATTTCAACCATTTAATCTTTTGATTTGATTCCAATTATATTGGTTTTGTAATGTTGTTAGCTATCTGGAAGTATGCTGGATGCCATGTCTTGATTCACATTGATGCCTGGAAGTTGTTTGCTTGTGAGTAGGGCTTATTTGCTATTAGGAATTGCTTGTTATTATTAGTGGTATATTCTTTTGTAAAAACAGTATTGATTCAAATATCTGAACATGTTTGTTTCTGATACTCAATTATTGATTTGTGTGCTACATGTCTTGGGTGCGAATCATGTATGTATGTGTGCTTATTGTGTGTTGTTGCTTTTTTTGGTGATAGAATCAAACGACGAGTGTGCAGAGGAGGGGGAGATCTTTGAGTTTCAAGAGGAAGGAGATCAGGGACAAGCCACTCAAAGCAAGCCATCTACTTGTTGCATATCTGAATCCTACTACTACACCTTGCATTATTTTACCACTGTTTATCTTATTATGCATTGTTTTCTATATTGCTATTATTCTCTATATAGCAATAGTTGACGACTTAGCTCCATAAGGCGACTTGATATCATCCATAGAGATGACACCCCTTGTGACCTATTCAACACCCTCTCTTATTAGAGACTTGATGGTTAGCAGCAAAGTCTTTGGAAAACTCAGAGTGGAGTCAAAAACTCTAGGATGGGAACACTCTGTGGAAGGATTTCGAAAATGTTTATGGAAACCTTGGAGTAGTCACTACTCCACTGAAATGTTTTCAAATGGTTTTATGAACATGGAGCTGGACATGGGAGATAAAGGAGTTGGTGGTTTTCTGAAAAGTGGCATTGTGTATAACTGTTCACCAAACCAATTACTCCCGTGCAACCACATTACCCCGGTATGGGATGGGGCCTAGTTTGAAGTCTGTATGCTTTAGTGCGGGGAGTCTCATACTATATAAGTGTTCGTGGTGCCAAAAATTGGTACGCGACTGAAAGGACGAGATGTCGCCTAGAGGGGGGGTGAATAGGCGTTTTAAAAACAATTACGGAATTGGCTTGAAGGAATGCGGAATTAAACTAACGTTTATTTTCTTCAAGCACAAGACCTAAAAATGCTAGGCTCAACTAAGTGCAACAACAACAACTAGATATAAGCAAAATAGCACAAGATATAATTCACAAGTGATAAGCAAGATATAAGTACTTCAAGCACGATGGCTATCACAAGGAAATAAACTCGGGTATAGAGATAACCGAGACACGCGGAGACGAAGATGTATCCCGATGTTCACTTACATAAAGTAAGCTAATGACCGTTGGAGAGATGCGGGTAACCATGAAGGCCCCCGAACGCCACGAAGGCTCACCTTCTTCTCCGAGTCCCCCACGAAGCTAAGGACCCCTTCTTATGGTTAGCTTTTCCTCCACTCCGGAGATGGCAAGCTCCACAACCACTTCACAACTCCCACGAAGGGGAAGCCCGGGCCTCTTCACAATCTTCCACGAAGAGGACACCGTGGCACAATCACCAAGCCAACTAGGAGGTCACCCTCCAAGAGTAACAAGCTCACGGTCTCTCACTCGAACTAATCGTAATGGAGAGCTCAACACTTATGCAAGAATGCAAAGCAAGAACACAAGGGAAAGTGCTCAAATCCTTCTCTCTCAAATCCCACCAAAGCAACAAATGCTATGGAGGAGTTAGAGAGGAAGAACAAGGGTGGAGGTCAACCAATGACCTCAAGATCTAGATCCAATGGGTTCCCCTCACTTAGAGGAGAAATTGATTGGTGGAGTTGTAGATCTAGATCTCCTCTTCCAAATCCCTCAAAAATATGCAAGAATCATTGGAGGGAAGAGAGAGGGAGCAAGCTCAAGAGATTCAACAATGGAGGTGAGAGAAAAGCTCAAGAACACACTTAGAAACCCTTCCAAACCGTTGGGGAAGAAGCCCCCTTTTATAGGGCAAGAAAACTGCCCGTTATAGAGTTTTCGGGGCGCTCCGGAGTAGAGCCCGGAGCAGCTCCGGATTGCACTCCGGAGTAAGTAGATTGGCACTGCTCAGCCCGGAGCAGAGCCCGGAGCAGCTCCGGATCTGGAAAACTGCAAAAACCCTCATACGAAAAACGCGATAACTTTTGCATCCGAACTCCGTTTTTAGCAAACTTGGACTTTTTGAAAAGCTTAGAAAAAGTACTACAACTTTATGCAGAGAAACACCAAGAAATGTCAAGAGGAAAAATAACAAATGTGGAGAGGTGTAAAACCTTCCAAAGTGAAGAACCGATAAAACTCTTCAACTCGAAAACGCAATAGAAGATGCATTTGGATTCCGTTTTCGATAAACTTGGGCTTGTTGGAAAGCTAGCAACAAGCTCAAGAACCTCACACAAAGAAACAACAAGAAGCAACAAGATAGGGAGATGCAAAGTATGCAAAGTATTGAGCTCCCTATGACGATGTGATCAAGTTACCCAACCGAAAGCCCCTCTTGATAGTGCGGCTATCTATCCTATAACCCGGTCTCCCAACAAACACCTTGAGACTGGTAAAAGTAAAACCTAGCAAGGACATACCTTTGCCTTGAGCATCCCGCTTGATCTTGATGATGATTCTTCATGCTCTCATCAAGCCAGAATGCTTCACTTGATCATTGTTGCTTCGTGAAGACTTTAATTTGCTCCCCCATAAACCATTATGGGATAGCTTTGTTAACACTCATCTTCACAAGTCCATTATCACCAAATGGATGACAAGCTTCAAACATATGATCTTCTTGAGGTGCTTATCTTGAACTTTCACAACTCAACCTTGATAAAGAACATCATTTGATTTCATTCTCCCATGGGCCATATTGAATCCTTCTTTTGATGTAAGCCCATGGGAAGATACTTGATTCCACTATTCTCTCTTCATCTTGGTCAACCTTGTATCTACTCATGCTCTATCGAATCTCTCTTAAGATGCATAGGGAATTCTTCATTTGATTGCATGCTCTAAGTCTTGGTCAACCATGGCTCAACTCATAAGACCATCGTGACCTCGACATAGAGCCATAACTTGAATTCTTCTCATGTAACCAAACTCTCAAGATCTTGAGACTCCTTGGCTTAGCACATAAGCTAGAGCATGGATTACTTGAGCTCTACACAAGAACAACATCTTTATTTCTTCTTCTTGATCATATTGGATTCATCTCTTCTTGTTCAATGATCTTGATGCCAATACTTAAGATATATTGTTATCTTCATGGCATCCAAGCCTTGAATCCAACACATGGACTTCAAGCAATTCCTATGAACAATTCCTTCATAAAAAGCTCAATGAGAATATTAGTCCATAGGGATTGTCATTAATTACCAAAAACACACTTAGGGGCAATTGACCCTTACAATCTCCCCCATTTTGGTAATTGATGACAATCTCAACAAGAGGGTTTATATAATGAATGATAGAAACTAATATGCAACTTATCCGGGAATAAATTGCATACAAGAGGTTATATTTGATATGGTCAAGTAACACAAAGCTACTACCGCATATCAAAATCAATTGTACTCACATAAACTACAACAAATATGGTTGATGTGAGTGCAACCAAAATATATAGAGCAAACTCCCCCACAATATATGCACGTGTGATGAACTTGAATTTCATTGCATACATTGTCAAGATAAACCTTTGATGGAGTTTACACTATATATTCAACCATGCAAAACATCTAACAAAGAAGAGATGCATGAAAGGTAAAACACTTAAGCACAAACCAAACTTAAGTATAAAAACCATTTCCCTTAAACCCTCTAAACTTCTCCCCCATTGGCAACGATTGCCAAAATAGAAGAAGGAATTTAGAAGGCCAATATAGTATGAGTTCCTCCCCAAGATGTGCATTTCTCATAAAAATGAGTGAAATCATATGCACTTATCAAATTAACAATATTTGGAGGAAGTCAAACAATATTGAGGATCAAAGATTGCAAAAAGATGACATAGTGAAGGAAACTTCAACGAATGAAGCAAGCAAGCAATCAAGAGACCCAAAGAACCAATTGGACACAAGAAGATGTGATGATAAGAGCTACAAGATGCTTTAAATGAAATAAGGAAGCTCCCCAAGGTTCATGCATAAATTTGAATTTTTGTTGCATTTGAATACAATATGCACAAACATGGAATCCTCACTCCCTATATATCATTTAAAACAAAACATGAGCACGAAAGAATACAAAAGGATCAATACGCTTATCAAAGTGAACTGTAGTCCAAAAAGATTCACGAGATATGAGTGCAAGAAGAAGCAATAAAGAATAAATAAGCACTCATAAATCAAGTTCTTACCAACACCATCAAGAACAAAATGGATAAGAAAGATGGTCGACAAAGAACGAGGATATCAAGGGAAGAAATTAACACTCTTATGCATATATATTTCTAAGTGGACAAAAAAATCATGATGAACAATCCACAAAGGAACATGTATACACAAGAGGTTAGTTGAAATTAAGGAAGACATGATATCCAAGAGAGAGTCATAGAATATACCAAATAGCTTTGCTAGAAAGCATATATAGCTCAACGCTCCATTTTCCATTATGGTATATTAATAAACTCCCCACGCAAAATCATCAAAGCCATCACAACTAGCAATAAGGGATCAAAAGATAGTCGGGATGCTTTGAAAGGCAACAAGCATAATAAAGAAGGGTACAACTCGCAACATTATCTATATTGCACATGAGAGAGCGTTGAGGAATTAATATGCAATAAATTGCTAAAATGGCATATTTGGGATTGGTGAATCATAAACATGATTTTATATACTTCCCATCATATGCAATCATCTCAACTTGCTCACATATGAAATAAAGATATTTCTTTATAAGACCTTTGCAAGAACCGCAACAATTGCAAATAAATATTATCATCCCAAGAACCAACCTACAAGAGTTGGGAGGCTAGAAAAGTATGCATGAATGTTATACTTGTTACCGAGATAGCAATGGTGTGATGTAGTAGATAAGAGTTCGCCGGTCATCCTAGCTTGGCTCCAATAATCATATGGTGATAACACCTTCCTTATAAACAAGACAAGCATCCATTGCATCTCCAATGTACCTAAGACATTATTCAAGTACATCTTGGTCCCCAAACTTATTGGGTCCAAAGTGGTTAGACTAACCACAATACATATGATAGACTCCATATAAATATGTGCATAGTTAGAGATGAGATTTAAATTTCATGCACAACTTAGCCATTTAGGATTTGACGGAGTATAACATATATATTGGATCAAAGAAAGAACTAAGACACAAAATTAAGCATAAAGAGAATATGCATGCACCTACCTTTCAAGATCCAAAGAAGATACAATTTAGACAAAAACACCAAGAGTACAAGGAGGTATGAAATGTGTGGTAAAACACATTAGTTGTCCAAATAGTATCAATGGAACAAATCAACAAATGATTTATTCAACAAATTCAGCAAATGAACCTAACAACTCATTGAGCAAGAAACAAAAAAAAACATGCTCAAAGATTTATCTCATTCAAGCAAATAAATCATAGAAGAAGAAATGAGATAACTAACTCCCAAAAGAGCAAGGTTCCAACAAATAAACCAAACCCTCTAGACTTTTCACAATGGCACAAGTATCGAAAAGAAAAGGTTTGTCTTACAACAACACACACTTGATGGGGATCAAGAGATGAGACAAAGTCAAGCAAAAAGATCCTCAAGAAGGAAATAAGACAATGGGAGTCAAAATAATTTCTTGGCAAGAAATATGGGCAATAAGATGCAAATTCCAAGGTGAAGATGATCTAGAGGAATTACCACACATATATACGAATACCAATTGTCAAAGACAAGAAGTTCATATTGGAATTATTTCCCGGTGGTGTATTGCAAAGATATTCAAGATCAACTTCACAATAAAAGGCATATGGTTAAATATTCAAATTAAGCACCATGCACGAAAAAGGATTCTTGGTAGCTCCAACAATAGTCAAACAATCATGCAAAGCAATGATTAGAGTAACTAGAAGCAAACGGCTTCCTACTTATGATATACATATAAATATATTTGAGTGAAACCGCACCAAGAATTCTTACTCAAACCAAGACCAAATAAATGAGCAATAAAATCATTTAAGAAATAACGGAGCTTGTTTGAGCAACCATGCCACCTAGGAACAAGATAATTAACAATATCAACTCTAAGTGGCAATACATCAAATGTTCACATTTCCTAGGCTTGTGATATGCATAAGACATATTACTCCCCCATAATGTGATATTAAATTCTTTTCAACAAAAGGCAAACAAAATCCAACTAGAGATAATTAATGGAGATATAGAGTTTGAATTTCTCATGAGCATGGCATACCACATAGTGACTAGATAATCTTGCAATATCAATACTAAGTGGTATTACTCATGTGCACACATTTATAGGATTGTGAGATGCCAAAGGAAAATCACTCTCCCAAAATGGGATGTTCCATTAATCACTCGATAAGAGCCAAATAAGATACCATCAAGATGCATGAGAGGCTCGAAGCAAACACAAAAGTATATGATGTACCAAACAACCAACACCTACTTGAATACACAAGATAAGTAGGTATAAGGAACAACATATACAAACACATACTTGGTATAAATCCAAAAACATGCAAAGGGGCAAGTAACTTACAATGTAAAGAGGTTAAGTACAAGTTACCGCAAAGAGGCACATTGGATATAAGATGATAGTGTCAATGACTTGGCTTGATAAAATAAAATTAATAAAGATCCCTTAATTCTTCATGAGGTAGCCAAGTCTCCAATGCCCTCCACAAACACCTATTGATCAAGTTTTAGCTTGTTGGTCCCCAACCAAGTTGGGTCCTAAGAGGTTAGTAACAATAGGCTTGGCAACCCAAATGGTTCTTTTCTTGACACCACTTTGAGTTCCAACAAACTTGGCAAACACATTGCCATCCTTATCTTTCTTAAGAGAATAATCATCATCAACAATGATAGGATTAGATAAGGTACCGCTTAAGCATGAAGAAGCAAAGTGCCCCTTCTCACGGCAAATATGGCAACAAGTGCTTCCCTTTCTCTTCTTCATTGATTTCTTGATTTGGGAAGCTTCATCTTGTTTCTTCTTGGGAAGTGGCCTATCTTCAACTTGAGGTTGAACTTGAGCTTGACCTTGTGCCCGCTTCCCTTGTTGCTTCTCACTCAAGTGATTCTTCTTCAATGGGCAAGATCTCACATGATGCCCTTCAATCTTGCACTTGAAGCAAACAATCTTGGCCAAATTCTTGACTTGGTCTTGGCCCTTCTTCTTCTTGTTGCTCTTGGACTTGTTCTTGTTATTGGAGTTGAATCCAAGTCCACTCTTGTCATTAGGAGATTTTTGCACACTCAAAATATTATCGAGTGTGGATTTCCCTTCATGACGCTTATCCAAGTCTTTCTCCAAACTAGTGACTTGGGCCTTGAGCTCTTTGATTTCCTCTACAAGGTTAGTAGTAATACAAGTACTAGAGGAAATAGAAGCTTCATTGTTAGAGCAACAAGGCATAGCAAGTAATTCATCACAAGATGTAGCAATATTATGCCTAGACAAATTACTTGGACTAGCACAAGATAATATAGCATTTTGGTTCAAAGTAGTGCTAATGTCCAAATGAGGCTCACAAGATGTTTTCTTAGAGATACTTGCCTCATGAGCTAACTTTAGCCCATTATAAGAGATTAAGAGATCCCCATGAGAGCCCGAGAGCTTTTCATGGCTTTCCTCCAATTTCTTATAATTGCTTGTTAGCAACTCAAGTTGAGCCCTTAGCTCAACATTCTCCTTTAATATAGATGCTTCACAAGAAATAGAGTTAGTAGCACAAGCATCATTAATAGATTTAGCATTTGTAAGCTCATAAGATTTAATAGATTGAGATAGGCAAGAATTAGTATGCTTCTCTTCGGATAGCTCTTGCTTGAGGAGATTGAATCTCCGTTTCCCCTCATTAACAAGGGAGTTCAATTCCTTAATGGTCTCCTTGTGGTCAAACAAGGTTTCCATTAAGTGTTCGACTTTAGCACAAGCATCATTATTACCACGAAGAGAGGCATACACAATTCCCATCTCATGCAAGAAAGCTTCATTATCATCATCATTATCATCATCATCATCACTCTCATCATAAGGAGATGTGTCGGGATTCAAAGTAGGAGTTACCTTTGAGCCGCTTGCCATAAGGCACATGTGAACTTTGGTAGATGATGAGGGAGCATCAATTGAAGCACATTCTTCATTTTTGAGTGTAGGACAAGCTCTTGCGAGATGTCCATACTCGTGACATTCATAGCATTGCCTTCTCTTGATAGAAACCTTCTTGGTTCTTCTATTGATTTCTTCTTTAATTATGTGACCCAATTTTTCTTTAATTTCCTCTACATGGTTAGTCATACAACAACTAGAGGAAATAGAATCATTTTGAGTATGGTCACAACAAGAAACAAGCATATCATCACAAAATTGAATCAAGCAAATTTTAGGAGATATGCAAGGACCTTTAACACAAGAATGAGTAAAGAATTTCTTGCAAGAAGTGTTTAGGTCCAAACTCTCTACACCATTAGGATTTATAGAAATAGAATTATTGGTGCAAAGAACAAGACTACCAACATCACATATGATTTCTTCACTCACCGTATCATTACCTTGTGACAAGTCACATGTTGGTGAAGTGGAAGAACTTGAACAATCATCACGACCGGATGTGGAAGCAACTTGGAGCTCTTCATGATGTGAACGTGAAGAGAGCTCCTTGGGTTCACTTTCAACCTCAAGAGAAATGGACCCACCAAATGACTCTTCTAGCTTGGTCCATATCTCATGAGACGTCTTGCACTTTGAACCCATCAAGCAAACATAAACTATGGAGCTCACAGACAATAAAATTTCATTAAATACTTGAGCTTCTAGATGTAAATTTTTCTCATCCTCTATAGATAGACTTTGAGGATCCATCGGAGGAGAAAAGCCTACATCTAGAAATTGCTCTATATTTGGACACAAAGTCCAAAGATTGCAAAGCATGCGATTTCTCCATAAGTTATAATTTATGCCATCAAAAATAATTCTGTCATTGTGCACTAAATAACTAGCCGACATCTTTACTCTCAAGGCGGTGAAGCCTAAACAAGGAGAGACCTTGCTCTGATACCAATTGAAAGGACGAGATGTCGCCTAGAGGGGGGGGTGAATAGGCGTTTTAAAAACAATTACGGAATTGGCTTGAAGGAATGCGGAATTAAACTAACGTTTATTTTCTTCAAGCACAAGACCTAAAAATGCTAGGCTCCACTAAGTGCAACAACAACAACTAGATATAAGCAAAATAGCACAAGATATAATTCACAAGTGATAAGCAAGAAATAAGTACTTCAAGCACGATGGCTATCACAAGGAAATAAACTCGGGTATAGAGATAACCGAGACACGCGGAGACGAAGATGTATCCCGATGTTCACTTACATAAAGTAAGCTAATCACCGTTGGAGAGATGCGGGTAACCACGAAGGCCCCCGAACGCCACGAAGGCTCACCTTCTTCTCCGAGTCCCCCACGAAGCTAGGGACCCCTTCTTATGGTTAGCTTTTCCTCCACTCCGGAGATGGCAAGCTCCACAACCACTTCACAACTCCCACGAAGGGGAAGCCCGGGCCTCTTCACAATCTTCCATGAAGAGGACACCGTGGCACAATCACCAAGCCAACTAGGAGGTCACCCTCCAAGAGTAACAAGCTCACGGTCTCTCACTCGAACTAATCGTAATGGAGAGCTCAACACTTATGCAAGAATGCAAAGCAAGAACACAAGGGAAAGTGCTCAAATCATTCTCTCTCAAATCCCACCAAAGCAACAAATGCTATGGAGGAGTTAGAGAGGAAGAACAAGGGTGGAGGTCAACCAACGACCTCAAGATCTAGATCCAATGGGTTCCCCTCACTTAGAGGAGAAATTGATTGGTGGAGTTATAGATCTAGATCTCCTCTTCCAAATCCCTCAAAAATATGCAAGAATCATTGGAGGGAAGAGAGAGGGAACAAGCTCAAGAGATTCAACAATGGAGGTGAGAGAAAAGCTCAAGAACACACTTAGAAACCCTTCCAAACCGTTGGGGAAGAAGCCCCCTTTTATAGGGCAAGAAAACTGCCCGTTACAGAGTTTTCGGGGCTCCGGAGTAGAGCCCGGAGCAGCTCCGGATTGCACTCCGGAGTAAGTAGATTGGCACTGCTCAGCCCGGAGCAGAGCCCGGAGCAGCTCCGGATCTGGAAAACTGCAAAAACCCTCATACGAAAAATGCGATAACTTTTACATCCGAACTCCGTTTTTAGCAAACTTGGACTTTTTGAAAAGCTTAGAAAAAGTACTAAAACTTTATGAAGAGAAACACCAAGAAATGTCAAGAGGAAAAATACCAAATGTGGAGAGGTGTGAAACCTTCCAAAGTGAAGAACCGGTAAAACTCTTCAACTCGAAAACGCAATAGAAGATGCATTTGGATTCCGTTTTCGATAAACTTGGGCTTGTTGGAAAGCTAGCAACAAGCTCAAGAACCTCACACAAAGAAACAACAAGAAGCAACAAGATAGGGAGATGCAAAGTATGCAAAGTATTGAGCTCCCTATGACGATGTGATCAAGTTACCCAACCGAAAGCCCCTCTTGATAGTGCGGCTATCTATCCTATAACCCGGTCTCCCAACAAACACCTTGAGACCGGTAAAAGTAAAACCTAGCAAGGACATACCTTTGCCTTGAGCATCCCGCTTGATCTTGATGATGATTCTTCATGCTCTCATCAAGCCAGAATGCTTCACTTGATCATTGTTGCTTCGTGAAGACTTTAATTTGCTCCCCCATAAACCATTATGGGATAGCTTTGTTAACACTCATCTTCACAAGTCCATTATCACCAAATGGACGACAAGCTTCAAACATATGATGTTCTTGAGGTGCTTATCTTGAACTTTCACAACTCAACCTTGATAAAGAACATCATTTGATTTCATTCTCCCATGGGCCATATTGAATCCTTCTTTTGATGTAAGCCCATGGGAAGATACTTGATTCCACTATTCTCTCTTCATCTTGGTCAACCTTGTATCTACTCATGCTCTATCGAATCTCTCTTAAGATGCATAGGGAATTCTTCATTTGATTGCATGCTCTAAGTCTTGGTCAACCATGGCTCAACTCATAAGACCATCGTGACCTCGACATAGAGCCATAACTTGAATTCTTCTCATGTAACCAAACTCTCAAGATCTTGAGACTCCTTGGCTTAGCACATAAGCTAGAGCATGGATTACTTGAGCTCTACACAAGAACAACATCTTTATTTCTTCTTCTTGATCATATTGGATTCATCTCTTCTTGTTCAATGATCTTGATGCCAATACTTAAGATATATTGTTATCTTCATGGCATCCAAGCCTTGAATCCAACACATGGACTTCAAGCAATTCCTATGAACAATTCCTTCATAAAAAGCTCAATGAGAATATTAGTCCATAGGGATTGTCATTAATTACCAAAAACACACTTAGGGGCAATTGACCCTTACAGCGACACCCCTGAATCTGGGTTGACACCTATTGAGGGTCTATACATTACAATGGCATATCCCGAGCTGCCGAAAGACACTTGGGTTCTCCCGCTGTGGTGCCGGAGTTACGCTCTGAAGGAGGTACTGCCAGGGCGTGCTGGGGAGGTAGACTCCACAGGGTAGGCACCCGTACTAAGGTAGATGGATGGAGGACTTTGATCGATTATCCGAACCCCGCATACTTGTGTATGACGGTCCGTGGTGGTATCCCGGCAGATTTATCAGATGGTGTGGGTAAAGTGTACAACCTCTGCAGAGTGTAATCTATTCAAATAGCTGAGTCCTCAGTCATGGACAGTTGGAATGGCCATACTTAACCTGTGTTAGATTTTTGTTTTATAAAATGTTTTCGGAAAAATGGAGTTTGTGCCGGACGGAGTACTTGGAGAGTACGGTCGTGGCACGGGTATGGTTCGAAGTACCTGGAGGGTACTGCCGAGGAGTTTGGAGAATGGTCATGTTTGATTGACCATGGTTTCATTGCAGCTTAAAGGAGTTTTCCCCTTTCCTAGAGAGTTTGGTAAAAATCCTATTTAAAAATGTTTTTCAACAAAGATATAGATATGTCGTAGGACATGCTATATCGACAAGAAAAACTTGTTAGTATAGGATAAGACTAGACTAGAGCCTATCCTTGCTACAGACATTAGCATGTCATTACTTTCCTTCTAGATGGTTTGCGAGTACAATTCCAAAATGTACTCACGGCTTTGTCCCTGGCTATTAACTTGGCCAGACTATGACATGATGGTGGTTACGACGACGCTGGTGCGAATTAGGATCGTTTCTCGGTCAGTCGCCTGTAGGGTAGTAGGCCTAGCCTGGGTTAGCTATGCTGCATATATCCCGATGCTATCTGCTAAGTACTAGTGTGTCAGTTGAACTTGCCCTACGTGGCATTTATATTTGGCCAAGTGGCCATATGTAAGATTTCATGAACTCGTTATGTAATGGATGATGTATTCTATAATGCCAACTCTGTTATGTGGATTCACGACGGCCTTCCTAGGATCGTGAATTGTATGCATAACGGGAATCCCGGGTGGTAAGCCGGGGTCCCCACATGGGGCATATGGATGATTTCACCATGGATGATGAATGTCAGCTTTGCTCATGACGGATTTCCAAACTTGTATTTTCTGGCTTGATAGGTGCAGACACCAATTATTGCTAGGTCTCACAGTGGATCCAGCCACTCCAATACCGCCCCACCCTAATGTGTGAATATAGCAGAATTAATGATCCCCAATGCTATACCAAGGAGGAATTGTCTCCCGAAAAGATTGAGCATCAGATCCACAACATCATCAAGGTCGGGCGAGATGAACAACTGGAGTTAAAGATTCCAATTTTTTAAAATGGGAACTGCCCGGAGGTGAGTGATTCCTCATTCTGCCATGACTATGTATTTCTTTAACTCTTACTTGTATCCTTTTGCAGCTTTCCACCCTTCCCCTTCTGAGTTAAACTATCCCGTCCGCTATCCCCGGTCGAAGGAGCTCACTAATGACGAAGAGGAGACATCCTCTTTTCCAAAAGGATGCAATTCCTCACTGGCAGCAAAAGACGATAGACCTTCTCTAGGGGAAGCTATGGTGGATGAACCTATAGCAACTATATGTCGCGGGGTTTGTGGTTCAGGTGGTCGCATGCACGGCTTAGGAAAGAGGGTTATCTCCCGCCATCCATCTCTTGCATTATGCGACTATGTGGAGACTGTACCTGAATCCTCCACTACCATGAAGTTGCCAGATCGGAAGTAAGCACGTCAACTTCTTAAGTTTCTTCCATCTTTATCTCGACCTGCTCTAATCTGGTTTTTATGCATAGGAGGAGGAAAGTTGCTGGCCAAAAACCTTTAAAGGCAAAGCCATCTCCTGCAACTATTCCGCCAACACCTGATGCCGCCATCCGCCGGAATGCCCCCTCAACCTCCGCCCCAAAAGCTAGCAAAGTTGCTAGCTTCGGCTAAGGATGGCATGCCTGCTACTGCTGCTAGAGGTCCTAAGAAGGTGACTTTTGGTGGAAAGACGATCGGGGCAACAACAGAAGCCGGAGATGCCGCAAAATGGAAGAAGAAAGCATGCATCCTGTTCTGTCTTGACAATTTGCAAGAAGAAACTAGTAACAATCTTACTTCCGCTATGTCATCATTTGTCCAGAGAACCAGTGTCATGAAAGAGGTATGTATTCCCTGTAGCCCCCGAGCGCTATGGCGGATTTTCATAGACAATCCATCATGGTGCTCTAAGAGAAATTACTTACGAATTTTTCAACATCTAGCTCCCGAGCGCCGCTATACCTTTTATTGTAGCGGTGCTATTAGAGAACTAAATTTAAATGCGATGAGTAGCCCCCGAGCGTTATGGTGGATTTCAATCTGGCATAAGGCTCTTAGAGAACTATTAGATCAAAAAATCATCCTAAGTAGCCCCCGAGCGTTATGGCAGATTCCTCCGGCATAAAGCTCTAAGAAGACTAGCATTAAAAAATCATCATGAGTAGCCCCCGAGCGTTATAGCTGATTCCTCTAGTATAAAGCCCTAAGAGTGACTAACACATAATAATGTTGTAACAGAATTACAAGAAAGTTGTAAAGGATCTGGTCCAGGCCGTCAGCTCGTAGGAGAAGGAGCTGGCGGAAAAAAGTTGCTCGTGGCAGATTTGCAGAAGCAGCTTGCTAATAGCGGTAAATTTCTTTTGCCTTTTGCAATTTTAGTACCTTTATGCTAGCCGATCAATACTCTACAATTATTTCCAGCATGTAGATGCTGCTAAGCTAGAATCCACCCTCGAGGGTTGCAAACGCAACTCTGGAAATCCTTGGCAAAAAACACCCACCTCGAGGAGCAGCTCAAGGACCAAGAGCGCCTGAACCTCCAGAAGCAGTAGGAAGTTGAACCTCTTGTGCTGATGATGATGCTTGTTTTACTTTGGCTATGCAGCAATGCTGGAGCAAGGGGAGGTGGATTCCGCATTGCCACCAACATCATGAAGAAGAAGCTGGAAAGCCTTCTCGACGCCGAACGTTTGGCATGTGGCAGCCTGTAGATAGCGGGTTCCTCCGACCTTTCCGCCATTGCGCTAAAAAAGAAGCTCTTGCTTGTTCCTGGACTGGTGGCGGATTGGAAGCAGTCCTCACCTCGGGGTGGTGCAAGAACTGCACCTACATTGGCAAAGGCCCACTACCCTGAGCTGGATCTGGACTTGATCACCTCCGGCATCCTAGAAAGCAGCGAAGATGGAGCGCCGGTGGATGAAGCCCCCATCCGGCAGAGCGTGCTGGGGTACGATTAGCTCTGTGCCTTGGGCACTCAGCTGAACATATACTATGAAGCATACGATCTATCAGGGTCTCTGAGCCAAGCTTCAGCGTCGGTCTCTGCAACTGTTGACGGCGCTGATGGTGGTGATGATACTACCTCTACCGCCCCGAAGTCCTTATCCATGTCCTGCATTATGGTGGGAAAAAACAATGCATCAATTCGGCCCCTGAGTGAGTCTTTAAGTTAACTAAATAATTGTGTGTATGCTTGTACTATGCCTGATCTGCCTGTGGCGGATCAGAGAATGCTTTTGAACTATTGCACAGTTTTTATCAAGTCATTGAAGTGGTTATGTGTGAAAAAACTGCCAGGCCTATTTTTATGCAACTTGTAGTAGTTTAACATTCCCAAAAAACAACACTTTGAAAAAATTTCACGCGTAGGATCATGCAATCCATCATCTGGCTCCTTATGCTTGACTTTTCATGAGATGCCAAAATCTTCGCACGAACAATCCACCAGGGCGATGATACTTAATAGTAACCATCCAAAACCCAGGCAGATAGCGGCTTGGATCGCCAAAAACTCACTACTCGGGAATCCACACAAGGAACGTCAGGTCGAGATTAAAACATAGATATGTTATGCGGACCGCTTACGGTGGATTTAAAAGTCACAAGTGTAGAGCACAATTGTGCAAAGGTTCCATACGATCTAAATGAACAATAAAGGAGGTAAAAGACTTAGAGAAAATTAAGAGTGAACCAGATGCTTTATTTCATTGATCATATAGAGGTGTCTATTACATAGCCTAGATAAGTGCTAAGTGTAGAAAGGACGTAGTTGTGCGATGTTCTATGGATGATCTATCTCGTCGTAGATATCATTAGGGTCTCTTCGTTTATGCTTCTTACTGGGTCACTTATCTAGCTCGTGAATATCCATGATGTTGTTGGTGGTGGGGAAGTGTATTTGGAGAACATAGCTGATCTCATCTCCCTTAGGGGATTTGAGTGTTACACCAGCCCCCGAGCCGTGTAGCAACTTTGATCCATCAAAGCGCATCACCCAATGCTCTAGTTCTGGGATGGGCATACTCTCCTATGCTTCCTTCCAATCCGCCATGAATTTCACCAAAGCCTAAGATTTGATGGCGGTGCGAGGCTTATAGTCGATGTTGAAGGAGGCTAATTCAATACCCCACTTTGCAACTTGTCCTGTTGCATCGCTATTGTTGATGATGTCCTTCAGTGGAGCCTTGCTCACCACTGTGATCTTATGGTCATAGAAGTAATGTCGTAACTTGCATGAAGCTAGGAAAACTTTGTATGCCAATTTCTAGTAGTGAGGGTAGCGTTGCTTGGATTCTGTCAGGACCTCGCTAAAATAGTAGACTGGTCTATGTACGTCGTACTCCTGTGCTTCTTCCTTGCGTTCAACCATGATGACGATGCTGATGACCTTGTTGGTTTCTGCTATGTTTAGCAACATGGGCACCTGATCTTCGGGTGCTGCTAGGACTGGTGCAGTGGATAGCACTCTCTTTCGATCCTTAAGCGCAGCGTCTACCTCGTCGGTCCAGACGAATTCGTCTGATTTCTTCATCAGCTTGTAGAGTGGCAAAGCCTTCTCGCCAAGACGACTGATGAATCTGCTCACTGTTGCCATGCAGCCTGTGAGTCGAAGTACGCCCTTCAGGTCATTAGGATGGGAGATGTCAAGGATAGCCTTGATCTTCTCCAGGTTGACTCAATTCCGCAGTGGGAGATGATGAATCCTAGGAGCTGTCCTGCCGGTACCCCAAAGACACACTTCGTGAGGTTGAGAATCATGTTGTACTTCCTTAGGTTATGGAAGGTCTCTTGTAGATCCGCTATGAGGTCATCCTGCTTTTTTGATATGACAGCGATGTCGTCCACGTACGCGTGGATGTTGTGATCAATTCGATCTACCAGGCACTTCTGCATGGTGCGCTGGTAAGTTGCTCCTACGATTTTCAGACCGAACAACATTGTCACGTAGCAATATGTGCCATAAGGTGTTACAAACGAGGTAGCAAGTTGATCGGATTCCTCCATCTTGATTTGGTGGTAACCCGAGTAGGCATCTAAGAAACATCGCAGCTCTGATCCCACCATTGAGTCATGACTTGGTCAATGCGAGGCAAGGGAAAAGGATCTTTTGGACATACTTTGTTCAGGCCGGTGTAATCTACACACATGCGCAGAAGCTTTGTATTTTTCTTAGGAACCAGCACGAGATTTGCCACCCACTTCGTATGGATCACTTCTTTGATGAAGCCTGCTTTCAATAGCTTGGAAATTTCCTTGGCTATGGCACGATGCTTTTGTAACATCCCAAGATTTTACCAAATTTTGGGGGAATTTTTTTTGCTTTTGTTTTGCTTAAGATGATTGGAATTTCATAGGGATTTAAAACTTTTTGAGTTTAATTGAAAGCTTTAGTACAAAAACTATTTTAAACTTTCTATTATTTTCTTGAAGAACTTATTTGAGAAAAATCAAGTATTAAAATACTATTTTCCATCCTTTATTCAAACCTATGCAAGCTTGCTTGAAAAGGAGTGAATCACAAATGTGCTTTATTGTATTTTAAAAACTAAGCTTGAAAGATAATTTCAAACATTATTTTATAAAGTATTATCTCTTATTTCAAAGGATTTATTATCAAACCCTATTTAGTTTTATGCAAGTGAACCCTTTTGTTAAAGTCATGAAACCTTTTAAAAATCATGTTTTGTTCTGAAAACTTGTCTCTTACTGTTTCCTATTGTTTATTTGAATTTTAGAAAAGATTAGAAATTGGTTTGACATTGTTTGAAGAGTTTATGCAAAAGTTACAAAAGAAATAAGAAAACAGAAAAAGAAAAGGAAGAAAAGAAAAGAAAAATAAATAAAGAGGCCGGGGGCGCCTTTCCGGCCCAGCACCAGAGGCGGCCCGCGGCCCATCATCCTTTTTCCAAAGCGGTATCCCGGGGCCTCGCCCTCCCTCACCGACAAGTCGACCCCACCCGTCAGCTCCTTCCCCCCCCCCCCAAATTCCTCCCCCCTCTTTCACTCCCTGGAAACTGAAACCGCCGGCGTTACTCCCCGTCCCCCGCTCACTCCTCGCGCCGTTACTGCCATCAAGACCCTGCCTATAAATCCCCCGAGCGCTCCTCTCCTGTCCCTCTCTTTTCCCCTTCTCAACGACGCCGCCAGGCTGCGCAATTGCTCAACGGAGCTCTGCACATCTGCAGGCTCTCTACGTCGATTCCGGTGAGCACCGGCCTCCTCTCGCCACCCCTGTGATTCCACTGGCCCCCTCTTTTCCCTGCGCTTCTTACTGACATAGTTGGGTGCTTGATTGCATCCGCTATCGCGCAGGGCGACCTCAACCCAAAGCCGTTGCCGCAGCAAGATCTCTGGCGGGAGATAGCCCGAGCATCAGGCCACCCCCGCCCAGAAAACTTCGCCACCGTGCTCGCCGTGCCCGCGCGCATCTCGTCCACTTCTTCTTCCTCACCCAGGAGCACTGCAACACCAAGGATGACCACACCCTGAGCCGTTCCTCGCCGGAAACCTAGGTCGCCGGTGAGCATCTTTCCCCTTTTCATTCTAGCCACTGGATCTTGATCAAACGTCCCATGTTGATCACTTAAATGAAGCAGTATAGGAGGATCTGGTGCATCCATCCATCTTTTAATCCAACGGCCTCAGTTCCTGATCCGGCCGAAGCGGTACCCTCCAATGAGGAACTGCCGCGTGGCCTGCTCTGATTAAAACGAATTCGAATTAGAATTTCTGAATCAGATTTGATCCCAATCTTGCAAAATTCATAACTTATGATCTGTAGGTCCAAAAATAACAAATAAAATACCGTTGGAATCCTTAGAACATCTAAAATCCATTAGTATAATAATATCTTATATTTTATGGGTCCAATTTCAAACTATTTTCAAATTGGAATCAAACCTTCTGTTAGCTTGTTAAATTCATATCTTTAGTTCTGTTAATCCAAAAATTACAAATTCATAGTCTCTGGAATCCTCTCAACTTGTAGAACATCATAGGATCAAGAAATTCCAAAGTTGATACGTGCACACACTTTGTGCATTCAAATTTGTCCAAATCACTATTTTGGTGATAATCCAAATTCTATAACTTATTTTAGAGTAAATCCAATTGCAGTGACTTTATATTACTGCAAGCTATCCAGTAGCATCACTCCCATAATTTCTTGAACCATGTCACGATTATTCAAATTCTAATATGAGAATTTGAGTATTCCTATATAGATTAATTCTATTTCTATTTCAATCAATGATTCCTTCTACTTTAGAAAACCCCATGATCATACCTAGCTATCAAATATCATCTTGAGATCACTTTGATCCAATGTTATTTCTATCTAAACAACATCTTGATCAAGATCATATTCACTTAGACCTATCTTGCATAGTACCCACTTATTCAAATTAAAAATGCGTCATTTGAGTAAAGTGTGATACTTTCAATCTTAGTTTCTACCATTGCTACTATGGTATTGATCAAATCAAAATCATAGTACTTAACCCAATCCCATTTACTCATTAGGAACCTTAAGCCATGTTTTCAAATATCATCTATACATATCCTTTACCTATAGCCATTTACTCATGTCTACTCAATCTTAGCCTTGCATTGAACTATTCAATTTGCATTTAAGTTAATTGAGTACTTCAATGTTATAAGAACCCTAGCCTAAGCTTAAGTGTAATATATACTATTTAAGAATAAATGTTGTCACACTTATTCAATAGTATTGCTATTGCACTATTTTGTCTCTTATGTGATTTACCCACATGAGATATTCCAAGAGTCAATATGCTTTGATAAAGCATAAAGATCTCACTCATCATATTTTGTCTAATTCATATATATATTCAAATTGCAATTGTGCTACTTGAGTAGAATATGAATTCATCTCAAACATAGATTTTGTTAATGTGGTGTTGTTATAACCCATACCGTAGTATGTGTTATACACCATGTTGAACAATGAACCATTTGAGCCATGCCCTCAAATATCAATCATTCATACCTAATCCAATACCTACTTAGTTTTGTCCACATGTATTGAACTATTCAACTTGCAAATGTGCTAATTGAGTAGTTCAAGCATTCTTAAAACCTAGCCTAGTTCCTAAGTGTAGTAGATACTATTTAAGAGTAATTGTTGTCACATTTACTCAATAGTGTTGTAGTTGCACAAATTGACTCTTGTGTAATTTATTACACATGAGCTATTCCTAAAACTCTTATGCTTTGATAAAGCATAAAAACTTCATCAATTATAATTGCCTAGACCATTTCCCTCTCAAATCATACTAATCTTTCCCAACTAAGCTCTCAAATCCATATCTCACAAATCATGATCCTCTGCCAAATCTTTCTATCATAACATATCAATAATTCTAAATTGTTAAACAAACACTTTTCAATTGTTTGAATTGTTTGATTGGTTTGAATGGCATGTTTATGTTATGTTATTTCTGTGCTATAGTTTGTGCGAAGAGCTACGTGCTTAGTTGAGAGACGCGAAACATCGTGATCTTCAAAAAGGCAAGTGACAAACATGTCCCTTACCCATTTTACTTATGCATTAGTATTTTCACCTCTTGTAGTATTCATGATAGGTGATTTATTCAACTGTTTTATCAAATGCTTAGATCCTAGTAGTGTGTAGCTATCCCTCAAACCCTACCTGTTAGGATGCTAAATACTTTGAAAATATTGATGCCATGCTAAGATCATGTGAAAAGTGTTTTGTGAACAAATTAAGAACTTCAACTAAAATGAAACACCTGGGTGGATTGGTTTGATAAGAGGAGGTGAGGTAGGTGGGTTCTCGGATGCATGCCTTGTTAAGAGGATGTGGGAACAGAATACCGCTCAGGATGGCCACCCAGGAACAAAGAGATGGCTATGTCTTCCATGCTTAGTGTACTTCCAGTGCAGCCTTATGACATTATGGGCTCTGTCTTGACTGATTAGATGTGGGAGTGCAACTTGTGGGCAAGAAGATGGTGGTAGATGAATTATAGGTTGGGAATGGATCTTGCCAGTTAGTTGCCCTCTCCTCTAAAAGGTCTCGTTTCATTTTATGTATGGGCATAAAATGAATCGTAAGGTGAAAGTGCACACAACCCTTGCAAGGTGTTTAAAACTAATCGATTAGCCGTGTCCTCGGTTATGGACAATTGAGTCTCTAGACATGGAATGTACGGAAGAATCTCATCACCGATTCTGAATGACTAAAATCTGTCTAGAAACCCCTAGGTAGGAACTAAGGACCATACACTCCGAGGGGTGGTGGTGCCTGAGGTTCCAACTTTGTTGAGTTATGCCCAGAACTACATACCAGCCAGTATGTAGTGTATGGGGGTTGTCTTGACCCTTGAAAATAAAATTTTGAAAGAAAGTATTAAAAAGGATTATTTTTAGGATAAAATTGGCTTTATGCAAATCAGCCTATGAGATCCACCAGCCAAATGTCATGTAGTATAGTCTTTCCACAAAATGCCACCAAATATGTGTTATTTGCCAGTACATCATTGTACTGACCCCTTTGGGGCTGCATATTCAAACGTGCAAGTTTTATTTCGAGTAAGGAACCAGGAGTAGGATCCCGAGACTACATTCCAACATGTCTACCTGTGGCACGTGATGAAGAATGGAGGCTCACTGCAACTATGCTTTATATTGTGTATTCGTAAGGTTGAAGACCTATGTAACTGGATTTATGTTGTAATATTGATACTATTGCAATGATTACTTATTTTGTACTGTGGTGCTATCTACTAATCCAGGGAATGGCACAGTAACACAGGAGTTCTGCCTTTAGCAAAAGGTAGGGCGCTACAGAATGGTATCAGAGCATAGTGTGGCCTGTAGAATCGGGACCCTAGGTTTGGAATAGAAATAGGAAGACCCTAGGATAAAAATCTCTATCTCATCTTATTTTTGTTTAAAAAAAATTAAAAGATTGTTTGCATCTTGAAAACCTCTTGTATTTCTCCCCTACTTCATTTTCAAATGATTTCCCTAGATGACCCATTCACCGAATCCATCAAGAAAGGACAAAAGATAGATGGACACAATGTGCCAGAAGTGTGAGACTGATGCTCCACGCATTTCCCTTGACTCACTGTGAAGGACTATGTTGAAGGGCAAATGAAGAACATGGAGAAAGACTCAAGTGGAGACTTTATAATACTCAGCAAGACCTCAAAGAAGAAAAGGAAGATACTACTACATTGAAGGCAACCATAAGTCAACTTCAAGGTGACATGGAAAAGTTGGAATCTGAACTTAGTGTTCAAGGAGACCTCATCAAAACCAAGGACGAGCAAATTACCAATCTACTGAATCAGCTAGACCAGAACAATGGATCTGCCTAGAAGAGAATCGAGAAGCCTTAGTTGGACCTCCATTTAGGAAATTTTAATAAGCAATGACGTGTAATAAACGTTATGGTCATACTGACTTGTGGATGATCGTACCTTCCCATTTGTTTGAAAACTAGTTTGCTTGTTATGATGAATGTTTGTTGGAAATTGTTTTGATCTGTTATGTTTCGGTAGGATTTTTCTTCTTTAGATCTCTTCTATCTAATTCTCATCTATGCTAAGACCTAAACTTGTCCTAAAACCCAAACCAAAGTATTCTCAACGACAGAACAACTACAATGACCCTCAGTTGGAGATAAGGATATAGAGTACAACAACAAGAGGTAGTGTTTCAAGTACAAGAGACTGGAACATTACGCAAGAGGGTGCACAAAGGATGATACCCCAGACTCCAGTAAGCTAGGATAGCTGAAGGATATCACGCAAACAGTAAGAAGACACCCCAAGGTGTAGCTAATGTGGAAGTAATACTATTCAACCACCTCATGCAAGAAAGGTGGAAAAGAGCAAATTGAGCAATGGAAAGAGCAAACAGAGCAATGGAAAGGACAAATAGAGCAATGAAAAGAGCAAACAGAGCAATGGAAAGGATTTTAATTCCTCTTAAATGGCAAACCAAAGGATCTACAACTTAAGGATTATTGCCATGAGCTTTGTTGAAAACCTCTAGCTAGGAATGATAGATTTTGTTTTCAAAATTTAAAATAGGATTTGGGAACTTGGTCCCAATTTCAACAAAACTTTTTTTTAAAAGAGCTAGTGAGGTTGACCAAGAGTTAGAATGCGAGATGCACCGAACCAAATACAAGGTAATGATTGGGTGCGACATGGATTGGCCCCCATGACGACTACTCATATTGTTCGCTCTTGTATGAGGAATGGTGAATCTAGAGAGACATACCTACATGAGAGACGATGTCATTAAACCATAACCTTAGAAGGATAATATGTTACACCCTTATAGTGAGCCAGTGTGGCTAAAACGTAAGACTACGGTGAGGATATTTTGGTATTGGAACGACTTCACGAATCAGAAATGTTTTGCTCAGTGGACTTTGAAGGCGAAGACTGTTCAGCTTTGGCTCCTGCCTGTTCGATTTACCTTCCCGACTCTTCGTTTCAACTCCCTACGTGGCCTATTCGGCTACCTCCCTGAGCCTATAAAAGAGAGGTCACTCCTCTCCAGAGAGTCACAACAAAGACAACCACCATTACCAATGAGATCGCCTCCTGATTCCAAAGCTTTACGCCGCCGAAGTCTACCCCATCCCGACCTGCGACGATATGAGACAACTCTCCGAATCCCTGAAACTACTTTCCTACCCATGAGAGCTTCGTTAGATCCCTTTTTCCCTGCAAAGGAGTTCATCTTCGAGATATGATCAAGTTGACCAGCGCCTTCCAATGACTATGAAGATGGTTGCGAAATGAATTCTTAAGGACCATCTAGTACTAGTGGCAGATAGCATGATGAACACCGGTATCAAGAAAGGATTCAACAAGGCTGGTTATAAGGCGACCTTCTGGCACTGGATCATCTTTTGAGATTCTGCAACGAAGATCAGCTAAAAAGCAACAAGGAGTATGGTGATGGCCTGTATGCTGACTTAGCCTTGGTGAGGACCGACCAAGGAAAGGGTAGATACACATTCTTGGAAGATGTGGACTACCTTGTTGATGACAACGCGATGGATGATATCTGCTTATCACCAGAATTGGATGGAACCCTTGGTATGCCCACTTTTGAACATAATTGTGAACATCACAACTTCTGAGAAACGCAGATCAGGGAAAATGGCACAACAGTGAATGCAAGCTGGGAACAAAATGCAAGTGCCTAAGGAAGCATCAAGATACCACCAAGAGGATTTTTATTTTAAGGGTGGTAGCCACCTAGATACCTAAACCCAGATAACCTAATACCTACTTTATTTTTAACCTTTCTCCAATCTCGAGGACGAGATTTCTTTTAAGGGTGGTAGTCTGTAACATCCCAAGATTTTACCAAATTTTGGGGGAATTTTTTTTGCTTTTGTTTTGCTTAAGATGATTGGAATTTCATAGGGATTTAAAACTTTTTGAGTTTAATTGAAAGCTTTAGTACAAAAACTATTTTAAACTTTCTATTATTTTCTTGAAGAACTTCTTTGAGAAAAATCAAGTATTAAAATACTATTTTCCATCCTTTATTCAAACCTATGCAAGCTTGCTTGCAAAGGAGTGAATCACAAATGTGTTTTATTGTATTTTAAAAACTAAGCTTGAAAGATAATTTCAAACATTATTTTATAAAGTATTATCTCTTATTTCAAAGGATTCATTATCAAACCCTATTTAGTTTTATGCAAGCGAACCCTTTTGTTAAAGTCATGAAACCTTTTAAAAATCATGTTTTGTTCTGAAAACTTGTCTCTTAATGTTTCATATTGTTTATTTGAATTTTAGAAAAGATTAGAAATTGGTTTGACATTGTTTGAAGAGTTTATGCAAAAGTTACAAAAGAAATAAGAAAACAGAAAAAGAAAAGGAAGAAAAGAAAAGAAAAATAAATAAAGAGGCCGGGGGCGCCTTTCCGGCCCAGCACCAGAGGCGGCCCACGGCCCATCATCCTTTTTCCGAAGCGGTATCCCGGGGCCTCGCCCTCCCTCACCGACAAGCCGACCCCACCCGTCAGCTCCTTCCCCCCCAAATTCCTCCTCCCTCTTTCACTCCCTGGAAACTGAAACTGCCGGCGTTACTCCCCGTCCCCCGCTCACTCCTCGCGTCGTTACTGCCATCAAGACCCTGCCTATAAATCCCCCGAGCGCTCCTCTCCCGTCCCTCTCTTTTCCCCTTCTCAACGATGCCGCCAGGCCGCGCAATTGCTCAACGGAGCTCCGCACATCAGCAGGCTCTCTACGTCGATTCCGGTGAGCACCGGACTCCTCTCGCCACCCCTCTGATTCCACTGGCCCCCTCTTTTCCCTGCGCTTCTTACTAACATAGTTGGGTGCTTGATTGCATCCACTATCGCGCAGGGCGACCTCAACCCGAAGCCGTTGCTGCAGCAAGATCTCCGGCGGGAGATAGCCCGAGCCTCAGGCCACCCCCGCCCAGAAAACTTCACCACCGTGCTCGCCGTGCCCGCGCGCATCTCGTCCACGTCTTCTTCCTCGCCCAGGAGCACTGCAACACCAAGGACGACCACACCCTGAGCCGTTCCTCGCCGGAAACCTAGGTCACCGGTGAGCATCTTTCCCCTTTTCATTCTAGCCAATGGATCTTGATCAAACGTCCCATGTTGATCACTTAAATGAAGCGGTATAGGAGGATCTGTGTAACAACTCAGAAAATTGTAATCCACTTCGTAATAATCAAAGTACCAAATTTTGGACCCAGATAAAACTTTTTATTTATTATTTCATGCATACATGTATTTTCGATTATATGTCTTTTATGATTTCATGTGTGTTATTATTTGTTGTGCAATGGTTAGTTAATTCTAACTTAACCAACAGAAGCAATTGAGAAGAATTATAGGAATCAAAGAAACCAGAAATAAAAACAATAAAGAAAAAGAGAAGAATAAGATGATCTAGGAAATCTTATTGACTACCCTACTTTGAGCCCTTAGAATAAGAAATATGTAACTCAACTCAGTGTTTGGCCAGTTAGTTGAGCTTAACCAAGTTACATACTAACTCAACCAAGAAGTGGCTACCCAAAACTCAAACCAGAACTTGACTCAAACATCAACCAAACTTTGAATCTGAATCAGTGACAATACCAAAAATTTGAAATAAGATCTCTACAAAACTCATCCTTTCTTCAGAACAAAAATACCACTAGATACCTTGGCTCCTATGCTGATCACCCAAAGTGGAAAATTTCAAAAATTCAAATTTAAATCTCTTGCGGGCATTTCGTCGAACACTTAACAGATGAAAATCGAGCAAATCTTAGTTACTTTGATGATCACTGTCGCCGTTCATCCAGCGCCTGTAGCCATGCTCCTGGGAGGTGCCGCGGTCGAGCCCCGCTCCCTCTGCCCCAACCCGAGCCGTGAGAAGTGGAGGGAAGAAGAGAAATGCGCCCAGGGCCCCCTCCCAGTCTTTCTTCTTCTCTGCACGCTCCCGACCGCCATGCCCTCGCCAGCACCGACCCACAGCCCGCCGCAGCCGAGACCAAAGCCCCCCAGCACACGAGCAAGGCTGTCGTGCCCAGTGTCGCTCGACACATGTGCCCAGGGCCCCCGCACCGGCGAGCTTTTGGACACCACCTCCCCCGACGCTGAGGCCTATTTAAACCACCGCCGATCAAACGAGGAGACGCACACCACTCTCGGCTACCGCCCAGACACCATCTCTCCCTCCCTCTCGCTTTGGTTCGTCGACGCCTGCATCGCCGGCGAGGTACTAGACGCGAGCCGCGCCACCGCGTTGGACTGCCGCTGGACGAACGGACGCCGGAGCTGGAGGAGGAGTGCTGCCGGATCCTTTTTCGCACGTCGCCGACGAGTTCTGCTTCCTCCCCGTCACGCCCTCGCCGTCAAACAGTCGTCCCTGCAACGCCGGTGAGCCCCAGCCCTAGTCAACGGAGACGATGCGTGTGCGCCATTGGATCCTGATCGATCGGTCGCGTACCGATTCGGTGCGGATAAGTGACCTGACGGGTGGGACCCCCCTGTCAGGTTCAGTTTTATTCATTTCCCGCCCCGGAGCGAAACGGTATGGGCCGGCCCGTTCGGGTTTCATTTGAATTAGGCCCAGCTAGTTTAGATTAGGTCTGTTTCGTTTTTATTTATTTCCCACTCGATTTCGAATTAATTCAAATATGATTCAGTTATGATTTTCAAACTTTATTTCCAAGAGTTTTACAAATCCATTTCTAGCAAATAAATATGCGTTGGAAAGCTTATGAAATGCTCTACACTATAGAACTGGTTAGAATTCAATTTGAGTTAGGAATTTAAATAAATAAGAATAGTGTGACCATAGCTTTATTAATCCTAGAAAAATTCTATAGAATTGTTTAAACCCCCTAAAATCATGAAATTTAAATTGTGAACTCACCAATGACCCCCCTTACTGTTAGTCAACTTTAATCAACTCAAACCTTGTTAGTGGTATCAATTAGACCCTAACCCAATTCTAGTTAGTAGCATAAAATGATAGATCTCTATTTTACACTTAGAATTAAATTTTGCCCTCAATACTAATTCACATAATTAGCCAATCCTCACTTGAACTAGTCTTAATACCCCTAAACCAATACCAATGCATAGAAAGTAAACAACACATGGCACTTAGTAGAAACTCTAACTTGCACACTTAATGAAAACTTGGAAGAAAAACTTGCAATCCAACTCCACAAAATGCAACAGGGATGCTATTGTTAGGAAACAAATATGTGTGCTTGGTGTGTGTTAGCATGGTGTAGTGATTGTGTGTTTTGTGTTGATTTCATGATTAGACGCTAGTGTTGCTGAGGAGGATTTTGAGGGGGGATATTATTATCAAGAAGAAGAAGAATACCCCGGACACTTTGCCAACCAAGGCAAGCCATCTTTTGAATCATACTCCAAATGCCTAGTTTTACTATTGCATTCTACATGTTTTAAGTAAATTGCATGATTGAATTGCTAGAGTAGAATGATAGAAGTGTAGTGATACCTTGCTTAGCAAGGGCATCAAGCTGAGTTTATCCAATCATCTTTAGTGGTATCATCACTCAATGTAGTTGCTTAGTCGCTAATAAAATTGAGGCCATCTATAAGGGGAACCCTATTGAAAAAGGGGTGACTTGAACTTGAAACTTGAATTGGAGATTGCTCCTACATGATGGCTTTATGAAGGAAATCAATCTTGACTAAGAACTATGAAATGTATTTCTCAAATGACAATGAGTGATGTACTATGGGAGCCAACCATACCGTATGACCACATTACCCCTGAATGGGAAGGGGCTTAGTCCGTAGTTTGCTTGTTTTAGTATGGGAGACCTCATTTGAACTTATAGAAGCGTGGACCCTGAGGGGACGCTTCCGAAGCCGGGACTTGCCATAGCTGTGACGGAGGATACCACAGTCTATGGGAGTCCAAAATGTAGCACTCTATAGCTGGAACAACTATGAGTTCCATTCCGTATCTGGACTCGTAGGGAGGATCCCCGTACTAAGGTAGGCAAGCGAAGGAGTTTGTTTGATTATCTGAACCCCGCATACTTGTGTATGGCGATCCGTGGACTTCTCCCGGCAGATGTATCGAATCTTGTGGGTAAAGTGTACCCCTCTGCAGAGGTTTTCAAAACTATTCAAATAGCCGAGTCCGCGGTTATGGACAGTTGGCAAGCTGTACTTGACTTTTGTCAAAAATAAAAATTAACAATGGTGAACGTGGTGAATGACTTGACTTGACCTTGATGTTGACACACTTGAAGTTCCTCTTTAGATTGAATTTAGAGAACTAAACTTCTTTTCTACCAATGAACATTCTTGGCAAATAAAACTAGCTTTTGCAAACTAAACTTAGTGCTTAGTCCACCATATCAACCTTGCATATATACTTCATCATTTCATTTATAAGATGGTTTGCGAGTGCATCCAATGTACTCATGGCTGTGTCCCTGGCTATCAACTTGGCCAGACTATGGGGAAGAGTACCAGGAGGAAGGGTATGAAGAAGAGTACCAGAGCTAAGCTCGTCTCCATGAGTCGCCATTGCCTGTAGGGTGAAGGCATGGACCCGAAGACGTTATTTCCGCTGCTATATTGTGTGTAATATGAACTTGGTCACTATGACCATTGTATTTGAACCATCGTATTGTAATGTCTATGGAACTGGTTATCAACTACGTTAGTTATATCGCAACAATGGTTCTGGGATTGTGGTGGATTACATAATGGGCACTTTGAATTTGTTATCAAATTTGAGGTCGTCACAAGTTGGTATCAGAGCCTAGGCTGACCATAGGAGACCTTAGTTAGAATGGGCGTTAAATGAAACCTTGATAAATCAAAGATATAAGTAATGGTTGCAAAATTGCTTAGTCTTTCCTCTCTATTTACAAAGCTTTGTACCTGATTCAGTTTTTGTCTACTTAAAATTTTGCACACTTGAGTTGATCACTAACTTAATCTAATCTAAAAAAATTGTAGATGGCCCCAGTATTCACTGAGCACTACCAGTTGGGCCATGGTGGCAGCCTTTGTTTCGAGCGCGACCTCACCACCATGACCTTGTTCCTGGATCGTTTGTATCCGGAGTTCAAGGGAGCCGTGCTCAATGAGCACCCAGATGGAGACCTACGGTGGCTTATCAGGGCCAGTTGCCGTGGCAAGAAGGGGAATTTGAGTTCTCCAAGGATCAAGTTTGAGCTTGTGGAGAACACTTGGGCCGATGGTTTGGTCCGAGGTATGCAGGAGATGCACGCCCGCTTATGCGGCCTGCATGTTGAGGAGGTCCAGGGGGAGCACTTTAGGAACTTTGCTCGGCGTGATGCGGACGGGCGTCCCGCAAACATGCCAGGGCAAAATGAGCCGAGTACCTACATCGATAACATGGACTTCTTGTTGTACTCCACTCAGCAGGAAGCCGATCGTGCCCGTACCAAGGCCAACCTTGAGCACTTCGCCCTGGTGGAGGCGAGGAGCACTATCAGGATACTTGCGAAGGAGCGCAAGAGTCTTCGTCGCCAGCGCGATGAGAAGGATCAGGACATTGAGGAGTTGAAGGCCAATGTGGCTGAGCTGACTGAGTACATTGAGAGTCTTGAGGATCACCTTGGTGAGGAGGAAGGCATTGATCTCCGCAAGGAGGATAATGCCCTCATTAGTGATGAGGATGACTTCATGGAGGACCTTGATGATCCGGAAGATGGTGGGCATAATGGATTCATTGTGAGTGATGAGGAGGAAGACCCCGAGGAGCCCGCTGTGTAGATCAGAGATCCAAGTGTTATCTAGTTATGAGTTCCACTTTATTTTTCACTTCGTGTAGGTGTGAGTTGTATCCCCCTCGCTAGTAGACGAGTCGCCATGGTTTGATGTAAACCATTTGTAATGTGTGAACTCGTATGTATGGTATGTTTGATGTTTGATGAATGAAATATGAATTTGGCTCTTAAGGCCTTAGTAAGACAAAAATTGCATCATCCATGTTACAATTAAAATCTTAGCAATTAGCTTTCCCTCTTGTCTTACAAAAATTATCTTCAGATGCCGCGAGCACCCCCACCCCCGAACCCGGAAATGGCAGAACTACTTAGGTTGATCATGGAAGACCGGGAAGCAGCCCGAGCGGAGCGCCAAGCTAACTTGGCCACTCTTCAGCAGATAACCCAGATGGCAATGAACCACAACAATGGCAATGGCAATGGCAATGGTGAAGGAGAAAACAATGGAAATGGTGATCACCGATCCAAGTTAAGGAATTTCCAAAACACCAACCCTCCTATGTTCACTAAGTCTGAAGAACCCTTAGATGCGGATGACTGGCTTCGCACCATGGAGAACAATTTGGCAGTCGCAGAAGTTGGTGAAAATGAGAAGGTCTTGTACACCACCCACTATCTTGCTGGAGCCGCAAGAGCTTGGTGGGATAGCACTCGTGCAATGCAAGCCCAAGGGTATGTGATGCCTTGGGAGGAGTTCAAGAGCAAGTTTAGCAAGGCCCATGTTCCTTTGGGATTAGTTAAAAGGATGAGAGATGAGTTCAGAAATCTAAAGCAAGGATCCCTGTCTGTGGTGGATTACCGTGACAAGTTCCTTACCTTGTCTACGTATGCCCCAGATGACACCAACACCACTGAGAAGAAGCAAGAAAGGTTTCTGGATGGACTTCATGATGAGATGCAATGTGTCTTGGTCAGCATTCACTTTGCAGACCTGGAGTCACTGGTTGACTCTGCCATTCAGATGGAAGGCAAACTCAAGCAAGCTGCAGAGAACCACAAGCGCCGTATGATGTATCAAGGCAACTCAAGCAACTCGCAGAAGCCAAGGGGAAATCCACCTATAGGTTTCGCCCCTAGACCTATGAGGCCATCTGCACCTGCTCCATGTCCCAACTATCCCAACCGTCCGCCCGGCAACAACTTCAACCATGCACCTCCAAGACCTAGTGGCAACAACTTCAACACCAATACTCCAAGGCCAAATGGCGCCCCTGTGTTACCCAAGCCTGGTGACAAGTCTGGTGTTACCTGTTATGAGTGTGAACTCAAAGGGCACTACTCCAATAAGTGCCCCAAGAAGCTGAATGATGCATCCAAGACCACTGCTCCTGCGCAGCAGCAGCGCCATGTTGGAAATGGCAAAAATTATCCACCAAGGAACCAGCCTCACTCTCGAGGCCGTCTGAATCACATGAATGTTGAAGAAGCTCAGGAAGCAACCGATGTTGTGCTTGGTATGTTCCCTGTTAATTCAGTTCATGCAAGAGTTCTGTTTGATTCTGGAGCTTCACACTCGTTTGTTACCAAGTTATTTGTTGATAGAAGGGGACTTCACCCAACCCCTATGAAACGTTCCGTGTTAGTACAAATACCTGGGTCAACAACAAGGGCTGAGTTGAACTGTTTGGCAGTTCCTATTGAAATTCAGGGAATAGCTTTCTTAGCCAATTTGATAGTGTTGGGAACCAAAGGTTTGGAAGTAGTTCTTGGTATGAATTGGATGTCTTCCCATCAAGGAGTAATAGATTGTGCCAAGAAGACCATCACCATGAAGAGTAGCACTGGAATTGTAGTAAAGCATGTGTCCGTAAAACCACCCCAAACCGCCCGATGTCATAAGAGTATCTCAGGACCAACTTTAGAGCAAGTTCCCATCGTCTGTGAATATTCGGATGTTTTTCCCGATGAGCTACCCGGAATGCCACCGGATCGGGATATTGAGTTTATCATTGAGCTTATCCCCGGAACTGGATCTATAGCCCAACGACCCTATCGTATGAACCCAGCTGAATTAGTGGAGTTAAAGAAGCAGTTGGATGACCTTTTGAGTAAAGGATTGATTCAGCCAAGTTCTTCTGCTTGGAGATCACCTGTCTTGTTTGTGGATAAAAGTGACGTTTCCAGCCGACTGTGCACTGATTACCGCAAGCTAAATGATGTTACCATCAAGAATAAGTATCCTCTCCCAAAGATAGATGATCTGTTTGACCAACTAACCGGATCTCGAGTCTTCTCAAAGGTAGACCTTAGAACTGGATACCATCAACTGAAGATCCGTGCAACTGATATACCTAAGACAGCCTTCACTACCCGGTACGGATTGTATGAGTACACCGTAATGTCCTTTGGATTAACCAATGCCCCTGCTTATTTCATGAATCTCATGAATAAGGTTTTTATGGAGTTTTTGGATAAGTTTGTTGTTGTCTTCATTGATGACATTCTTATCTACTCCAAGTCCGAAGAAGAACATGCAACCCATCTGAGATTAGTCTTAGAGACTCTGAGAGAGCATCAGCTCTATGCCAAGTTTAGTAAGTGTGAGTTTTGGTTGAAGGAAGTTGGATTCCTAGGCCATGTATTATCAGCCGGAGGAGTGTCTGTGGACCCAAAGAAGATCACATCAGTCATGGAATGGGAAGCCCCTACCACTCAAACTGAAGTTAGAGGTTTTCTCGGATTAGCGGGATATTACCGCAAGTTTGTTGAAGGATTTTCGAGCATTGCCAGACCCATGACCCAATTGTTAAAGAAGGACAAGAAGTTTGAATGGACCCCTAAGTGTGAAGAGAGTTTTCAAGAGCTCAAGAAGTGACTGGTGACCACCCCCGTCCTAACCATGCCCGATATCACCAAGAACTTTGATGTCTATTGCGACGCCTCCAAACTTGGACTTGGTTGTGTGTTAATGCAAGAAGGCAAAGTCATAGCATACCTCTCCCGGCAGCTTAGACCTCATGAAGAAAACTATCCAACCCATGATCTGGAGTTAGCAGCCGTAGTTCTAGCTCTGAAGACCTAGAGGCACTATCTTATGGGTAACCGTTGTTAGATCTACACTGACCACAAGAGTTTGAAGTATATTTTTACTCAGAAGGAGTTGAACATGAGGCAAAGACGATGGATAGAGTTGATCAAATACTATGATCTGGAAATTCATTATCACCCCGGTAAGGCCAATGTGGTGGCCGATGCATTGAGTAGGAAGCCATGCTCATTAAATATGATGATCAAAGAAGAGCAAACCATGTTGCACCAAGAGTTGGAAAAATTTGGATTGGAACTAGTCAGTCAAGGGTTCTTAGCCAACCTTGAGTTTCAACCCACCTTGATGAGCCAAATCAAAGAAGCCCAGAAGAGAAATGAGAGTATTGACAGAATCAAGCGCAGAATTAGTTCCGGCAAGGTGCCAGGATTTGAAGAAGATGATCAAGGAGTTCTTTGGTATAAAGGACGTATTTGCGTGCCTGCTGATTCAGAATTGAAGGAAATTATTATGAAGGAAGCCCATGAGACACCTTACTCCATTCATCCTGGTGGAACTAAGATGTATCAAGATTTAAAGGAACAATTTTGGTGGCATGGAATGAAGCATGAGATTGCATCGTTTATATCCAAGTGTGATATCTGCCAAAGAGTCAAGGCTGAACATCAACGTCCTGCTGGACTGCTGCAACCTTTGCAAGTTTCGGAATGGAAGTGGGAATCTGTTGGAATGGATTTCATCACTGGATTTCCAAGGTCTAGCCATGGAAATGACTCTATCTGGGTCATTGTGGATAGACTCACCAAAGTTGCCCACTTTATTCCTGTCAAGACCACTTATAACTCGGGACAGCTGGCAGTTCTTTATCTCTCCAAAATTGTTAGTTTGCATGGAATCCCTAAAACCATAGTTTCCGATCGAGGGACCCAATTCACCTCGATATTTTGGAAAAGTTTGCATCAAGCCTTGGGAACCAAATTAGCCTTTAGCACAGCTTACCACCCTCAGACCGATGGACAGACTGAAAGGGTAAACCAAATACTTGAAGATATGTTGAGAGCCTGTGTTCTAGCCTATGGAGCTAAGTGGGAAGATTGTCTGCCTTTCGCGGAGTTTTCCTACAACAACAGTTATCAGGCCAGTTTGCAAATGGCCCCATTTGAAGCTTTATATGGACGAAAGTGTCGCACCCCTTTGAATTGGTCTGAAACCGGAGACAGTCAGATATTTGGACCTGACATTCTGCAAGAAGCTGAGGAGAAAGTTCGCATGATTCGTGATTACCTCAAGGCAGCCCAGTCTAGACAGAAGAGTTATGCCGACAAGAGACGTAGAGAACTGATCTTCAAGATCAGAGACTTTGTTTATCTTAAAGTATCACCTCTCAAGGGAATGCAGAGATTCCAAGTAAAAGGAAAGCTTGCACCCAGATATATTGGACCCTTCAAGATACTAGACCGCAGAGGAGAAGTGTCTTATCAGTTGGAAATGCCCCCTGAATTGTCTGAAGTGCACGATGTCTTTCACGTGTCTTTACTTCAGAAATGTCTTGAAGTACCGGAGAAGCCAGAAATCTTCAAGAATATTGATCACCGTTCTGTGGACATCAACAAGGATTTGACCTATCGTGAAGTACCTATCCGTATCCTCGAGGAGGCCTATCGAACCACTCGAACCCGAAGCATCAAGTTTCTGAAAGTTCAGTAGAGTAACCACACCGAAGATGAAGCCACTTGGGAACGAGAAGATTACCTCCAGAAAGAGTTTCCCAATCTTTTCAGTTCTTAACTAGTGAATCTCAGGGACGAGATTCTTTTTAAGGGGGAAGATTGTAACAACTCAGAAAATTGTAATCCACTTCATAATAATCAAAGTACCAAATTTTGGACCCAGATAAAACTTTTTATCTATTATTTCATGCATACATGTATTTTCGATTATATGTCTTTTTATGATTTCATGTGTGTTATTATTTGTTGTGCAATGGTTAGTTAATTCTAACTTAACCAACAGAAGCAATTGAGAAGAATTATAGGAATCAAAGAAACCAGAGATAAAAACAATAAAGAAAAAGAGAAGAATAAGATGATCTAGGAAATCTTATTGACTACCCTACTTTGAGCCCTTAGAATAAGAAATCTGTAACTCAACTCAGTGTTTGGCCAGTTAGTTGAGCTTAACCAAGTCACATACTAACTCAACCAAGAAGTGGCTACCCAAAACTCAAACCAGAACTTGACTCAAACATCAACCAAACTTTGAATCCAAATCAGTGACAATACCAAAAATTTGAAATAAGATCTCTACAAAACTCATCCTTTCTTCAGAACAAAAATACCACTGGATACCTTGGCTCCGATGCTGATCACCCAAAGTGGAAAATTTCAAAAATTCAAATTTAAATCTCTTGCGGGCATTTCGTCGAACACTTAACAGATGAAAATCGAGCAAATCTTAGTTACTGTGATGATCACTGTCGCCATTCGTCCAGCGCCTGTAGCCATGCTCCTGGGAGGCGCCGCGGTCGAGCCCCGCTCCCTCTGCCCTGACCCGAGCCGTGAGAAGTGGAGGGAAGAAGAGAAATGCGCCCAGGGCCCCCTCCCAGTCTTTCTTCTTCTCTGCACGCTCCCGACCGCCATGCCCTCGCCAGCACCGACCCACAGCCCGCCGCAGCCGAGACCAAAGCCCCCCAGCACGCGAGCAAGGCTGCCATGCCCAGTGTCGCTCGACGCATGCGCCCAGGGCCCCCGCACCGGCGAGCTTCTGGACACCCCCTCCCCCGACGCTCAGGCCTATTTAAACCCCCGCCGATCAAACGAGGAGATGCACACCACTCCCGGCTACCGCCCAGACACCATCTCTCCCTCCCTCTCGCTCTGGTTCATCGACGCCTGCATCGCCGGCGAGGTACTGGACGTGAGCTACGCCACCGCGTTGGACTGTCGCTGGACGAACGGACGCCGGAGCTGGAGGAGGAGTGCTGCCAGATCCTTTTTCGCACGTCGCCGATGAGTTCTGCTTCCTCTCCGTCATGCCCTCGCTGTTGAATAGTCGTCCCTGCAACGCCGGTGAGCCCCAGCCCTAGCCAACGGAGACGATGTGTGTGCGCCGTTGGATCCTGATCGATCGGTCGCGTACCAATTCGGTGCGGATAAGTGACCTGACAGGTGGGACCCCCTTGTTAGGTTCAGTTTTATTCATTTCCCGACCTGGAGCGAAACGGTATGGGCCAGCCCATTCGGGTTTCGTTTGAATTAGGCCCAGCTAGTTTAGATTCGGTCCGTTTCGTTTTTATTTATTTCCCACTCGATTTCGAATTAATTCAAATATGATTCAGTTATGATTTTCAAACTTTATTTCCAAGAGTTTTACAAATCCATTTCTAGCAAATAAATATGCGTTGGAAAGCTTATGAAATGCTCTACACTATAGAACTGGTTAGAATTCAATTTGAGTTAGGAATTTAAATAAATAAGAATAGTGTGACCATAGCTTTATTAATCCTAGAAAAATTCTATAGAATTGTTTAAACCCCCTAAAATCATGAAATTTAAATTGTGAACTCACCAATGACCTCCCTTACTGTTAGTCAACTTTAATAAACTCAAACCTTGTTAGTCAACTTTAATAAACTCAAACCTTGTTAGTGGTATCAATTAGACCCTAACCCAATTCTAGTTAGTAGCATAAAATGATAGATCTCTATCTTACACTTAGAATTAAATTTTGCCCTCAATACTAATTCACATAATTAGCCAATCCTCACTTGAACTAGTCTTAATACCCCTAAACCAATACCAATGCATAGAAAGTAAACAACACATGGCACTTAGTAGAAACTCTAACTTGCACACTTAATGAAAACTTGGAAGAAAAACTTGCAATCCAACTCCACAAAATGCAACAGGGATGCTATTGTTAGCAAACAAATATGTGTGCTTGGTGTGTGTTAGCATGGTGTAGTGATTGTGTGTTTTGTGTTGATTTCATGATTAGACACTAGTGTTGCTGAGGAGGATTTTGAGGAGGGATATTATTATCAAGAAGAAGAAGAATACCCCGGACACTTTGCCAACCAAGACAAGCCATCTTTTGAATCATACTCCAAATGCCTAGTTTTACTATTGCATTCTACCTGTTTTAAGTAAATTGCATGATTGAATTGCTAGAGTAGAATGATAGAAGTGTAGTGATACCTTGCTTAGCAAGAGCATCAAGCTGAGTTTATCCAATCATCTTTAGTGGTATCATCACTCAATGTAGTTGCTTAGTCGCTAATAAAATTGAGGCCATCTATAAGGGGAACCCTATTGAAAAAGGGGTGACTTGAACTTGAAACTTGAATTGGAGATTGCTCCTACATGATGGCTTTATGAAGGAAATCAATCTTGACTAAGAACTATGAAATGTATTTCTCAAATGACAACGAGTGATGTACTATGGGAGCCAACCATACCGTACGACCACATTACCCCTGAATGGGAAGGGGCTTAGTCCGTAGTTTGCTTGTTTTAGTATGGGAGACCTCATTTGAACTTATAGAAGAGTGGACCCCGAGGGGACGCTTCCGAAGCCGGGACTTGCCATAGCTATGACGGAGGATACCACAGTCTATGGGAGTCCAAAATGTAGCACTCTATAGCCGGAACAACTATGAGTTCCATTCTGTATCTGGACTCGTAGGGAGGATCCCCGTACTAAGGTAGGCAAGCGAAGGAGTTTGTTTGATTATCTGAACCCCGCATACTTGTGTATGGCGATCCGTGGACTTCTCCCGGCAGATGTATCGAATCTTGTGGGTAAAGTGTACCCCTCTGCAGAGGTTTTCAAAACTATTCGAATAGCCGAGTCCGCGGTTATGGATAGTTGGCAAGCTGTACTTGACTTTTGTCAAAAATAAAAATTAACAATGGTGAACGTGGTGAATGACTTGACTTGACCTTGATGTTGACACACTTGAAGTTCCTCTTTAGATTGAATTTAGAGAACTAAACTTCTTTTCTACCAATGAACATTCTTGGGAAATAAAACTAGCTTTTGCAAACTAAACTTAGTGCTTAGTCCACCATATCAACCTTGCATATTTACTTCATCATTTCATTTATAAGATGGTTTGTGAGTGCATCCAATGTACTCATGGCTGTGTCCCTGGCTATCAACTTGGCCAGACTATGGGGAAGAGTACCAGGAGGAAGGGTATGAAGAAGAGTACGAGAGCTAAGCTCGTCTCCATGAGTCGCCATTGCCTATAGGGTGAAGGCATGGACCCGAAGACGTTATTTCCGCTGCTATATTGTGTGTAATATGAACTTGGTCACTATGACCATTGTATTTGAACCATCGTATTGTAATGTCTATGGAACTGGTTACCAACTACGTTATGTATATCGCAACAATGGTTCTGGGATTGCGGTGGAATACATAACGGGCACTTCGAATTTGTTATCAAATTTGAGGTCGTCACAATCTGGTGCATCCATCCATCTTTTAATCCAACGGCCTCAGTTCCTGATTCGGCCGAAGTGGTACCCTCCAATGAGGAACTGCCGCGTGGCCTGCTTTGATTAAAACGAATTCGAATTAGAATTTCTGAATCAGATTTGATCCCAATCTTGCAAAATTCATAACTTATGATCTGTAGGTCCAAAAATAACAAATAAAATACCGTTGGAATCCTTAGAACATCTACAATCCAGTAGTACAATAATATCTTATATTTTATGGGTCCAATTTGAAACTATTTTCAAATTGGAATCAAACCTTCTGTTAGCTTGTTAAATTCATATCTTTAGTTCTGTTAATCCAAAAATTACAAATTCATAGTCTTTGGAATCCTCTCAACTTGTAGAACATCATAGGATCAAGAAATTCCAAAGTTGATACGTGCACACACTTTGTGCATTCAAATTTGTCCAAATCACTATTTTGGTGATAATCCAAATTCTATAACTTATTTTAGAGTAAATCCAATTGCAGTGACTTTATATTACTGCAAGCTGTCCAATAGCATCACTCCCATAATTTCTTGAACCATGTCACGATTATTCAAATTCTAATATGAGAATTTGAGTATTCCTATATAGATTAATTCTATTTCTATTTCAATCAATGATTCCTTCTACTTTAGAAAACCCCGTGATCATACCTAGCTATCAAATATCATCTTGAGATCACTTTGATCCAATGTTATATCTATCTAAACAACATCTTGATCAAGATCATATTCACTTAGACCTATCTTGCATAGTACCCACTTATTCAAATTACAAATGCGTCATTTGAGTAAAGTGTGATACTTTCAATCTTAGTTTCTACCATTGCTACTATGGTATTGATCAAATCAAAATCATAGTACTTAACCCAATCCCATTTACTCAATAGGAACCTTAAGCCATGTTTTCAAATATCATCTATACATATCCTTTACCTATAGCCGTTTACTCATGTCTACTCAATCTTAGCCTTGCATTGAACTATTCAATTTGCATTTGAGTTAATTGAGTACTTCAATGTTATAAGAACCCTAGCCTAAGCTTAAGTTTAATATATACTATTTAAGAATAAATGTTGTCACACTTATTCAATAGTATTGCTATTGCACTATTCTATCTCTTATGTGATTTACCCACATGAGATATTCCAGGAGTCAATATGCTTTGATAAAGCATAAAGATCTCACTCATCATATTTTGTCTAATTCATATATATATTCAAATTGCAATTGTGCTACTTGAATAGAATATAAATTCATCTCAAACCTAGATTTTGCTAATGTGGTGTTGTTATAGCCCATACCGTAGTATGTGTTATACACCATGTTGAACAATGAACCATTTGAGCCATGCCCTCAAATATCAATCATTCATACCTAATCCAATACCTACTTAGTTTTGTCCACATGTATTGAACTATTCAACTTGCAAATGTGCTAATTGAGTAGTTCAAGCATTCTTAAAACCTAGCCTAGTTCTTAAGTGCAGTAGATACTATTTAAGAGTAATTGTTGTCACATTTACTCAATAGTGTTGTAGTTGCACAAATTGACTCTTGTGTAATTTATTACACATGAGCTATTCCTAAAACTCTTATGCTTTGATAAAGCATAAAAACTTCATCAATTATAATTGCCTAGACCATTTCCCTCTCAAATCATACTAATCTTTCCCAACTAAGCTCTCAAATCCATATCTCACAAATCATGATCCTCTGCCAAATCTTTCTATCATAACATTTCAATAATTCTAAATTGTTAAACAAACACTTTTCAATTATTTGAATTGTTTGATTGGTTTGAATGGCATGTTTATGTTATGTTATTTCTGTGCTATAGTTTGTGCGAAGAGCTACGTGCTTAGTTGAGAGAAGCGAAACGTCGTGATCTTCAAAAAGGCAAGTGACACACATGTCCCTTACCCATTTTACTTATGCATTAGTATTTTCACCTCTTGTAGTATGCATGATAGGTGATTTATTCAACTGTTTTATCAAATGCTTAGATCCTAGTAGTGTGTAGCTATCCCTCAAACCCCACCTGTTAGGATGCTAAATACTTTGAAAATATTGATGCCATGCTAAGATCACGTGAAAAGTGTTTTGTGAACGAATTAAGAACTTCAACTAAAATGAAACACCTGGGTGGATTGGTTTGATAAGAGGAGGCGAGGTAGGTGGGTTCTGGGACGCATGCCTCGTTAAGAGGATGTGGGAACAGAATACCGCTCGGGATGGCCACCCAGGAACAAAGAGATGGCTATGTCTTCCATGCTTAGTGTACTTCCAGTGCAGCCTTATGACATTATGGGCTCTGTCTTGACTGATTAGATGTGGGAGTGCAACTTGTGGGCAAGAAGATGGTGGTAGATGTATTATAGGTTGGGAACGGATATTGCCAGTTAGTTGCCCTCTCCTCTAAAAGGTCTCGTTTCATTTTATGTATGGGCATAAAATGAATCATAAGGTGAAAGTGCACAACCCTTGCAAGGTGTTTAAAACTAATCGATTAGCTGTGTCCTCGGTTATGGACAATTTAGTCTCTAGACATGGAATGTACGGAAGAATCTCATCACCGATTCTGAATGACTAAAATCTATCTAGAAACCCCTAGGTAGGAACTAAGGACCATACACTCCGAGGGGTGGTGGTGCCTGAGGTTCCAACTTTGTTGAGTTACGCCCAGAACTACATACCGGCCAGTATGTAGTGTATGGGGGTTGTCTTGACCCTTGAAAATAAAATTTTGAAAGAAAGTATTAAAAAGGATTTTTAAGGATAAAATTGGCTTTATGCAAACCAGCCTATGAGATCCACCAGCCAAATGTCATGTAGTATAGTCTTTCCATAAAATACCACCAAATATGTGTCATTTGCCAGTACATCATTGTACTGACCCCTCTGGGGCTGCATATTCAAACATGCAGGTTTTATTTTGAGTAAGGAACCACGAGTAGGATCTCGAGACTACATTCCAACATGTCTGCCTGTGGCACGTGATGAAGAATGGAGGCTCACTGTAACTATGCTTTATGCTGTGTACTCGTAAGGTTGAAGACCTATGTAACTGGATTTACGTTGTAATATTGATGCTATTGCAATGATTACTTATTTTGTACTGTGGTGCTATCTACTGATCCAGGGAATGGCACGGTAACATAGGAGTTCTGCCTTTAGCAAAAGGCAGGGCGCTACAGCTTTTCATCTCTGAAGCGTCTCATTGCTTGTCTTACTGGCTTTGAGCCAGGGATTATCAGCAGGGCAAGCTCGACGAGTTCCCTGGGTACACCTATCATGTCAAATGGCTGCCATGCAAAGATGCCCCGATTCTCACGGAGGAACTCGATGAGCGTGCTTTCCTATTTGGGGGACATATTTGTCCCAATTGAGGTGGTCTTGGCGGCATCGCCAGCGACAAGTTCCACCTATTTCATATCAACTATAGGCTTGAAGGTGGGCGGGAAGGCAAAAACTTTCTGCTTGGATGCCGGCATCTCTGTGGGGTCCGTAGTGGCATGGATTTCCTTGAATTCCACGCCAATGAACACTACTTCCGCGTAGGCGGCTTCTCCTTCCTCGCACTCCTTTGCCTTCCTAAAGCTGCCATAAACGGTGATAATGCCATCCGGTCCTGGCATCTTTAGCTAGTTATAGATGTAGCATGGCCTGGCATGGAAACTATGGAAGGTGGGGCGGCCGAAGATTACGTGGTATGTACTCTTGAATGGGACCACCTCGAAGGTTATGGGCTCATCATGGTAATTGTCTTCATCGCCGAAGGCAACCTTAAGGGTGACAGACCCGAGGGACTTAGCTTGGCGGCTAGGTGATGCGGGTAGATGACCACCCAGTTGGGAACCCCAAGAGGAAGGTATGATGAGCATAGCAGCAAGTCTTCCCTCAGTATGAAACCGAGGTTTATCGAACTAGTAGGAGAAAGCCAAACTTTAGAAGGTTGGTGCTTGTTAGCTTTGTGACACTCTAGACAATGGTGCCAGAAATATTGATGGTGCATCTTCACCTAGCAGCAACGTGGAACCTGCACACAACACAACCAAGAACTTTGCTCCCAACTTACAATTAGGATGTCAATCTCACCGGTTTGCTGTAAACAAAGGATTGAGCGTATCAAGTGGTAAACAGTAATAGTATGCAAGAAAGTAAATAGTGCGAGTAAAAGTAAATGGTAATAGCAATATAAAGGAAATTGAACCAGGGTCCACAGTTCACTAGTGGTGTGTTTCCATAAGATAAATAATAACATGCTGGGTAAACAAATTACAGTTGGGCAATTGATAGAATAAAGATAACGTACATATGTCATGAGGATCACTATGAGATTTACTCTGGGCATTACAAGAAAATACATAGACCGCCATCCAACTGCATCTATGACTAATAATCCACTCATGGGGAATCATCTGAGGACCTCTTGAGTATTAAGTTGCAAACAACAAATAATTGCATTAAGCAAAGTGTGTAATGTAAACAAAGCAAATGTCCTTAGACACACGATTATTGTTTTCTCCCTAGTGGCAACATCACATCTACAACCTTAGAGGTTTCTGTCACTCCCCCATATTAAATAGAGGCATGAACCCAACTGTCGTGCATAAATACCCCCTCTTTGAGTCACTAGCATCTACTCGGCCAAGATATCTACTAGCAACGGAGAGCATGCAAGATCATAAACAACATAGAGATAACATAAAGATATAATTTCAGAACATCAACTTGACATAGCACCAATATTCATCAGATCCCAACAAACACAACATGTAGAATTACACAAAGATGCTCTCGATCATGATAGGCAGCTCACAAGATCTAAACATGAAGCACATGGTGGACAAGAAAACCATCTAGCTTCTACTATGGACCCATATTCCAAGGTAGACTACTCACTCATCGTGCCGAAGGCAAGCATGGCAATGAAGAAGACCTCCGGTGGCGATTCCCCTCTCCGGCAGGATGTCGAGAAGAGCTTCTGGACCATCCTAATCTCGGGTCAATGACGGCGGTGGATCGTGATGTGTTTCTGGAAAATTGATCGGGTGTTTAGGTTTTTCCCGTCGAGAGGAATATATAGGCGAAAGGGCAGCATCAGGAGGTCGGCCAGGCGGCCTCACCACCAGGGGGAGTGGGCCAGGGGCTGGCCACGCCACCCTATGGTGTGTCTAGCCCGTGCCCCCCCCCCCTCTGTCTCCTCTTCGATCTTCTAGAAGCTTCAATAAAAATAGGAGGTTCAGCTTTTGTTTCATCCAATTTTGAGAATATTTTCTTTGTAACTTTTTTGAAACACAAAAATAGCAGAAAATAGGGATCTGGCACTGTGGCATCTCGTTAATAGGTTAGTTCCAGAAAATGCATAAAAATGCCACGAAGTGTAACAAAACACAAAGCAAATGGTGTATAAACAAGCATGGAGCATAAAAAATTACAGATATGTTTGAGACGTATCAAGCATTTCCAAGCTTAACTCATGCTCGTCCTCGATTAGGTAAGTGATAACAAAAGAATAATTTTTGAGGTGACATGCACCATCACAATCTTGATCAACTAGGTAAAGCATTGAGTGTTGAGATCAAAGTACTTAAAACATGGGCATGAAAGACATAATCTTGATAATAGAAACTTAGCAACCATGTTATAACATGAAAAGTAACACAAACGAAAGATCATGAATAATGAAACAATGAAAGTCACATGTATGTTTCAACCATATGGAAAAACATGTCAAAGTGGTTTTCAGCTTGTCCCTCATGGAGTAGCAAAACGTAAATGCATAGGACACCTTCAAGTTTAAGAGGGTCACTAGATACAAATAATTTAAGAACAAGCAAAACCATAATCATGAATCAATCAATAATAAATTTTGGGACTATGCACATTATACTCAGAATGACAACTATGCTCTCTTAGACGGTGCATAAAGGTAGAAGGTGAAGACTCAACATAAAAGTAAAAGAAAGGCCCTTCGCAGAGGGAAGCAGTGATTGCAAGTTTAATAAACCTTCAAAAATTATGGTACTTACTAGCTTTGAGCTCTCATTGCCCCCATCATAAGGATCTTGAATGGTTAAGGTTAATGCGAGTACAATTATGAAGCATATGCTTGACAAATCATAAGTTGAAAACCTCATGCCCTATGAAGTATGAATACCCAAACCTCATGCTACTTTGCTTAGGTCCTAAGAAAGTTCTAGTGATTGTAATTATACACGTATCATTGAGAACCGCCAACGGGGTACCTCCTGCCCGATGACATGGAATAAACCCACATCAAAATGATAGGACAAACAGACAATGAACACCTCAACATCTCTTTTATTTACCATTGGTATAGCTTTTTATTTTGAGATGCGTCGTCGAATGTCCACTATGGGCATGCTATGAATTTCCACCATGAATGATGCATGGTTTAGATTAGCGGCCCAGGCATTTCTCTAACACATATACAAACTCTATGAACTCCACAAGATCCCAATTTATTTCACACCACGAGTATCCATAAACAAAAGATCATGATATCAACTCAAATGAGATAAAGTGCAATGTTGAAAGCTTCCCCATGACGGCATGGCTGGGCTAATTTCCAACTTACAACTTGCAAGCATAACACTCAACATAAGAGAGCCATAATGTCAAAATTTTAAAAGCGAGAAAAGTAAAGTGTGCCATCAGGTTCATGAGAGCTTTACTGACTAATTTTCACATAACACCAAAAAGAGTTTAATTTGAAGGATAGATAAAAGTAAGTCAAATGTACTTTGGAATAGCAAATTGCTAATAGGTATGTATGGTGGACACATTGGAATAACTTGGTTTTTTAGGAGTTTGATGCACGAGTAGAGCTCATACCCAGTACAAAATGAGGGCTAGCAAAAGACTGGGAGCGACCAACTAAGAGAGCAATAACGGCCATAATCATGCATAGCGACAAAACATTATTAACTATAACATCCCAAGATATTATCAAATTTTGGGGTAATTTTTTTGTTTTGTATGTATTGATTCAAATTTCGCAGGGATTTAAAACTTTTGAGTCTATTTAAAAATGATTTATTGGAAAAACAATATCAAAACCTTATATTATTTCTTGAAGAACTCTTTTGAGAAAATGGATTTTCAAAATACTATTTTGAGATTATTCAAACCTATGCAAGCCTATTGCAAGGGAATGTTTCCCAAAATGATTTTTGTAAATAAATCTTGCATTACTAAAATGTATTTCAAATATTATTTTAATAAAAGTATTTTCTCTATTTCAAAGGGGTTATTTCTCAAACCATATTTCTATTTTTCTTTATGCAAGTAAAGCCCTTTGGCCAAACCTATAAAGTTTTATTAAAAATCCTGTTTTATTTTGAAAACTTGTTTATTACTGTTTAAATAGATTTCTTGAATTTTAGAAAAAAATTGAGTTGCACTGGCGGCGATTTGAGCGAGGGAAGGGAGGGGAAATGGAGAGGAGGATGCGGGGAAAAGGGAAATGGGCTCGGCCTGGCAGTTATGGCTCGAGGGAGTACGGGGGGTGGAGATCATGGGCGAGATTGTCTCTACGGGGAAACAGTCCGGGATTGAAGACGAGCCCAACATGCGGGTCCTGCCTATAAGCGAAAAAAGAAAAAGAAATGGAAAGGAAAGAAGGGAGGGGGGGTCTGCGGGCTGTTGGGCTTGCTCTTGCTTTGCTGGGCCCCGGGCGTGGCCCAGTTGGGGTGCTGTTCCCTTTTTTTGTTCTTATTCTTTTCTATTTTCTGTTTTTAGTTTTATTTGATTGATTTGTTTGAAACAAAACCGTTTGGTTTTGGGTTAAACTTTAATTTTGTAAAACTTTGGCAATTATGCCCAGGTGTTTGTCAAACCAATAATGTGCTGTTTGGTGAAGTTTGAAAATAAAACATTTGCATGAAAACATAAAATTTGTCCCCGCACAATTAGGGTTATACAAATAATAATTCTTTCTAGTTTCCCAATTGGAACCAAGTTTAAAGAAATCTTACTAAAACAGTAGTGTTTTGAATAAATAACATTTTGGTACATTGTAAAATCCCAAAATGTGAAGTTTTATAAATAAAGATATTTGCTAGAAAATATTTATAAGATAGCTTCCATAAACAAATGGAGCTATTTAAATAGATAACTTTCTGAAATCTTTTTATTTCAAAACTTGGTGCAAAAGGAGAAATGAAATAGTATTATTTGAAGAAATATGATGCAAAACTTTATTTGGGATTAAACCCTTTTGTTAATAACTCCCGTGCGAGGGTGCTTGCATAAGATTTGAATAAATGCAAAATAATATTTTGAAATTCTTTTCTCTAATAATCTTTCAAGCAACAAAGGGATGTTTGAAATAGTTTTTTTGTAATTCTTTATTTTAAACTCCAAAAAGTTTTAAATCCTTGTGAAATTTCAATCAATACAAATAAAATATATTTTTTTATTCTAAAATCGGATAAAAACTTGGCATGTTACAACATGTGACCTATGCCATCTAAAATTTTACAAGCTAAGCTACTCACAGGAACTTGAATCACCCAATTTGTATTTATAGAGAATATTTGGTGGATTTTGCAATTCACAGATCTATATGAAAAACTTAAATAGATTTTCAAAAAATGCACCGCGGGCCAGATCTGCCCTAGACTGGGCCGATCCAGCGCAGGCCGGCCCGATCCACCCGCGGCGCGCGGGAGATGGCCGGTTCAAATGGCCTGCCTGCGGGCCTGTTGGTCAGCGACCCTGGGAGGCCGAATCGGTATGCTACAAGCACGGCCGTCCGATCTAGTTAGGATCAACGACCGTTGTTCGTCATCTATGCGGGAAAGAGCTGGGGCGGCAGAAACCCTAGGGTTTTGCTGAGAGGTTGCGGGGCTCACCGTGGGCATTGCTGGTCGGTGGAGAAGGGGTAGCGGCGGCTATGAGGGCTTTGCATGGTCGAGGCTCGTCATCAGTGAAGCGGAAGCAGTTCCTGGTGATAGCATGGTCGAGGGGGTCCTGCGGGTGCTCCAGCTAGGCTCGGTGATGGCGACGTGCTCCGCTTGACCTAGCCAAAACGGAGAGCACGATTAGGACAGGAAGAGTGAGCAAGTTTCAGGGGGAATGGACGAGGGAGAGAAGAAGGCATGGCGACGGCAACCTTCACCATTTCTTCGTGCAGCACGCGAACAAGATCGAGCTCTCCCCGACGAGGGAGAGCCAGAGAGTTCAGCTGTGGCTCTGGGCGGTGATTCTGGGGGTTTGGGGATGCAAAAGAGGGAAAGAACAGGAAGGAGAGGTGGCGTGTGGCTACTTAATGGGCGGGGTGGTCTCGGTGGCTGGCAGGGATGATCGTGGTGCTCTGGGCATGCATTGGCCGGGGTGGGCGGTGGTGTCGCAGTGCAGCATCCAGGCATGCGCGGTGAGCGTTTCTTGGAAGGACGCGAGTGTCCAGAGGTGCGGAGACGGACGCGCAGGTCATCCTATCATGTCGGCATGTAGGTGTTCGACCGTGGGGGCGACGTTATAACGGGCGAGAGAGAGGGAGTGGCTGCGCCAGTGGGGTGTTGGGGTGGTGTGGAACTCGCGTGCGTGAACGAGAGTGACGGGGAGTTAGCGTGGGGTAAGAATCGGGGGCGTGCCCAGACAGACATGTCCGGAGTGGGTTGGGGGTGGTTTGGCGGTGGTGGTGCATGGGAGAGGGAGGGGTCTCGCCTAGGAAACACGCGAGGTGCAAGGACGCCACTATGCATGCTCGCTTGGTCGGAGAGGTAGAGAGAAGGGGTGGAGCTCAAGGTGGGCTGTCTCGCGGTCTGCCAGAGCAAGGGCAAGGAGAGAGGGATAGGGGACACCCCAGAGGCTGACTGGTGGGGTTGTGGGGTCGTTTGGGTACATGTACATGCCTGGTGAGTGGTGGAGAGGAAAGAGAGGGGTGGGAGTGGATCTTAGCAAGATCTTGCATGCATGGCTCGGTTTTCCTCTTCTCCCGCTTTTCTCTCAATTTTTCGAACATAGCTGGGGCTGGGGTGTTGCTAGGTGTAGTGCTGGTTAACTTGCTGGGCATGGGTGCTAGGTTTTAGTGGAAAAAGGGTTTGCTCCAAAAATAAAGGAAAAGAAAAGGAAAGAGAAGCACACATGAAATGATGGTGCAATATGAAGCAATGCAAGGTTTGAATTTAATCTTCCTAATTTTGAATGGGCTTTGAAAAGTTTGCAAACCAAACACACACATCAACTCAAGTTTGCCAGAATTAATGAAGAAAGGAAACTAAAATAAAAGATCTAATTAGCACCACACATATGCACATGAAATCATGCATACACACATGAATTCATTCCATCTAGCACACATGCAGACAAGAGCACATAATCCTAACAAAAGTTTTATTTTACCCTAAATATAGCATTAACTTAGTCTTAACTTGTTTTACAAAAAGTAGGGTGTTACACCTAGCCTAATGCCTAAGTGCAATCTATGCTATTTAAGAATAATTGTTGTCACACTTATTCAATAGTATTGGTATTGCACTATTTGACACTTGTGTGGTTTAATTCACATAAGTTATGCCAAATTCTATTCATGCTCTAGTAAAGCATACGGACTTCATCAATTATGTCTTGTTTAGTTCAATTATCTCTAATCATTTTGATCTTTTCCAACTAAGCTCTCAAATCCATATCTCACAATCCATATTCTTTTGCCATATCTTATAAATCACAACATCTTAAGAAACCTAAATTGTTGAACAAACACTTTTCAATTGTTTGTCTTGTTTGATGGTGTTTGTATTGTATGTTTATGTTGTGCCATTTTTGTGCTATAGTTTGTGTGAAGAGCTACGTGCTTAGTTGAGAGAAGTGGAAAGATTGTATTCTTCAAAAAGGAAAGTAACACACATTCTTCTACCTATTTTTACTACTGCATTAATGTTTTCAGTAGTATGCATGATAGGTGGAATATTCAACTATTTTACAAAATGCTAGATCCTAGTAGTGAGTAGCCATCCATGAAACACCACTTGGTAGGATGCTAAATACCTTGAAAATATGATGCCATGCTATGATCACTATGTCAAAGTTGTTTTGTGAATAAATTAACAACTTCAACTAAAATAAACTACATGGGTGGATTGGTTTGTTGTGGTGGTCGGAGAAGGTGGGTTCTGGGGTACATGCCTCATAAAGGGATGTGTACTAGGATACTACTCGGGATGGCCACTCAGGATTAAAAGATATTAGGGATTTCTATTTTCATGCCCTCGGGTCCTTAGTTGTGCTCAGTTTTCCCCAGCCACTTAGTTTTTCCTCAGTTTTGCCCAAGCCCTTGTCTGAAACCCTCACAAGGAGCTCTGATGGGAGGAATCCCATTTAGTTGACCGTTGGTTGGTGCTGGCAAGTGGGGTCATTGTTGGTGCCCCGCAGTGGACACGCCTCCACTTATCCAGATCATCATGGGACCCACAACATGTCCACATTAGCGTGCCGAACCCACAACTTACCCAGGTGCCTGTTACAAAATGGGAGCCTGAGCCAGCCTCGCACCCATGCCATTGCTTCCCCTTTCTTTCCCCATGGCCCATTGGTCTTCTTCTCCGCCAGCGGCAGCCCTTCTCTGGCAGGCGGGTGATGTCTAGTTTCTCTTCGACCTCCCATTCTTCATGGCCGCAGTATGGACCCGTGCCTTTGACAAGATGCCCTAACTGCCCACGCCAGGAGCCTCTCAAGTGGTCGATCTGTAAGACGAACGACAATGGCAACCATGGACGTGAGTTCCTTGCATGCGAGAGCTTGCCATATAGAGAGGGGGATAAGGTTAGATCTCGGTCCAATTGCTCTATTTTCTCTCAATTTTCTTGTTATTCCCTCAAATTTGGGATTTAGGGTTCACGTTGTTGTTTTTAGATCCTGAAGAAATGCAGGTATTTCGAGTGGATCGATGTATACGTTCAGAGGCTTCAATTGCAGGAATCAATTGGCGCTATTGGGGAGCGCAATTTGGGAGGGGGACTTGTTATAGAGAATGCGGAGGAGAGAGGAGCCATTCCGATTGTGCCTAATGCTCCCAATGCAGAACTAGTGGAAGTGAAGGGAGAACTGAAGAAAATGAACAAGCAGTTAAGGCAGCTGATCGAGTTGAAGAAGCAAGCTAATCTGATGGCTGGTTGTTTTATTTGTTGTATAATTGCGATCGGATTCTTATCATTGCTCATCAGGTGGTAGAAGTTGTTACAAGGGATCCCTTGTTACAAATCCATTATTCAGTTACATGTATTTTTAGTTGTTTTCAAAGTTAGTGTGTGCGTTCATCGAAATTACCAAAAAAAATTAGTGTTAGCGAATATAGGAATGCTAAAGATAGTTGATAATTGTTAGAGGGGTGACAAATAATGCATTCAATGAAATCCCACAAATATGTATGTATCATGTTTCTACCTAAAATATACCACTTTTGGGATGTTTCAAATAACCAAAACTATATCCCAAACTATATTCCCTAAAAGAAAAGGAATGCTAAAGAAAGTTGATAATTGTTAGAGGGTGATAAATAATCCATTCACCGAAATCCCCCAAATATGCCAAATATGTATGTCTCATGTTTCTACCAAAATTATACCACTTTTGGGACTCAAATAACAAAAACTATATCCCAAACTATATTCCCTAAAAGAAAAGGAATGCTAAAGAAAGTTGATAATTGTTAGAGGGGTGATAAATAATCCATTCACCGAAATCCCCCAAATATGCCAAATATGTATGTCTCATGTTTCTACCAAAATTATACCACTTTTGGGCCATTTCAAATTACCAAAACTATATTCCCTAAAAGAAAAGGAATGCTAAAGAAAGTTGATAATTGTTAGAGGGGTGATAAATAATCCATTCAGCAAAATCCCCCAAATATGCCAAATATGTATGTCTCATGTTTCTACCAAAATTATACCACTTTTGGGCCATTTCAAATTACCAAAACTATATTCCCTAAAAGAAAAGGAATGCTAAAGAAAGTTGATAATTGTTAGAGGGGTGATAAATAATCCATTCACCGAAATCCCCCAAATATGCCAAATATGTATGTCTCATGTTTCTACCAAAATTATACCACTTTTGGGCCGTTTCAAATTACCAAAACTATATTCCCTAAAAGAAAAGGAATGCTAAAGATAGTTGATAATTGTTAGAGGGGTGATAAATAATCCATTCACCGAAATCCCTCAAATATGTATGCCTCATGTTTATACCAAAATTATACAACTTTTGGGCCGTTTCAAATTACCAAAACTATATTCCACCGACAGAGAGAGAGGGGTGGCCACGAAGAGAGAGAGAGGGGTGGCCACGAAGAGACGAAGAGGGGTATACTGCCCGTTAGATCAGTGGATCAATGGTTGGTGGAGTCAATCCATGTGACAACGGCTCAACCAATCATGATAAGTTTGGGCTTCTATGAGCATTTGTGATAGTACTTGAGGGCAAAACTGAGTAGTACTAAGAAACCAAGGGCACATAAATAGTAAATAGACTAAGGGATTCAAACAACAGAATTACAAAATGAAAAATGTGTGTTTTGTACAATATAATTCATATTGGGCTACATCAAATTATTTGCAATTCAAATATACATTAGTGTGACAATTATGGCCTCATTTAGACAAACTATGTTTTGGGGAAGATGTTTTGCAAAGGAGTTTGAGTGGAAAACCATGCATCTTCATAGCTACTAGTGATTTTGAGAAGTGGCAATTTGTGGTACAACTTGATTTATCTATTTTTGTTAAGGTGGAAGGTTGCGTAGGAAGACTCCATGAGTAGGTGCCACTATGTTTTTATTTTTTTTGGATTTTTTTGCGCATGAAATGACTCAATTAGCTATGTTAATCTCATTTGTTTACTCTCTGTTGACCAGCTACTTGAGGGTAGAACTGAGTATATTGCACTTACCAGTCTAAGTACTCGAGGGGAAAACTGAGTACATATAAAAAATTTGTATAAGGCCCAAGGTTAGAACTGAGTATACGAAACATCCCAGGGTTAGCCTCGTGTCGTGTTGCATGTTGCAGCCGTGCATAGCGGACACGTGTTGCAGTACATGCCACCTTCATCTTTATAGAGCCCCTCTTTCTCTCCTTCGACGCATGCCCACTCTCTCATTCTCACTTCAACCGCCTCTCCTGTCCCATCATCTTCTCCACAAACAAAGAGAAAAGGGAAAAACCCCAAAGAAAAAACCCCGGTGATGGAGAAGAAAGAGATGCCCATTGTCGGCGCTTCTGACGTACCCGCCGGCGCATCGGCCGCTGGCGCATCAGCCACCGGTGCATCGGCCACCAGCGCATCGGCCACCAGCGCATCGGCCCCCGCCCCCGTCCAGGCCCCCGTCGCTGCTTCCAACGTAGCCGCCGGCGCATCAGCCACCGGCGCATTGGCCGCCGCCCCCCGTCCAGGCCCCCGTCGATTAGGACCTGTACGAAGACCCGTACGAACCAGTGCCACACATCGCATTGGCGAACCCCTACGACACCAGTATTGTCGACGACTACCCGGAGGTAACCCTTTGTTCCCTTGTTCTTATCCCATTTCAATCCTTTTGTGTTAGATCTAGCATTATTAGGGTTCATCTGTTCCTAGTTCAATCCTTTTATGATAGATCTAGCATTATTAGGGTTAGTCTGTTCCTAGTTCAATCCTTTTATGATAGATCTAGCATTATTATGATAGATCTAGTGTTATTAGTGTTTGTGATTTGCTTTTGTTTAAGATTCGGTTAACTTATGTGAGTAATCAATCCCATCCGGTTAATTTGTGCTAATGATGATGAATATTTAGGCACAAATTGATTTAGGGTTTGGTATGTGAACAATTGGTGTGTACAAATTTGTTGTGCATGATCTTTGGTTCACTGACCCAAATCCTGTATATAAGTGTGTCCAATGTAACTGAGGCTACCTCTTTTTTTCGTGCCCATATTATCATGCATGATCTTTTGTTCACTCTCTGTTCCATCATCGCTGCAATTGACTCTGTGTTTTTCAATCTTTGGTGCTACATGACAGGTGTAGAGGAGCAACATTGACAGTGATGACGAGTCCTTCCACACCAAGACTCGTCACATCCTCAGGAGGCTACAGTCCGGCCATTACGATCGCCACTTTGCTCGAGGCGTTTACAGGTGCCCCTTCTGCAACAGGAGGCTCCGCGCCACCAACTTCAACTGCCTAGTGAACCATGCTGAATCCATTGGCAGAGCCATTGGCGGCGCTAGAGTTGGAATGACCATGAATGTGCATGCATTCATGGTCAAACACAAAGCACTTAGGATTCACCTACGCAGCCTCTAAGCTTAATCCCATGTAAAATGTAGCTTATGTTGGATCTAGGGATCGGTAGTACTGTTGGATCTGTCCTAAATATATATATGCTATGTTGGCTGCTGTATGCAGCTTATCCTATATTTTCTTGATTTATTATGCTACTGTGAATTTATCCTCTACTAGCTTCTAGATTTGCTACTAGATTTGTTAACATATTGGGCAAAAAACGAGGGCCAAAAGGCAACAATCATTAAAGAAAGACAGAAATAGAAGCTTCTTTAGATTTGATACTAATTTGGTGAAAAGAGAGAGAACTGTTACAGAGAGAGAGGGGGAAAAGGTGCTCTAAAAAATGCCAATTTGGGCCGAGAGATGCAGAACCGAACTCTCACGTACAACCAAACGCGGTCTCGTCCTGTCCCACGTGGTCCCATTCTACCAGCCCCACGCGACGCAGCCCCACATGACGCGGCCCCACACATCAGCACAGAATGGTCAAATAAATGGAAATCCTCCCGTCCGAGCTCCTTGTGAGGGTTTCAGACAAGGGCTTGGGGAAAACTGAGGAAAAACTAAGGAGCTGGGGAAAACTGAGTACAACTAAGGACCTGAGGGCACGAAAATAGAAATCCTAAGATATTAATATGGCTTTCATGCTTAGATGTAATTCCAGTGCAGCCTTATGACAATATGGGCTCTGTCTTGATTGAGTAGGATTAAGGGTTCACCCATGGGTACTGATAGAGGGTGGTAGCAAAATATAGGGGGCACGGTCGGATCCGTTTGGTTGAATGCTTCTATAACGCCCCACCTTTGGATTAAGGTGGAACACCTGTGTTAAATGCTATTCCCTGGATCACTGATAGCACCACAGAACAAAATAAAATATTCATTGCATAGTATCAAGATTACAACGTGGATGCAGATACAAAGTATTCAAACCATACAGATACACAGCGGAAACACAAAGTGGCACTAAGCCTCCATCTTCATCACGTGCCATAGGCAGACATGTTGGAATGCAGTCTCAAGATCCTACTAAACAATCTTTATCTGAAAACCTGCACATTTGAATATGCAGCCCCATTAATGGGGGGTCAGTACAATGATGTACTGGCAAATGACACATATTTGGTGGCTATTGTGAAAGAGCTATCTACATGATATTTGGCTAGTGGAACTTTTGGCTGATTTGCATATAGCAAGTTTATCCTATCATTTTCCAAATCAAAACTTTTTAAACATTGAAGACTTTTAAGGTCAAGATAACCCCCAGGTGACAACCACCACATACTATTAGGGTATGTGGCCCTGGGTAGCCACTTAACAAAACCAGGGTAACTCTCAGGTGATGACAACCACACAAATCCTGGGTTGACAGCCAGGTGTGTATCCCCGAGTAGCTACTCAACAAAACCAGGGTAACTCTCAGGCGACAACAACCACACAAATCCTGGGTTGACAGCCAGGTGTGTAGCCCAGAGTAGTCCATGTCCTAAGTGTTTATAAACAAATTTTATTTAATTTAGAAATGGTGATGAGACTCTTCCGTACATCCATGACTAGGAACTCAAATTGTCCATAACTGGGGACACGGCTAATCGATTAGTTTTACACCCTGCAGGGGTTGTGCACTTTCACCTTAAGACTCATTTTACGCCCATACATAAAATGAGACAAGACCATTCAGAAGGAGTATTCAACCATCCAGATCTGACCGTGCCCAAAATACCACCCTCTGTCAGCACCCATGGATGAACCCTCACAACTTACTCAATCAAGACAGAGCCCATATTGTCATAAGGCTGCACTGAAAGTTCACTAAGCAAGGAAGACATGGTAGTCTCTTTGTTCCTGGGTGGCCATCCACAAGGGTACTCCCAGGCGACGACAACCACACAAATCCTGGGTTGAAAGCCAGGTGTGTAGCCCTCGGTAGCCACTCAACATAAACCAAGCAATGCCACTTCCACTCAGGTGTTTATGTGGGGACCCCGGTTTACCATACAGAATTCCTGTTATGCATACAATTCATGATCCCAGGAAGATCGTCATGAATCCACATGACAGAGTTGGCATTACAGAGTACATCATCCATTATATAAATAAGTCGTTTAGTCTTACATGGCCACTTGGCCGAATTCAAATGTCTCGCAGGGCAAGTTCACTAAACATAGCAGCGGAAATACAAGTTGCGTTGGTAGTCCGAGTAATGCCTCTACCCTACAGGCGACTACCCGGGAGACGGATCCTAGTTCGCATCGGTGTCATCGAACTCCTCACCATCATCATCGTAGTCATCTACATAATCTGGCCAAGTTAATAGCCAGGGACAAAGCCATGAGTACATTTTGGAATTGTACTCGCAAACCACCTAAGAAGGAACAAACTGCATGCTATTTGGCTATAGCAAGGGAAGTTGGGTTGAGCCTAATGCTTACTTCTAACTAAAGTTTCTCATGTTGATATAGCATGTCATATGACACCTCTATATCATAGTTTCTCTTATCGATATAGCATGTCATACGACATCTCTATATCGTTAATAAAGAAGAGTTTTTGTAAAGCATCTTTAATAAAAGCTCTAGGAAAGGGGGAACTCATTTTCAAGAGAAGAGCCGGGGTCAATCAAACATGACCACCATCCTTATTAATTTAGGTCAATCACACATGACCACTTCCATCCCTTCGGCAGTACCCTACAAGTACTCCGATCCATACCCGTGCCACGGCAGTACCTTCCGAGTACTTCGTCCGGCACCTTTCTCCATTTTCCCGAAATCAACTTTTGAAAACAAAACCAACATTGGGCTAGGCAACGGCCGGTCATCCCAACCGTCCATGACCAAGGACTCGGCTATTCGAATAGATTTACACTCTGCAGAGGTTGTACACTTTACCCCCACCATCCGATAAATCCGCCGGGATACCACCATGGTCCGTCATACACAAGTATGCAGGGTTCGGATAATCGATCATGGCCTTCCATCTATTCACCTTAATACGGGCGCCTACCCTGTGGAGTATACATCCCCAGAAAACCCTGGCTGTCTACCTCTGCCGAGCGTAGTTCCAGTGCCACAGCGGGAGAAACCCAAGTGTCTTCCAGCCGGATAAATCCCGAAGGATCCCAATTTACTATTGCCCATAGACTGGCGGCAATCCATATTCTGGGGTCCTACAAACCCTTATATAGTATGAGGCTCCCCGCACTAAAGCAAATAAACTTTAGACTAAGCCCCATCCCATACCGGGGTAATGTGGTTGCACGGGTTAATTGTTCTGAGCGAACACCTAGTGATCACCAATGTCATATAAAAACCACCATCTCCTTGTCCTCCATTTTGATTAAAACCATTTTCGAAATCACTTCAGTGGGGTAGGTACTACCCCAAGGTTTTCAGAAACATTTTGTAAACTTCCTTTGAGTGTTCCTATTCCTAGAGTTTTATCTCCACTAGAAGGTTTATCAAAGGCTTCATTGCTAACCAACAAGCCACTACTTCAGGGGTAATGGAATAGGTAATAAAAGGGGTCATCTTGATGGATGATAACAATTGACTCACGGAGCCTGAGTCAACAGATAATTGCTACAGGAATTATAGCAATATAAATCCAAGCACTTTAATAAAATAGAAGGAGACATTCAAATGTGTAAATAGGAGTTCAGATATGCATCAAGTTAGATGGCTTGCCTTGGCTGGCTTGTCCCTGGTCCTCCTCGTCCTGATACTCGTACACTTCACCTTCTTCGGTACACTCCTCGTTTGATTCTATCGCTAGAAAAATATAACAATGCACAAATAAATACACAAGCATACCCAAGTCACAAGCAATGCAGCACTCCATACCATATTATCAAAGAGTATTAGAAGCAAACAAGTTTAGAAAACAATCAAGATTTTAAAGGTTCTTAATTAGCAATTTATCCCTATTAGAAACTAGGGTTTCTTATTTGATGTGAACACAACAACTTAGCAACCAACTCAAGCATGCAGGAATTCAATGAATCAAACAGCACACTTATCAAAATTGCAGGTTGACAACAATCTTAAGAACCTAACAAAGTTGGATTTACTGAAAAACAAGTTGTGGTTAATTTCCTATGAATTAATCAATAGGAAAATATCACTAGAGCACCAAAATAATCCTCAGATATTCTCTGAATCTTAGAAAAATATGAGGTAAAGTGCTCTGGAAAGCCATTCTAGAACATGATCCAACAAAGTTGGATTCAATTCAAAATTCCATTTCTATTGCAAGTAGTGATTTTCCTAATATTAATTACACACAATGCCATTTTAAATACTACTGCAAGAATACAAGTCCTAAAATAGCAAAACCAGTGGGTCAAGCAAGGTATATTGATAAGCTATCACTAAAAATTGGTTTCATTCAATTTCAACATACCAAACTTAGGATTTGCAATTAAGTAAGAAAATAGGCTATTAACACACCACTATTTATCATTTGCTCTATATTGCTCCTAAAAACATGGGACCTATGCCATCTAAAATTTAATGACTTAAGCTACTCAAGGAAATTTGAATCACTTCATTTGCATGCACAGAACAATTTCTATGGCATTTCAAAGTTTGTAGAACAATTTAAATAGAAATGCATTTTCAGAAGAAAAAAAGAACGGGCCAGGATTTCCCGCCTGGGCTGCTGCGGGGGTGAGCTGGGCCGGCCCATCGGCGGCCTCCCGTGCTGGTGCCTGGCTGAACCGGTACGTGCCCGTCCGATCTTGATCGGATGGCGCAGACGTGGCCCAAGCGCCAGCGACCTAAAACGGGCGGCGCGGCCGCTCGGCCTCATCGGAAAAGTGTGCAGGCTCACCTAGGGCTCGTTGGAGAGGCTGGCGATGATGCAAATCGGCGGCGGTGACGTGAAGGAGAGCTCGGTGACCGTGGTGTGGTCTGGTTTGCTGCAGGTGGTGTCGGGGGTGTTCGTGTCATTCCCATCCCATGCTGGCACCGGCGAGCTCCCGTCTAGCTCGATTAGGAGCTCCTGGGCATGGGAAAAGCAGCGCGTGAGTGCGAGTTCAGAATGAGGGAGAAGGCAGGGAGAGAATGGCAGTGGAGCTTGGTTGGAAATGGCCGCCATCTCCACCTTCTTCTCGGTTGCTGGGAGGATGTAGAGCTCCCTCTCCGCTTGGGAGAGGAGCGGGCTTGCTCTAAGTCCTTCTGGTGAGTGAGTGGGGTGGTGGTGGTCTGGTCTGGGCGAAAGAAAACAAGAGCAGGAGAGGGGTGCTGGTTCTATACGCCCGGGGCATTGCACGGTGAGCTAGGGCGAGGAAGAGTGAGAGGAGTGGGGGTTTGGCTTCGGCATTGGCTAGTGGTGGTGGTGTGGACTCGGCCGATGGCGTGGGCGGTGGCTTTGGATGTTTGCAGATGCTGGCTAGCCCACACATGCCTGCGGTAGAACGGCGCCCTGCAGGTGCTCGTCTGGGGAGTGGCGGTTTGGGGCGGCGTGGGGTCGAGGCTAGAGGGGGAGAGAGAGAGCTGGCGTGCACCAAAAGGGTCCTGGCTGCCTCCTCTCTCCACGTGCATGAGCTAAACTGACGGAGAACGGACATGGAGTCGGGGGCGAGAGCGTGTCTAGAGCGACGTGGACGTCGCCGGTTGGGGGTCGAATGGTGGCGGTGGTGCATGAGCGGGCTAGGGGGCTCACCTGGGGAATCGACGAGGCACAGTGGAGCTGGTGCGCATGCTGGTTTGGTCGGAGGGGCATAGAGGATGGGTGGGCTTCGAGGTGTTTGACCTCAGTCTCCAGCCAGAGCATGGTCGAGGGTGAGGGTTAGGGTTCACCCCTGCGGCTGCCAGGTGGGGTAGGGTGTTGGTCTGGGTCTACCCGCCTGGCGAGTGGTGGATGGAGATGGGAGAGAGAAGAATAGATTTGCAAGATCTTTGCATGCACTAGGGCTCAGGTTCCCTCTCTCTCTCTCAAATTCGAAAATTTTCCAAGCAAGGCATGGCTGGGGTGGTGCTAGGTGCAATGCTGGTCATTGACCATGCCTTGGTGTTGGATACTAGAGAGAAAAGATTTTATTTTTAGAAAGAAGCAAAGAAAGAAAGAAAAAGCTCACATGAAATGATAGGTCAAAACACACAAAAATTTGAAATGCATTTCAATATTCTAGCTTGGTAAAATGTTTGGAGAGTTTGGAGTCAAATTCCCAGGTCACTTAAACTTGCTAGAATTAAAGAGAAAAGAAAACCGAGAAGAAAAGGAGTTTAAACAAAATCCACACATGTACATGAAATGATAGTGCAAACAAGCAAGCAAGATCTAGATTTATTCTTTCTAGGTTTGAAATGGAAATTAAATTATTTGCAAGCCAACACACACCATAATTCACTCTTGCAAGAATTCCAGAAGAAAATTTTGAACAAGGGATCTTTACAGAGTCACACCAACACACATGGGATCATGCATACACACACAATGTCCTAATAAAAAGTTTTAGTTTCTCCTAATTAAAGCATTATTTGGTCTTAATATGTATTACAAAAAGTGGGCTGTTACAGACCTTCCCCCCTTAATAGAATCTCGTCCCGAGATTCCGTAGCTAAGCATTGAGTAACTCAGGAAACTCTCATTGAAGATAATCTTCACGTTCCCACGTGGCCTCATCTTCGGTATGGTTACTCCACTAAACCTTGTACATGTTGATCTTCCATCTACGGGTGAGACGGACATCTTTTTCCAGAATAAGGATTGGTCTCTTGCGGTAGGTCAAGTCATGGTTGAGGTCAATGGTATCTTGATCAACCTCCTTGAAGGTCTCGGGTTGGTTAGGGGCTTGGAGACACTTGCGAAGCTAGGAGACATGGAAGACATCGTGAAACTCAGACAACATCGGAGGTAGTTCTAGCTTGTAGGACAATTCTCCTCGGTGTTCAAGGATCTTGTATGGGCTGACGTAGTAGGGTGCAAGCTTTCCCTTCTTGTGGAAACGCTGCATACCTTTGAGTGTAGTCACTCGAAGATAGACAAAATCTCCCACTTGGAAGGTAAGGGGTCTTCATCGAGAATCCGCATAACTCTTCTATCTAGATTGAGCAGCCTTCAAATGGTTTCAGATTAGTTGCACTTGCTCCTCGGCTTCCTTGATGATATCAGGACTGAATACTTGGCTTTCTCCAGTCTCTGACCAGTTGAGAGGGGTTCGGCATTTACGGCCATACAGGGCGTCGAAGGGGGCCATTTGAAGACTAGCTTGGTATCTATTGTTGTAGGAGAATTCCGCGAATGGCAAGCAGTCCTCCCATTTAGCTCCATAAGATAGGACGCATGCACGGAGCATATCCTAAAGAATCTTGTTGACCCTCTCGGTTTGACCTCCAGTTTGCGGATGATAGGCTGTGCTAATTTGAAAGCTTGGTCCCTAAGGCTTCATGGAGTTTCGCCCAAAAACAAGATGTGAACTTGGTACCACAAATGGATATGATGGTCTTGGGTACCCCATGTAGACTCACAATCCTAGAGATATAAAGATCGGCAAGTTCTCTACCATTGTGGGTGGTCTTGACCGGAATAAAGTGCGCGACTTTGGTTAGGCGATCAACAACGACCCAGATAGAGTCATGCCCCCCTGTTTGACCTCGGCAGACCAGTGATGAAATCCATACCAACTTCTTCCCATTTCCACATGGGCACCTTCAGGGGTTGCAGTAGACCCGCAGGTCTTTGGTGCTCAGCCATCACACACGCTGGCAGACGTCGCACCGGGCAATATAAAATGCTATCTCTCGCTTTATTCCATGCCACCAAAACTGCTGCTTCAAGTCTTGGTACATCTTTGTGCCTCCTGGGTGAATCGAGTAGGGAGTATCATGGGCCTCCTTCAGGATGAGCTGCTTCAACTCTTCAATACTAGGGATGCATAGGCAGCCATTATACCATAGCACACCCTGCTGATCAATCGAAAACCTAGGCACTTCTTCACGTTCCATCTTGCGCTTAATTCCTTCAATGCTTTCATGCCCTTTCTGAGCTTCCTTGATTTGGCCAAAGAGAGTAGGTCAGACCTCAAGGTTGGCAAGGAACCCATGGCTCACAAGCTCAAGTCCAAACCTTTCAAACTCTTCACATAGGGTAGGCTGGCTGGTTTTTAGCAGGGCATTTAGGGAGCAAGGCTCTCGGCTAAGGGCATCAGCGACCACGTTCGCCTTGCCCGGATGATAATGAATGCCTAGATCATAATCCTTGATGAGTTCAATCCACCTACGCTGCCTCATATTCAACTCCTTCTGAGAGAAGATGTACTTCAAGCTCTTGTGATCGGTGTAGATCTCACATCTGTTCCCCATAAGATAGTGTCGCCAAGTTTTGAGTGCATACACCATGACAGCAAGTTCTAGGTCATGGGTAGGGTAGTTTAACTCATGTGGGCACAGTTGACAGGATAGGTAAGCAATGACTTTGCCATCTTGCATCAGAGCACTCCCAAGTCCAAGCTTGGAGGCATCGCAATAGACGTCAAAGCTTTTGGTGATGTCGGGCATGGTCAAGATAGGAGCTGATACGAGTCTCTTCTTGAGCTCTTGGAAGCTCTGCTCGCACTTCTCAGTCCACTCAAACTTCTTGTCCTTCTTGAGGAGCTGAGTCATTGGGCGAGCAATGCTGGAGAAACCTTCAACAAACTTTCGGTAATATCCAGCTAATCCGAGAAAGGCTCAAACTTCAGTGGGATTGGTTGGGGCCTTTCTTTCTAAGATGGAAGTAATCTTTGATGGGTCAACGGATACTCCCCCGGCTGAAATAACATGTCCCAAGAATCCAACTTCCTTTAGCCAAAATTCACACTTGCAGAACTTGGCGTAAAGCTGGTGCTCTCTCAAGGTTCCCAATACTAGTCGCAGATGTTTTGTGTGCTCTTCCTCAGTCTTGGAATAGACCAAGATGTCGTCTATGAATACCACCACAAACTTGTTAAGGAACTTCATGAACACCTTGTTCATGAGATTCATGAAGTAGGCTGGGGCATTGGTCAGGCCAAAGGACATCACGGTGTACTCGAATAAACCGTATCGTGTGGTGAAGGCGGTCTTGGGGATATCGGACTCGCAGACCTTTAGCTGATGATATCCAATGTGGAGATCAATCTTGGAGAACACTTTAGCTCCATTCAGCAGGTCAAATAGGTCTTCAATTTTTGGGAGTGGATACTTGTTTTTGATCATCAATTCGTTCAACTTACGGTAGTCCACACACAATCGGATGGTACCGTCTCGTTTGTCCACAAATAGAATAGGCAATCCCCAAGGTGACGCGCTGGGATGGATAAGACCCTTGCTGAGCATATCAGCGAGCTGCCTCTTTAACTCTTCTAACTCCTGGGGGTTCATGCGGTAGGCTCTTTGTGCTATAGGGGCTGTTCCGGGAATCAACTCAATAATGAACTCAATATCCTGGTCGGGGGCATACCTGGCAACTCTTCGGAGAAGACATCGGGGTACTCACATAACACCGGGACTAGGTCAAGGGTTGGTCCAAACACAGACTTCTTGTAGTATGCCTTTCGGGATGGCATGGTTGCAACATGATCGACTTGAATACCCTCGCTGTTGGTCACAGCTATTGACTTCTTGGTGCAATCAATGTGCCCCTGATACTTGGACATCCAGTCCATTCCCAGTACCACATCCAAACCCTTCGTGCCTAGAATGATTAAGTTGGCTTTGAAAGACACCCCGTGGATATCTACCGGCCCATCTATGCAATTTCTCTTGGTTTTCATAACTGACCCGGGGATCTGAACTAGCATAGTCCTAGGCATCATGGTTGATTCTAACTTTCCTTTTGCAACAAAGTTTTCAGTCACGAAGGAATGAGAGGCACCAGAATCAAATAGCACTCACACAGGGATGGAGTTGACGAGAAACGTACCCAGGACAACATCGGGTGCTTCAGCGGCTTCATCAGCATTGACATGGTTCAGGCGGCCTCGTGTAGTATTGGCTTGGTTCTTTGGGTTCTTCCCAGTGGGTCCACGGCCTTGACCCTGGTTGGGTCTTGGCGCGCTGAGGCTCGGTGCAGAGGACTTCTTTAGAGGGCACTCCTTAGAGAAGTGTCCTGGCTGGCCACATGTATAGCATCCGCTACCTTGGCTGCAGTTGGTGCGGTTGAATGTGTTGTGGTTACCTCTGGAGAAGTTCCCGCTTGAGGGGCGATTGCTAGAATATTGGCGATTCGGGTTGTTGGGCCTGGGGGCTTGGGATGCAAACCTCTGTGGATGGGGCGCAGCCCTGGATGGGGGCAGGCCACGGGACCGATGTCCACTAGGTCCACCTTGACTCATCATTCTGCGCTTGCGGCTCTCACGGGCAGCCTTGTTTTTGTCTTCAACCATGATTGCAACATGGCTTCCAGATCAGGGTAATGCATGGCAACAAGTAAGTGTGCAACTCCTCCTGCAGTCCATTGAGGAACCTTTCCCTCTTCTTCTCATCAGTATCTATCATTGGGAGCATACCTTCCCCAGGTGGTGAACTTGTCGAGATACTCAGGAACACTCATCCCTCCTTGCTTCAGATTGAGGAACTTGTCCCTCATAATCTTGATAAGTCCAGAAGGGATATGGGCCTTGTAAAACTTGGTTTTGAATGCTTCCCATGTCATCACTTGACCCTCGGGCTGCATGGCACAGACATTCTCTCACCATGCTCTAGCGGCTCCAGCTAGGAAGTGGGTTGCGTACAGCACCTTGTCATTGGCTCCAACTCCAGCATACTCTAGCTTGTTCTCAATGGTGTGGAGCCAATCATCGGCCTCCAGTGGCTCAGTGGACTTGGAGAAAACTAGGGGATTGGAGTTTTGGAAATCCCTAAGCTTACTCTGGGGCTCATCATTTCCATGGCCACCATTGTTGTGGTGGGTGGCGATCTGGGCAAGGTGTTGGAGTGTGGCGAGGTTAGCTTGGCGCTCGGCACATGCGGCTTCATGATCCTCTAGCATGAGCCATAGCACCTGCATCATGTCAGGCTCAGGAGGTGGGGGCGGGTTGTTTCCAGCGTGGCCTCGCATTTCCGGAGCCATTCTAGAGAGAAGCTCATCTTGTGAGATACAACAATTTAAATGCAGGGGAAAACAAGTTGTGCAATATGACATGAAAGGGAATCATAAGAGACATAACCACGCCAACATCCATAAGCATACATCATCAACCATAAACATCCAAGTCCACCACAGGCATACATACATACAAAAGAGGTGCCACATAAGTCTAGCACACATACCACAAAGTCTCATGCAACACATACCAAATGGTTTCAGCTGAACCATACAACACACCTAAATGCAAAAGGGGTCAACCTAGCCACTACGCGACATCCTAAGTGAGATAGCAGTGCATCGGGTACCTACTTGTCGACGCTAATGTGAGGCACAACCTCCTCGGGATCCTCCTCACTTGGGGTCGCAGGAGCGTAGAAGTCCATGATAGCATTGCGGTCATCACCGCCATCGCTATCACGGTCATCATCGTCAGTGCTCATGGGCTCCTCGTCATAGGCCTCCTAGCGGTCGTCGTCGCGGTGAAGTACCTCCTCATTATCCTTGCGGAGCTCGGCGGTCTCCTCCTCTAACTCGGACACATGACTCTCAAGTGAGGCGAGGTGATCCTCCAGATCATGGATGCGCTGACGCAGAGCCCTGTTCCTCTTTAGGATCCTCCTCTTGGCAGCGAGGAGATGGTGACGAGAGAAAATGGACTCTTGTAGGTCCTCTCGAAGAACGGCCAACTCCAGGCCTCGCTCATCGGCAACCATACGGACATGGTCCAGCTGCCCCTGGGTGTAGTGCAGCAGGGCCTCCGTGTGGCAGAAGTGACGGCTAAAAGGAGTGTGAGCGGCAGCATGGTAGGGAAGGCCATCGGAGTCGACCCTCCCGTAGTGCTCGTAGCAGGTGACGACTAGCTCATCGTAGTGGAGGTGGATGAGGCACGAGATAGCGTGTCGGAGGACACGCATAAGTCTGTCGCCCCATGTGCGCTCGATCACCTCGAAGGTGAACTCTGGAGAGGTCGGCGGGACCTCCTTCCTGCGGACCTGGCAAACGACCTGGTATGCCAACTCGCGGGTACCCTCCTTGAAGAGCCGATAGCCTCGGACCTCTGGACTCGGGCGTCTGAGACGCGCGGCCAACTCCACTAAGTTGCGCTCAAAGACGAGCACGTCCTCCTGGGTATCGACCTGACGGTGTGCTGTAGGAGCGTCCATCTACACAAAATTTTAAGGTAGGTTGAATTAATAGCTTACCCAAGTGTGCAATATTTTAAATACAGTAAAAACTTAAATTAAGATGCAAGTAGTCTAAATGCTTAAAGAGTAAGGGAAGAGATGAGAGCAATATATATTTACCTTATATATATTAAGCCATCTCTTATAACTTTTTAATAGTGAAAATAGTTTTTTGGTCCGGTCTAACGCCCATGCTATCTAGGGTCTCCTAAGGTCAGGATTGCTCTGATACCAACTCTGTGGGGACCCCGGTTTACCACCCGGAATTCCCGTTATGCATACAATTCATGATCCCAAGAAGACCGTCATGAATCCACATAACAGAGTTGGTATTACAGAGTACATCATCCATTACATAAATAAGTCGTTTAGTCTTACATGGCCACTTGGCCGAATTCAAATGCCTTGTAGGGCAAGTTCACTAAACATAGCAGCAGAAACACAAGTAGCGTTGGTAGCCCGGGTCATGCCTCTACCCTACAGGCGACTGACCGGGAGATGGATCCTAGTTCGCACCAGCGTTGTCAAACTCCTCACCATCATCATCGTAGTCATCTCCATAATCTAGCCAAGTTAATAGCCAAGGACAAAGCCGTGAGTACATTTTGGAATTGTACTCGCAAACCACCTAAGAAGGAACAAATTGCATGCTATTTGGCTATAGCAAGGGAAGTTGGGTTGAGGCTAGTGCTTACTTCTAACTAAAGTTTCTCATGTCGATATAGCATGTCATACAACACCTCTATATCATAGTTTCTGTTGTTGATGTAGCATGTCATATGACATCTCTATATCCTTAATAAAGAAGAGTTTTTGTAAAGCATCTTTAATAAAAGCTCTAGGAAAGGGGGAACTCATTTTCAAGAGAAGAGACGGGGTCAATCAAACATGACCACCATCCTTATTAATTTAGGTCAATCACACATGACCACTTCCATCCCTTCGGCAGTACCCTACAAGTACTCCGATCCATACCCGTGCCACGGCAGTACCCTCCGAGTACTTTGTCTGGCACCTTTCTCCATTTTCCCGAAATCAACTTTTGAAAACAAAACCGACATTGGGCTAGGCAACGGTCATCCCAATCGTCCATGACCAAGGATTTGGCTATTCGAATAGATCTACACTTTGCAGAGGTTGTACACTTTACCCACGCCATCCGATAAATCCACCGGGATACCACCATGGTCCATCATACACAAGTATGCGGGGTTCGGATAATCGGTCATGGCCTTCCATCTATTCACCTTAATACGAGCGCCTACCCTGTGGAGTATACATCCCTGGCAAACCTAGCCGTCTACCTCTGACGAGCGTAGTTCCAGCACCACGGCGGGAGAAACCCAAGTGTCTTTCAACCGGATAAATCCCGAAGGATCCCGATTTACTATTGCCCATAGACTAGCGGCAATCCAGATTCTGGGGTCCTACAAACCCTTATATAGTATGAGGCTCCCCGCACTAAAGCAAATAAACTTTGGACTAAGCCCTGTCCCATACCGGGGTAATGTGGTTGCACGGGTTAATTGTTCTGAGCGAACGCCTAGTGACAAGGGTATAGATAATAGAACCCGTTAGTTGAGTACCCCTGAGGCCCGTTAAGCTAGGCCCAATTGTAATGATAGTCGACATACGAGTTCTTACCGTATGTCAATATTGTAATCTGTATCGGATCCCACCCGATCCTCGAGACCTGGCCATCTATATATAGAGGCCAGGAGAGGGCGGTGTGGGACAGATTGAAAGCAGGCCAGGTTAAACACCCAAGTTTACTTTCGACACACCCTTATTTCGACTAACTTTACCTTCAAGTTCATTCGACGCCCTGTCTCCCCGATCCTAAGTCCTTCATTTAGGACATTTGTCCAGTTAACCCTCGTCAATTGGCGCCGACCGTGGGGACTCTGGGCGTTGGAATTATGAATTCGATGGTTTTTTCGCTTTTAGCTAGTAGTAGTGTAGGAATCGAGGAAAGTGAAGAGATGGAGTTAACAATCGGAAGTCTAAGCATCTTCATCGGGCCTTCGGGTTTGACTCGCCTTTCAGATCTGGCGAAACCAGATCGGTCGGCAAGTGAGCCCGAAACAGAAGTCATAATGGAATATTCTGAAGGCTCTTCTAGCGAGGTAAACTCGCCGGTCAGTGCAGGAGAAGTGCAAAAGAGAAAAATCGCAGAAGGCGATGAAACAATGGAAAATTTCAACCTAGAGGTCCAACTCAAAGATCTCATGATCCACCATGACAACACCTCAGACAAGTCAACAGATACATAGAAGATAGGGTTAGAACTTTCTGAAGACGATGACTCAATCTTCTCAGGCTCTAGCAGCAAATAGGCAAGTAGTGCCAGGTACTCATCATCACAGGAGATAATTCAGAAGAATTTGACGAAAACAACAACCCAGTATTAAACCCAGCAAACATAGACAGAGGAGCAAATCATCTAGCAGAAGGGCAAATAGCAGATTCCCTCATGAGCAGAGAAAAAATTCGACTATCAGTCGACGAATGGAGAGCAATAGGGGAAGCTATAGATCACGGCACACCTATACCACCGAATTCCAGCAAAGATATGCTCTTAGGATATCATTATGCCCTAAGGCGATAGGCAAAGCAACTAGCAAAGGAGAAAATAGAGATACAGAAGAGAAAAGACTCCGCCATTGCAGCCAGCAGCAGTGCTCGCAGAGCACGAAGCGACGCATCACACACCAACCCAAGGAGGAATCGTTGACATGGTTCAAGGTACGAAAACCACGAGTACTCAGACAGACAAAGTATCCAAAAATCTAGACTCGTCCTTCCTATTGGTCGATGAGCAAGGAAATATCATACCAAAAACCCCCAAAGCAGCACTAGTGGCAGCTCAAGCATATATATTCACCACTCGACCAAGCCCAGGAGACCCAATGGAGCATATGCACAGGGCAGCATTGAACGGATTAAAGATGGTAGGAAACAAGTTATCAGCAAAAGAAGAAGAGGCATACCGCAATAAGGGAGCACACAAGCCAAGGTCACCTCGCCGTCACAACAGTCCTCAGCACAGAAGTGGTAGTCGTCGATCCCGATCACCATCACCAAAACAGCATGGGGGAACCCGAAAATCTCGATCTCCGAATATAAAGTACAGTTATGAAGACGATGAAAAAGAGATGGGAGCATCGTGCTTTACTCGCAGAGTTCGCACCACACCAGTACCCAAGGGATTCAAACTACCTCATGACCAACAAAAATACGACGAGTCACAGGAGCCACAGTCATGGCTCTTAGATTACCTGCAAGCAGTACAAATATTCGGAGGAACCAAAGAAACAGCTATGCAAAGTTTGCAACTACACCTCACCGGTGCAGCAAGGTCATGGTTGAGCAAACTAGAAAAAGAAACCATCGGCAGCTGGGAAGATCTCACGAGACAATTTACACGCAACTTCAAGTCGACATACAAGTGGCCGGCATCCATAGAAGAAGTTAAAGCATGCGTACAACAACGCAGGGAAACACTGAGGGCGTATATCCAAAGATGGAGTCTCATAAAAAATTCAGCAGTTGAAGTGTCAGACAAAAGAGCAATAGATGCGTTCATAGCAGGTTTAAGGCGAGGAGACCTAGTCAAAGAAATGGGGAGAATCAAGCCAAAAACAGTGTCAGACCTAATGGATGTAGCAAATAGATTCATAGATGGAGAAGACGCGTGCAATAACAAACGAATGCGATTGCCAGAAGACGATCAAAGAAACAAATATGGAGGACAAAGGAGAAGATCCCGCAATTACGACAACTACGGCTCCCACAGCCAAATAGCCATGGGGTATAAGGACAACAGCTACCAAGGGAGTGATCGCAGAAGCTTAGGATATCGAAGCTATGGGAAAGAGGAGTACAAAAAGTTCCAGGCCAGAGAATCTAGAGAGTACAACCCATTGTCAGAAGACATGTTGAATGGGCCCTGTCATATACACTCAGCGTTCATCGACGGAAAGCGAGTATCTAGGCACGCAATGAAAGATTGCACAACATTCTTGAAGCTACAGGAAGTGGCATTGAACAAGAAAATAGAGGCAAAGAAGCAAGGATACGAGGGGAACAGTAATAATGCCACCGCAAGTCAGCAAGGAAACAATGGAGCTCCTCAAGGGCAGGACCAGCCAAATCAAGGACACGACGATGATGGAGGATACGTTCCATCCAAAGGGCACATCATAGCAATGATACAACCTGTGCCTAAGTCGAACAAAGAAGAGAAAAGCATAACCCGACAAATCAATCTAGCAATCACAACACCTCCAGCTACAATGGAATATCTATATTGGTCAGAACAACCAATCGAGTTCACTAGAGAAGATCATCTCATAACAGTACCTTGGCCAGGAAATGCGCCTCTGGTACTCAAAGCTCAGATCGGCACATATGATGTCAATAGAATATTCATGGACGCAGGAAGTGGAATAAACTTGATGTATGCAAAGACACTCAGAGCAGTGCATATATCACTAGAATTCCTGAAACCAATAGACTATTCCTTCCATGGGATCGTACCAAGAAGTGCTAACTATCCACTAGGTTGGATAGCACTCAATATTTTCTTTGGCAACAGACAAAACTATAGAAGAGAAAAACTAGACTTTGAAGTCATGGACTGGCCATCTCAGTATCACGCGATCCTTGGGAGACCCGTGTTTTCATGATTCATGGCAGTACCCCACTACACGTATCTAGTACTCAAGATGCCAGGACCAAAGGGAATCATCACAGTAAAGGGAAGTTTCGAAGTTTCTGACCAATGCGACAAGGAGTTCCACAAGATGGCGCAAAATTTTGGCATGATAGCCAACTATGCAAAAAAAACGACAAGCACAACTACGAAAGGCGACAAGCTACGCGAAGGAAGTACTCCGAAGCCAGAAATGAAGAAACCACGAGTAGAAGCATTAGGAGAAGTCAAATTTACAGAAGAAGAAAAGGAGGCCACGATGGCATAGTTATCAAAGAACAACAGAGTAGAGTAGAAACATAAGGCTATAAAAGCCACGAGTTATCTCAGGGCAATGCCCTCTAGATCCAGAACATAGGTCATAAGCCGGATCTCTTGGGTCACCCCATGTATCTTACATTATAAGAATAATAAAGACAAAGCATTCCTCATATCTGAGTTTACGAGTCTTTCAATGCGGCAAACACACGAATCATACAAAAACGCTTTGAGAAGAAATTTCAGACATATAGTCGCGAAATAAGAAACTCTCGCGTTCCACATATACACAAAAACACTACAACATTGGGTCATTAGAATCATCCACCCCTAGAGGGTCTAAGTAATGATGCTCACAAAAAACCATGGCATCCTCTCGAAGTAATCTAGCTATGATTCTTCTCGCTGGAAGAAGGCTAGCATCCATATGGACTCACATCCTAGCTCCTCCTGAAGGAATACTAAGCGACATGGAACTATAATTAAGTCGTGGGCGCCACTTACGTATCCATCCAAGAGCGAAATTGGCACCAGCCACTAAGTTGAGTTCAATCAGACAATGGATTTGTTGACTAGATTGGAAAGTATCTAGTAATAGTGGAAAGCTTACAGGCAAGGGATTACGAGGAAGCATGACAAAGTGCATGGTCGTCAAGGATCTTCGGCAACCATCAACCACCTCTCTGATATGCTGGGCGCGGTCTTGAAGCAAAATGATAGCCTCACAACATCGTGGATTAGACCACAAACTATCAATACCCTCTGATGCTTTCTCCAGAGCTGCATTTCGCTTGGCAACCCGATGAGCCTCATCAGCAAAATCCAAGCAAGTACCTAAGAGTACAAAGGATATCACAAGACAGTAATGGAACATAAGAGGAAAAGATAAGTCGCAGGGAATCTTACATCTCAGCATCTCGCAAGCAGATTCAACAATGCTAATGATAAAAGATTTGCATTCCTCATGATGGACAATCATCAAGAGCAGATATCTGCTTTCATAAAACCACAAGCTTTGCTAGCTTTGTCAACAGCCATCTTTGCTTGGCGTTTGGCCAAAGTTAAGCGAGTCTCAAGATCTGCAATTCTTGAAGAATATTCCACGCATTGAGAGCAGCGGCGAGGAGGCGACAAAACTTTGGAACCAAATGCGCTGGCAAAAGAGGGAGCATGAGCGTGACTCAAAGGATCACCGATGCGCATGGACTGGAAGTCAAAAGAAAGGAAAGGGGAAACATTTCAGAAACTAACACAATATATCATAGAAAAGAGATATATTTACATACATGCAAACCCTTTGGCTAAGGTTCTCGGGTTGCATACGATTAAAGGTTCTTACAATCAAAAGCCGAAATTGAAACTACAATAAAGAAGCTGAGTCTACGCCACCTCAGCATTTTTCTCCGTGGCAGAGGAAGGGATGGTTCCCTCAGCATCAGCAGTTGAAGGAGGTGTGGAAGTAGCCATCACTGGAGTCGATGAAGTTGGTGTCAAGGAAGCTGCAGAAGCCGCTGAGGGAGAAATTATTGACACTATGGCGGGCGTAAATTTCTTTGCCTTCTCGAAAAAGGTCTTCAGTTCCGAGCGGGTGCGTCCATGAGAGGAGCTAATCTTCTCCCAATCAAGATCTGCACCATGTGCATAGGAAATCATGATGGCACCCTTAGCACCTCGCTTCACAGAAAGCCCCTTTAGCTGGAGGATGGGATCATCATCAGTATTGAAGGCTTTGGCAAGTTTCTTCAGGTCATTGATCGGAACCTCCACCTTTTTCTTAGGCCACAACCCGACGAATGTCCATGAAAGAACGCGGTTAACCAACTCAAAGATCTCCTGGACAGATATCCAGTTTGATTCGAGTAAGTTAACCGCGGACATAAGGGGATCATCGCCCGGCTGCAGAGTAGACAAAGGTACCTTGGTACGCTCTGTACAACGAATGGGCAGGTAAACAGCAGGAAAGGGAAATATCAGCGAGTATAAGAAAGAAACAGTACTAAAAGAAGAGGACAAGACAAGTATGTACCTCCAGTAGTAGCAGACATTGTTTGAGCCGTTCGGCTACGACTTTCTCTCGCTGAAGGTGCTCCTTGTTGGCATCGACCAAAGCTTTCTCTGCTTTCTTCGCCTTAGTGAGTGCTGTCTTATACAGCTTCTCAGCATTTGCTTTGGCAGCAGTTGCAGAATCAATCGCTTTCTGCGAAGCGCTAAGCTCAGCCTCTAGTGAAGAAATGCGAGCATTGGCTGATGCTAGAGCATCTGTAGTCCAGCAAAGAAAGGAGAAGGAAGTCAAATAAACAAGGAAAAAGCATACAGAGTAAGCAAAGACAGGACAAAGAATTCACCTTCAGAAGCTTTCACAACCTTCAAATACTGAGTACACTCAGTACCCAAGGCGACGAATTTCTTCATCAGCGCCTGGCAAGGCAAGAACGTATAAGTGTATGCAAGGTGAAAGGAAAAAATTTATAGTACAATCGCTCACATCATTAAAAGAGCTTGTGGGCTCATGTGCTTCAAGACAAACGTCGGCTTCTTTGGATTTCTTCGCTCGCTTGGTGCCTCGGGTCATAGGAATCTTCTTGACAGAAGCCCTAGTGGTCCTCGGCGCCTGCACAGCCGGCTCAACTTCTTGCATGAAAGGCTCGTCAGGAATTACAGCCTATGTAGAAGGAATAGCCGTGGCATCCGTTTGCAGCTCCTCATCATCACTACAAGAAGAAACAGGTTTTATACAACCCGAAAGAAAGAAATTAAGAAGGACAACAGAACCCGCGGAAACACTTACGAAGCCATAAGGTTGAAGAATTCGACACCTTCTTCTAGAACAGGGGCTTCAGTAGCCGCAGTTCTCTGTGCAAAAGTACTCAAAGACGTAAAATCGTCGACACGCTTCCTTTTCCTATCTGCACTAGTTTCTTCAGAAGCGCAGGAGGAGGCAATGTCGTCGAGCTAGTATCTACTTCTGATTCTTCGGCTTCATCTCTGTCCTGATTTTCTTCAGCCTCGGGGGCTTCAGATACAGTGGAGGCCAGATCAGCCAGGAGAGGCCCTTCCTCGGGAAGAGGAGGGAGTGAAATGAGGAATTGATGGTCCTGCAGAAGAATAAGTCAAAAAAGTATTCATTGCAAGGAAAAACATAGGTGGAAACCAATGAAATTCGACAACAAGTATACAAAGCAAACAAATGCATACCTCGGGTAGGGGGTGCATAGAGTCGAAGTAATTGGTGGTCAAGTCTATGACTGCGTGATACTTGGTGAGCTTGGTGAGGCTCCTAACTCGCTTGTCGACATCTTGCTTCTCCATTAGATCTTCAGATATGCGAGAAGGATCCACCAAGCTAGCAGAGCTCCAATGTTTGGAAAGGCGATGCTGAAGGGGTTGAACTCGATGTTGCACAAAGAATGCCATGAGCTGAATACCCAACAAAGCACCTCCTTTACCTCCTTTCAGAGCTTGGATGCGAGTCAACAGAGGAGCAATCTATTCCATTTCAGCATCTGTGGGAGGCGAATCCCACGATGCCAATTTCTTCAGTTCCTTGGAGGCGTGAAAGGGGGCTAAGCCATACTCATCTTTAGAGGAGGCCTTACGGTCCTTGATGTAGAACCATTTTGTCCTACAACCTTGGACTAACGCAGACATAGAAAACTCTAGATATTGAGCTTCGGCGCGCACAGAGACGATAGCGCCACCCAGTTTGGGTTTGTTGGCTAATGCAACGCTGGGGCGAAGTCGAAAGATCAAACGCCAAAGAAGAAAGTGGGGCTCAATCTCCAAGAATGACTCACAAAGAGTCAAGAAGCAAGCGATGTGGAGGATAGAATTCGGTGTGAGCTGGTGAAGTTGCACACCATAAACAAAAAGAAGCCCACGAAGAAACTCGTGGGCAGGAAGAGACAGTCCACGGAGGAGGGAGAGGAACATCACCTGATAACCGCTCGGGGGCTAAGGGATCCGCTCGGTGCTTGGGAACTTGATGGAGTCCTTGCTGGAGATGAGGCCATCCGTCCTAGCCTTCTCCACCTCCTTCTGCTGGATAGCAGAGAGCACCTAGTTGGTCGCGGGGTTTGCCGTCTTTCCCTTGGCCATAATGTTCTTAGGTGCAAGGTGCTTCATGCGCATCTACAAATCTGCGCCTAGGGGCTATGTGCGAGGGGAGAAGGATGCAGAGATTGGCAATGGCGGCGGCGGCAGAGAAGAAGAGCTGGTAAATAGTAAAAAGCCCCACTCTCCCCTTATATACCTTCTCAGCGAAGGAACATGGGCTGAGATGTGGCGAAAGGAGCGGAAGCGGTAGCCCACTAATGGGCAGAAAAATATTAATTTACCGCGCTACCCACAAAATAGTTCATGCTCAAATCAAAGTGACGTATAGCTAAATTTGGCCAATGACATCACGAGGAAGATGAAAAGTAAAAAGATCAAGTTGGCAGATGCATATACTCGATGAATATAGAATATGGCAAGTTCTGAATAAAGAATGAATCAAAGAGGGAAACAAAGTTGTAACGCCCCACCTTTGAATTAAGGTGGAACACCTGTGTTAAGTGCTATTCCCTGGATCATTGATAGCACCACAGTACAAAATATAGGGATCATTGCAATAGTATCAAATATTACATCGCAGATCCAGTTACAAGTCTCAAACCTTACAGATTCACAGCGGAAAACAAAGTGGCAATGAGTCTCCATCTTCATCACGTGCCACAGGCAGACATGTTGGAATGTAGTCTCGAGATCCTACTAAATGGTCTTTATCTGAAAACCTGCACTTTTGAATATGCAGCCCCATAAATGGGGGTCAGTACAATGATGTACTGGCAAATGACACATATTTGGTGGCTGTTGTGAAAGAACTAGCTACATGATATTTGGCTGGTGGAGCTTTTGGCTGATTTGCATAAAGCAAATTTTATCCTATCATTTTCCAAATCAAAAATTTTTAAACATTGAAGACTTTTGAGGTCAAGATAACCCCCAGGCGAAGACAACCACACACTTGCAGGGTATGTGGCCCTGAGTAGTTACTCAACAAAACCAGGATAACCCTCAGGCGAAGACAACCACACAAATCCTGGGTTGATAGCCAGGTGTGTAGTCCTGAGTAGTCCCTGTCCTAATTGTTTCTAAACAATTTTATTTCATTCAGAAATGGTGATGAGACTCTTCCGTACATTCCATGTCTAGAGACTCAATTGTCCATAACCGAGGACACGGCTAATCGATTAGTTTGACACCCTGCAGGGGTTGTGCACTTTCACCTTAAGACTCATTTTACGCCCATACATAAAATGAGACGAGACCTTTTAGAAGGAGAGAGCAACCAACTGGCAAGATCCGTTCCCAACCTATAATTCAACTACCAGCCATCTTCTTGCACACAAGTTGCACCCTCACATCTAATCAGTCAAGACAGAGCCCATATTGTCATAAGGCTGCACTGGAAGTACTCTAAGCAAGGAAGACATGGTAGTCTCTTTGTTCCTGGGTGGCAATCCACAAGTGAGTGCCCAGGCGAAGACAACTACACAAATCCTGGGTTGAAAGCCAGGTGTGTAGCCCTGGGTAGCCACTCAACATCGCCTCCATCATCAAACCAATCCACCCAGGTGTTTCATTGGGTTGAAGTTTTTAATTTTCATATCAACTCAAAACAAGCATGGCATCATTTTCCATAGTAGTTTGCAATCCTAACAAGTGGGGTTTAAGGGATAGCTACACACTACTGGGAGCTAAGCATTTCATAAACTTCTTTGAAAATCTCATATCATGCATGGTAATGAAAACACTAATGCATGTAATAAAGATAGGTAGAAGTATGTGTGTCACTTGCCTTTTGAAGCTTAAACTTTTTCTCTTCTCTCAACATAACGTATGGCTCTCCAAACCAATCTATAATATAAAGATACACAATGTAAACACACCACACCAAAAGCAACAAACCAAGCAAGACAAACAATTGAAAAGGATTTGTTTAACATTTTAAATTTCTTATGATTTCTGTGTTGAGAGAGATATGGCTTGAAGCTTGGCTTACAAGATATGGATTGAGATTTTTTTATGGCAAGTTCAATAGTTAGAAAGAATGATCCTCCAGGATACAATGTAGTGATGATAATCTTGTGCTTGGCATAAGCAAAGATAGAGTTTAGAGATGACTCATGTGGATAGATGCACATGAGTATAGAATAATGCAACTAAAACACTACTGAATAAAGTGTGACAACACTCACTCAACTAGTGTAAGTTACACATGGGCTTGGGTAGGAGTTTGTGATACATTGAATTACTCATTTGTGAATTGAATAATTCAATATATGCCAAGGGTTAAGTTGGCTTGGGGTTAAACAAGTATGAAGGGTATTTAGAAAGATGGTGGCTTGGATCAAGGATGATATTGTATTAGAATGGTTTAGGATAAATGTTATATGGGTTAGAGTGTGACATACACTAGTATCAAAGATAACCCTAATTAGGGCAAATTTTTATTTACTCAACAACTCAAGTGAGGTCAGTCCTGTGAAATAGGTCCAGCAAGATTATGTAGGATAATGGGTCATGGTCAAAAGTGTATATGATAGAAATAGATTTGTAGGATCATATGTTTCACTTTTATAGAAGGTATCATATTGAATAGAATTATAGAATTAATCTTATGATGGAAATACTCAAATTCTCATATTTGAATTTGAATATTTACAAATGATTTCAAATAATTTGGAAAGTGATGCTACTGGATAGGGTACTGTAATACAAGGTTGATGCAATTGGATTCATCCCAAAATCATTTTTAGAAAACAAATTATGATCAAAATGGTGATTTGAACAAATTTGAATGCACCAAGTTTGTGCACGTATCAACTTTGGTGTTTCTTGATTCTAAAGTGTTCTACATGTTCAGAGGATTACATAGACTACAAATTTGTAATTTTTGGACATTCAGAACAAAAGATATGAATTATTTGGTGTTAATATGCAATTTATACCATTTAAATTTTGGTTCAACATTTTGTACAGTACCCATGTAATGTTTTTGCTTAGTTGGATACTACACATTACAAGGAATCCATGGATATCAAGTTTGCAAAATTTGGACCAGTAAATTATTTTCTATTGATTTTACAAGTTGCAGCCAAATCTGGTATTTGAATTCAAATTTAAAATATGATTTGACCGGGGAGGGGTTGACTGGTCGACGTGGCGCAACGCGATAGGCCGATACCGATTCGGTTAGGGAAAGAACTTGGTCCATTAGATTTTAAGTTGATCGGACGATCCAGAACCACTGGTACCCCTTCGGTTAAGTCGTGTAATCCGAACCACATGATCTGAATCTAACGGCTCGGTTCGAAGGCTCACCGGAGAGGAGGAGTTTCGGTCACCGGCGGCGGTTTGCGACACTGTTGTCGACGATGGCGACTGCTCCGGCGACCTTTGGTGAAGGGGAAGGCGAAGACGAGATGCAGGAGGGCTCGGGGATGACGCGCGTTTGAATTTCTGCCTCTGGGGTGGTCTCCTGCAACGGCTGGGGGTGGACGGAGAGCTTCCAGGCGCCGACGGTTTGGACGTCGTCGTAGCCGTCGATTTGCTGCAGGAAAAAAATGCGAGGGTGGTCTTAGAAGAAGCGCAAGAGAGAGGGAAAGAGTGGGAGGTCGAGAGATGAAGCGGGGGCCTTCTATCGTGATGATACCGACGGGTTTCGGCGGCGGGCTTCACGGACTCCGGTGATAAATTTCTCTGGCACGGTGGCGATTCGCGTGCAAAGAAAGAGGGGGAATGGGAGAGGAGGCAGTGGGGAGTATGGGGGCGTTGATGTGGAAGCGGTTTCGGTCTCTGGAAGGAGAGGGGGAAAATGAGATCGTGGCGTCTGGGAGGGGATCGTGGCCAGGGCGGTTCCGAGGAAGGAGATGATTCTGACCCGTGGGGTCCACTGGTAAGTCATAGGCAGGAAAAAAGAGAGGGGTACCGGTTCGGTTAGTCTGAGTGGGCCGTGCCGGTTGGGCCGGACTGGGCCGCTCGGTCTATTTCATCCTTTCCCTTTTTTTTTCTTCTTCTTTCTTTTATTCTTTTCTGTTTTCTCTTTTTATTTATATCTTTTGCATAACAATTTCAAATCCAGTCAAACAAAATTCTAAAAACTTCTAAAATTCAACATAACCTTGTAAAATAGTAAGATCTGCTTTTGATTTCTAAAAACTAGAATTTTGCAAATATAAATGTAATTATCCCATAGGGATTTCTTTGTATATTTTCATAAATAGAAAATAGGGTTTTAAAATAGTGCTTGGAAATCAGGGAAAACATTTTAGGATATTTTGAAATTCATTTTCAAATACCTTTTTGGTAAGGTATAACTTCTCTTATAAAATTCAAAATGTAGATATTTCCTTTGCAAAATAGCTTTCATAGATTTGAATAAATACAACATAGCATTTTGAAATTCTATTTTTCTCACAGGAGTTCTGCAAGGTAAAAAAAATAGAAAGTTTGAAATAGTTTTTTAATAGACATTTGAATAAGGGATATTTATAAGAAGCTTTTTTTTTATAATATGGAAACCTTGGAAGTGAAATAGTTCGATTTTGAAGGTTTAATAAACCCTTTGGGAAAAGCATTTAATTATACCCAAAAGTTTTAATTCCCTGTGATTGTTCAATCAATAGAAACAAAACATTTTTTTTTGTTCCAAATTTTGATAAAAACTTGGGATGTTACAGACTACCACCCTTAAAATAAATCTCGTCCCCGAGATTTGAAAAGGCTAGAAAGGTAGAAGGGTTTGGGTACTTAGGTGGCTACCACCCTTAAAAGAGACTTTTGTGGGTAGTCTAGGTCTTTGATTCAAAGTAAGCACACCTGGGATTGGACTTGGCACTGGGTCATCTTTTGAATCCATAGTAACTTCTGTCTTCATTGCCGGTAGGTGGGTGTCTATTCTCAAAACTGGGTTTCAGTATTTCTCAAGGGGCTAGAGTATATCTTAGTTCCATTTGTAGAGCTCATATCCAGCAATGTAGTTTGTTGAACTACTTTGGACACTGAAGGGTCACTCTTTGGATCAATCAGAGGACCATGTAAAAGTGATCTTCTGTCTTCACTTCATCCTCTTCACTGACATCCTTGAAGTTCTTTTATCTTATGGTTGCTTCCTTGGTGAGCACTTTTGGGTCAAATGGAGTTCTTCAGATTAATAGGACTCCTTTCCATCACGTGTCATCTTCAACGGTAAGCTTGTGATCCATACTCACCGATATCCTATGTTTTGGCCACACTGGCTCACTATAAGGGGTGTAACATATTATCCTCCTAAGGTTAAGGTTCAACAACATCGCCTCTCATGTAGGTATGTCTCTCTAGGTTTGTAAAGCCAACATTATGAGAGTGAATAATAAGAGTAGTAGGAATGGTGATCAATCCATCCTGCACCCAAATCATTACTTCATACATGGTTTGCAAACCTCGTATTCTAACTCTAGGTCAGCATTACTTGCTTTGACAAAATTTTCTTGAAATGAGAAACTCTGTTCCAAATCTATTTTTTTTTGAAAATAAATCTATCGTTCCTTAGCTAGGATTTTGCGTAAATTCTGTCGTATGGCGTTAACTCTTGAGTTACTTATCCTTCGGTTTGCCATTTCAGGGGAAATTAACATCCATACATTAAAGTTACTCATTGATCTTACGTGTCCATTCAACAATTATTACAGGTAGTAACCGAATACAATTGCTTCCAAGCTGGCCACACTTTCTTGTGTCTTCACCTTGTATTTGTGGCATCCTTCAGTTATCCCAGTTCACTGAGGTCTTGAAGTTCTTCCCTCTGTGCATTGATACGAATAGTGTCCTTGTTGCTTGCATGTGTAACAAGTGATATGGTTGAGGTTTTTCTTCATGCCACCTGGTCTGTTTGCTTTGTTGTCCTCTTCCGGACATTCCTTCGCATAATGTCCGCGCTCCTTGCAATTGAAGCACCATACTTTTCTAGTGTCCTTCTTCTTTGGTCTCTCTAAGCCTAGGAGATCTCTTACTTCCATTTCTCCAAATTTCACTATAGCTGTGGGAAACCTCTCTCGTTTCCTCGAGCAATTTCTAGGTAAGTGCTCTTCTTCTTTTTCACGTGAAAAGTCGCAGTTTGTAGTATGGTGGGGTGTTATTTCTGAGACTTTATCTTCTACCTTCATCTTGGATCTTCCATCTTCTTGGGTCTTTCCTAACAGCTGGCTCAATCCATGCTTGGCTTGTTGATTCATTCGTTGCACCGTGGAATAAAACTTACATTCAACAGGAACATGATTGATTCCCTCGCATAGGAAACATGTAACTTGGTTCATGGGACATTCTCCAATTGGGTGGCTCGTATCACAGTTAGGGCACTGTTCATGATAGTCCTTGGACGTGTGTCCAACTTCTCCACAGATCTTGCAGGCTCGTAGTGTCATCTCAGTATCATCTCTTGGTTCCTTGCCACCATGATCATTTTGTGGCAGGCAGTTATTGGTGCTAGCCATAATCTGGGACATCATTTGTACTATTTGAGAATGATCATCTAGTACTTGCTGCATTCCTGGAGGTATCTCGTTGTTACCGCAGTTGACCATATCCTGGGTGAATACTCGCATCATTTCAGTATGTACTTCAACCATCCATTGCATTGCTATTTCCAACTGAGGGTTGTTGTGACTATCTTGGGGTTGAGGATGCATCTGTTTGGGTTTAGGTTTTAGCATAGATGAGAAATAAACAGAAAAGATCTAAAGAAGATTTCCTACCCAAACTCAGTAGAACAAGGCAAATCATCTTACAAACAACATCTAACAAAATTCATCACATCAAGCAAACTAGGTCAAACACTAAAAATCTAGTATGGTCATACCCTAATTTGGTATGATCATTAGATTATTACAATGTCGTTGGTTCTATAAACAAGAATTATTGGTGGTCTTGTCTATTACTTGCTTGTGAACTTCTAGTTTCTTCTCTACTTCCTTGATTCATCTTCTTGAGTTGTGCAAGCTGCATTTGAGTCTTTCTCCAAGTTCTTCATTTGGCCTTCAATGTAGTTCTTCATGTTGGGTCAAGGAGATTTTATGAAGTATCAGCCTCCCACTTCTGGCACATTGTGATCTTCTATCCTTTGTTGATGATTTTAGGGTAGGGTCATCTATAGCAAAAGGAAACATTTGAAGAGGAAGTAGGAGAGAATACAAGGAGTTTAAAATACAAACTCTTTTTTTTGTAAACAGAAACAAGATGAGATAGTTTTTTTTTATCCTAGGGTCTTCCTATTTCTAATTCCAAACCTAGGTTCTCGATCCTACAGGCAACACTATGCTCTGATACCATTTTGTAACGCCCCACCTTTGAATTAAGGTGGAACACCTGTGTTAAGTGCTATTCCCTGGATCACTGATAGCACCACAGTACAAAATATAGGGATCATTGCAATAGTATCAAATATTACATCGCAGATCCAGTTACAAGTCTCAAACCTTACAGATTCACAGCGGAAAACAAAGTGGCAATGAGTCTCCATCTTCATCACGTGCCACAGGCAGACATGTTGGAATGTAGTCTCGAGATCCTACTAAACGGTCTTTATCTGAAAACCTGCACTTTTGAATATGCAGCCCCATAAATGGGGGTCAGTACAATGATGTACTGGCAAATGACACATATTTGGTGGCTGTTGTGAAAGAACTAGCTACATGATATTTGGCTGGTGGAGCTTTTGGCTGATTTGCATAAAGCAAATTTTATCCTATCATTTTCCAAATCAAAACTTTTTAATCATTGAAGACTTTTGAGGTCAAGATAACCCCCAGGCGAAGACAACCACACACTTGCAGGGTATGTGGCCCTGAGTAGTTACTCAACAAAACCAGGATAACCCTCAGGCGAAGACAACCACACAAATCCTGGGTTGATAGCCAGGTGTGTAGTCCTGAGTAGTCCCTATCCTAATTGTTTCTAAACAATTTTATTTCATTCAGAAATGGTGATGAGACTCTTCCGTACATTCCATGTCTAGAGACTCAATTGTCCATAACCGAGGACACGGCTAATCGATTAGTTTGACACCCTGCAGGGGTTGTGCACTTTCACCTTAAGACTCATTTTACGCCCATACATAAAATGAGACGAGACCTTTTAGAAGGAGAGAGCAACCAACTGGCAAGATCCGTTCCCAACCTATAATTCAACTACCAGCCATCTTCTTGCACACAAGTTGCACCCTCACATCTAATCAGTCAAGACAGAGCCCATATTGTCATAAGGCTGCACTAGAAGTACTCTAAGCAAGGAAGACATGGTAGTCTCTTTGTTCCTGGGTGGCAATCCACAAGTGAGCGCCCAGGCGAAGACAACTACACAAATCCTGGGTTGAAAGCCAGGTGTGTAGCCCTGGGTAGCCACTCAACATCGCCTCCATCATCAAACCAATCCACCCAGGTGTTTCATTGGGTTGAAGTTTTTAATTTTCATATCAACTCAAAACAAGCATGGCATCATTTTCCATAGTAGTTTGCAATCCTAACAAGTGGGGTTTAAGGGATAGCTACACACTACTGGGAGCTAAGCATTTCATAAACTTCTTTGAAAATCTCATATCATGCATGGTAATGAAAACACTAATGCATGTAATAAAGATAGGTAGAAGTATGTGTGTCACCTGCCTTTTGAAGCTTAAACTTTTTCTCTTCTCTCAACATAACGTATGGCTCTCCAAACCAATCTATAATATAAAGATACACAATGTAAACACACCACACCAAAAGCAACAAACCAAGCAAGACAAACAATTGAAAAGGATTTGTTTAACATTTTAAATTTCTTATGATTTTTGTGTTGAGAGAGATATGGCTTGAAGCTTGGCTTACAAGATATGGATTGAGATTTTTTTATGGCAAGTTCAATAGTTAGAAAGAATGATCCTCCAGGATATAATGTAGTGATGATAATCTTGTGCTTGGCATAAGCAAAGATAGAGTTTAGAGATGACTCATGTGGATAGATGCACATGAGTATAGAATAATGCAACTAAAACACTACTGAATAAAGTGTGACAACACTCACTCAACTAGTGTAAGTTACACATGGGCTTGGGTAGGAGTTTGTGATACATTGAATTACTCATTTGTGAATTGAATAATTCAATATATGCCAAGGGTTAAGTTGGCTTGGGATTAAACAAGTATGAAGGGTATTTAGAAAGATGGTGGCTTCGATCAAGGATGATATTGTATTAGAATGGTTTAGGATAAATGTTATATGGGTTAGAGTGTGACATACACTAGTATCAAAGATAACCCTAATTAGGGCAAATTTTTATTTACTCAACAACTCAAGTGAGGTCAGTCCTGTGAAATAGGTCCAGCAAGATTATGTAGGATAATGGGTCATGGTCAAAAGTGTATATGATAGAAATAGATTTGTAGGATCATATGTTTCACTTTTATAGAAGGTATCATATTGAATAGAATTATAGAATTAATCTTATGATGGAAATACTCAAATTCTCATATTTGAATTTGAATATTTACAAATGATTTCAAATAATTTGGAAAGTGATGCTACTGGATAGGGTACTGTAATACAAGGTTGATGCAATTGGATTCATCCCAAAATCATTTTTAGAAAACAAATTATGATCAAAATGGTGATTTGAACAAATTTGAATGCACCAAGTTTGTGCACGTATCAACTTTGGTGTTTCTTGATTCTAAAGTGTTCTACATGTTCAGAGGATTACATAGACTACAAATTTGTAATTTTTGGACATTCAGAACAAAAGATATGAATTATTTGGTGTTAATATGCAATTTATACCATTTAAATTTTGGTTCAACATTTTGTACAGTACCCATGTAATGTTTTTGCTTAGTTGGATACTACACATTACAAGGAATCCATGGATATCAAGTTTGCAAAATTTGGACCAGTAAATTATTTTCTATTGATTTTACAAGTTGCAGCCAAATCTGGTATTTGAATTCAAATTTAAAATATGATTTGACCGGGGAGGGGTTGACTGGTCGACGTGGCGCAACGCGATAGGCCGATACCGATTCGATTAGGGAAAGAACTTGGTCCATTAGATTTTAAGTTGATCGGACGATCCAGAACCACTGGTACCCCTTCGGTTAAGTCATGTAATCCGAACCACATGATCTGAATCTAACGGCTCGGTTCGAAGGCTCACCGGAGAGGAGGAGTTTCGGTCACCGGCGGCGGTTTGCGACACTGTTGTCGACGATGGCGACTGCTCCGGCGACCTTTGGTGAAGGGGAAGGCGAAGACGAGATGCAGGAGGGCTCGGGGATGACGCGCGTTTGAATTTCTGCCTCTGGGGTGGTCTCCTGCAACGGCTGGGGGCGGACGGAGAGCTTCCAGGCGCCGACGGTTTGGACGTCGTCGTAGCCGTCGATTTGCTGCAGGAAAAAAAATGCGAGGGTGGTCTTAGAAGAAGCGCAAGAGAGAGGGAAAGAGTGGGAGGTCGAGAGATGAAGCGGGGGCCTTCTATCGTGATGATACCGACGGGTTTCGGCGGCGGGCTTCACGGACTCCGGTGATAAATTTCTCTGGCACGGTGGCGATTCGCGTGCAAAGAAAGAGGGGGAATGGGAGAGGAGGTAGTGGGGAGTATGGGGGCGTTGATGTGGAAGCGGTTTCGGTCTCTGGAAGGAGAGGGGGAAAATGAGATCGTGGCGTCTGGGAGGGGATCGTGGCCAGGGCGGTTCCGAGGAAGGAGATGATTCTGACCCGTGGGGTCCACTGGTAAGTCATAGGCAGGAAAAAAGAGAGGGGTACCGGTTCGGTTAGTCTGAGTGGGCCGTGCCGGTTGGGCCGGACTGGGCCGCTCGGTCTGTTTCATCCTTTCCCTTTTTTTTTCTTCTTCTTTCTTTTATTCTTTTTTGTTTTCTCTTTTTATTTATATCTTTTGCATAACAATTTCAAATCCAGTCAAACAAAATTCTAAAAACTTCTAAAATTCAACATAACCTTGTAAAATAGTAAGATCTGCTTTTGATTTCTAAAAACTAGAATTTTGCAAATATAAATGTAATTATCCCATAGGGATTTCTTTGTATATTTTCATAAATAGAAAATAGGGTTTTAAAATAGTGCTTGGAAATCAGGGAAAACATTTTAGGATATTTTGAAATTCATTTTCAAATACCTTTTTGGTAAGGTATAACTTCTCTTATAAAATTCAAAATGTAGATATTTCCTTTGCAAAATAGCTTTCATAGATTTGAATAAATACAACATAGCATTTTGAAATTCTATTTTTCTCACAGGAGTTCTGCAAGGTAAAAAAATAGAAAGTTTGAAATAGTTTTTCTAATAGACATTTGAATAAGGGATATTTATAAGAAGCTTTTTTTTATAATATGGAAACCTTGGAAGTGAAATAGTTCGATTTTGAAGGTTTAATAAACCCTTTGGGAAAAGCATTTAATTATACCCAAAAGTTTTAATTCCCTGTGATTGTTCAATCAATAGAAACAAAACATTTTTTTTTGTTCCAAATTTTGATAAAAACTTGGGATGTTACAAAAGTTGGCGCCAACAATTCAAATAACGATTAAGGAGACTATACCTGAAAACATTCGACAATAGCCTCGGTGGCTACTACCATCGGGAGCGCTGAGCGTGCCCCCGATGAAATTATCATTAAACTATTGAAGTATGAAGATAAGAGAATACTATATTCGAGTCTATACTCAAAAAAATTCTTTGACTATAGCCTCGGGGGCTACTCCCATCGGGAGCACTGAGCGCGCACCCGATGATATTTATTCATGAATACTGAAGCAACAAAGGTGAAGGAAGATTCGATGATACTCCCATCAGGAGTGAGTTTTTTATTAAGTCATGGTTACATAACCCGAATATTTTTAGTCAAATAAGACGGCGACATGTAATTCTCGAGTTGCGTTATCACAACAAAACTTGAATACCGTGATTATTCATGAAGGTAAGACCCCAGGATCTGTCCTGTGTGGCCTGGTATATGCACATGGATGTGCTCTGCTGATATGTATCCATGTCTATGACGTGAAGAAAATCCCGGTGGATGCACTGGGTACCCTGAGAATCACTGGGATTCATTATTTGTAAGTCCTAAATGCGGAAAAAGAGTGGGTTTGACCGATATCCCGAATTCAAGTCCAAGGGGATTGAATTTGAAGTAAGTGGCAAGTATCTGTTTCGACAGTTAACTGACCTCTTGATCCATCAGAGTTGTCAGGCTTGTTCATCAAAACCCCTTGTGAGATATTATCAATAAGATAAGTCAAAAGACCAAGTTGAAGATTGGAAGATATGAAGAAGTCAAAGAATTGATCAAGTCAAAGATTTCAAGATTAGAGATTCAACCCGAATCTGCAATTTTGGTAGAATCTCAGGGGCTACTGACAAGGGTATAGATAATAGAGCCTATTAGTTGAGTACCCCTGAGGCCAGTTAAGCTAGGCCCAATTGTAATGATAGTTGACATACGAGTTCTTACCGTATGTCAATATTGTAATCTGTATCGGATCCCACCCGATCCTCGAGACCTGGCCATCTATATATAGAGGCTAGGAGAGGATGGTGTGGGACAGATTGAAAGCAAGCCAGGTTAAACACCCAAGTTTACTTTTGACACACCCTTATTTTGACTAACTTTACCTTCGAGTTCATCCGACGCCCTATCTCCCCGATCCTAAGTCCTTCATTTAGGATATTTGTCGAGTTAACCCTTGTCACCTAGTGATCACCAATGTCATATAAAAACCACCATCTCCTTGTCCTCCATTTTGATCAAAACCATTTTCGAAATCACTTCAGTGGGGTAGGTACTACCCCAAGGTTTTCAGAAACATTTTGTGAACTTCCTTTGAGTGTTCCCATTCCTAGAGTTTTAGCTCCACTAGAAGGTTTATCAAAGGCTTTGTTGCTAACCAACAAGCCACTACTTTAGGGGTAATGGAATAGGTAATCAATGGGGTCATCTCGATGGATGATAACAATTTGACTCACGGAGCCTGAGTCAACAGATAATTGCTACAGGAATTATAGCAATATAAATCCATGCACTTCAATAAAATAGAAGGAGACATGCAAATGTGTAAATAGGAGTTCAGATATGCATCAAGTTAGATGGCTTGCCTTGGATGGCTTGTCCCTGGTCCTCCTCGTCCTCATACTCGTACACTTCACCTTCTTCGGTACGCTCCTCGTTTGATTCTATCACCAAAAAAATATAACAACGCACACATAAATACACAAGCATACCCAAGTCACAAGCAATGCAGCACTCCATACCATATTATCAAAGAGTATCAGAAGCAAACAAGTTTAGAAAACAATCAAGATTTTAAAGGTTCTTAATTAGCAATTTATCCCTATTAGAAACTAGGGTTTCTTATTTGATGTGAACACAACAACTTAGCAACCAACTCATGCATGCAGGCATTCAATGAATCAAATAGCACACTTATCAAAATTGTAGGTTGACAACAATCTTAAGAACCTAACAAAGTTGGATTTACTGAAAAACAAGTTGTGGTTAATTTCCTATGAATTAATCAATAGGAAAATATCACTAGAGCACCAAAATAATCATCAGATATTCTCTGAATCTCAGAAAAATATGAGGTAAAGTGCTCTGGAAAGCCATTCCAGAACATGATCCAACAAAGTTGGATTCAATACAAAATTCTATATCTAATGCAAGTAGTGATTTTCCTAAAATTAATTACACACAATGCCATTTTAAATACTACTACAAGAATACAAGTCCTAAAATAGCAAAACCAGTGGGTCAAGCAAGGTATATTGATAAGCTATCACTAAAAATTGGTTTCATTCAATTTCAACATACAAAACTCAAGATTTGCAATTAAGTAATAAAATAGGCTATTAACACACCACTATTTATCATTTGCTCTACATTGCTCCTAAAATCATGGGACCTATGCCATCTAAAAGTTAATGACATAAGCTACTCAAGGAAATTTGAATCACTTCATTTGCATGCACATAACAATTTCGATGGCATTTCAAATTTTGTAGAACAATTTAAATAGAAATGCATTTTCAGAAGAAAAAAATAGAACGGGCCGGGATTTCCTGCCCGGGCTACTGCGGGGGTGAGCTAGGCTAGCCCATCGGTGGCCTCCCGTGCTGGCGCCTGGCCAAACCGGTACGTGCCCATCCGATCTTGATCGGACGGCGCAGACACGGCCCGAGCGCTGGCGACCTAAAATGGGTGGCGCGACCGCTCGGCCTCATCGGATGAGTGTGCAGGCTCACCTAGGGCTCGTCGGAGAGGCTGGCGACAATGTGAATCGGTGGCTGTGACATGAAGGAGAGCTCGGTGACCGTGGCATGGCCTGGTTTGCTGCAGGTGGTGTCGGGGGTGTTCGTGTCATTCCTGTCCTGTGCTGGCACCGGCGAGCACTCATCTAGCTCGATTAGGAGCTCATGGGCATGGGAAAAACAACGCGTGAGTGCGGGTTTGGAATGAGGGAGAAGGCAGGAAGAGAATGGCGGCAGAGCTTGGTCAGAAACAGCCGCTATCTCCACCTTCTTCTCGGTTGCTGGGAGGGCGTAGAGCTCCCTCTCCGCTCGGGAGAGGAGCGGGCTTGCTCTGAGTCCTTCTAGTGAGTGAGTGGGGTGGTGGTGGTCTGGTCTGGGCGAAAGAAAATGAGAGCAGGAGAGGGGTACTGGTTTTATACGCCCGGGGCGGTGCACGATGAGCTAGGGCAAGGAAGAGGGAGAGGTGTGGGGGTTCGGCTTCAACATTGGCTAGTGGTGGTGGTGTGGAATTGGCCGACGGCGTGGGTGGTGGCTTTGGACATTTGCAGATGCCGGCTAGCCCGTGCATGCCTGCGGCAGAACGGCGCCCTGCAGGTGCTCGTCTGGGGAGTGGCGGTTCGGGGCAGCGTGGGGTCGAGGCTAGAGGGGGAGAGAGAGCTGGTGTGTGCCTGAAGGGTCCTGGCTGCCTCCTCTCTCCATGCGCGTGAGCTAAACCGATAGAGATCGGATGTGGAGTCGAGGGCGAGAGCGTGTCTGGAGCGACTGGGGGTCGAATGGTGGAAGTGGTGCATGAGCGGGCTAGGGGTCTCGCCTGGGGAATCGGCGAGGCACAGTGGAGCAAGTGTGTGCGCTGGTTTGGTCGGAGGGGGCAGAGAGGATGGGTGGGCTTCGAGGTGTTTGACCTCGGTCTCTGGCCAGAGCGTGGGTGAGGGTGAGGGTTAGGGTTCACCCCTGGGGCTGCTAGGTGTGGTAGGGTGTTGGTCTGGGTCTGGTTACCCGCCTGGTGAGTGGTGGAGGAGATGGAAGAGAGAAGAAAAGATTTGCAAGATCTTTGCATGCACTAGGGCTTGGGTTCCCTCTCTCTCTCAAATTCGAAAATTTTCCAAGCAAGGCATGGCTGGGGTGGTGCCAGGTGCAATGCTGGTCATTGACCATGCCTTGGTGTTGGATACTAGAGATAAAAGATTTTGTTTTTAGAAAGAAGGAAAAAAAGAAAGGAAAAGCTCACATGAAATGATAGGTCAAAACACACAAAAATTTGAAATGCATTTCAATATTCTAGCTTGGTAAAATGTTTGGAGAGTTTGGAGTCAAATTCCTAGGTCACTTAAACTTGCTAGAATTAAAGAGAAAAGAAAACCAAGAAGAAAAGGAGTTTAAACAAAATCCACACATGCACATGAAATGATAGTGCAAACAAGCAAGCAAGATCTAGATTTATTCTTTCTAGGTTTGAAATGGAAATTAAATTATTTGCAAGCCAACACACACCATAATTCACTCTTGCAAGAATTCCAGAAGAAAATTTTGAACGAGGGATCGTTATAGAGTCACACCAACACACATGGGATCATGCATACACACACACAATGTCCTAATAAAAAGTTTTAGTTTCCCCTAATTAAAGCATTATTTGGTCTTAATATATATTACAAAAAGTGGGCTGTTACAGTTTCATTGGGGTTGTAGTTAAATTTAAACTAAACAATGACTTTATGAAACAAGCATTGGCATTATTTTCAACATTGATACAACCTAACAGGAGATGGTTCAGGGGTGGCTATAAACTACTAGCTTCTAGCATAGCAACTCTTTTCTTTGAGAACACAACCTATCATGCATACTACAAATAAAGAAAACACTAATGCATATAGTAAAGAAAATGAGTAAAGGGACATGTGTGTCACTTGCCTTTTGTCAGAGGTAAAGCTCTCTTCCTCTCAGCAGTTCAAGCAACTCCCCAAACAAACTAAAAGATAGAAACAACACAAAATAAACAGACCATTCACAACAACAAACAACACGCAGGTAGACAAAAGTAAAGGGTTGGGTTATCCTGTTTATTTTGGGTTTATTGCACTTAGGGTTCTAAGATTTGGGGATGATGGCATGAGGCTTGGCTTGCAAGGCTTGGCTTTGATGAATGTGATTATCATATTAATTTAATATTCAAAGATTTGGAGGTACATTGAATTACTCAAATATCACATTTGAAATTTGGATAGTTCAATAAGATGGAACTGGGATAGTATGAGATTTGATTAGGTGAAATGAAAATGATAAATATAGTGGGTTCATGGTTATCAATTATGATTATTAAATTGGTTAACTTGGTTTGCTTTTTAATATATGGCATAAGCCATTATTTTTGGATTTAGTTTGGAATAGATATTTACACTTGGATGAGGGTGTGACAAGATTGACTATCAAGTTTGAAATATATGGCTAGAGTATAGGTTTCAGTGATAGAATGGATATTTTAACTTGAGTATGATATCACTTACTCAAATTAGCCATTTGTAAATTGAGTAAATATTTCAAGGTAGAATGGATAACAATGATCATGGGATTATTTTGTTAAGATAGATATTGGGTTGGATGATGGGAAGATAGTATTAGGAATCATTTTACTTTAAGATCAACTAGTTTTATTCTTATATTTAGTATATGGTCATGTGGACAAATCCACTCAACTTGGCCATTTCCAAAATAGCATAAGATTTGTATTAAGATAGATCATGGACAAGTGATTCTGAGATGACGTAATTGATAGATTTGCACAATGACTTAGGTATACTCAAATTCTCATTCATGAATTTGAATACTCTCACTTAAGTCCAATTATTTTGGGTAGTGGGTCCACTGGATATTTTTATTTAATTGGTTATTTCTATTTTAGGGGTTTGAATATGGCATACACCACCATTTTTAATTTGTAATGCATTTATTTATGTTATGTGAAAATTATGTTTTGATATGTTTGGATAAGGCTATGTAAGACAAAGCCAACCTAATTGGAATCAACTCAAAATCATTTCTAAATTTCAAATGAAGTCCAAATTACTGATTTCCACATATTTTAACTTAGCCATTGAGTGCATGACTCAAGTTTGTATTTTTATTGTTTGGAAGTGTTCTACACATTGAGAGGATTCCAGAGACTACAAATTTGCTATTTTTGGGCTTACAGATTTCAAATGGTGAATTATTTGGTGTTTTTAAGCCATTTTAGCAATTTAAATAATGGTCCAATTATTTGTACAGAACACATATGATATTTTTGCAGATCCTTGTAGATAATTTGAATAGATTTCATTTGATATAAAATTTGTAATTTTTGGACAAGTTGTTATTTTTCTACAAATTTTAGAAGTTGGGTATAGAAACAGGGATTTGAATTTAAATTTGAAAAATCAGATTTGACTGGGCTTTGACTGATGACTACGACGTGGATAGTTGACCTGACGTGGCTGCTACGTGTCGATTCCTGATTGGTTGAGGGAAAGGGCGAGCTGACTGCTAATTGTACTGGTCAACAGAGGGGCATCTGGCCGCTGAGATGAGATCCAACGGCCAGGATCTCGCTGACCAAGTCTAACCCTAGACTACACCGGAGATCTGCCGGAGCACACGCCGGCGACGAGCGGCATGGCCGTTCCCATTGAACAAGAGGGCTACAGGGAGCAGGGAGTATACCACGATGAAGCTGAGGATGAGGCGGTGCTGGTGGCGAGCGGGCTTGGTCGGGGACGTCCTCTGCTGGCCAGAAATTGTCGTCGGAGTTCCGCCTGGGCTCGGTGGCATGCGGTCGATGATGAACTCCAGGTTCTAGAGCGCACGCATCCAGGTCTTGATGTCTAGGAGGTCCGCCAGGGCACGGGGAGTCTACAGGTGGTGGCTAGAAGCTCAAGGGTCGCCGGAGTTCGTCGGAATCGATGGTTCTCGCCGTCGGTGTTTGCGGCAATGACGAGCTCTACACGGTCTCTGTGGTGGGTCTCTGGGCTCGACCAACAAGGGAGAAACACCATGGAGGCTGAGGGGATTAACGTGCGCTCGCTGGACATGGCAATAAACATCGATTTCAATGGAAATCATCACGATTGAATCGCGTTTACTTCTGCCATTTCCTGGCAAGATTTGGGGAGAAGAATGTGCTGACAGGTGGGCCTGCTGGCAGTGGAGGGAGAGAGAGAAAGGGGAGGGGCTCCCGGGTTTGGCCTAGTTGGGCTGTGGGCCGTTTCTCTGGCCAGGCCAGAAGCTTGCCCCCTTGCCTTTTTCATTTTCTGAATTGATTTCTGATTTTTCCTTTTGTGTTTTATTTCTAGATTTTGTTTGAATTCAAAAAAAATGATTCAATTGGAAATATTTCTTTTCTGTAAAATTTGTAAAGTGGTTTAGGAATTTGTTGAAGAACACCTTGGAGGTCTTTGATGAATTAATTGAAAATGTACTGATCTATTTTAAGAAGTAAAGCTATAGAACTTAATTGCTTTGGGTGTTTCTTTATTTATTTGAATTTGATAGATTTGATCTTTTCCTTTTTGATATTGATAAGATATGGTTTGAAAATAGAGAGGGTTAAGGGGAATAATTTTAGTTCAACTTAAGGTTGAAAATCATTTTAATAAAAGAATGGAGACAACTCACATCAGCTATATTGCTTATTTTAAATGTGGCCCCTTTTGGTTCTATTTTTGAAATAAAACTTTTTAGAAATAGTTTTCAACATATAAAAGAAGTAGTTGGGAATTATGGAGGGTTTTGTTTTTGAACTTTCGCAAGATGGAAATAATTCCTTCAAAACAGAAGGTTAAAGGAAAAAAATAGTTTGAAAGAAAGAACTTGATAAATAAATTTTGAAGTAGATGAGATATGGGAATAACTTTGATAATTTTAGTATTAGGGTTTAGGGTTTTTGATTTGATTCTTAAGTAGTTTAAGGTAACCTTTAGTAATAGTTCAAAAAGTTTTAATTTCTTGTGATTTTTCAATCAAGACAAACAAATATGAGCTGTTGAAATATATATTTTTTTTCCAAAAATTGGAAAAGTCAGGGATGTTACAGACTACCACCCTTAAAAGAAATCTCGTCCCCGAGATTGGAGAAAGGTTAGAAAGTTTATTGGTTCCAAAGGAACTAGGGTCTACCACCCTTAAAAGAAATCTCCACTTGGTGGTATCTTGATGCTTCTTTAGGCACTTGCATTTTGTTCCCAGCTTGCATTCACTGTTGTGCCATTTTCCCATGAATCGCCCTTCTCAGTGACTTGTTGTTCAAGACTATCTTCAAAAGTGGGCATACTAAGGGTCCCATCCGATTCAGGTTATAAGCAAATATCATCCATTGCGTTGTCATCAATAAGGTAGTCCACATCTTCCAAGAATGTGTATCTAGCCTTTTCTTTGTCGGTCCTCACCAAGGCCAGGAAATCATATAGGTCATCGCCAAACTCCTTGTTGCTTTTTAGCTGATTTTCGTTCCAGAATCTCAAAAGATGACCCAGTGCCAAGTACTGCATGCTTGCCCCATGAACATGATGAGACCACACATCCCAATGAATTAGGATGGCATCTCTCTGCAGTCTTCTCATGCATTTTATAGGGGTAAACAATGTGGACTCTGTAGGATGCACTTGAACTTTTAAGAATGGAAGGTTGCCTTATAACCAGCATTGTTGAATCTTTTCTTGATACCGGTGCTCATCATGCTATCTGCCATTAGTACCAGATGGTCCTTAAGAATTCCTTTCGCAACCATCTTCATAGTCATTGGAAGGCACTGGACAACTTGATCATACCTCAAAGGTGAACTCCTTTGCAAGAAATAAGGGATCTAACATAGCTCTCCTGGGTGGGAAAGCAGTTCCAAGGAATGGAAGATTGCCTTATAATGCCGCAGACCGGGATGGGGAAGACTTGAGCGGCGGCGCAAAGCTCGGGAACCAGGAGGCAATCACATAGGTAGTGGTGGCTATCTCTGTTGTGTCTCTCTGGAGAGGAGCGACCTCTCTTTTATAGGCACAGAGGGAGAGCCGAATAGGCCATGTAGGGAGACGAAATGAAGGGTCAGGGAGGTGAACCGAATAGGCAGCAGCCGAAGCTGAACAGCCTTCGTATTCAAAACCCACTGAGCGAAACATTTCAGATTTGTGCAACCGTCCATAAACCAATTCATCCTCACCATATTTATACGCTTGGCAACACTTGCCTAACATAAGGGTATAATATATTATCCACCTAAGGTTCAGGCTTATCGATGTCGTCTCTCTTCTAGGGTTTTAGGACACTCAAGATTCTCAAAGCCAACATTACAATTGTGGGGGCCCCGGACCGCTTGTCCGAAACACCCGTTATGCATACAATTCATGATCCCAGAAATGCTCATGAATCCACATAACCGAACTGGTAATCAAAGTACATCATCCATACAACCAAATTTAAAATAGTCTTACAACAATGGCATCATGGCCAAGTCTTACATCAAATGCCTTGAAGGCAAAGTTCAGCACATAACACAGCGGATAACAGTAGCATCATCGTCGGGCCCAAGTCATGCCTTAAACCCTACAGGCAGCTGACCGGGAGAACGGCCTAGTTCGCGAAGTCATCATCGAAACCTTCATCTTCCTCATAGTCATCGAAGTCTGACCAAGTAAATAGCCAGGGACAATGCCGTGAGTACATTGTGGAATTGTACTCGCAAACCACCTAAGAGGAACAATATGCAAGAGGTATGCTAGTATGGCTTGTAGCAAGGGTGGCTCTATGCTAAGTTTATTTCTAAAACTTTCTCGTGTCGATATGGCATGTTAAGAAACATGATCGATGACATTTCTATATCGTTATTAAAAACATTTTTAAAACAATTGTTAGTAAAATCTCTAGGGAGGGTGACCCAAGTTGTCAATTTCTTTAATTCCAACTCACATTCCATGGTAGTACCCCCATGGGTACTCCGAACCATCTCCTCTTTCCTTTTTCCACTGAAATCCCTTTGTAAAACAAAACCAACACAGCTAAGCAACGGCCATTCCAACCGTCCATGACCGCGGACACGGCTATTCGAATAGATTTACACTCTGCAGAGGTTGTACACTTTACCCACACCATTTGATAAATCCGCCGGGATTTCACCATGGACCGTCATACAAGTATGCGAGCTTCGGATAATCGATCAAAGCCTTTCACTTAGTCATCCTAGTATAGGCACCTACCCCACGGGCTTAACCTCTCCGGCACCATGGTAGTCCCCTACTCCACGACACCATCGCCACGACAAGAGACCCGTAGTATCGTCTGGCCGTAGACCCCTACGGTGTATTGCCCCAAAATTTAGCAACCCGGATTCAAGGGATCAAACACCCTTATAGAGTTGTGAGGTAGCCCATACTAAGACAAATAAATTACGGACTAAGCCCCATCCCATTTTGGGGTAATGTGGTTGCACGGTTTAGTTGTTCCGGGCGAATACCTAGAACCATGTGTTGTTTTTCCAATAAAACACCTTTCCATCCTTACCAACTAATCTTCCAAAAACCTTTGAACTTCCTTTTCCAAGACTTACACTTGGGCAAAGTCAAGACCTTCCCAAGGTTTTCAAAACATTTCCCAAATTTTTGAGTGTCCCAACCTAGAGTTTTTGCTCCACTAAACAAGGCTACAAGGGGTAACATGATGGTAAGCATCAAGCTACAACTAATATAATGGAGTAAGTAGGTGTTTGAGGGGTGTCATCTTAAAGATGGTATCAAGTGACTAGTGGAGCCTAGTCGCCAACGAATCGCTATCAAGAGGTAATAGCAATTACAAGAAACAATGCATCTTTGAATAATTATAATGGAAAGACTTGCATAAATAAAAACTAGGATCAAGATATGCAACAAGTAAAGGTGGCTTGCCTTGGGTGGCTTGTCCCTGGTTGTCTTCAAAGTCTTCAAGGTATTCCTCTTTGAACTCGTCAACGGTCGGATCTAGCGTCGCGAAAGAAAAACAAGGCACAAATATCATACAAGTGCACAAATCATACCAATGCACCATAACAAGCAACTCAAGAAGTGCACTCACAAAGTTCAGATATCTACTTTGTTACTACACAAAGTTGATGCAAAAATCTTTGTCAAAGTTTTATGGTTTTCTTAACAAGTTTCCAACAAGAATTTGAATTTAAATGAAACACGGTTCAACAATGAAACACTATTTAAACTACACAAGGGCTAGGTAAAGGTCCAGTGGTAAAAGAGAGATATGTACATTACTACTCTACTGCAAGTATTCCAACAAAAATTTAGAATTTTAAACAAGAACTACAAGCAATTTAGAATTTCAGATTTTAATAGAGGTATTTAATCAACACTAAACACTAACATTACAATAGCACAACAACTTAACAGGGGCTACTGCAAAAGAGACTATGACTAATGGAAAGAGGATAAAATTTAAGAAATTTTGGCGCAGGTTTCACTCAATTCGGATTTACGGTTTTGAAGATATTTGAAGTTGAAGTCTGCAGATTTCAAACAAAGATTAAATCAATATCTAAAAAAAACTGGGCGGACCGATTCTAGCTAGGCCGAGCGGGCAGAGAAGGCCGGCCCGACTGCGCATCCCAGGCGGGTTAAGGGAAAAAAAGGCAGGCTGACAGGCGGGGCCCGCCTGCCAGTGTGTACTAAACCAGAAGGGGTATCCTAGAATCCAGGCCATTGGATTAAAGAGGATCCTACGGCCACCGTCTGTCTTCTCCGGAGTAATAGGCAGGGCGATGGGAGCCCTAACGAGAACCTCTGGGGGCGGCAGGACTCACCGGGGAGGGCTGGCGGTCGGCGGTGAGGCTCCGGTGAGGGTCGGCGAGGCGGCGGCGGGGTATCAGGAGGTTAGGGACGCGTCCGGCGGCAGTGCTAGGCCCGAGGACGTCGACTTCTGTGGTGGTTCGGTCGTCTCCTCCGGCGACGGCGCTCCCTGGCACGGCTCAACGGCGGCGTTTCCGGAGAACTCTATGCAGGGAAAAGATTCGTGGGGGTTAGCAGAGGCTTGGGGGCGGGTTGTCGGAGGGAAAGGAGGCCGAGAGAGACCTGGGTCGATGGCAACCTTGGGCGTCACCTCGCAGGGACCGTGAGCACAAATCGTTCTCCTTGTCGAGCGTGGGAGAGAGCAGCGCTAGAGCGCTCTGATGGACTAGGGGGAGGGAAGGGAGTGCTCTGGGAGCGGTGTGAGGGAGTGAGGTTGCTAGGGGTGCCTTTTTATAGCGAGCGGAGGCTCGGGCGAGCGCGTCGGGGCGGTGGCGTTGGCCAATCCTTGAACGAGGGCATACGTCAGGGCGTTGGAGCTAGGTGACGTCGGAGGGCATACGTCAGCTCGGGGAGGGGTTCTGGGGTGTTCGCTACTTCCGTAAGACTCAGGATGGCGCGGCTGAGCGGTCTTTAGGCGTGCACGATGCGATGACCGCTAGCTGCACTGTCGGTGTTGGGCACAAGCGGGCAGGGTTGTGCGGGCGTGTGTGTGCCCTGAGGTGGTCTCCGTCGTTCAGAAACGCTGGCACAGACTCGAGTTACATGGCTGGTCGCTCAAGCTCTTGGCGCACGACATGGTGATCGGGGCATCGTGTTCATGTCATATGGGCTAGCTAGGGCGCTTGTGGGCTTGTACGCATGGAGGAAAAAGAGGCCAGGTGAGGTGTGTACTAGTTGGGCATTCAAAAAGAGAGAATCAGAGAGATAAGGTAGGTTTGAAAGAAATCAAACCAAAATATCAACCAAGATTTAAAACTAGAGATTTTCAGAGATATTTGAAAAGAAAAAAAACAGTGATAGATTGGTGGAGCAATGTTTTCAGCGATGAGATGTTTTGGGATGGTCAAAGAAGTTATTTTCAAGATTTAAGTGAGGTTCAAGATGAGAATTAAATGGGAATAAGAATTACCAATTAGAAAATGGCCACTAAAAAGTGTGAGGGTTTGGACAAGATTTGAAAAAGGTCAAGAGTATTATCAATAGAGTAGAGACATGGCCTCCACTTGATTCTAGAATAAAAAGAGCAAGGAGAGGTCGTATTGATGTTTTGAAAATGTTTCAAAAGATTTTGTGGGGATGATCATGTACTTTTCCCTAATTTGAGCATGTGCAAGTTTCCAATGTTTTTGAGCAAAGTTTTGATGCAAGAAAGGGTATAGCAAGTATTTTCAAAACATTAAGAAATATAAAATAAAATTGGAGTATACCTTTATAAAGATTATTTTTGGAATAAAAGGTGAGGTAGGTCCTCACAATATTTTCTTGAGTTTGAGAAGATAAGAATAATTATTTTTAAAGAAGCTTTCTAATAAAACAAGGGATGAGATAATTCTAGGGAACTATGTGAGCAAGAGAAGCAAAAAAAAGTACAATTAAAGTTGAGAGACAAAATAGAAGCAATTTTATTTCAAAATTACAAAAGAGGAAGTAATCGCATAGGTCATATAGACATATGGTTTTTGTTGCATAATTAAAAGATAAAGTGATCTTTGAAAATAAAGTGGGAGATGCAAATCTTGATATGGTGAGCGTCATTGTGCCAAGGAGACATGAAAAGCTAAAGAAACAATGAGGGTTTGCTAGATATGAAACCATAAGGTTTGGATTAGGCCTTGGTAATAAAGCTCAAGGATGAATGAGAAGAAATTGGGATGATTTTTACACAAGGAAGGTGGCATACGGATAGATGATGGAGAGATGAAATTTAACATTTTATTTTTGAGGATTAAAGGCTAACCGAAATCAAGATGCTATGAATGATAGTTTTGAGGGCATGAGGTAAGCATAACCTTACTATGTAAAAACTAAGGCGTTGGGTTGGGCCACAGACCCAAGTATACCATACTACCACACAAGAAATTTAAACAAGGTCAACAAGATCAACACATGCAAATAACCAATCAACACAAGAAAAGTTTTATACGGGTATGTGCTCAGAAGATGATCATGTCATGGAAAATACTTTGAAAATAGCTTTGAGGAAGAAAAGAGTTTTGGGAGAGATACCATGGTTTGGGTATTTTTATTTTCCCAAAAAAATAAGGGAGACATTATATCCCCTTTCTTAAGGGTTTCTTCTATGTGCTAGAAATACATTTGGAAATATTTTTAAAACATAAGCTTGTAAAATATAAGATTTGCAAAATAGTGGGACCATCTTATAGATCCCTATAGATTTTCTAAATACTAGTTTGGGAAAGCCTTCAAAAAGATTCTTGGCTCTTTTTAGAAAAACTAAATCATCTGAAAATTGAGGGAGTGCCAAGATAAAGATTACGGTAGAATATCTAGAAAAAAAATTAGTGTGACATGATCAAGAGCACAAGCATTGTGTTGGTTCACAAATCTTGTTTTAGCAATCAACTCTAATAGACAAGATAAAAAAATCAAGACAAACATGCACAAAACTTTATTGGGTTTCATTAATTAAAAAAAATTTGTTAGCCCTCATTTTTGCCTTACTAAACCCTGCTTAAACATGTGTACAAAAGTGGGGTGTCACAGATCTTCCCCCCTTAAAATAATCTCGTCCCGAGATTCCTATGTGTGGCACTAGAGAGCTTTGGAGACTAGGTTAGAGTTAGACTTGAAAAGTTTGCTTTTCCAACTTATCGATGATACTTCAAGTTGCGTCGAAGACTTGCTTTTGCCAAAGATGTGGATCTTCTTATTCGCTTGCGGTTGATGGATGGAGAGTTGATGTTTCTGAAAGTGTCTTGTTGAAATTTTGTCAAAACACTTCTAAAGTTAGAATGGTCAAGCTATCTATTATGTCCAAAAAGATTTTACAAGAGTTAAGGGGTTCCCAGTATGCAGCCGAGGTCTTGAAGAGCCGCTGCTTCTCCCGTGTAGCTTTTGTTGATTTGGAGTCATTTTTCTTCCTTCATGAAGCTTGACAAAATCTTCAAATCTTGTTGTCGCTCCTTGAAGCTTTATGTTGGTGTAGATCATCTGTCTTGAGCTTGTAGTGCTATGGAGATTTTAGATAACGACATTAATTTTTGGTCTTACTAGGTTCGTCGGATCTTTAGTCTTACCCATCTATGTTTTCTAACTACCAGGGCGCATGTTAGTCTTAATTGGGAACATTCTTCTCGGTCATCTTGGGCTTGAGCTGTCGGTGCTTTCATGTGTTGGTGCATCACCAACGTTGTGTCTTCAAGTAGTTGGTTACTTATTCCTTCTTGTCTTCAGGTTGGTGAATGGCATCAAAGATCTTCTTGCTTCTTCATCTTCTTGTAGCTTCGAGAATCTTGAGGTAGGTTGGGGTACGTTGATCTAACTTTGGCTTGAGATTAACCTTCATGCGACTTTCTACCCACGGGCTTAAGTTAGTTTTGGTTTTATGCTCATCAAATTTTCAACAAGCGAAGGGTCGGGTTGGATATGTCTTCACTTCTTGGTGTTGCTCCTTCCTTGGATATCTTCTATTGGTGAGGTCAGGTTGAGTCTTCACGCTTTTGTTGTTTGGTTGTGCTCAATCCTGCGATCCTTCGGCATCACGGTGCAAGAACTCGATGAACCATGTAGGTTAGCTTATCTTGTTAGAAAGTCCACCATTGATGGGGTTAAAGAGTTATGATTGAGGTTAGCAAGATTGTATAGTTAGACAAGTTAGTGTAGCCCTCATCTTCTTGCTCAATTAGATGTTCTTGCTCAAATTGTAGTCGGTCTTGGAGAGTATAGCTTCTTTTTCCTTGGTATCCAAGGGAAAACTTTGGCATGAAAGTCCACCATAACTTGGGTCTTTTGTAAGCAAGATTGTAATTAACAAGCTGTTATCCAAGTTAGCATTAGCATCCTTCTTGGAGTTTTGGTAGGGGAGAGGGAACAAAGTATTTTTTAGGAGTTTTCCTAGGACTGACACCCAAAGCCAAAAAGGCAAAAACAAGCAAGACCCACACAAGGCAACACACATGATACTCTGCAAACATGAGGACCACACATGTAATTTTAAGTACCAAAGGAGAACACCTAACACTCACGGTATGTGGGGGGGGGGGTAGCTCAACCATAACAAGTGAGCTTGTCCTAACCGTCCTAGGGATCCTAGTTGATATCTTTGTTTTGTTGACTCCTCCTTCAACTGGAATTCTGACGGCAGTTGGTTACAAAATTATTTATTGGTCGAGTCAGAGAATGTAGTAGTGTAGGCCTTCTAGTCTTAGATGGGGACAGCGTTCAATATGTAGATTTGAAAGGGGTAAGACAAAAGAGTAATGATTTCAATGACTTTTTAGCAAAAAGGGGTAAGATTTAGAAGCTTTGAAGAGATGAGAAATGTAGAAATCAATTTTTTTTTGTCTACCTAGGAAAATAATTTTTTTTAAGTAGTTTGTCAAAATAGTATTTTTACTAAATAATGACCATGCTAACTAAGGTCTCCTACAGTCAGGATGGCTCTAATACTAGCTCTGTGGGGGCCCCGGACCGCTTGTCCGAAACACCCATTATGCATACAATTCATGATCCCAGAAATGCTCATGAATCCACATAATCGAACTGGTAATCAAAGTACATCATCCATACAACCGAATTTAAAATAGTCTTACAACAATGGCATCATGGCCAAGTCTTACATCAAATGCCTTGAAGGCAAAGTTCAACACATAACACAGCGGATAACAGTAGCATCATCGTCGGGCCCAAGTCATGCCTTAAACCCTACAGGCAGCTCACCGGGAGAACGGCCTAGTTCGCGAAGTCATCATCGAAACCTTCATCTTCCTCATAGTCATCGAAGTCTGACCAAGTAAATAGCCAGGGACAAAGCCGTGAGTACATTGTGGAATTGTACTCGCAAACCACCTAAGAGGAACAATATGTAAGAGGTATGCTAGTATGGCTTGTAGCAAGGGTGGCTCTATGCTAAGTTTATTTCTAAAACTTTCTCGTGTTGATATAGCATGTTAAGAAACATGATCGATGACATTTCTATATCCTTATTAAAAACATTTTTAAAACAATTTTTAGTAAAATCTCTAGGGAGGGTGACCCAAGTTGTCAATTTCCTTAATTCCAACTCACATTCCATGGTAGTACCCCCATGGGTACTCTGAACCATCTCCTCTTTCCTTTTTCCACCGAAATCCTTTTGTAAAACAAAATCAACATAGCTAACCAACGGCCATTCCAACCGTCCATGACCACGGACACGGCTATTCGAATAGATTTACACTCTGCAGAGGTTGTACACTTTACCCACACCATTCGATAAATCCGCCGGGATTTTACCACGTACCGTCATACAAGTATGCGAGCTTCGGATAATCGATCAAAGCCTTTCACTTAGTCATTCTAGTATAGGCACCTACCCCACGGGCTTAACCTCTCCGGCACCATGGTAGTCTCCTACTCCATGACACCATCGCCACGACAAGAGACCCGTAGTATCGTCCAGCCGTAGACCCCTACGGTGTATTGCCCCAAAATTTAGCAACCCGGTTTCAAGGGATCAAACACCCTTATAGAGTTGTGAGGTAGCCCATACTAAGACAAATAAATTACGGACTAAGCCCCATCCCATTTCGGGGTAATGTGGTTGCACGGTTTAGTTGTTCCGGGCGAATACCTAGAACCATGTGTTGTTTTTCCAATAAAACACCTTTCCATCCTTACCAACTAATCTTCCAAAAACCTTTGAACTTCCTTTTTCAAGACTTACACTTGGGCAAAGTCAAGACCTTCCCAAGGTTTTCAAAACATTTCCCAAATTTTTGAGTGTCCCAACCTAGAGTTTTTGCTCCACTAAACAAGGCTACAAGGGGTAACATGATGGTAAGCATCAAGCTACAACTAATATAATGGAGTAAGTAGGTGTTTGAGGGGTGTCATCTTAAAGATGATATCAAGTGACTAGTGGAGCCTAGTCGCCAACGAATCGCTATCAAGAGGTAATAGCAATTACAAGAAACAATGCATCTTTGAATAATTATAATGGAAAGACTTGCATAAATAAAAACTAGGATCAAGATATGAAACAAGTAAAGGTGGCTTGCCTTGGGTGGCTTGTCCCTGGTTGTCTTCAAAGTCTTCAAGGTATTCCTCTTCGAACTCGTCAACGGTCGGATCTAGCGTCGCGAAAGAAAAACAAGGCACAAAAATCATACAAGTGCACACATCATACCAACTAGATGTAGGGGTGCGCCTTGGCGCACGATCCCGTCGAGTTTGTTCGTATGGTCATTTTATGAAGAAAGATAAATTTAGATATAAATATAATAATACACTGTAAATGGTACGGTTAGGACGAAATCCGAAGATGCAAGAGAAACTTATGTTTATATAAAACGAAAGAGTCAGGGGAAATATATTTACAGCAGCTAAATATGGCAATTCAGTACTAAAAGTTTTATATACAATGGAGCCAGTAAAAGCATATTACAGGTAAGTATATCATAGCCAATAACACTTGGCAAATCAGTACCAAAAGCATAAAGAACATGACAGCAAATAAGCGACTGGGGCAGGAGAAGGACGAAGAGCTCGGAAAGAAGTGCATGTATCGGATGCCATAAGACCAAGGCATAGATAATAGCAGCTCTTGATTGTTCTGACTGTATTTAATCTGATGTTGTATATTCTTTCCCCGCAAATGGCATACATTTCATCATCCGAGCAGACACTATTACACTGCCCTGCAATATCACAAATATATGAATTAACAAACGACCGATGAACTATTAAATCTACTTGGCGCATGATCCCGTAAAATTCACACTAATTTACATTGTGTTTGTTGGTAAAAAAATCGAGAGGAGAAATAATATTTGTTGTGTAACCGCCAGGGAAAAAAACATCTTATATTAAGAAACATGTAATGAGTCATGCACAATGTTAAATTTTGTAGTGCAATGCAACCGCCAAGTTGGGGAAAATAGGCTAAACTTTATAGAGAGCGGCGAACATCACCCAGAGCTTGCGTGCTCTTTTTAAATATGTGTTGGAGGTTGCTTCACCTATTTGAATAGACTGTGCAGGTAAGTTACAAAATTTGTAACTTGACTATAACTTAGTGTAACTTATTGGTAGATAAGATCTAACAACTCAAATTAAATGCAGGCAGAGCAACCTCCACCATATATTTTATCAGGAGCAAGCCAGCTCGGGCTGACTTAGTAGTTTTTGGAACTTTGTATAGATATTTTGTTGTCTGAGAATGAAATACAACTTTGAGAGGTAGAGAGTTAGGTCTGGCCCAGCCTCGCCCAATTGGCATTCCAATATCACTTGGATCACGGCTCATCTCGTATTTTGGTGAATAGTCCTCTTTATCAATATACCGCGGCTATCTTGCGTCGGCGGTGCCCAAATTCCCCCTTTCAAGTTGCTATGTGTGCGGTCAGATGCTGCACCGCTGGAGAGTGTTTAGAGTCGCCTCTGGCAAGGATGACCATTTCGGTAGCCGCTCATCAGACAAGATCCCAGATGTTCACCTCCCGGGCAAGCGTTAGGTCCATCGAGTGGCATTAGTCGGAGAGACAATGGGGTCGCGGCGTACGACACCAATGGGGCCGACGATCGTTCCCTCTTGGTCGCGGATGGCAGACCACCGACGGCCATCTTTTTAACACTGTTGATAAGTAGTATTCCCTCATTATACCCAATGCCAGTTGACTAAGTTTTAAAAGAACTCGTAGAATAAACCGAGAGTTTTGACGTGATTCATGGAGCCGATAGATCACGAGGAGCTATATTCTCGTTTTTCTCCAACTTGAATCTAGTTTTACCTTTTATCCTCATATTTTATGTATTTGATCATTTTATATCCTTTCAGATGTTGTATGAGTAATAAGCATGTTGTAGGTTGGTTTGAATGACTAATGTACATATATGCATGGCAACCGATGCACGGCACGGTAGACTGAACCTGTACCTACCGTGGCCAAAAAGGCATCTAGAATATGTCGTCTTACTCACATGTGTTCATCCCCATCGTGTCTTTACTCTCCCGCAAAACACCGCCAGCGCGCTGCGCGCCCCCACCCCTAAGCTTTCTCATCGGGAGCTTTGGTACCTCCGCCTTGGCTCCGCCATCCATTACACCGCCGGCTGTCGAACGGCCGTAACTGTGGAGGTACCGTGTAATTGTCGGGATGGCAGACAGGACGGGGACTGCTTGGATCAAGCTGAACACTGTCGCAATAGGGGATAGAAAGCCGCGGTCGACTTTCGAGCCGCCGCTCAGGTGAAGCCTTCTTCGTCTCTCTCTCTTACATTATCGTTGCTTTTCATGGTGATGAGTGTCAAACCGTAGGCTAGACTGTTAGCACCCGTATCCTTTGTAATCCCCACACAGCAGCGCCTGGCGACTCCTCCTCGCCCCCAAGCATATCTGTCATCGCCACGCGCTGCGATGTGACAAGATCCTTCCGCCTCTCCCTGCGTCTCTGCTCCCTGAGTCGCCGCTCGCTGGCTCTGCACCCTGTCCTCTCCAGAAAGGATCTGGTTTTGACCTACTGTGTGAGACTGTCTTGTGGTTTGTGGTAAGTTCAGATGCTAAGCTGCAGTGAACTCAAGCCAACATGATAAGCACGCCAAAATCAGGGCGATGGTTGCTGGACACGCTCGGTTGGTTCTCCCACCGCCGTGCTCGGCGCCTCAGCAGGTACATGCTATCGAAAAAAAAAATACAATGCTATCGAAATAGTTGGCCCAGAAGAAATGGAAATGCGATTTGGTGCCCGGGTCCAGATGCTCCCGGAACATGGACCAACAGCGAGGCGACGCGTGATCTGTAGTCTCACGTATAAACGCGCGTATAGCGCCCGTACTCCAAATTCAGAACAGTGTGTGGCAGACGGGTGAACGCATTGATTGATACCGGTCTCGCTACCACAAATCCCGGTCCAGGTTGGCTGCATCCCCTTCATCTCTTTGCCCTGCCCCCGGGTGAACTGAACGCAGTTCATCGATGCCAGCGGCACCCCCTCATAGATTGCCAAGCTTGAAACGCAAATCAGATAATTCAATTACAGATCGACGACAGATGGAGCACACCATTACAAACTCATTTTTTTTTTAACAGAGATTTCAGTGTACGCACGCTTACCTGCTCACGGGATACAGAGGGAAATCCATGCCCGCCAGCACGCCTACGCCGCTGCTCGCTGCCGCGGCGGAAGGTGCCCAGGCCACCCCTTCCAGCTCCACAACGTCGCTGCTCGCCGCCGCCGTGTTTCATGCGCACGTCATCTCCTCCGTCGGCCCCAGGCTGCTGCCCGCCGCCGCGGGGGTTGGTGGGCACGCCGTCTCCTCCCGCACCGCTTCATCCATCATCCTCTGAGATCTTTTTTCGACTACGACGGCGTCGCAGTCTATCGGCGTCGCCTAGATATTTATATTTTCCGGCCGCCGCAACAGGAAGCTCCACCTGAGGGCGCCCATCTGCTCCCCAACCCCTTCCCTCTTACCCTACACGCAACTGATCCAGCGCCACCTGCGCGATCCCCCCGCTGCACATCTGTATATGTACCATGGTCCATGTTCTTCTTGCATTCCTGTACCGCGGGTCCATAAGTCCATGTGCCGCACCCCGCTGTCTCGCCGTTGTACGACTGGACGAGTCGATAGGTATTTCTCCTTTTTCCACGCTCACGGTCGACTTGGCTCTGACACATTCGTCCATCCCAACGCGCGATTCCGTGGTCTGGATATCGGTTGCATATGAGCTCGGGCACCAAAACTGCATCCTCCGGAAGAAAGAAAGATGCAGAGTTGCACGAGGTAGCTGAGAACAAATCGACTTAGTTGGGGGGGGGAGGGGGGATTTGGATCCGAAAAGCAGTAGGGATCAAGCCAGGATTATCGATTTGAACAAAATATTGAAATATTTGTTCAACTTTTTTGAGCATATAGACCAACAGAGAATCAAATCTCAACAATTCTGAAAAAAAAACGCAAGCCACAAGCAGCAGAATAGAGGTGGGACGTGCGCCCGTGGATGTTATCCTGTGGCTGGCTAGTTAGAGCAAATAGCAAACGTGTAGGAAGGTGACCTCTGCCGACAACGACCATTGGTTTCTGCAACTCGGTGGGAGTTGATGTGTGATTTGGGCACATTGGTTATTGAGTAAGATGCACTGCCATGATTCATTAACTACTGACAATGTCATGGCATTGGTGTAAGTTGTAGACATAAAGCCATCGAGCATGCAGAAGCATGTATAGAAATTATATAAAACGCAATTGAAAAGAATATATACTAATTCATCATAAACTAACTGAAAATATTTAATTTTCACATTTATATGATGCTAGTACAGGGTCAGCTGGGATGAGTACACTGAGAACATATAAGGAGTTTTTCCTCAACTTAGAATATCACTGAAATACCCGTAGCTTTATTCACCTCAGCCATCATACAACATCATGTATGATTGAAATGAAGTTCTTTCCTCAACTTAGAATATCACTGAAATACCCGTAGCTTTATTCGCCTCAGCCATCATACAACATCATGTATGACTGAAATACCTCTAGCTTCATTCACCTCAGCATCATGTACATAGAGTTCAGTTTGCTCCATACTGAACATGAATCTGCATCAGTCAACATGGCAAATCGATGTAAAGATAAAACAAAATATCTCTTCAATCTACATGAAACATTGTGAACAATAGACATGGTCAATTATCTAGACTTATGGCTATGCCGACCAAGGAAAAGGTCACAAAAAGAATCATAGACTCATAGACGGGGCTTTCTGAACAAATGTTTTTTACTTCCACCTCTCTTGCCAACTCATGTTTCAAGATTTCTCATGTTCAGTTTCCCTAGAAATATAGGTAAATATTAAAAAAAATCAACTCAATCAACACTGGTACGTTCAACTTCTATCTTTGGGTAAAGGCACAAAGAGAGACAAGCAGACCTATTTCAGCTTCTTCCAAAAGCATATCCTCTTGTCTCATACATTATATTCTCCCTCTTTTCTCTTCTTAGTTTGTTGGACCAATATATATAAAAGAAGAGAAAATATTGAACTAACTTCGAAAAGCATCATTTTGGTACAAGTTTATACAGTCGTGAAAACTAAAAGTAACAGTATTAAATACAAATCTGAGGCGCTTGCTTTTTAGGATGTATTGCTTCGATGGTAGTGGAAACAGAGCAGATGGCAAAAATGATTTCTCCAAACTGTGGCAGTGTGGTCATGTCCACCAAAATAGTTAAGATACACAATATTGAGCACTTGTCCAGAGAATGAAGCCATATGTCTCACAGCAAGAAACCCGCCCCTAGCACAAATGAAATCGTCATAGATCAAGAAAAGAATGTTGAAATACTTGAGATCTATTGCAGAAGGAAACCAGCCCCTGCCACAATCCATAAAAGCAGAAGGGTTAAAAGCTCAGGAAATCACAGTAGCAAATGATAATTATGAAGAGAAACATATGTTGTAAACTTTCCTTACCCAAATGGTATGTATAAGAGTGTATCAAATAATTTGACTACAGCACTACCATATTTGACTCTCAAATAGACAATAATAAGCTATTTGAGTATCCAAAAGAAACACCCGACATCATTACTATGATTGTTAATATGATTTAATCTTCGCACTTAAACAGTACATACAGAACACAAAGTGCTTAATCTTCACATTGGCCTTTGATCTGAATCACGAACCTTTGATTCTAATATTAGTAAAAAAATTAGGAAGAAAAACCATTAATGACTGTGATCTCAAACTAAAACAAACCAAATATAAGAAACAAACGGCAAAGAAGGAACACGCGCAAAACAGGTGAAAACCCCAAGGGTACACGAGCATCAAAAACAGGGCATGTACATGTGAAAATGAATCAAATACGTATGAAGAAAAATAAACTCATGGGTGTATAAAAAGCAGAAAGGTAATTACCTGCAAGAAGAACAGTTGTTTTTAACAGACCAGAGGAACAAAAGTATATCGGATGACACCAAATAGGAGATAAATATGAACATACCACAGATTCAAAGGCTCAGGCCACTATAACATGCTACAACCACGATTGTAGCAAGAATGAATCGTGAGCAGAGGTAAAGAATAGTAGCACATCAACGAAACACGCAAGAGGTACAATATTTGATATTGGCGAACCATATTGCGCGGAATGGGAAAGAAAGAAGAGCTAAAATTAGAGAATAGGTACTTCAACCTGATTAGCGAACTTACTTGCAAGTTGACCAATGGCCAGTAAAACGTAACCCAAACCTGAAATCCATCATGAATTCACGTTCCATGTGCCAGCAAAGACCCTATCACGCACGAATATATGGAATATCATATAAAAGTAACAATGGTCAGTGATTCAAAATTGAGATCTACAAGAGTGATATATATTTACCTGCAGTCCTGTTTATTTTTCATACAATCACGACCATTTCCATTTCCTACTTGGCAATCTCAATCGAAATTCTTCTTTGGCAACCTCTCTAAGGCAACATAGAGATAATTCAGTTTACCATGGGATGTACATAACGTTGACTGGTCATTTTGGCATCAATGAAAGATCTAAAAATGCAATAGCAACTGTGAGGACACAATCAAAATGTACATGTTCTGCTTTCTTGGCTCTGCATACATCTCTCTATGATTGCAAATGGGACTACAAAAACCAAAATAGCAAGATGGTGAGGTAGAGGGGAAGAATTACGGGAGATCGCATACCACCAACTCTTGGTTTTCATGTGTCTGTTTGTAATACAAATAGTCATTCACTGCATCCCCACTAAAATGGACAGAAATACTTTAGCACAAACACAGCAGTAAAAAAGAAAATCATTTACCGAGTTCTTGAGCATGATTTGCTTTTTTTAGACACCATAAAAAACTATAGCTAGAAGCAAGAAGTCAATCTACCTTACTTTAAAAAAAAGGCAACATCTCTCTATGATTGCAAATGGGACTACAAAGACCAAAATAGCAAGATGGTGAGGTAGAGGGGAAGAATTACGGGAGATCGCATACCACCAACTCTTGGTTTTCATGTGTCTGTTTGTAATACAAATAGTCATTCACTGCATCCCCACTAAAATGGACAGAAATACTTTAGCACAAACACAGCAGTAAAAAAGAAAATCATTTACCGAGTTCTTGAGCATGATTTGCTTTTTTTAGACACCATAAAAAACTATAGCTAGAAGCAAGAAGTCAATCTACCTTACTTTTAAAAAAAGGCAATTATATTCAAACAAAATACTCAATGACAAAAAACTGAAGTATATGCACAAATACATAATCATGTAAAAACAGAAACTCATTAGATTCAGATAAGAGGGATTTAGAAACTATAGTCCCCTTCGTTGTTCCAAGTAAAAAATGATGTCCGATAGTTCATGTTTCCCTTGCCTTCGTTGGAGCACATTTTCATAATTTAACCGGAAGGCAGAGTTCTGAATGAACCACAAACCGTGGCACAGTTAAAACCAAGAACTTTAACCCCACCAGTTACTGAAAGCTACAACCTTCTTAGATCGATCTAAATAGCTGCACTAGCCAAAGCCACGTTCTATCATGTATACAACAGCCCAACAAAATTTGAAGGCTGCCTCTAAATATAGAATCGCAGGCGATGAAAAAAAAGGCACAGCAGCCTGTAAGCCTGCAAGGACGAACTAATTTAAAGGGAGGAAGATTACCATGAGCAGACGTTGAAACCAAGCCAAACAAAAGAGGCTGCGGCAAGCCGAGACTGCAATGCCCCATGAGAGGATGACCTGCAAACAAAAGGAACATAACTAATTAGTGTAGAAATCCAAAGAAGAAAGGAAAATCGAGATCTCAAAACAATAAAGAGAGCAAACCAAAGAAATAAGAAACAAAAAGGCAAAAGTGCTCAAGAGAAAGCAATAACAGCCAGTAGATCCCAAATCCAAAGAATAAGGTAACAATGAGTAATATTTTACTACCGATATAGATTTATAACCAAACATCAAATAGGAGATAATGTTGAATTCTTCAGTACCTAAGAAGTCCGCAGAAGCACCTTCCCATCAAAATGTTCAATATCAGGAGATAAAATCTTGTAAGTCAAAGAAGATAGTACCGAAGGGAGGCGATCTTCTTCTTCATATCTTCCTTCCCCTGCCGTTCCACCTTCTCCACCTCAGCCACGGCCTACAACACCTCCTAAGTACAAAAAGAGAATAACCATGAAAAGAATCCCATGTGACAAATCTAACAAAATAAAGCAATGGAAAACATAAACAACAGCTTAAAATATTTATAGATAGTATCTGCAATAAAGTTCAATAAAATAAACATAATAGTCATGGGCAATATGGAATTAACTTCGAGGAATTCATTTGGTACGCTTTATTACTATTATTATAAATAGGAACGGATAATATTAGGTTATTTATGGTCAACAGTGCAGAACCAGAATCAGATAATATTTGAGAAAGATAATTTACTTGCCACTAATTTCCTAACTACCCGTTTCCTGACCAACAAAATGAGACGTCTTGGCCACTAAAAGAAGATACATTTTTAGACCGATCTAAATAATCGCAGCAGCCAATGAAATTTGAAGGCTGCCTCGAAATATAGAATCGTAGGCGACAACAAAAAAGGCCACAACAGCCTGTAAGCCTGCAAGGACGAATTAATCTAAAGTGAGGAAGATTACCATGAGCAGATGTTGAACCCAAGTCAAACTAAAGCGGCCGCGGGAAGCCAAGACTGAAATGCTCAATAAGAGGATGACCTGCAAACAAAAGAAACATAACTGATTAGCGAAAAAATAAATAAAAATAAAAGAAAAGCTTGATCTCAAAACAATAAAGAGAGGGAACCGAAGAAATAAGAAACAAAAAAAAAACAAAAGCTAGTAGATCCCAAATTCAAAGAATAAAGGAAGGGGGAAAAACCTGTGATGAGACATCTATCTGGAGATACATGACATCTATTAATTAAGCATCAAGTAGAAATGTATTCCTTTTCTCAGAATAACATGGTTAAAAATATAAAATGATATTATGAACAGATACTGGTTTTCATATTTCCATGCATCTTCTAAATATTTCCTTTAGTCATGTAACTGGGTACCAAATGATGTAGACCATAAAAGTTTGTGAACAATGAAAATTGGCATCATGTGGATTTCAAAGCATTTTAGACCAATAAGCATAACAGCAGTGTGACAACAGTAAAATGATGACTACGAAATGTATTGATGTACAACCAATGGAAAAACCAATAAAATAAGAGATTAAAGAACATGTATTTTCCAACTACATGACTACAGCCGGCAGAGAAACATTTTGAAAATAGCAAAAAGTGATAAAGTAGGGGTCTGCATAGCAGAAGGTATATATCTGTTGTGCATATACAAAGTGGTGTCCTAATACAGAGAAAGAAATGCAGAATCAGCCTTACCAATTCAAAAAGAAAGCAACAATTCTTGAGTAATCACCAAGGGCAAGCACACCTCAGTAGTATTCCTTATTTCCTTATGACTGTTTTCACAATACTCTTGTTGCATGCTGAGAAAAGGCACAATAGTATAGTAATGAAAAACAAAGTAATATCAAGCTTTGTTAATTGAAAGGGATGGTTGCAAATTAATTTCAGGCAACTGATATATAATCAGCATAACATGCAATATCAGAAGCATATTCAAGTGGTTCAGTTAAAGTATCTTTGACAATGAAACTTATAACAAATTCTATTTAGTTGTCTGATGGTTAACAATGGTTCAGAACTGGCTACAACCTGAAGATATTTGAATAATATTGAGTAGACAATTCGGAGCCGAATGGTATGTTCTTGCCTTGGCTAGAGTTTGTTACCAGTATGTGGTGAGACGCCTTGTCGTTGACTACTATAACAGCAGTAGCACCAACGCCTACACATGTGTGCCTTCCTTTGCGTTCTCTAATAGCAAGCGCATGGTGAATCACCAACGCATCTCCTTGGCTTGGTGACCTTATTGGGAAATATAGGTCAGAGTATAGTAGGTTTTGCACAGCTTCCAAGCAAGGAATGGTTTTGAATAATACACCGCAATTGGGTATTGCGCAGAAAAATTGAAGCAAAGAGAACAACGTCTGCATTTATCAGACTTGTAGACTTGAGTTGTATGGACTTGACTTTCGACAAGGTTTACATAAAAAGGTAAATGCTCCATATTAACTAAGGATTACTCACCACAAATTGAAGTGCTTCTAGTTCATACGATGGTATGCTACCTTCATAATAATCACTTGAAACATTATCCGAGATTTTCTCGAATAATGTCATCAATGAAATTATCACAAACTCCATATTGGAGACATCGCCTTGAAGATCTTCAACCTTCTTATTTGAAGTCTTTACCTCCAAATTTTCTAAATATGCTTGTTTGTCTGCAAGCGGAATTTATAGAAATTACAGAATAAAAACATCAATCAAATATTGTAGTATGGTCTGTTAGTCTGACTTTAAACCAAATAATTATTACAAAATACAGAGAAGAGCACCCACTCCTTTAACTTTTACCAATATTGAGCAAATGCTATAATCATCTATCATAGTAGAAAGGTATATGAATTAACAACATACATGGATTAAAACTGAAAACACCAGGGAAGAGCATGCCTTATGAATCAAAGGGGGCTGCACTGATCCTAAGACAAGGAAATAAATTTGGATGTCAAATTACCTAATGGTGCCACTGTATATCAGTGTCCCATTAGATCACAAGTGCATAACATCAAAACACATGTTGGAGTTGGTTTGGAAGCTAGAGCCTGCTTGAACTTTCCTCAAATACCCTATATGCATAGATACGAAAACATCTACATCAACAAAGATGACAAACTATGACAGTGGTTGTGAGAGAGGAGAGGAGGAAAATCAAGAGGAAGAGAGACAGAAAGAGAGAAGGACCTGCAGATGTTCCGGCCGCCACCGTGCTCGGAGCCGCCACCGTGCTCAGATGCTACAGAAAAACAACAAAACCCAATAAAATTGCAAGATTTAGCACCTATAAAAAATGCCTAATCTGAACTTTCTTGCATACTATATCTAGTATGTACCTTGAAGGTCACAGATCGGAAGATAAATAAGTAAATAAGGAGAAGGCAGCAGCCAAACGCTCCACCGCGTTGATGATGGCAGCGCCGCTCCCGTGTCCTTCAGCCATGGCATGGAGGAGACAGAGCCGAGCTGCCCGCTGTGGGCTCGCTGACGCCCCGCACCTCCCCAGCAGCCGTCCCCGCGCGCGGCCGCCATGTTTGGGCCGCCGCCGTGCTCTGCGCCACTGCCGCCGCCGCCTCACGCCGTGGGCCGCCGCCGCCTCGCGCCGGGCCGCCGTCGGGGGCCGCCGCCGCCTCCCTGCGCCAGGGGCCGCTTCATGCTGTCCCCGCACGCGGCCGCCATGTTTGGGCCGCCGCTAGGGGCCACCGCCGCTGCCTCGCGCCGGGCCGTCGCCAGGGGCCGCCGCCTCCTCCTCGCGCCTGCGCTTGCGCCGCCGCCCCTCCGCACCGCCCGCACCTCTCCCCATAAAAGTTATGGCAATCTAAGTCTGACAGCAAGAAATTTACAACGATAATATCAAGTCGTTGATAATGCCTATCTTCAGAAGCTAAGCTTTCATTCTTGGTTCCAAATTTATATATCTATTGGTATTGTCTTCCTCTTCCTCCAACGCATAGTTTTGCTGGACAATACTGAAATGTTCTTGCATATGGTACAATAAGAATAATACCAACTATGACCACGTACAGAGGACGGATAGTGCTAACTTCCAGAACATGTGCTACTGTAGTTTCAGAGATGCACAATTTAAATTATTCAGTTAGCAGACAGAAGCTATGCTACCAGCTAGTGTATTGGATAGACGAAACTTATCACAAGAATGAGCTTTGGAAGTTATTCAAGCATTCTTACATAAACCTGTGCTAATATGTAATGCACAGCTTGTGCTTTGGATTTTCTGGTTGTCATTAATAAAAGTCTAGAATCTCACTTCCAGTGTTCATGGCCAAACTTTTCTTGTACTACTACTTATCTACATATCAACATATATTCTAGCATTCATTTTATTTACAAAAACTTTTCCAGATATCTACATGGTGGCCTAAGATCTAAGAAACTCATGTTTTTCTCATAAGTATAATATCACATATAAAAGTAATTCATGACACCCAATAGCGTCAATTGAACCTTCCTTGTTTGTGATAACCTCAAGATTGTGTGTGTATGGGAATACATATTTCAGAAACAGTGCAAAAAAATGAACAGATCTCCTTGGATACCCAATGAAAACTGAACATGGAAAGATAATTTCCCTTCCACATTCAAAATCTGCTCTATTTATCTCATCCAAACATCAGAAAATACACAAACATGCAGGTTAAGACTTCTTATTCAAAGAACTTTTACCTAGTTTGCTTCAGGGTGGCAAGCTTGGTGCGGTCCAGCAACGGTCACCCTCTCAATGCATATAAGTTGCTGGCATATGTGGAAAACCAAGACAGTAAAGTGCTTTTGAACTCTGCAATTAAGTGAAATATCCATAAACATCCATGACCAAATATGTAACCTGTATCAAAATTAGGAAGAATATCAATGTGGCCCACAAAGATGTATGCGGCAACATAATTCAGTTCTCGACAGCAAAATATTAAGATCCCTCTAAATTCGGATATAAGATCCATAAAAGAAAACAACAATAAATAAGAAATGTGCAGTATCTAAAAAATACAGAAGCAAAGAAAAAATACCGCTGAACAATTTACTATGACAGGCCAAATAAATAGCGCTTGCAGAGAAAAATACCGCTGAACAGTTTATCTTCTGAAACTCATTTACCAAGTGACTGCACTGGAAGGAAATAATCCCAAAATAGCTCATCTTTTGGCCAAGAAACAATCTGCAGCTCATCAATATACCCAATTTCATACTCTAATTTATTCCTGTTGAAAAACACACTGGCGTAAATTAAATGCAGTCAGGGAAATAATGAATAAGAATTAAATGCAAGTTTATTTAAAGGAACTAAAAAATTCTAGAGTACCAAAACATAGCACATGAAGGAAAATAAAAGGAAAACACCTTCTACAATGGCTCACCTCAGATCACACACAGTGAAATAATATATGACTGTGATTTGCTGGAAGCTCAATTCAGATAATCATAAAATGGGTTACAGGACATTAACAACAAAGGTTTTTAGATTATTTGTTTACTTTTGATGGAGTAAAAGGCTTCCTGTTAAAGAATCATCTAAATCCATGGTTATTTAAAATACGAGTTGCTGCGGAGGCACGTGTGAAAGAAATTAGAGTATGAACCAAATCTGGTGTACTTCAGCCACGAAAATCACTTCCAGTCCAGGACATAATTAAGTTTTTCATGTGCAAACTCTTCAATCCTTTTGGAATGCTTCCCTTGGGGTATAGCTTATTTCCCAGTACCTGTTATTACCAAAGCAAAAATGGTGTGAAAAAATACAGAAGTGCATCTTCTTATGAGCAGGAAGGATTGAGGGATTATCAAACGTATTACTTTCATGCGGACCTTGTCGAGACGATTAATTTAACTATGTAAGTAAAATGCTATAATTACATTTTTAGAGTTTAATCTAAAGCTCAAGTGAAAGGAATTACAAATGATTAACCACTACTTATATTCTTACGGCTGAACCATGCAAAAAAAAGTGCTTCACAATTCCACCCATAGATGCAAAAATATTGGAAAAAAATAAAATTCATGGCATCTTTGCTGTCTTTGCGCTCTACCACCAAATCATATGAAAAAATAGATACTGGATAAAGTAATTAATCCTTGTATGACAGGCGACAATGATTTTCATGAAGCTGAAATACCATCTTTACGCAAATATGCTAGCAACTAAAGTCAATTCGTGCCCCTAAGAGTTCGAAATGTTCACCAAACAAGCTGAGAAATATAATTTACCTTCAAGTGAGCACAACTCCATCAGCTACACCAAACCAAACCAAACCTAGTACAGGGATCAAGAAATCCTAATCAGAACGAACCTTTTAGCATCCAGTGGGCGCTGCTCTCCATCCACCACTCGCAGCTGGGACCTGGCCGACCTCTGCGAGCCCAACCTCCTCAACCCTCGCTTGACCTCGGCCAGTTCCTCAACCAAATAATGCACGCGTATAAAATGAGTCTGCAGTGAAAGGAAAATATTTGGGCAGAAGGCAAGGGATCAATATGATGACTACTAACCAGGGATTTATCATTTGCAAGTAAAAGAAAGCAACGGTTGAAAAAAAAGGCAATTGAATTAAAAATATATACATTCTACAGCAAGCCTGGGGTATGTGCGTGCTACCTGAGATGTAACAATAGCAGTAGCACAAATAATCGATGCACACACCAACCAGCCAGCACAAAAATAGTGGCCTGCGCTCATGGTTTATCTGAAGGTAACTAAATTAAGCGATCTAGAACTAAATGAAAAGAAAACTTATGAATCTAGTCTAGTACATAGTACCAAATTGACACTGCCAGCAGTAAAACACATGGTTTACTTAGAGAAACAAAATCAAGCGATCTAGTATAGCAAAATAGGTGTATACCTCTCGCTGCCCACATCCATGTCCGGCCAGATCAAAGGCATCTCTCGTGCACACTCCTCTAAAGGCTACCACACATACACACCGCCAGAGGCCTCTCTTCCTCCTCCGTCACCTGAGAAATCAATCTGATTTGGCCAATTTACCTGCAGATGTACTAATGGCCATTAACAGATTAACCAAATCAAAAATCCATCTTGAATATGCATACTTCAAGTATAGTACCAGTAGCATCAATCACCAACCTAGTAGCAGCAAGCAAGCCAGATGAGCACCTACACACAAGCAAGCAAACATGACAGCTAGCCAAGCCCACACACACGATTGCACACAGCAAGCAACTGGGCTAGGGATTTGGAAAGGTACCTTGCTAGGCACCTGCAAAGGGAGTGGCATCATGGCGACTACGGGTGACGGCAGCACATCAGAGGCTCCCAGTGAGGCACCTCCAGTTGCAGCCCACGCTCCTCCTTCTCCTTCTTCATCAAGCAATGGCAATGACTCAGCGGTGCTCCTGCCTGGTCAGAGAAGGAGATTAGGTAGAAGATGGAGGGCTCGGGAGGGATGGAGCTGCGAGCTGCATCCTATTCACCTCTTGTTGAGCACTGTCGCCCTCCTCCACGCGAGGAGAAGGCGCGCGGTGGTGGTTCGAGCGATAGCCGATAGGTGGCGCCGCTCCTGCCGATGGCGCCGCTTCTGCCGGCCGCCAGCTGTTCGACCTAGGCACGGCGGCGGACTCTACATCGTGCCACTGCTGTGCTCCTCCAATCAAAAGTCCCACAGGAAGAGTTACATCCGCCATTGTTGCTGTCATCCTCTTTTTATCATGCACGAACCAAGATGGATGTGGCTGGAAGAGGAAAATCAAGAGGAAGAGAGAGAAGGACCTGCAGATGTTCGGGCCGCCACCGTGCTCGGAGTCGCCGCCGGGGGCCGCCGCTGCCTCCTCGCGCCAGGCTCTGGGGGTCGCCTCGCGCCGTCCCCGCTTGCCGCACTGCCAGTCTGCGCCGCCCGCTCGCCGTGCCGGCCGTCCGCCCGCCGCTCCAGCCGCCCGCTCGTCCCCGCGCCGGGAGCCGCCACGCCGCCTCCTCCTCCTGCTGCCCGCTCAGGCCCAACCGCGCGCCCGCCCATGCATGCGCCTGCGCCGCCTGCTCGATGCCCGCGCCCCTCGAGCCGCCCGCGCACGCCTGCTCGACGCCCCCGCCGCCCGCCGCCTCCTCGCGTCGTCCTCGCGCCGCCTCGCGCCTGCGCCGCTGCCGCCGCCGCCGCGGGATTGGCTAGGGTTGGGGGAGACACGGGATTGGGGGGTGGTTGGGGACGCACGGGATTGGAGGGGGGGCGTTTTGTCTCTCTTGGGGATTTTTCTTTTTTTTACAGAAATAACTGTGGCCCCACCTGTCAAATGCAAATGGATGTGCAAGTGGATGAGCAAGTGGGAAGGCCATCGCCCTCTGACCGCTGGACCCCGAGAACTCGGCCCCACCCATCATTGACCTACTGGCTGAAATATCCGGTGCAAAAAGAAACATTGTAGCGCCCAGAAAAAAAATAGAACACGGATGGACGGCCGAGATGCTTCCGGAACGGCGATCCGATGGCCCAAATTCGCTAATCGTCGTGGAGGCGAGCTGCATATGCACGAATTATACCTTTAGATACACCATAACAAGCAACTCAAGAAGTGCACTCACAAAGTTTAGATATCTACTTTGTTACTACACAGAGTTGCTGCAAAAATCTTTGTCAAAGTTTTATGGTTTTCTTAGCAAGTTCCCAACAAGAATTTGAATTTAAACGAAACACGGTTCAACAATGAAACACTATTTAAACTACACAAGGGCTAGGTAAAGGACCAGTGGTAAAAGAGAGATATGTACATTACTACTCTACTGCAAGTATTCCAACAAAAATTTAGAATTTTAAACAAGAACTACAAGCAATTTAGAATTTCAGATTTTAATAGAGGTATTTAATCAACACTAAACACTAACATTACAATAGCACAACAACTTAACAGGGGCTACTACAAAAGAGACTATGACTAATGGAAAGAGGATAAAATTTAAGAAATTTTGGCGCAGGTTTCACTCAATTAGGATTTACGGTTTTGAAGATATTTGAAGTTGAAGTCTGCAGATTTCAAACAAAGATTGAATCAATTTCTAAAAAAAACTGGGCGGACCGATTCTAGCTAGGCCGAGCGGGCAGAGAAGGCCGGCCCGACTGCGCATCCCGGGCGGGTTAAGGGAAAAAAAGGCAGGCTGACAGGTGGGGCCCGCCTGCCAGTGTCTACTAAACCAGAAGGGGTATCCTAGAATCCAGGCCATTGGATTAAAGAGGATCCTACGGCCACCGTCTGTCTTCTCCCGAGTAACAGGCAGGGCGACGGGAGCCCTAACGAGAACCTCTGGGGGCGGCAGGACTCACCGGGGAGGGCTGGCGGTCGGCGGTGAGGCTCCGGTGAGGGTCGGCAAGGCGGCGGGGGGGTAGCAGGAGGTCGGGGACGCGTCCGGTGGCAGTGCTAGGCCCGAGGACGTCGACTTCTGCGGTGGCTCGGTCGTCTCCTCCGGCGACGGCGCTCCCTGGCATGGCTCAACGGCGGTGTTTCCGGCGAATTCTATGCAGGGAAAGATTCGTGGGGGTTAGCAGAGGCTTGGGGGCGGGTTGTCGGAGGGAGAGGAGGCCGAGAGAGCCCTGGGTCGACGGCAACCTTGGGCGTCACCTCGCAGGGACCGCGAGCGGAAATCGCTCTCCTTGTCGAGCGAGGGAGAGAGCAGCGCTAGAGCGCTCTGATGGACTAGGGGGAGGGGAGGGAGTGCTCTCGGAGCGGTGTGAGGGAGTGAGGTTGCTAGGGGTGCCTTTTTATAGCGAGCGGAGGCTCGGGCGAGCGCATCGGGGCGGTGGCGTTGGCCAATCCTCGAACGAGGGCATACGTCAGGGCGTTGGAGCTAGGTGACGTCGGAGGGCATACGTCAGCTCGGGGAGGGGTTCTGGGTGTTCGCTACTTCCGTAAGACTCAGGATGGCGCGGCCGAGCGGTCTTTAGGCATGCACGATGCGATGACCGCTGCACTGTCGGTGTTGGGCACAAGCGGGCAGGGTTGTGCGGGCGTGTGTGTGCCCTGAGGTGGTCTCCGTCATTCAGAAACGCTGGCACGGACTCGAGTTACATGGCTGGTCGCTCAAGCTCTTGGCGCACGACATGGTGATCGGGGCATCGTGTTCATGTCATATGGGCTAGCTAGGGCGCTTGTGGGCTTGTACGCATGGAGGAAAAAGGGGCCAGGTGAGGTGTGTACTGGTTGGGCATTCAAAAAGAGAGAATCAGAGAGATAAGGTAGGTTTGAAAGAAATCAAACCAAAATATCGACCAAGATTTAAAACTAGAGATTTTCAGAGATATTTGAAAAGAAAAGAAAAACAGCGATAGATTGGTGGAGCAATGTTTTCAGCGATGAGATGTTTTGGGATGGTCAAAGAAATTATTTTCAAGATTTAAGTGAGGTTCAAGATGAGAATTAAATAGGAATAAGAATTACCAATTAGAAAATGGCCACTAAAAAGTGTGAGGGTTTGGACAAGATTTGAAAAAGGTCAAGAGTATTATCAATAGAGTAGAGACATGGCCTCCACTTGATTCTAGAATAAAAAGAGCAAGGAGATGTCGTATTGATGTTTTGAAAATGTTTCAAAAGATTTTGTGGGGATGATCATGTACTTTTCCCTAATTTGAGCATGTGCAAGTTTCCAATGTTTTTGAGCAAAGTTTTGATGCAAGAAAGGGTATAGCAAGTATTTTCAAAACATTAAGAAATATAAAATAAAATTGGAGTATACCTTTACAAAGATTATTTTTGGAATAAAAGGTGAGGTAGGTCCTCACAATATTTTCTTGAGTTTGAGAAGATAAGAATAATTATTTTTAAAGAAGCTTTCTGATAAAACAAGGGATGAGATAATTCTAGGGAACTATGTGAGCAAGAGAAGCAAAAAAAAAGTACAATTAAAGTTGAGAGACAAAATAGAAGCAATTTTATTTCAAAATTACAAAAGAGGAAGTAATCGCATAGGTCATATAGACATATGGTTTTTGTTGCATAATTAAAAGATAAAGTGATCTTTGAAAATAAAGTGGGAGATGCAAATCTTGATATGGTGAGCGTCATTGTGCCAAGGAGACATGAAAAGCTAAAGAAACAATGAGGGTTTTCTAGATATGAAACCATAAGGTTTGGATTAGGCCTTGGTAATAAAGCTCAAGGATGAATGAGAAGAAATTGGGATGAGTTTTACACAAGGAAGGTGGCATACGGATAGATGATGGAGAGATGAAATTTAACATTTTATTTTTGAGGATTAAAGGCTAACCGACATCAAGATGCTATGAATGATAGTTTTGAGGGCATGAGGTAAGCATAACCTTACTATGTAAAAACTAAGGCGTTGGGTTGGGCCACAGACCCAAGTATACCATACTACCACACAAGAAATTTAAACAAGGTCAACAAGATCAACACATGCAAATAACCAATCAACACAAGAAAAGTTTTATACGGGTATGTGCTCAGAAGATGATCATGTCATGGAAAATACTTTGAAAATAGCTTTGAGGAAGAAAAGAGTTTTGGGGGAGATACCATGGTTTGGGTATTTTTATTTTCCCAAAAAAATAAGGGAGACATTATATCCCCCTTCTTAAGGGTTTCTTCTATGTGCTAGAAATACATTTGGAAATATTTTTAAAACATAAGCTTGTAAAATATAAGATTTGCAAAATAGTGGGACCATCTTATAGATCCCTATAGATTTTCTAAATACTAGTTTGGGAAAGCCTTCAAAAAGATTCTTGGCTCTTTTTAGAAAAACTAAATCATCTGAAAATTGAGGGAGTGCCAAGATAAAGATTACGGTAGAATAGCTAGAAAAAAAATTAGTGTGACATGATCAAGAGCACAAGCATTGTGTTGGTTCACAAATCTTGTTTTAGCAATCAACTCTAATAGACAAGATAAAAAAAATCAAGACAAACATGCACAAAACTTTATTGGGTTTCATTAATTAAAAAAAAATTGTTAGCCCTCATTTTTGCCTTACTAAACCCTGCTTAAACATGTGTACAAAAGTGGGGTGTCACAATAATAAATACTAACAAGAGTAGTAGGAATGGTGATCAGTCTATCCTGCACCCAAATTATTAACTTGTGAGAGGATAGGTGAATCACGTATTCTAACTCTTGGTCAACCTCACCAATTTGATAAACTTTCATGGACATGAACTATGGTTCAAAATCCATTAAATAATTTTAGAAAATACCTCTAGTCTAGTCTATCGATCCTTAGCTATAGGTTTGCGTAACTCAAATCCTAAGCTTCAACACCTTGTTAGGTAACACCTTGGTTGGAGTTGCTGATGTTTGACATCTTTGGAGAGGCTTCAAGAACACTTGTTTTGGTTGGGTGTAGGTGAGAATAGATTGAAAGGATCTAAGGAGTTTCCTACCCAAAACCAAAATCAAAATAATCCAACAAACATCAAACAACAAGCATTCACCACATCTAGTATATGGTGCAATCAAGCTAGTATGGTCATACCACAATTTGGTAGGATCATTTCTTTAACACGATATCATTGATTCTATAAACTATAAGTACTGGTGGTCTTGTCTATTACTTGCTTGTGTACTTTAAGTTTCTTCTCTACTTCCTTGATTCATCTTCTGGAGTTGTGCATGCTGAACTTGAATCTTTCTCCAAGTTCTTCATTTGGCCTTCAATGTAGTTCTTCATGTTGACTCAAGGAAAATATATGGAGTATCAATCTCACACTTCTGGCAAATTGTGTTCTTCTATCCTTTGTTTATGATTTCAAGGTAGGGTCATCTATAGCATTAGGAAACATTTGAAGAGAAAGTAGGAGAGAATACAATGAGTTCAAAATGCAAACTCTTTTTTTATGTAAATAGAAACAAGATGAGATAGATAATTTTCTTTTTATCCTAGGGTCTCCCTGTTTCTCTAATTCGAAACCTAGGGTTTCGATCCTAGAGGCAACACTATGCTCTGATACCATTTTGTAACGCCCCACCTTTGGATTAAGGTGGAACACCTATGTTAAGTGCTATTTTTAGGATCACTGATAGCACCACAGAACAAAATAAAATATTCATTGCATAGTATCAAGATTACAACATGGATGCAGATACAAAGTATTCAAACCTTACAGATACACATCGGAAAAACAAAGTGGCACTAAGCCTCCATCTTCATCATGTGCCACAGGTAGACATGTTGGAATGCAGTCTCGAGATCCTACTAAACAATCTTTATCTAAAAACCTGCACATTTGAATATGCAGCCCCATAAATGGGGGGCAGTACAATGATGTACTGGCAAATGACACATATTTGGTGGCTGTTGTGAAAGAGCTATCTACATGATATTTGGCTAGTGGAGCTTTTGGCTGATTTGCATATAGCAAGTTTATCCTATCATTTTCCAAATCAAAACTTTTTAAACATTGAAGACTTTTGAGGTCAAGATAACCCCTAGGTGACAACCACCATATAATTTTAGGGTATGTGGCCCTGGGTATCCACTTAACAAAACCAGGGTAACTCTCAGGCGATGACAACTACACAAATCCTGGGTTGACAGCCAGGTGTGTAGCCCCGAGTAGCTACTCAACAAAACTAGGGTAACTCTCAGGCAACGACAACCATGTAACACCCCAACTTTTGAAACAATGTTTAAATAGAAATTTGTGAGGCAAAAATGAGGGTCAACAAAAACTTTTTGTAATTAATCAAACCCAGTAAAGTTTTGTGCATGTTTGACTTGATTGTTGTGTAAATCTTGTCTCTTAGAGTTGATTGTTGAACAATATTGTGAACCAACAGAATTCTTGTGCTCTTGTGATCATGTCATTTCGAATACTACTAGCTATTTGACAAAACCATTATCTTGGCAACTTCTCTTATTTCAAGTGGTTTAGTTTTTTTTCTAAAACAAAGAGCCAAGATTTATTCTGACGCAAAGGTTTTTCCAAACTAAGTATTTACAAAAACTATAGGGCTTTATAGGTTGTTATGATCCCATATTTTGTCAACTATTATTTTACAAACATTTCACAAATGGATTTCAAACCTTTGCTTCTTTTAAAAAGGCTTTAACAAAATTAGGAGATGTTCCTAACTCCTATATTTTCTAGAAATATAACAAGAGCTCTACTTCCTTATTTGAACCCTTCTTTGACTTTACCATGATATGATCATCTTTCGGTACTTGTTCAGCAATTGCTCTTTGGTTTGTTTGGTAGTTGTTTGTATTCATCTTGCTTGACTTCGTGTGATTATCTCAATTTCAGAATCTATCTTAAAGTTTCCCTATGGACCATCCATCTCTTGTATCACTTCTATCATCTTTCCAAGGTCCACCTTCAACCTTAAGATCCCTTTTCCTATTTATATCCAATTCCTTATACTAGTCACGTTTGGTTGACTAGTGCCATGTGTGTTTTCCTATGAATGTATGAAGGAAATATGCCCTAGAGGCAATAATAATATTGTTATTATCATATTTCTTGTTCATGATAATGTTTATACTCCATGCTATAATTGTATTAAGCAGAAACATTAATACTTGTGTGGTTTATGAACAACACTGTGTCCCTAGTACGCCTCTACTAAACTAGCTCATTGATTAATGATGGTTAAGGTTTCCTAACCATAGACATGAGTTGTCAATTAATAATGAGATCATGTCATTAGGAGAATGATGTGATGGACAGACCCAAATAAAGCACAGCAATTAGATCGTGTCATTGTGTTCATCTTTGCAAAGCTTTTCCTATGTCAAGTATTGTATTCCTTAGACCATGAGATAATACAACTCCCTAGTATCGGAAGAAAGCTTTGAGGTCATCAAACGTCATCCTATGTGAGGGTGATCATAGAGGTGTCTCTCAGGTGATCGGAAAGTACTTGTTGGGTTGTATGTATCGAGATGGAATTTGTCCCTCCCGAGTCGGAGAGATATACTTCGGGCCCACTCGGTAATCAATATCAACACCGCTTGCAAGCACGTGGTTAAGGAGTTAATCACAAAGTGATATCGGATTACAGAACGAGTAAAGTACTTGCTGTGAACGAGATTGAACTAGGTATGGCGATACCGACGATCGAATCTCGGGCAAGTAAAATATCGCGTGACGAAGGGAATACATATATGGGATTAATTGAATCCTGACATCGTGGTTCATCTGATATGATCATCAATGAATATGTGGGAGTCAATATGGGTTTCCAGATCCCGCAGTTGATTATTGACAGAAGATCATGTCTGCATATTCTCGAACCCGTAGGGTCACACACTTAACGTGCATCGACGCTAGGATAGAATGGATAATTGGTTTATGAGTTTTAGTTTGGAGTCTCGGATGAGATCCAGGACATCACGAGAGGTTCCGGAATGGTCTGGAGAATAAGATTCATATAAAGGAAAGCAGTTTTTGGATTCCGGAATCGTTTCGGAGTTTATCGGTATTGTACCGGAAGGTTCTAGAAGGTTCCGGAGTGGGACCAACGTGGGCCCACTTGTCGGAGGCCTGCATGGGCCTAAGGGGAAGTGCCCTGGCCACTTTGGGCCAGGCACACAAGGCCCCAAAGGCCCAGCCGGCCAGCCCTAGGGGAAACCCTAGGGGAACCTTCCAGAAAGGGGGGGGAAGACTTGCCCCCTACTCTCCCCCCTAGCCGCCGCCCTAGGGCTTGGAAGAGGGGCCAAGGAAGCTGCCCAGCCCCCCATATAAGGGGGGCAGGGGCGCAGCCCCCTACGACTCCAACCCTAGCCGTCGGCCAATTGCTGCCCCTCCACCTCTCTATCTCGCGACTGTGCGTAGGCGAAGCCCTGCCGCAGAAACTCTCCACCATAAGCACCACGCCGTCGTGCTGCAGATCCAATCTATCTCTCCACCATACTTGCTGGACCAAGGAAGGAGGAGACGTCGCTGCACCGTACGTGTGCATCTCTCGGAGGCGCCGCCACTTGCGGCGTAGGATCGGATCGGAACGCGAGGAGGAGACGGCTAGTACGACTACATCATCCACGTTCTGTTGAACGTTTCCACTGTGCGATTTCTTCAAGGGTATGAAGATATCATCTATCTCTCTTGTTGATTACATCTCCTAGATTAGATCTTGGCTTTCTTGTTCGCATCCGTAAGAATTTTTTGATTTACTATGCTGCGAAACCCTTCAGTGGTATCAGAGCTAGATCTATGCGTAGATGTGTTTCACGAGTAGAACGCAACATGCTTGTTGCGGGCGTTGATGTTTTCTGTTGCGAACCTCTTGTTTTGTACTTCTTATGGTGCGGCATAGTGAGATCGAAGCGGTCCAGGCCAACTTTACGCGACCTCGTTCGCGAGACCGGCTCCGCACTTGACGTGTGGCTTGTTCCACACATGCGGCTGGTGGATGCCAGTTTCTCTCACTATAGTAGTCATGAGATTTACAACGGATGTTAGCAACCATAATATCACCGTTGTGGCTTTTCGTAGGTAAGAATCGTTCTTAGCTTGTTACTCCCATAAGCCACGTAAAACATGCAACAACAAAGTAGAGGCGTCTAACTTGTTTTTGCAGGGAGTGCTTTGTGATATGGTATGGCCCAAGACATGATGTGTATGAATTGAGATGTATGCAATGATCATGTTTTGTAATCTTTCACGACTTGCATGTCGATGAGTTCACAACCGGCAGGAGCCATATGGTTGTCTTTATAATTGTGTATGACCTGCGTGTCAGCTTCTTATACACCATGTAATAGCTTTACGTTATCGCTAAGTAGTTAGCAATAGTTGTAGTTGCTATTCGTGGTGGAGGCAATCATGGTGGAGTGATGGAGATCATGCCGGCGCGCACAAGATGGAGATCATGGCGCGGAGATTGGCTATACCATGTCATATAAAATTATATGCATGTGATATTTATCCTTTTATGTATCTTATTATGCTTAGATCGCGACGGTAGCATTATAAGATGATTCCTCACTTAAAGATCTAGATAAAATTGTGTTCTCCCCATGTATGCACCGTTGTGAAAGTTCGTCATTTTGAAGCATCTCGTGATGATCGGGTGCTATAAACTCTACGTTCACATACAACGGGTGCAAGCCAGTTTTGCACACGCGGAAATACTTGGGTTTGACTTGACGAGCCTAGCATGTATAGACATGGCCTCAGAACACACGGACCGAAAGGTCAAGCATGAGTCATATGGATGATATGATCAACATGTTGATGTTCACCATTAAAACTACATCATTCACGTGATGATCGGTCTCGGTGTAGTGAATTTGGATCATGCTTCACTAAACAACTTTTAGGGATGTTGAATTTAGTGGGAGTTCATTAGTAATTTGATTAACTTGAACTAATTATCTTGAACTAAATCTTGTTGTATTTGCATAAGTCGTTGTAGTCTTTGGCACCGTTTCCCACCGACACTTAGCTTAATTGAGTTAAAAGAACTATAGAATTCTGGATAATCACTTTTCGGTCTAGTGCCATTTAGTTAGAATGTCAAGACTAAAGATTAAGTCATATTGCAAACTTTAGCAAACCTTGCTTGCTCCGTATGATTTAATAAATTGTATTAATCTAAGAGCAACGATTCAAGTTTAGTATCTAAAGATCATATGTTTGCCTTCATGATAAATTGATCTTCAAAATTGTTTGAGAATCAAAGTGATCATCGAGCTGAAAGAATTGTTTCAGAAACAAATAAGAAGTGAAAGATATTTCATATCTAAGACTTTGATTGTTTGCAAAATGATGAAGTATAATTTAGTAAAAGAACATATGCTCATATTGTATGACTATATGCGAAGATTGAAGATGCTAGGCATCCGATCACCCAAAAGTTTGGGAACTAATATTATACTTGCATTCATCCTTATAAGCTATAGTAGTTTCATCATGAAAGATGTCATGATAGGACGAATGAAAAGGTATCGGCTAAATTGTTTTGCTATACCAAAAGAATACTAAAGAATGGAATCTGGAAGAATACCAATCATATGATGATGGCGATCCACTTCAAAGTGCAAAATCCAAGGCTATTAGTATTTGACTAACATCCTTTGGACTGTGTGTCAAATGATTGATGCCACTATTGATGTTGATAGATTCTTCTAAAAGGAGAGGAAATGATAAATAGGATCTGCAAATTATTTGGTAGAAAAAGGAAAAGACTGGAATTGTCCAGCTCAGGTATATAAATGATATACATGTTATAGATGAATTCTTTTGCTCGTTAACAATGTAATTCTTGGGTATTCGATACTGATTTGTTGGTATGAAATGTCATACAAAGCAACACAATACAAGAAGTACAATGGCCTAAGTAACTAGTAAAAGAATATGGTAATGATGCATGTCGAGATACAAATAAAAGTGTTATTGTGCTTCTCGTCGGCATAAAACCTAGCCTTCTAGATATGTTAAGAACTTAATAATTGTTATTTTGTTCTGGTATTATGAGAGCAATGGTTGTTCAAATTATTACCGTCTTCCATAATCGATGGATAGATTATTATTATCTTGTTGGTGAAATAGACATTTATAACACTGATGCTAAAGGTCACAAGACAAAAATGAATTTCACTTATGTTTGACACCGCCGTTTAAGTCATATTAGAAACAAAACATGAAAGAAATTCTATATTCATAGATTTTCGAGTCATTTGATTTTGAATTGATTGACGCTTGTGAGACTTTTCCTAAAGATGATTAAACTTCGTTCATGGGCCATGGACAAAACAAGCGACTAACTAAATGGAGATCATACATGTTGATGTATGTAGGCCATGGTGTGAAGTCGATCATGGTGTATTTTCTATTTTATCAATGACTCGAATAGATGTACGTATATCTACTTGATGAGATAGAAGTATGAAATAATTGAAATTGTTTAATTTATGAAGTGGAAATTATTGTAACAAGAAAAATTCAAGTTTTTATGATTGGATCATAAAGAAGAATATTTGAGTTACAAGTTTAGCAAACATCTAAGAGTTATAGGAATTGTTCCACAAACTTGCATCGTGATATACATCATAAGAGTATGGAGTTTTCGATGGATGTAATCAAACCTTGTTTGACATGGTTAGATCAATGATGAAATAAACTACCAATATAATTTGTGGATTATGCTTTAGAGACTACCGCTTTTCACTGAATAGAGTGCCATCATAATCTGCCGAAATGACACCTTACAAGTTATAGTTGTTTTTTCTTGAATTTTGGTATGCAAGGCATATGTGTAAAATGTTTACAACCAAAATTGGATTAGTCAGTCTTTGTAGGTTATCCCAAAGAATATCGATGGGTATTCCTTCTATTATGAACCCAAACACATAGTGATTGTCACTAAAAGAAGTGAATTTCTTATGAAGGAGTTTATCGCGAAAGGTTTAAGTGGGAGGAAGATAGAACTTGATGAGGTTATTGAATCTAAGCAAGATGATCAGAGTAGCGCAGCACCAAAATATGTTCTGGAAGTGGCAACTGCATTTATAGCTCACGCGTCTATAATATGTTGTAGTCACGACATCGAAGTTCCTATTTAACCAAGTTGGTCGTAATCAAATAGTAAGATTTGATGACGAGATATTATTAGATAATAGTAACCAACAATATACAAAGAAGCGATGATGGGCCCTGACTTCGTCATATGAATTATTCTAGCATCAATTACATATAGAGATATGTTAGTTGAATAAACGAAACAACGTTCCTCTACCAGAATGCACACCAAGGACGTGTACCTGACACGACCCAATGGGTTTTGTTAATTCAAAGGTTGCTAGATATGTATGCAAACTTCTATGGTAGAAGTAAGCATAGCGAAGTTGGAATCTTCAATGATGAAAATGTTAAAGTGTTAATTTCATCAAGATATTTGAAGATGCTTGTATTACAAGAAAGTAAGTGGGAGCGCTAAGATATATTTCTAATGCTTTATGTAGGTGACATATTGTTTATTGGAAATAATGTGTTTTTCTTGATATTGTTAAGTTTTCATTAAAATTAGTTTTTGATGAAAGACTTAGGTAAAACCAGAATATTAAGCATCAATGTCTATGCAGATAGATTGAGGCACTGATATAGTTTTGCCAGAGTACATAGATGAAATATTGAATTTGTTCAATATGGAAACAATAAGAACGGTTCTTGTTGCATAGAAGAGGTTGGAGCAAGAATCAATTGTTTTGACATTTGATGAGTGAAACCACAAGAATGATTTTATCAATCTTGTATACCATGATATGTAGATCCAGATGTGTCCAATGCTCTAAAGGTTATAGCATTCATATGATGATCATTGGACAATAGTAAAGATATTCTTATGCACTTTCGAAGAAGTAAGAATATGTTCTGTATGCAGAAGTGACAAATGGTTCATTGTAATGAGTTACATTGGCTTTGTCACATATACAAGTAAAATTTTATCTCAATTTTAAGCTATTTGTTTTGAGTTAGAAGGTGGCATAATAAGATGGAAGAAAGTTCCATGACGACTTGGATGAGTTCCAATGTTAATATTGTGGCAGACACTGCAACGAGGGCTAAGTATATAATCGCTTTAGAAGCGGCATAAAAGATGCAAAGTAGATAGTGATAATCCAACTTATTTGTGGCACTGTCGTCTAGGTCATATTGGCGTAAAATGCATGAAGAAACTCCATTCTGATGGACTTTTGGAGTCTCTTGATTTTGAATCATTTGACATGTGCGAGCCATGCCTCATGGGCAAGATGATCAAAACCTCGTTCTCCAGAATAATGGAGCGAGCAACGGACTTATTGGAGATGATACATACCGATGTGTGCGGACCAATGAGTATTTTGATGCACGGTGGATATCGCTATTTTTCTAAGTGTGCTAGTACTATGTAGTCCTATTGTATGACAATAGTGACAACATAGTCTCGGCCAAGAAACAAAGGTCTCACCAGAAGACCAAGTTTATGCGATGCTATCTCATACAAGATGAGTAATGCGTGCTGACGCAAAAGAATATGCAAATACAAACGGACCTGAAAGTGTCAGACCCGTAGATAAGGTTTACCACGTGTAACGCGTATGAATAACACCGGAATGCCATAGGTGTTAAAGGCGCAAGTATTAACTAGATTATTGACTCTAGTGCAAGTGGGAGACTGAAGGAAATATGCCCTAGAGGCAATAATAATATTGTTATTATCATATTTTTTGTTCATGATAATGTTTATACTCCATGCTATAATTGTATTAAGCGGAAACATTAATACTTGTGTGGTTTATGAACAACACCGTGTCCCTAGTACGCCTCTACTAAACTAGCTCATTGATTAATGATGGTTAAGGTTTCCTAACCATAGACATGAGTTGTCAATTAATAATGAGATCATGTCATTAGGAGAATGATGTGATGGACAGACCCAAATAAAGCACAACAATTAGATCGTGTCATTGTGTTCATCTTTGTGAAGCTTTTCCTATGTCAAGTATTGTATTCCTTAGACCATGAGATAATACAACTCCCTAGTATCGGAAGAAAGCTTTGAGATCATCAAACGTCATCCTATGTGAGTGTGATCATAGAGGTGTCTCTCAGGTGATCGGAAAGTACTTGTTGGGTTGTATGTATCGAGATGGAATTTGTCCCTCCCGAGTCGGAGAGATATACTTCGGGCCCACTCGGTAATCGATATCAACACCGCTTGCAAGCACGTGGATAAGGAGTTAATCACAAAGTGATATCGGATTACGGAACGAGTAAAGTACTTGCTGTGAACGAGATTGAACTAGGTATGGTGATACCGACGATCGAATCTCGGGCAAGTAAAATATCGCGTGACGAAGGGAATACATATACGGGATTAATTGAATCCTGACATCGTGGTTCATCCGATATGATCAGCGATGAATATGTGGGAGTCAATATGGGTTTTCAGATCCCGCTGTTGATTATTGATAGAAGATCATGTCTGCATATTCTCGAACCCGTAGGGTCACACACTTAACGTGCATCGACGCTAGGATAGAATGGATAATTGGTTTATGAGTTTTAGTTCAGAGTCTCGGATGAGATCCAGGACATCACGAGAGGTTCCAGAATGGTCCGGAGAATAAGATTCATATAAAGGAAAGCAGTTTTTGGATTCCGAAATCGTTTCGGAGTTTATCGGTATTGTACCGGAAGGTTCTAGAAGGTTCCGGAGTGGGACCAATGTAGGTCCACTTGTCGGAGGCCTGCGTGGGCCTAAGGGGAAGTGCCCTGGCCACTTTGGGCCAGGCGCACAAGGCCCCAAAGGCCCAGCCGGCCAGCCCTAGGGGAAACCCTAGGGAAACCTTCCAGAAAGGGGGGAAAAGACTTGCCCCCTACTTTTCCCCCCTAGCCGCCGCCCTAGGGCTTGGAGGAGGGGCCAAGGCAGCCGCCCAGCCCCCCATATAAGGGGGGGCAGGGGCGCAGCCCCCTACGACTCCAACCCTAGCCGCTGGCCAATTGCTGCCCCTCCACCTCTCTATCTCGCGACTGTGCGTAGGCGAAGCCCTGCCGCAGAAACTCTCCACCATAAGCACCACGCTGTCGTGCTGCAGATCCAATCTATCTCTCCACCATACTTGCTGGACCAAGGAAGGAGGAGACATCTGTGACGACCTCAAATTTGATAACAAATTCGAAGTGCCCGTTATGTAATCCATCACAATCCCAGAATCATTGTTGTGATTCACATAACGTAGTTGATACCACAGTTCCATAGACATTACAATACGATGGTTCAAATACAATGGTCATATAGACCAAGTCATATTACAACACAATATAGCAGCGGAAATAACGTCTTCGGCCCATGCCTTCTCCCTACAGGCAATGGCGACTCACGGAGACGAGCTTAGTTCTGGTACACTTCTTCATACTCTTCCTCCTGGTATTCTTCCCCATAGTCTGGCCAAATTGATAGCCAGGGACACAGCCGTGAGTACATTGGATACACTCGCAAACCATCTTATAAATGAAGGATGAAGTAGATATGCATGGTTGGGTATAGTGGACTAAGCACTAAGTTTATTTGCAAAAGCTAGTTTTATTTCCCAAGAATGTTCATTGGTAGAAAAGAAGTTTAGTTCTCTAAGTTCAATCTAAAGAGGACTTCAAGTGTGTCAACATCATTGTCAAGTCAAGTCATTCACCAAGTTCACCATTGTCACTTTTAGTCCTGACAAAAGTCAAGTACAGCTCGCCAACCGTCCATGACCGCGGACGCGGCTATTCGAATAGTTTGAAAACCTCTGCAGAGGGGTACACTTTACCCACAAGATTCGATACATCTGCCGGGAGAAATCCACGGTTCGACATATACAAAGTATGCAAGGTTCAGATAATCAAACAAACTCTTTCACTTGCTCATCCTAGTATAGGATCCTTCCCTAGAGCCCGGGATACGGAACCCCCCCGCTCCGGCGCCTCTAGTTCTGCCCATCTCGGAAGCCGGGTTAGTGGAATCCACCTGGTCCAGAAGTAACCGCTCCCGGTGTCCTTCCATGAAGATTTGATACAAGGCCTCCCATACTAGGATAAACAAGCTACGGATTAAGCCCCTTCCCATATAGGGGTAATGTGGTCGTACGGTATAATTGGCTCCCATAGTACATCACTCGTTGTCATTGAGAAATATATTTCATAGTTCTTAGTCAAGATTGATTTTCTTTCATAAGCCATTATGTAGGAGAAATCTCCCATTCAAGTTCCAAGTTCAAGTCACCACCTTTCAATTGGGGTTCCTCCAGAGATAGCCTCAACTTTTATTAGCGACTAAGCAACTACATTGAGTGATAGTACTACTAAATGGGGTTGGATAAACTCAGCTTGATGCTCTTGATAATCAAGACCTCAATTCACTTCTATCATTCTACTCTAGCAATTCAATCATGCAATTTACTTAAACAAGTAGAATGCAATATTAAAACTAGGCATGGGGAGTATGAATCAAGAGATGGCTTGCCTTGGTTGGCAAAGTGTCCGGGGTTTTCTTCTTCTTCTTGATAATAATAATCCCCTCCAATATCCTCCTCGGCAACACTAGCGTCTAATAACGAATAAACACAAAGCACACCATCACTTCACCAAGCTAACAACACACCAAGCACACATCTCTACTTGCTAACCAAATCATTCATGTTGCATTTTATGGTGTTGGTAGATAAGTCTTTCTTCTAAGTTTTTCTTCAAGTGTGCAAGCTAGATTCTCTGCTAAGTGGCATAGGTGGTTCACTTGTGCAGCATTGGTACTGATTGAGGGTTACAAAGATAAGTTCAAGTGGGATGGATCCACTAAGTGAGTTGGTCTTGAGGGCAATTAATTCTAAGTGTGCAATAGTGATCTGTCATTTTATGCTATAGAATAGGATTGGGTGAGGGTCTAATTGATCACACTAATAGGGTTTGGGGTAGATGAGTGTTGGCTAACAGTAAGAGGGGTCATTAGTAAGTTCACATTTTAATTTTTTATGATTTTTGATGGCTTAAATACATGTCTAGCAATCTTTCATTATTCAACAAGCTATGGTCACACTATTCATATCCAAATTAATTCTTAACTTATTTTGAATTCTAACCAGTACCATTGTGTAGAGTATTTCATAAGCTTTCCAATGCATATTTATTTGCTAAATTTGGATTTGTAAAACTCTAGGAATTTGAATTTGAAAATAACATCTGAAACATATTCAAATTAATTAAAAAGGCGGGAGAATAATTTAGAAAATGAAACGGACCTAATTCGAAACGAGCTAGGCCCGAACTGAATCAAACCCGAATGGGCCTGGCCCAGAAAACGATTCGCTCGGCTGGGAAAAATAAAACAGGCCTGACAGGTGGGACCTACTCATCAGACCTAATTATAAAACCCAAATCGGTATGCTATCGTCAGATCGCGATCCAACGGCGCAGGTTCATCTTCTTCCTCAGCACGGCGGAAGCTCACCTGCGAGCAGCGACGATCGTTCGACGGCGATGGCGAGACGTAGAGGAAACGAAACTCGACGGCGATGCTTGGGATCGGCTGCGGTGTTCCTCCTCCTCCGATTCCCTGCAGCAGCTTGCTCCGGGGTGGTCGAACGCGGCGTCGCTCCGCCCGTCCAGTACTGCACCGGCGAGGTTGGCTACGGCGAACTAGCGCGAGAGGGAGTGAGCGGCGATGTCTGGGAGGGAGCTGGGAGTGAGGTGAGTCTCTGCGTTTGATCGGAGGGGGTTTATATAGGCCGGAGCGACGAGGGCAAGCGCGGCCAGAAGCTCATCTGCGCGGGGGCCCTGGCGGCGTTTGAAGCTTGCTCCGGTCACGGCGGCCTCGGGGTGGTGCTGGGCTGGGGTCGACTCGGCTGCGGGGTGCTGTGGGTCTCCTCTGGCGCCTCCAAGCTGGTCGGCATCGTCCAGGGAAGAGGGTTGCTGGGAGGGACTCACCGGCTCGGCGGGGGAACAGCACAGTGGCGGGGCTCACCGGAGAAGGGTCGAGGAGGTCCGGCGAGGATGCAGGGCGGTTGCGGGGGTTCTCCTCCGCCACCTCCAGCAGGCGGCGTCGCGGAAGAGGGTCAGGAACGGCGGCGCTCCGCCGTGTACTGGGAGCACGGCGTCGAGCTCCTGGGCCACCGAGAGGGAGAGGGACGATGTGAGGATGTCTGGGAGTGTCCTGGTGATGGCGCGGATCTTTTCAGTGAAGAATGGAGGCTTTTTATAGACGGGAGAGGGAGCACGGGGCGAGTGGATCGGCGGCCAGTTCACTGTGCGTGTCAGCTGTGGGAGTGAAGAGGGGCGGCGTTGGCGGGTGCTGCGGGCTGCGGTGTGCTGCAGGTGAGTCCTGGCGCGATGGGAGAGGTCGGGATGGTCTGGTTCAGAGGGGGACAAGGAAGTGGGCTGGGGTGTTCTTCTCTTCTCCTCCATGTCTAACGGCCGGTGTTTGGGCAGGGGAGACAGGGGGTCGACAGCAGGGAGTCTAGGACACTGCTTGGAGGTCATGGGCATGTCAAAGATGCAGGGATGCACTGCACAAAATAGTGAATTTGACTTTGTTTGATTCTTGCCTGCCAACTGTTTGATCAAATGCTCGCAAGAAATAAAAATTTGAATTTTTGAAAATTTCCAATTGGGTTGGTCATTATATTGGATAGGGACTCTAAAACAATTTTTGTTAGGTCAAGAGGTGGTGTTTTGCTTCAGGGCTAATTTGAATTTGGGGTTGTCATATGATTCAGATTCAAACTTTGGACAGATTTTGGAAGAGGTTAGGGTTTGAGTTTTTGCTGGAAACTTCTTGGTTGAGGTAGTATGGGACATGGTCAAGCTCAACTAACTGACCACACTCTTAGTTGAGTTGAGGATTGCTTAATCCAGGGGTCCAAAATAGGGTAGTGGTTAACTTTTTCTAGATCATCTTTTCTTCTCTTTTTCTTTATTTCTCTTGCTTCTGGTTCTTTTGCTCTTTGTGGTTCTTCTCTAATGCTTCTATTGGTTGAGTTTGAATTAACTAAACATGGCACAACAAATTAAAACACACATGAAATCATAGAACAACATGTATTTAAAATACTATGTATGCATGCAATATGAAGTGCAAAGATTTATCTTGGTCCAAAGGTGTTAGTTTTCTTGGAGATGAGATGGAGTTGGGAATGACCTCTTATTTGAATTCAAACTTTGGTAGAAATTTGAATAGGGTTCCAAGTTGATTTTTGTTTCCAACTTTATTGTATTTGATTCTTTGTAACTTGTTCTTAGTTGTGGTGGAGAGATGCATGATGGTATAGTTCAAATATTGCTTAATATATAAGGGCAAAGTAGTGTAATCAGTAATTTTGTTAAGATCACTACTTCCTCTTTTCTTACTTAGGTTTTTGTGTTGCGGTTTAGTTTTCTTGATTCTTTTCTATTTGTTTGTGATTGCTTGACTTAATTTTTGGTTTGGCCATTGACCCAAATGGGTTTAGCATGTAACCATACACCAAATTTAATAGTTAGAAAACTATTTCAATTTAACAAAAACCTTTATTTAAAACTTTGGGCTCAAAGGATTTGTTTTACAACCCTTCTCATACTCTTTTTATTTGAAGCATGGGAGCAAATGCTCAAATTCACAAGTTTTAAAAGACAAGAAATAAATCTTGTATTTAAAATAAAAGTTTTTGTTGGCTCCAAAATTTGGTATTTTGATAAATTCCATTTATTTCTATCTTCCGAAAATTTGGGTTGTTACAATCTTCCCCCCTTAAAAAGAACCTCGTCCCGAGATTCACAAGTTAAGATTTGAAGGGATTGAGAATTGAGATTACTAGATAAGAGATAGAGTGTATATTGATTCCTATCAAGATAGAAAGATTGGATACACCCAAAATGTGATAAGGCCATACGGGCCAAAAACACATCTTCACCAATCACATAGCAACTTCAACAAACAATCACACTTTCAAAAACAAAATCTTTGGCATCTAAACCATAGGCTTTTATTTAAAAAGGGTCTTGCGGATTACAAGTCTCGCTCTTGATTTACAAACAAGCCTACTAGTCCCCAAACTAAGGTGACTAAGGCTTCTTGATTGGTGCTCCAAAATATTGATCCAACTTGTTCCTACCAGCTTTGTAGCTAAGTGCAACTTCCGGGTAGCTAGTGGTTGATTCCTGGTTTTCCTTTCTTTGTGTCTTCCGGTTGATATGGTTAGAGTGTGGTTTGGCGAGAAAGACGAAAACATTTTTGAGCAAACAAGTTTTCGGAGTGGTTGCTACATGTTGCCGGATGGCATATGAGCAACACATCTCAAAACAAATCAATCATTCAAACACACAAGGCACTAAGCACACTTAATAATCGTGAGGTAAGGGCAACTCAGTGAGATCAACCGAGCGATTCCTATAAATCCTGTGGGTCAAGAGGTTGATGGGTCTTCATCATTTCTGATCAGTCTATTTGCTCTTGAAGTCTTTGTCTCATAGGGTTGACTCTTGGTGGAAGATTTCTAGATCAGGTGAAGAGACTCTCTTTCGATGGTAGCGGTCATAGTTGACATCCAAGGTTGAAGTCTTGAAAAATATTGAGTCCCTAATCTTTTGATCCAAAAGTCCTTCGGTCTTAGGTTGGTATATCGTCCATAGTATACATTTGAAGTAGATGAGGAATAGAGTAAAACAAATCTTGGAAAAGACTTTGTAATTAAAGAGGGAAATAAATTCTTTGTCAAAATCTCTTGAGAGTATAAGTTGAGAGTGTAAGATATTTGAAGTGAATAAGATGAGGGTATAAGATTGGCTTTGGATACCAAAGCAAATAGGTTTCTTTTGTAGAAATAAGTGTTTGACAAATTATCACTTTCTTAGCTAGCGACCATACTAACTAAGGTCTCCTAAGGTCATGATAGTCCTGATACCAAACTTGTGATATCAGAGATGTCATTTGCTAACGACCATGCTAACTAGGGTTTCCTAGAGTCAGCCTAGGCTCTGATACCAACTTGTGACGACCTCAAATTTGATAACAAATTCGAAGTGCCATTATGTAATCCATCACAATCCCAGAATCATTGTTGTGATTCACATAACGTAGTTGATACCATAGTTCCATAGACATTACAATACGATGGTTCAAATACAATGGTCATATAGACCAAGTCATATTACAACACAATATAGCAGCGGAAATAACGTCTTCGGCCCATGCCTTCTCCCTACAGGCAATGGCGACTCACGGAGACGAGCTTAGTTCTGGTACACTTCTTCATACTCTTCCTCCTGGTATTCTTCCCCATAGTCTGGCCAAGTTGATAGCCAGGGACACAGCCGTGAGTACATTGGATGCACTCGCAAACCATCTTATAAATGAAGGATAAAGTAGATATGCATGGTTGGGTATAGTGGACTAAGCACTAAGTTTATTTGCAAAAGCTAGTTTTATTTCCCAAGAATGTTCATTGGTAGAAAAGAAGTTTAGTTCTCTAAGTTCAATCTAAAGAGGACTTCAAGTGTGTCAACATCATTGTCAAGTCAAGTCATTCACCAAGTTCACCATTGTCACTTTTAGTCCTGACAAAAGTCAAGTACAGCTCGCCAACCGTCCATGACCGCGGACGCGGCTATTCGAATAGTTTGAAAACCTCTGCAGAGGGGTACACTTTACCCACAAGATTCGATACATCTGCTGGGAGAAATCCATGGTTCGACATACACAAAGTATGCGAGGTTCAGATAATCAAACAAACTCTTTCACTTGCTCATCCTAGTATAGGATCCTTCCCTAGAGCCCGGGATACGGAACCCCCCGCTCTGGCGCCTCTAGTTCTGCCCATCCCGGAAGCCGGGTTAGTGGAATCCACCTGGTCCAGAAGTAACCGCTCCCGGTGTCCTTCCATGAAGATTTGATACAAGGCCTCCCATACTAGGATAACCAAGCTACGGATTAAGCCCCTTCCCATATAGGGGTAATGTGGTCGTACGGTATAATTGGCTCCCATAGTACATCACTCGTTGTCATTGAGAAATATATTTCATAGTTCTTAGTCAAGATTGATTTTCTTTCATAAGCCATTATGTAGGAGAAATCTCCCATTCAAGTTCCAAGTTCAAGTCACCACCTTTCAATTGGGTTTCTCCCGGCAGATGTATCGAATCTTGTGGGTAAAGTGTACCCCTCTGCAGAGGTTTTCAAACTATTCGAATAGCCGCGTCCGCGGTCATGGACGGTTGGCAAGCTGTACTTGACTTTTGTCAAGAATAAAAAATAATAATAACAATGGTGAACTTGGTGAATGACATGAATTGAATTGACTTGACTTGACCTTGATGTTGACACACTTGAATTTCCTCTTTAGATGAACTTAGAGAACTAAACCTCTTTTCTACTAATGAACATCCTTGGGAAATAAAGCTAGCATTTTGCAAATAACCCTAGTGCTTAGTCCACCATATCAACCATGCATATCTCTTTCCCCACTTTGTTTATAAGATGGTTTGCGAGTGCATCCAATGTACTCATGGCTGTGTCCCTGGCTATTAACTTGGCCAGACTGGAAGGAGCAAGATCAAGAAGGAAGGACTCATTGACGACTTTGCGAATTAGGCTCGTTTCCTACTGTCTGCTTTGCCTGTGCGGTTGAAGCTTGACAATATGGACCCAAAGTGTTATTCCGCTGCTTATTGATGTAATGTAAGGTTTGGTCTGTGCGACCACCTATGTAATTCCCTTTATTTACTATTAATAGCTATGACTGTGATATCAACTACGTTATGTAAATCGCAACAATGATTCTGGGATTGCGATGGATTACATAACGGGCACTTCGAATTTGTTATCAAATTTGAGGTCGTCACAACATCGCTGCACCGTACGTGTGCATCTCTCGGAGGCGCCGCCACTTGCGGCGTAGGATCAGATCGGATCGCGAGGAGGAGACGGCTAGTACGACTACATCATCCACGTTCTGTTGAACGTTTCCGCTGTGCGATTTCTTCAAGGGTATGAAGATCTCATCTATCTCTCTCGTTGATTACATCTCCTAGATTAGATCTTGGCTTTCTTGTTCGCATCTGTAAGATTTTTTTGATTTACTATGCTACGAAACCCTTCAATGTATGTGAGGTATGAATTGCCTCCACTTTGGTAATTCTTTTGGTAATCTCAATAAACCAAGTCCTAAAAAATACACTCAAATGACCTTGGGCAAACTTTCAAAATTTTAAAAAATGGTTTTCCCTCCGAATAGACCTCAACCCCTAATTCTCTTCTTCTTCTTTTTGGTCTACCAAAATACTTCTAGTTTTGTCAAACTATTTTCAAAACCTTTTCTCAAATGAAAATAGGAAATTCTACTTATATGTTTATAATATCCTTTCCATTCAAAGATATTTTTTCTAGAAAATTATTGTTTATTTATTCTTTTTCCTATTTACCAAAATGCACGCTAATGGTATATGTGTCATTTCATGCACCCCATTTTGTCAAATAAATTTAAGAAATTTTTTCTGTGAGTTTAATGCAATCAGAACCCTTTTTAACTCAAAATCTTATTTTCCTTTTATTCAAAAATCTCAAAGGCTACTCCATTGGAAATTCTTTCAAAGTTGGGTCAAATTCATTTTATTTTCAAAACCAACACACGAGTGAAGTGTTTTATCCCAATATATCTTTGAACACTACCACCACTGCTCTATCATCTTTTCCAAGATTTCTATTCAAGAAAAATTCAGAAAACTTAATTAAATATTCTTGAAGGCATTACAACAAACACCTTGCAAGCAAGTTCTACTCGAATCTAATCTGAATCAAAACCCAGGCCCAAACGTGGTAAAATACACTAATTGCTGCCATGTCAGCACCCTGATCTCCCTAGTCATTTTTCCCTCTCGTATCTCTGTCAAAATCCTGGGTTTTAGGGAACAATTGGGGAGAGCCCGAGCTATCCCTCTCTCCCTTCTGTCTTTCCCTTTTCTCCCTCTCTGGCTGACTCTTCTGCCATGCACACACTCCCCCACGCGTGGACACCCCAGCACCGCCACCATCGCCCCATGGTTGGCCATGGATGCCACTCTCCTCCTCCTTCTTTTCTCCCTCCGATGGACACCTGGTATTTGGTCAACGTTGGTTTGAGCACCCCTACTCCACTGGCTGCGCCAGGACGCTGCCCTGTCCCATCTCCATGCGGTGCGCATGGTCCCGAGGTCCCCGCCGCTGCCCACTGACCCACACCAAGCTCGCCGCCTTGTGGTCACCACGAGCATGGCATGCCGATCCATTCCCGTTCCTCCCGTGCAACCTAGGATGAACCAACATGCTGAAGCGTAGAGCCTTTATCCAAAAATACACCGGACACCCTCAATAACTCTCTCGTGCACTCTAGTCTGAACCCTCGTGATCAAACACCTGCGTGCTCTCTCAAAGCATGACATGCTCCGACCGTTTTAGCTCGTGCCATTCATCACTGTGTATCGCGTTGAGCTCTACCCTGCATACCGTGCATGTTTCCATCGCCTTTTTGCTCAATTGCAACCGTGCATGCATCGTACACGAGCCGTACACCATGCCGAGACACACTATGGCTCCATCTATTTAAGACCACCCTGAGCCTTAGCCAGCAATGCACCACTCCATAATCTCTCCCTCAGACCACAAGACCCACGGAGAAGGGATGCTACTCTCTCTTCTTCTCCTTCCACCCATCGATGCGGGCAAGCCGAAGCTCATCTCGGTTTACCACTCATTGATCCAAGGGCACACCGGCACAGGACCCCTCCGCCCCCTCTTTTTGTCTCCTCCTTCTTCTCTAAAGCCTACAAACCCTAACCAAACCTCCATTTTCCCTCCAGCTTGCCTAAACCAAGCCACCATCGAGTCCGATGTATCCGTCACTGTAAGTGTCAGCCATTCATGCGTCGGTGTATACGAGCTCACCCGCGGCTCACCGTCGGCTGGGAGCCCACCTGTGCGGCCGAGCAGGCCAAGACAAGAAAGACCAAGCCCCCACCGCATCACATCCACCATCCCCGATGGTCCCCTTGGTGAGCAGCTCTCGATCGTCATCTCCGTCGAGTAGCCAGAATCCTATAGCATGGATTTTAAAGCTTCTCTCATGTTTTTTTTAGTTGTTGTTCTGGGGAAGCTAACTGGGCTGGCCTGGCGAGGTGCAGTCCGGTTCGGTCGGATCTGGCTCGAAGATGTTTTTTTTCTAGGTAGTCTTTAGCCCTTTTTAGCAGATCTATTATTTTGTTGTTGGAATAAATCCCAAACAAATTGAAAAATGCATGAAAATGCCCAGATCAAATTTTATCAATGTTCTATAACCTTTTGTACAACATGCAGAACAATTACTTGACCCAAATAAATTATAGATCTTTTCTGGTAATTAATCCACTAAAATGCATCTTTTCCACTCATCAATGCATCTCTTGATATCCAGAAACCCTAATGGTTTGAACATAATTTTGTTTGAAGCCTATGTGTATTACCCTTCACATGCCACTGACCTCACTGCATTTAGAGCCCTGTAGCAATACCTTTATTTTTAACTAGCAAATCAACCCTAGTTTCGATCAAAAATCCAAATTTGTAGTTCTATATATTGAAATGGAGTGAATCCATTTTTTGGTGATGCTGTGATGTACTAGCTTACATGTGACACTTGGTTTTGTATTTTATGTTGCATATATCTATAGTAGTAATTAAAATGGCCAATAGAGTATTTAGTTTTATTTATTTTCTCATTTGCAATAGATTAGGTAATTTAGCATGAATCCAATTTCTATGTATCATGCATTGCGTTAGCTTTTGAGAACATCCTCGGGCACATTTTTATGATGTCTAGAGAATACCTGGGAATTATTCTAGTGTTATATCAATTATTGTTGCTAGGAATTTCATAGAAAATCAACCACAAGGAATTTTGAGTTGAATCCACTTTTGTTGGATCCATAAAATTGATGCCTTTCTGTTGGTATGCTGGTAGCATGTCTTTAACCAATTTAAGTTCCTGCTTGTTATTTAGAGCTCCATGAGGGTTTAATTAATAGGTAAAATCCTTGCTTTCTTCTTAGAAATAGTTACTATTATTGAAATGTTCAGCATGGTGTTTTGTTGTTTCTGATACTTGCTTGGTGTGATTTGTTTGCTGTGGTGTTGTGTATGGCTTGATTTGGGCTTGCTTACTTATGTCACTATTATTTATCGGTGCTAGATTCGAATGACACCGAGTGTACCGAGGAAGAGGAGGTATCCGATTATCAAGGAGAAGACTAGGGACAAGATAATCAAGGCAAGCCATCTATACTTGATACATATCTGATCCTATTCACTTACTTTGCATGTTTCATAAAGGTTTATTAAAGTGCATGTTTTTTTTATATTGCTATAGTCCTTGTAGCAATTATTTGTTGGCTCCATCTCCACGAGCCAATTTGTTATCATCCTTCGAGATGACCCCTTTTAACACCTATTCAAAACCCTTGCAGCAATGGCTTGTTGATTAGCAGCAAAGCCTTTAGGAAAGTTTGTAGTGGAGCAAAAACTCTAGGTTGGGAACACTCAAATGGGTCTTTGAAAATGATTTCAAAAACATTGGAATGGAGTGCTATTCCATTGATGAATTTCAAAAATGAGTTTGAAAATAAGGTGGGGATGTATATCCTGGAGTTGGAGGCAAGAGTTTTTCAGAAATGACATTGGTGATCACTAAGTGTTTGCTCAGAACAATTAACCCGTGCAACCAAGATTACCCTGGTATGGGACAGGGCTTAGCTCGTAGTTTGTTTATTTTAGTATGGGAGTCTCATAACTATATACGGGTACGCGGTACCCTAGAATCCGAACTGCTGCAAGTAAATGGGCAATAGTAAATCAGGATCTAGTGAGGGATTTATCCGACCGGAAGACACTATGGGTCTCCTGATGTGGCACTGGAGTTATGCTCAAACGTGGAGGTATACTGCCAGGGTGTGCCGGGGAGGTACATACTCCATAGGGTAGATTCCTGTACTAAGGTAGATAAGCGAAAGGCTTTGATCGGGTGTTTGTCGTGGCATATGATGTTATGCGGGGAAGAAGCCCACACGATGAGTATCCAGATGATTGTGGGTAAAGTGTACAACCTCTGCAGAGTGTAAATCTATTCGAATAGCCGAGTCCTCGGTCATGGATGGTTGGGACGGCCGTTACTTAGCCCAATGTCAGGTTTTGGTTTTACAAAGTTGTTTTCAGGAAAATGGAGAAAGGTGCCTGATGGAGTACTCGGAGGGTACTGCCGTGGCACAGTTATGGTTCGGAGTACTTACAGGGTACTGCCGAAGGAATGGAGATGGTCATGTGTGATTGACCTGGTTTTATAAAGGAAGATGGTCATGTTTGATTGACCACCGGCTCTCTCTTGAAAACCAAATGAGTTTTCCCCTCTCCTAGAGCTTTTACTAAAATGGTTTTTATAAAAGTGTTCTTTAATTAGGGTATAGAGATGTCGTATGACATGCTATATGGACAAGAGAAACTATAATTAGTACTGAGCAAACTAGTCTAGAGCCATCCCTCTTGCTACAGCCAAACTGCATGTCAACACTTTCTCTTAGATGGTTTGCGAGTATAATTCAAATGTACTCACGGCTTTGTCCCTGGCTATTAACTTGGTCAGACTATGAAAAAACTACAAGGAAGGTGACGATGGATACGACGATGCTGGTGTGAACTAGGAACATCTCCCAGTCAGTTGCCTGTAGGGTAGTAGGCATGACGTGGGTCATCAACGTTGCTTGATATCCGCTGCTTAGTTGTAAACTTGCCCTGCATGGCAATATCAGTCTTGGTCATGTGACCAATTGTAAGACTATTATATTTGATACTGTAATGGATGATGTAACTTTGATATCAGCTCGGTTATGTGGACTCACGACATACTGATCATAGGATCATGAGTTGTATGCATAACGGGAATACCGGAGTGGTAAACCGGGGTCCCCACAGAGTTGGTATCAGAGCCATCCTGACTGTAGGAGACCTTAGTTAGCATGGGCATTAGATAGGAAATTAAAATTTTGCTAAAACTATTTGCAAAGGTTATTTCTTCTAGGTAGCCAATAGTACGGTTTATACCTTACTTACCCTTTCAAAACTTCTAATCTTACCTCTCTATTTTTTTTAAGGATTTTAAAGATTTTACTCTCTTGTCTTTTCCACTTCAAATTTAAATAATGGATGTTATACCCCAATTAGACCTGAAGCTTAGCAACACAAGATGGAGCAAATATTCAGAAGGATGTCTTCAAATCTCTCCTGCTACAAAGAAAGAAGAGTGTTGCCAAATATTCTGCCTTTGGCTCACACCAACGGCTCCGTCGAGAAGTTGACCTTGTTCCTCACTGGGCTCGCACTTTTGTAGTTGCCAAGGACCAAGTACTCAATTGCTTGACTAGAAATTTTTAGGCCTATCACGAGACATTGCCACATATGTATAACTTCAATGACCCTTCCGAAGCCCCCACATCAAGGTGATACGAGACAAGAAGACCTGTAAATTCGCACTTCCCAACTCTGAATCGACAGTTTAACAACACTGCAGCTTCACCACCAACTACCATCAAGTTTCTGCTAAAGCGAGAGTCAAGGAGAATGAAGACATCAACAACTATGGCCAACCATGACCCTAGGATGAATAGGACTAACCCCAAACATCGCGAGTTGTTAAGCATCATTGGTACTTGAAGTACCTCGGGTGATTTCTGCAATTGTTTGTTGTTTGCCCTGTGTGTTCTTGATAGTGCTTTGCAGCTGTCTTGTGTGTTTCTTGAATGTGTGTTGTACTTTGTGCTCATGATTGACTTGGCCTCTCAGCCTTACAAACCCCTCTGATGTGTAAAACCATGAATAGGAAGCCTCTCTAAAATGTGTTTTCTCTCTCAATCGATTTATGTCAGCTTGAGTAGCATAGATAATTTATTTGTAAAACGCTAACTCCAACCTTGAGAGGATTATAACTCTTCTTGCAACACCTCCCCAAGATCCGACATGACCATTTTTGCTACGTGCGTCAAGCTTCATCAAAGACCTCTCTACAACGATAGGGAAGCAAAAGATAGACCCACCTGGACTACAAAGGACTTCTAGGAGACAAAGACTTCACTAACTTGGATCACCTAACCTTAAATCTAGAGCTTTGCTAACATTGATGATACTCTCTCAACACCACAACACTTACTAAATCTTCTAACAAGCCAACTAACATTGAGCATAGCAGTATCGATGCCAAGCCTAACCTGCAAAGTTCAATAAGTTCTTGGCACGTGAAGATGAAGACTCACATGCTTGATCTCTGCTAAGCAAATGCAAGCCTTAAGACTCTTCAAGACCAAGCCCTCGACTCGCCTCCACCAAAGAAGAACCTTCAACTCAGGCCCAAGAAAACCCAGAAGAATGCATCTGATTAGGACTAACATATGTCCTGTTAATTAGAAAGCATAGAGAGATAAGTCTATCGATCTGACGCACCTCGTAAGACCAGTCATCATTACTTGCATCATCCAAAGGATTACAAGCTCCAGACTGAAGGTCTACACCAACATCAAGCTTCAAGACGTGACATCAAGATCTAAAGATTCCATCAAGCTACACGAAGGAAGAAGTGACTCCAAGCCAACAAAAGCTACCTGAGAAGCCTCGACTTTTCAGGACCCCGATTGCAACTAAAAACCCTCTTAACTTTTGTAGAATATTTTGGGCATACTATGTAGCCTAGCCGCACTAACCTTAGAGGTGTCTCAACAAGGTTTTGACAAGATACTTTTAGCAACATCAAATCTTCAGCCATCGACTTTAGCAGATGAAGATGATCTACATTTTTGGAAAAAGCAAGTCTACTACGCAACTCAAAGTATTACCGATGAATTGGAAGAGCAGCCATTAAAGCCTAACTCTAACCTATTCTCCACACCTCTCTAGTACCACACTTAGGAATCTCGGGAGGAGATTCTTTTTAAGGGGGGGTAGATCTATAACACCCCAACTTTTGAAACAATGTTTAAATAGAAATTTGTGAGGCAAAAATGAGGGTCAACAAAAACTTTTTGTAATTAATCAAACCTAGTAAAGTTTTGTGCATGTTTGACTTGATTGTTGTGTAAATCTTGTCTCTTAGAGTTGATTGTTGAACAATATTGTGAACCAACAGAATTCTTGTGCTCTTGTGATCATGTCATTTCAAATACTACTAGCTATTTGACAAAACCATTATCTTGGCAACTTCTCTTATTTCAAGTGGTTTAGTTTTTTTTCTAAAACAAAGAGGCAAGATTTATTCTGACGCAAAGGTTTTTCCAAACTAAGTATTTACAAAAACTATAGGGATTTATAGGTTGTTATGATCCCATATTTTGTCAACAATTATTTTACAAACATTTCACAAATGGATTTCAAACCTTTGCTTCTTTTAAAAAGGCTTTAACAAAATTAGGAGATGTTCCTAACTCCTATATTTTCTAGAAATATAACAAGAGCTCTACTTCCTTATTTGAACCCTTCTTTAACTTTACCACGATATGATCATCTTTGGGTACTTGTTTAGCAATTGCTCTTTGGTTTGTTTGGTAGTTGTTTGTATTCGTCTTGCTTGACTTTGTGTGATTATCTCAATCTCAGAATCTATCTTAAAGTTTCCCTATCGACCATCCATCTCTTGTATCACTTCTATCATCTCTCCAAGGTCCACCTTCAACCTTAAGTGTGGGGGCCCCGGACCGCTTGTCCGAAACTCCCGTTATGCATACAATTCATGATCCCAGAAATGCTCATGAATCCACATAACCGAACTGGTAATCAAAGTACATCATCCATACAACCGAATTTAAAATAGTCTTACAACAATGGCATCATGGCCAAGTCTTACATCAAATGCCTCGAAGGCGAAGTTCAACACTTAACACAGCGGATAAAGTAGCAACATCGTCGGGCCCAAGTCATGCCTTAAACCCTACAGGCAGCTGACCGGGAGAACGGCCTAGTTCGCGAAGTCGTCATCGAAACCTTCATCTTCCTCATAGTCATCGAAGTCTGGCCAAGTAAATAGCCAGGGACAAAGCCGTGAGTACATTGTGGAATTGTACTCGCAAACCACCTAAGAGGAACAATATGCAAGAGATATGCTAGTATGGCTTGTAGCAAGGGTGGCTCTATGCTAAGTTTATTTTTAAAACTTTCTTGTGTCGATATAGCATGTTAAGAAACATGATCGACGACATTTCTATATCCTCATTAAACATTTTCAAAGACAATTTTTAGTAAAATCTCTATGAAGGGTGACCCAAGTTGTCAATTCCTTTGCTCAAAGTCCTCCTCCACGACAGTACCCCATTGGTACTCCGAACCATATCCACAAGATCCTTGTTAAAAACCCAAAAACAAAAGGCACTACCACTAAGCAACGGCCATTCCAACCGTCCATGACCGCGGACACAGCTATTCGAATAGATTTACACTCTGCAGAGGTTGCACACTTTACCCACACCATTCGATAAATCCGCCGGGACTTTACCACGGACCGTCATACAAGTATGCGGGCTTCGGATAATCGATCAAAGCCTTTCACTTAGTCATCCTAGTATAGGCACCTACCCTTCGGGCTTAACCTCTCCGGCACCATGGCAGTCCCCTACTCCATGACCCCATCGCCACGACAAGAGACCCGTAGTATCGTCCGGCCGTAGGCAACTACGGTGTATTGCTCCCAAAATTTAGCAACCCGGCTTCAAGGGATCAAACACCCTTATAGAGTTGTGAGGTAGCCCATACTAAGACAAATAAATTACGGACTAAGCCCCGTCCCATTCCGGGGTAATGTGGTTGCACGGTTTAGTTGGTATGGGTGAATACTTAGGCAACAATGTCCTTCTTTCATTAAAAACTTTCCTTTCCTCTAACTTACACTTGAACAAGGCCAAATCCTCCTCAAGGTTTTAAAAATCCTTTCCCAAAGTTTTTGAGTGTCCCAACCTAGAGTTTTTACTCCACTAAACAAGGCTACAAGGGGTAACATGATGGTAAGCATCAAGCTACAACTAATATAATGGAGTAAGTAGGTATTGAGGGTTGTCATCTTAAAGATGTTGTCAAGTGACTAGTGGAGCCTAGTCGCCAATGAATCGCTATCAAGAGGTAATAGCAATTATAAAACAATGCATCTTTGAAATAAACATAAAGGGAAAACTTGCATAATAAGAAAAATGGGATCAAGATATGCAACAAGTAAAGGTGGCTTGCCTTGGGTGGCTTGTCCCTGGTTGTCTTCAAAGTCTTCAAAGTATTCCTCTTCGAACTCGTCAACGGTCGGATCTAGCGTCGCGAAAGAAAACAAAGTACAACAATCAACATACAAGTGCACACATCATACCATTACACCAAAACAAGCAACTCAAGAAGAGCACTCTCAAAGTTCAGATATCTACTTTGTTACTACACAAAGTTGCTGCAAAAATCTTTGTCAAAGTTTTATGGTTTACTTAACAAGTTTCCAACAAGAATTTTGAATTTAAACGAAACACGGTTCAACAAAGAAACACTATTTAAGCCACACAAGGACTAGGTAAAGGACCAGTGATAAAAGAAGGCTATAGATAATACTATTCTACTGCAAGTATTCCAACAAAAATTTAGAATTTTAAACAAGAACTACAAGCAATATAGAATTTCAGATTTTTAATAAAGATATTCAATCAACACTAATTACTAACATTACACTAGCACAGCAACTTAACAGGGGTAATTGCAGTAGGGACTAGGACTAATAGATAGAGAATAAAATTTAAGAAATTTTGGCGCAGATTTCACCTAATTCGGATTTACGGTTTAGAAGATATTCACATTTGAAGTTCACAGAATTCAAACAAAGATTAAATCCAATTCGTAAAAAAAACTGGGCGGACTGGAAGCTTCCTGGGCCGAGCGGGGCAGCATGCACCGGCCCAGTAGCACCTCCCGGTGCGGGCGGAAAAAAAGGCGGCCTGGCAGGCAGGGCCCGCCTGTCGGCGTCTCACTTAAAACGAAAGGGTATCAGGGATTTCTGGCCGTTAGATTAAAAGACCATCCGACGGCCGACATCTGTCTTCTACGTCTGATCGATACGCGAGCAACGCAAAACCTAGCGAGTACTGGGAAGAAGAGCGGCGGCTGGGGACCTCACCGGAGGGCGGCGAGGGTCGACGACGAGGTGGCGGCGGGGTCGCAGGGGGTCGGGGGTGGTCCGACAGCAGGCACAGCTCCAGCGGCGTCGTCTTCTGCGGGCAGCTCGGTCCTCTCGTCCGACGGCGGCACTCCCAGGCGAGGTCCAACGGCGAGGCTTCCGGCGAACTCTGCGCAGGGAAAAGAACCGTGGTGGTTAGCAGAGGTCAAGGGATGGGTAGTTGGAGTGAAGGGAGGCCGGGGTGAGCGAGGGGAGGGCGGACACCACCTTGATACCTCGCAGATAGCCTACGCTTTCTTTCTCTCTTGCTCGCCTCGGCGAGGAGAGGCAGCGCTCTCGCGCTCGGGGAGGGGTGGAGAGGAGTGGAGTGGTGTGAGGGGGAGAATGGGGCGGGGTGGGGGGTTTTATAGCTGGGGAGGGGCGACGGTAGTGCTTCTGGGCGGTGGCAACGCCCAACCAGCGAGCGAGGACAGACGTCAGCGCGGGGTCGTGAGCGTGACGTAGGAGGGCTGGCGTCAGCAAGAGTGGGACGCTAGGGCTGGCTCGGTCTCTTCCTCTCCTAGCGATGCAACGTTTGCCTAGGAACGTGACAGGGTCCGATGTTGGTTCTGTCTCCTGTACGATGGAACGCACACGGGGGTTGTGGGCTGGGCTTTTGGTGAGAAGAGTTTCAGAGAGAGAGATGGGCTGGCTTCACAAAAGTTTTGAACCAAAATTTTTCTGAACTTTGAGTTGGAAAGGAGTTCCTATAAACAAAGATAAATTTGTTGAACAAATTTTTGAGAGGATAGAATTAAATACAACTCCAAGTGGTGATCAAAATGATATGAGCCCAAGAAAATTTTTAAGGGGAAAATAGGTAAGAATTTGAGACAAAGATGAATAAAGAAGAAGAATTGGGATAGCTTTATTTTGAGCTAAGGGTAAAAATTTAAATAAGTGATGAAGCAAGAAATTTGGTCTAGGGCAAGTTTTTGTGGGGTAGAGTTTGATTCCGAAAGTAAGAATGTGTAATAGGAAGGTTTCATTTGATGCAAGCAAGCGGGCTTGATCACTAAATTGAGAGGGTAATCTCAAAGGGTTCTAGGTAACTAGGGCCAAAGTTCTACCTAACCGGGCAAGTCCAACCTAGAAAACACAAGTTGCAAGCAAGTAACAAGCAAGGACACAATTAAAGTGGCATTTTGCTTATCATTCCAAGACTTTGGAATGTGAGATTTTATGTGGGAGGGTATTAGTGGTGTAGCTTGATTGGCAAAGATCAAAAGTGAAGCCCTAAAAAGAGGATAACACTTGAGTACACAACTAGTGATCAACACAAAGTGAGCACAACAAGAGAGAACTAAAGCAAGGTCACAAACAAAGCTATCATGCAACAAAGGTAATAAAGTTTTTGTTGGCTCCAAATTTTACACAACTCAAAGTCACCACAAGTTTTCCAGGTCTACAAAAGTGGGTTGTTACAGACCTTCCCCCCTTAAAAGAATCTCGTCCCGAGATTCCAAAGCTAAGACTCAAAGAGATAAGGAAACTCGCTCCTAAGATAATCCTCTCGCTCCCAAGTTGCTTCATCCTCGGAGTGATTGCTCCACTGAACCTTGAAAAACTTGATCTTGCGCCTCCGGGTGAGTCGGATGGACTCCTCCAAGATACGGATAGGTCTCTCACGATAAGTCAAGTCATGGTTGAGATCAATAGAGCGATGGTCGATGTTCTTGAACACTTCGGGCTTGTCGGGAACTTGGAGACACTTCCGGAGTTGCGATACATGGAAGACATCGTGAAAATCTGATAATTCTTGGGGTAACTCCAACTGATATGAGACTTCTCCTCGACGAGCTAAGATCTTGAATGGGCCAATATACCTTGGCGCTAACTTCCCTTTAACATGGAAGCGCTGCATTCCCTTCAGTGGGGTGACATGAAGATAAGCAAAGTCTCCAACATTAAAAACCAGCTCACGACGCTTTGGATTTGCATAGCTCTTCTGACGAGATTGGGCGGCCTTCAGACGGTCACGAATGAGTTGTACTTGCTCTTCGGCTTCACGAATGATATCGGGTCCAAACACTTGGCTTTCTCCGGTTTCAGACCAATTGAGAGGGGTACGGCACTTGCGTCCGTAGAGAGCTTCAAAAGGGGCCATTTGCAAGCTTGATTGATAGCTATTGTTGTATGAGAACTCAGCAAACGGGAGACAATCTTCCCACTTGGATCCATACGACAGGACACATGCACGTAGCATGTCTTCAAGGATTTGATTCACACGCTCGGTTTGTCCTCCGGTTTGGGGGTGATAAGCAGTGCTGAATGAGAGCTTGGTACCTAATGCTTCATGTAGGCTCTTCCAAAAATGAGAGGTGAATTGGGAACCTCTATCCGACACTATGTACTTTGGAACACCATGAAGACTGACGATTCTTGAGATGTAGATTTCAGCTAAGCGTCTTCCATTGAAATTGGTCTTCACAGGAATGAAGTGAGCGACCTTAGTGAGTCGGTCAACGATAACCCAAATGGAATTGTGTCCACGAGTGGATCTAGGAAGTCCGGTGATAAAATCCATTCCTACTTCCTCCCATTTCCAGACAGGAATCTTCAAGGGCTGCAGAAGTTCAGCAGGACGTTGGTGTTCTGCCTTAACACGCTGACATACATCACACCTAGCAATGAAGAATGCAATATCACGCTTCATGCCATGCCACCAAAATGTCTCCTTGAGATCTTGATACATCTTGGTTCCTCCGGGGTGAATGGAATAGGGCGTGTCGTGTGCTTCCTTCATGATGAGTTGCTTCAATTCATCGATGGTAGGTACGCAGATGCATCCATTGTACCATAGGACTCCTTTATCATCAATCTTGAACCCAGGGACTTCTTCTCTATCCATACGCCGTTTTATGCCTTCGATGCTCTCATGGCCTTTTTGAGCTTCCTTGATTTGATCCATCAAGGTAGGTTTAAGCTCAAGACGAGCTAAAAACCCATGGCTAACAAGCTCAAGCCCAAACTTCTCAAATTCTTCATAGAGCTTTGGTTGCTCCACTTTGATCAAGGCATTCAGAGAACAAGGTTCTCGGCTAAGGGCATCGGCGACCACATTAGCCTTACTAGGATGGTAATGAATACCGATATCATAATCCTTGATAAGCTCCATCCATCTCCTTTGCCGCATGTTCAACTCATTCTGAGAGAATATATACTTCAAGCTCTTGTGGTCGGTGTAGACTTCACAACGGTTTCCGATAAGATAGTGTCGCCATGTTTTAAGGGCATGGACAACAGCGGCTAGCTCCAGATCATGGGTCGGGTAGTTCATCTCGTGAGGTCAGAGTTGTCTTGATAGATAGGCAATAACCTTGCCGCCTTGCATAAGAACACTTCCTAACCCAAGCTTGGAAGCATCACAATAGATATCAAAGTCCTTTGTGACATCCGGCATGGTTAATATTGGGGCTGAAACCAGTCGCTTTTTGAGTTCTTGGAAACTCGCTTCACACTTGTCAGTCCACTCAAACTTTTTGTCCTTTTTGAGCAATTGCGTCATCGGACGGGCTATGCTTGAGAAACCTTCAACAAACTTGCGGTAATATCCCGCTAGGCCGAGAAATGATCTCACTTCAGTTGGATTAGTTGGAGTCTTGCGCTCCATGACGGACTTGATCAAGGAGGGATCAACAGAAACTCCTCCAGCTGATAGAACATGTCCAAGAAATCCAACCTCCTTTAGCCCAAATTGGCATTTGCTAAACTTGGCGTACAGCTGATGCTCATGAAGTGTGCCCAACACTAGCCTCAAGTGCTCTTCATGTTCTTCTTCGGTCTTGGAGTATACGAGGATGTCATCAATAAACACCACGACAAACTTGTCAAGATACTTCATGAACACCTTATTCATGAGATTCATGAAATAGGCGGGGGCATTTGTCAATCCAAAGGACATCACGGTGTACTCGTACAATCCGTAACGGGTGGTGAAGGTGGTCTTGGGAATGTCGCTCTCTCTTACCTTAAGCTGGTGATAACCAGTCCTAAGATCAATTTTTGAGAAAACTCGAGCTCCATTCATTTGATCAAACAAATCTTCAATCTTGGGGAGAGGATACTTGTTTTTGATGGTAACATCGTTGAGTTTCCGGTAATCCACACAAAGGCGAATAGTACCGTCCCGCTTATCCACAAAGATTATGGGTGATCCCCAAGTTGAGGCACTTGGGCGGATCAATCCTTTTTTTCAACATGTCATTCAACTGCTTCTTCAACTCAATTAATTCTTGGGGGTTCATGCGGTAAGGTCTTTGAGCTATGGGAGCAGTTCCGGGAATTAACTCGATAATAAACTCGATATCCCGGTCAGGAGGCATACCTGGAAGCCCTTCAGGAAAGACATTCGGGTATTCGCAGACAACGGGAACTTCTTCCAAGGTTGGTTTAGCGACACTCTTCTTGCAATAGGCTCGGGATGAGTGTACGGTGGCAACATACTCTACTTCTTCCCCTTCATTACTAGTCAGAGAGATGGCCTTCCTAGCGCAGTCAATTATCCCTTTATACTTGGTCATCCAATCCATCCCAAGTATCACTTCCAAACCCTTTGCCCCTAAAACTATAAGTTCCGCCTGGAAGGGCACCCCTTGGATCACTATAGGAATATTTTTGCAGGAGAGCTGAGTTTTTGCTGTGGATCCGGGGATTTGAACTAGCATAGGACGGTGCATTAAGGTTGGTACCATCCCACTCTTTCTAACAAAAGGCTCGGTAACAAAAGAATGCGAAGCTCCAGAATCAAACAAAACTCTTGCGGGCATGGAGTTGACAAGGAACATACCCAGCACGATGTCGGGGTCTTGTTCGGCTTCTTCCGCGTTGAGGTGGTTCAGATGTCCCTTGGCAGCAGCAAGGGCGGAATTCTTGGGGGCAGCCTTCTTTCCAGTAGCAGTACGAGCTTGGCCTTGGTTGGGTCTTGGTGCATTGGGGCGCGGTGCAGCATTGCCCCTGTTAGGACACTCACGGGAGAAGTGTCCTGGCTGGCCGCAGGAGTAGCAGCCACTAGCTTGAGGGCGGGCATTGGGGTTGTTGCGGGGGTTGGCGTTGTTTCCTCTAGTACGTGGTGCAGTAGGCTGACGGTTGAAGTTGGTGTTGGTAGGGCGAGGCGCAGATGGTGGGGTCCTCTGTGGCTGGGGTGCTGGTCTTGGTGGTGGCATACTGCGAGATCTTGAACTGCTAGATCCTCCTTGCTGTTGAAGCATCTTACGCTTGCGGTTCTCAAATGTTGTCTTGCGTTTCTCTTCCACCATGATAGCAGCATCAACTAAAGCCTCTAGATCAGGATATGGTACAGCCACCAGTATGCTTTGCATCTCCACATGCAGGCCATTCAGAAAACGATGCTTCTTCTTGGCTTCAGTATCGGTGTCTTCCGGGGCATAGCGAGCCAGAGTGTTAAATTTGTCCATGTACTCCACAATAGACATACCACCTTGCTTGAGGTTGATGAACTTATCCCTCATTAGCGTCATCAGTCCGGTAGGGATATGGGTCTTGCGGAATCTTTCCTTGAATTGGTTCCAATTCAGCACTTGACCTTGCAGCTGCATAGCTCGAACATTCTCCCACCAAGATCTTGCGGCTCCGGCAAGGAAGTGGGTAGCAAGCAGGACTTTTTCATTGTCTCCAACACCGGCGACTTCCAAGTTGTTTTCAATGGTGCGGAGCCAATCGTTCGCATCAAGAGGTTCAATGCACTTGGAGAACACGAGAGGGTTGGTGTTTTGGAAGGCCTTGAGCTGGGATCTTGGCGCCTCCTTGCCATTCCCGGCATGGTTGTTGTTGTTCTTGGCTGTAGCAAGTTGTTGTAGGACAGCTAGTGTTGCTTGCCACTCAGCCCGCGCGGCTTCGCGATCCTCCATCATCAAGCGCAAGACTTGTGTCATGTCGGGTTCGGGTGGTGGTGGAGGGTTGCCTCCGGCACGGCCACGGGTTCCTTCGGCCATCTGAAGTTTGATTTGCGTAAGTCAAAAAGGGATAATCCGAAACAAGGTTCCTTTCCTAAGGGGAGTGAGGTCCTTTGAAAAGTTGATTTAAGAAAAACTTCTTTTAAAACAACAAGAGAGAAACACCATAAAAAGACCAAAGCATGCATAATCCATAACATAGCATTAAACATCCAAGCCACATAGACATGTCTCAACATCAAGAGGACTCAAAGTACCACCGACCCAAATCAAGGGCCGGTAAACGATTACATAAGGGTAGGGTTCCTCGCAACAAGCTGCGGAATGCTAAGTAACGATAGTGCAGTGCATCTAGTCATCGGCGGAGTCATAGTCTAGCTCCTCGGGGTCCTCCTCCTCCGGGAGTAGCGGCTCCTCCTCATCCTCGCTGCCATCATTGATGAAGGCAAGATCGTCCTCATCGGGCTCCTCATCCTCAATTTCCATCTCCTCAATGTAGTCCTCATCGTCACTCAGGAGAGCCTTGTTCTCCTTGCGGAGATCCTCGCCCTCATTCTCAAGATTCACGATGTGAGACTCCATCTTGGCTAGCATGGTCTCAAGATCGTCATTCTTGTTCTTCAGACGCTTGTTGATCTTGCGGGTGGTGGATCTCATCCTCTTCTCTCGGTACACATCAGCCTTTGCCTTCTCAAGATCCTTCTTTACCTCCTCAAGCTCCTTGTCCTTCTTCTCTATCTCCTCCTCCTTCAGTTGCAGCAGCTGGCGAACATTTTTGAGAGTGTTCACCTTGATATCGCGCTGCATCCTGATGTGGTCCATGCGAACCTGGGTGTGGTGGAGAAGAGACTCCATGTGCTGCATATGACCACCAAAGTGGTAGTGAGGGACGCACTCCTCGGGAAAGCCGTGCTCATCACGCCTCCCGAAGTACACGAAGCGGCCCAAGTCGTGGCTCCCACGGTGGTAGTGAACCAAGCGAGCCAATGTCGCCTGCATGGCCCTGATAGAGCCCTCCTCCCAAGTACGGTCCAAGACATCCACCTCAATCTCCTCGATGCTGGGATCCAGTACAACACCACGGACCGTACAAGACACCAGCCAAGTCTGCTCGGAGTCCTCGGGCTTGTCGACCCGTCCTCCCTTGAGCTCGGGGTAGGGGCGACCCATCTTGAGGCTGAGCTCAATAAGGTCCTCCTCGAAAGCCAATGGCATCCCCATGGTACCGAGCATGCGCCACTTGGTGAAGTGGAGCGCCATCTACACAAAATTTTTAAGGAGTTTGAGTTAGTGATAGTGTGCAAAATTTTAAATATGAGAAAAAAATGTAACTTAAGATAACTAATTAAGAAAGAAGAGGGTAGACTTAGGCAACATGTTTGCGTATAGTCTTCTCTTTATTGGGAGGGAAGATAGCTTTTGGTTATGTCTAACGCCCATGCTAACTAGGTCTCCTAAGGCCAGGATGGCTCTGATACCAGCTCTGTGGGGGCCCCGGACCGCTTGTCCGAAACTCCCGTTATGCATACAATTCATGATCCCAGAAATGCTCATGAATCCACATAACCGAACTGGTAATCAAAGTACATCATCCATACAACCGAATTTAAAATAGTCTTACAACAATGGCATCATGGCCAAGTCTTACATCAAATGCCTCGAAGGCGAAGTTCAACACTTAACACAGCGGATAAAGTAGCAACATCGTCGGGCCCAAGTCATGCCTTAAACCCTACAGGCAGCTGACCGGGAGAACGGCCTAGTTCGCGAAGTCGTCATCGAAACCTTCATCTTCCTCATAGTCATCGAAGTCTGGCCAAGTAAATAGCCAGGGACAAAGCCGTGAGTACATTGTGGAATTGTACTCGCAAACCACCTAAGAGGAACAATATGCAAGAGGTATGCTAGTATGGCTTGTAGCAAGGGTGGCTCTATGCTAAGTTTATTTTTAAAACTTTCTCGTGTCGATATAGCATGTTAAGAAACATGATCGACGACATTTCTATATCCTCATTAAACATTTTCAAAGACAATTTTTAGTAAAATCTCTAGGAAGGGTGACCCAAGTTGTCAATTCCTTTGCTCAAAGTCCTCCTCCACGGCAGTACCCCATTGGTACTCCGAACCATATCCACAAGATCCTTGTTAAAAACCCAAAAACAAAAGGCACTACCTCTAAGCAACGGCCATTCCAACCGTCCATGACCGCGGACACGGCTATTCGAATAGATTTACACTCTGCAGAGGTTGCACACTTTACCCACACCATTCGATAAATCCACCGGGACTTTACCACGGACCGTCATACAAGTATGCGGGCTTCGGATAATCGATCAAAGCCTTTCACTTAGTCATCCTAGTATAGGCACCTACCCTTCGGGCTTAACCTCTCCGGCACCATGGCAGTCCCCTACTCCATGACCCCATCGCCACGACAAGAGACCCGTAGTATCGTCCGGCCGTAGGCAACTACGGTGTATTGCTCCCAAAATTTAGCAACCCGGCTTCAAGGGATCAAACACCCTTATAGAGTTGTGAGGTAGCCCATACTAAGACAAATAAATTACGGACTAAGCCCCATCCCATTCTGGGGTAATGTGGTTGCACGGTTTAGTTGGTATGGGTGAATACTTAGGCAACAATGTCCTTCTTTCATTAAAAACTTTCCTTTCCTCTAGCTTACACTTGAACAAGGCCAAATCCTCCTCAAGGTTTTAAAAATCCTTTCCCAAAGTTTTTGAGTGTCCCAACCTAGAGTTTTTGCTCCACTAAACAAGGCTACAAGGGGTAACATGATGGTAAGCATCAAGCTACAACTAATATAATGGAGTAAGTAGGTATTGAGGGTTGTCATCTTAAAGATGTTGTCGAGTGACTAGTGGAGCCTAGTCGCCAATGAATCGCTATCAAGAGGTAATAGCAATTATAAAACAATGCATCTTTGAAATAAACATAAAGGGAAAACTTGCATAATAAGAAAAATGGGATCAAGATATGCAACAAGTAAAGGTGGCTTGCCTTGGGTGGCTTGTCCCTGGTTGTCTTCAAAGTCTTCAAAGTATTCCTCTTCGAACTCATCAATGGTCGGCTCTAGCGTCGCGAAAGAAAACAAAGTACAACAATCAACATACAAGTGCACACATCATACCATTACACCAAAACAAGCAACTCAAGAAGAGCACTCTCAAAGTTCAGATATCTACTTTGTTACTACACAAAGTTGCTGCAAAAATCTTTGTCAAAGTTTTATGGTTTACTTAACAAGTTTCCAACAAGAATTTTGAATTTAAACGAAACACGGTTCAACAAAGAAACACTATTTAAGCCACACAAGGACTAGGTAAAGGACCAGTGATAAAAGAAGGCTATAGATAATACTATTCTACTGCAAGTATTCCAACAAAAATTTAGAATTTTAAACAAGAACTACAAGCAATATAGAATTTCAGATTTTTAATAGAGATATTCAATCAACACTAATTACTAACATTACACTAGCACAGCAACTTAACAGGGGTAATTTCAGTAGGGACTAGGACTAATAGATAGAGAATAAAATTTAAGAAATTTTGGCGCAGATTTCACCTAATTCGGATTTACGGTTTAGAAGATATTCACATTTGAAGTTCACAGAATTCAAACAAAGATTAAATCCAATTCGTAAAAAAACCTGGGCGGACTGGAAGCTTCCTGGGCCGAGCGGGGCAGCATGCACCGGCCCAGCAGCACCTCCCGGTGCGGGCGAAAAAAAAAGGCGGCCTGGCAGGCGGGGCCTGCCTGTCGGCGTCTCACTTAAAACGAAAGGGTATCAGGGATTTCTGGCCGTTAGATTAAAAGACCATCCGACGGCCGACATCTGTCTTCTATGTCTGATCGATACGCGAGCAACGCGAAACCTAGCGAGTACTGGGAAGAAGAGCGGCGGCTGGGGACCTCACCGGAGGGCAGCGAGGGTCGACGACGAGGTGGCGGCGGGGTCGCGGGGGGTCGGGGGTGGTCCGGCAGCAGGCACAGCTCCAGCGGCGTCGTCTTCTGCGGGCAGCTCGGTCCTCTCGTCCGACGGCGGCACTCCCAGGCGAGGTCCAACGGCGAGGCTTCCGGCGAACTCTGCGCAGGGAAAAGAACCGTGGTGGTTAGCAGAGGTCAAGGGATGGGTAGTTGGAGTGAAGGGAGGCCGGGGTGAGCGAGGGGAGGGCGGACACCACCTTGATACCTCGCAGATAGCCTACGCTTTCTTTCTCTCTTGCTCGCCTCGGCGAGGAGAGGCAGCGCTCTCACGCTCGGGGAGGGGTGGAGAGGAGTGGAGTGGTGTGAGGGGGAGAATGGGGCGGGGTGGGGGGTTTTATAGCTGGGGAGGGGCGATAGTAGTGCTTCTGGGCGGTGGCAACGCCCAACCAGCGAGCGAGGGCAGACGTCAGCGCGGGGTCGTGAGCGTGACGTAGGACGGCTGGCGTCAGCAAGAGTGGGACGCTAGGGCTGGCTCGGTCTCTTCCTCTCCTAGCGATGCAACATTTGCCTGGGAACATGACAGGGTCCGATGTTGGTTCTGTCTCCTGTACGATGGAACGCACACGGGGGTTGTGGGCTGGGCTTTTGGTGAGAAGAGTTTTAGAGAGAGAGAGATGGGCTGGCTTCACAAAAGTTTTGAACCAAAATTTTTCTGAACTTTGAGTTGGAAAGGAGTTCCTATAAACAAAGATAAATTTGTTGAATAAATTTTTGAGAGGATAGAATTAAATACAACTCCAAGTGGTGATCAAAATGATATGAGCCCAAGAAAATTTTTAAGGGGAAAATAGGTAAGAATTTGAGACAAAGATGAATAAAGAAGAAGAATTGGGATAGCTTTATTTTGAGCTAAGGGTAAATATTTAAATAAGTGATGAAGCAAGAAATTTGGTCTAGGGCAAGTTTTTGTGGGGTAGAGTTTGATTCCGAAAGTAAGAATGTGTAATAGGAAGGTTTCATTTGATGCAAGCAAGCGGGCTTGATCACTAAATTGAGAGGGTAATCTCAAAGGGTTCTAGGTAACTAGGGCCAAAGTTCTACCTAACCGGGCAAGTCCAACCTAGAAAACACAAGTTGCAAGCAAGTAACAAGCAAGGACACAATTAAAGTGGCATTTTGCTTATCATTCCAAGACTTTGGAATGTGAGATTTTATGTGGGAGGGTATTAGTGGTGTAGCTTGATTGGCAAAGATCAAAAGTGAAGCCCTAAAAAGAGGATAACACTTGAGTACACAACTAGTGATCAACACAAAGTGAGCACAACAAGAGAGAACTAAAGCAAGGTCACAAACAAAGCTATCATGCAACAAAGGAAATAAAGTTTTTGTTGGCTCCAAATTTTACACAACTCAAAGTCACCACAAGTTTTCCAGGTCTACAAAAGTGGGTTGTTACATTAAGATCCCTTTTCCTATTTATATCCAATTCCTTATACTAGTCACGTGTGGTTGACTAGTGCCATCTGTGTTTTCCTATGAATGTACGTGAGGTATGAATTGCCTCCACTTTGGTAATTCTTTTGGTAATCTCAATAAACCAATTCCTAAAAAAATACTCAAATGACCTTGGGCAAACTTTCAAAATTTCAAAAAATGGTTTTCCCTCCAAATAGACCTCAACCCCTAATTCTCTTCTTCTTCTTTTTGGTCTACCAAAATACTTCTAGTTTTGTCAAACTATTTTCAAAACCTTTTCTCAAATGAAAATAGGAAATGCTACTTATATGTTTATAATATCCTTTCCATTCAAAGATATTTTTTCTAGAAAATTAGTGTTTATTTATTCTTTTTCCTATTTACCAAAATGCATGCTAATGGTATATGTGTCATTTCATGCACCTCATTTTGTCAAATAAATTTAAGAAATTTTTGCTGTGAGTTTAATGCAATCAGAACCCTTTTTAACTTAAAATCTTATTTTCCTTTTATTCAAAAATCTCAAAGACTACTCCATTGGAAATTCTTTCAAAGTTGGGTCAAATTCATTTTATTTTCAAAACCAACAAATGAGTGAAGTGTTTTATCCCAATATATCTTGGAACACTACCACCATTGCTCTATCATCTTTCCCAAGATTTCTATTCAAGAAAAATTCAGAAAACTTAATTAAATATTCTTGAAGGCAATACAACAAACACCTTGCAAACAAGTTCTACTCGAATCTAATCGAAATCAAAACCCAGGCCCAAACATGGTAAAATCCACTAGTTACTGCCATGTCAGCACCCTGATCTCCCTAGGCATTTTTCCCTCTCGTGTTTTAAAAGACCGAGGATCACAAACATCATTAGACTCAACACATATGGGAGATAAATTATCATCAGAGCAAACTTTCTCCACTAAAGCTGGGGAACTAAAAATATCATGCATAACAAAACCAGCTTCCCCAAGCTTAGACTTTTCTAAAAAAGTGTTCAAAGCATTCATACTAACAAAACTATTAGCATGCAAATTAAGCTCCAAAGGTTTTTCAATTTTCTCTTCAAACACTTCATATCTAAACTCAGGAAAAAGACTAAAGAACTCTTTATTTTCCATTAAGCCTAACTAGTGAAAATAAAAACAAGAAACAAAAAGATGTAATTGCAGAATCTAAAGGAAATAACTCCGAGCACTCACACAGGAGGATGCGAGTACCTTTTACCTTACCTCCCCGGCAACGGCGCCAGAAAAGAGCTTGATGTCTACGCACTTCTATTCTTGTAGACACTTGTTGGGCCTCCAAGTGCAGAGGTTTGTAAAACAGCAGCAAGTTTCCCTTAAGTGGATCACCCAAGGTTTATCGAACTCAGGGAGGTTAGAGGTCAAAGCTATCCCTCTCAAGCAACCCTGCAATTACGATACATAAAGTCTCTTGTGTCCCCAACACACCCAATACGCTTGTCAGACGTATAGGTGCACTAGTTCGGCGAAGAGATAGTGAAATACAAGTGGTATAGATGATTATAAGTAGCAAAACGTGATGTGAAATAAATATCGCTGCGAGCAAACAAGTAACAAAACAGCAAGTAAACAGTGTGCAAAGCTTGGATACAAGGCCTAGGGATCATACTTTCACTAGTGGACACACTCCCAACAATATAACATGAATGAACAAACAAACAACTTCTCTCCACTATGGTACTCTGAATTACTCTCCTATTTAATATCACTAATCATCGTGTAGTGGCTACGGAAGCACCCCTTAAAGTTCATCAAGTACTTGACAAACACCACTCATAGAGATTCCCAAATCAGATCACAACTCAAGATAGATATCATTGCAACATAAACCAAGTACTAACACGGTGCACACACTGTCACCATTACACCATGAAAGGAGGAATAGATCACTCAAACTATCATAGCAATAATTATTCTCATAATCCACAAGAGATCACAATCATAGCCTAAACCAAGTACCACCATGATGCACGCATTGTCACCGTTACACCATGGCAGGAGGAATAGATTACTTTAACAATCACCACTAGAGTACACATAATATCTGAATAATAACATCTACTTGTTCAACATGATACAAAGCTCACGATCACATAAAGATCACATCATGGGAGAGAGAGGTGAACCACATAGCTACCGGTAGAGCCCTCAGCCCCGGGGATGAACTACTCCCTCCTCATCATAGGAGACAGCAAGGTTGATGGAGATGGCGGGGAGGTCGATGGAGACGGCGGAGACGGCGATAGAGGTCGATGGAGATGGCTCCGGGGGCACTTCCCTGTCCCGGCACGGTGCCGGAACAGAGACTTCTGTCCCCCGAAATTCATCGATGGTGGCGGCGGAGCTACGGAACTGTTTCTGGAAAATTGCCGAATCTCCTAGGGTTTTCCATCCCGAGGCTTCTTATAGGCGAAGGGGCGATGTCAGAGGAGGGTCGGGGGCTCCTCACACCAGGGTGGCGCGGCCAGGGCCAGGGCCGCGCCAGCCCTATGTGAGGGAGGCCTGTGGCCCCTCTCCTTCCTCTCTTCGGATGTCTGGATGCTCCTGGGAAAAATAAGACTTCTGGCTTTGGTTTCGTCCAATTCCGAGAATATTTCCTGTGTACCACTTCTGAAACACAAAAATAGCAGAAAACAGGGAACTGGCACTGTGGCATCTTGTCAATAGGTTAGTTCCGGAAATCGCATAAAAATGTCACGAAGTGTAACGAAACACAAGGCAAATGGTGTAAAAACAAGCATGGAGCATCAAAAATTATAGATACGTTGGAGACGTATCAGCATCCCCAAGCTTAACTCCTGCTCGTCCTCGAGTAGGTAAGTGATAACAAAAGAATAATTTTTGAGGTGACATGCACCTACACAATCTTGATCATATATGTAAGCGTTGTGAGCTGGGATCATAAGAACTTAAAACATGGGCATGAAAGATATAATCTTGATAGAAGAAACTTAGCAACCATGTTATAAACATGAAAATGAACACAAACAAAAGATCATGAACAATGAAACAATGAAAGTCAACCATGTGTTCAAATCATATGGAAAAACATACAAATGGTTTTCAACTTGTCCTTCATGGAGAGCAAAACATAAATGCATAGGACACCTTCAAGTTTAAGAGGGCGACTAGATACAAATAATTTAAGAACAAGTGAAACCATAGTCATGAATCAATCAATGATAAACTTTGGGACAATACACATTATACTCAGAATGACAACTATGCTCTCTTAGTGGTGCATAAAGGTAGAAGGTGGTGACTCAACATAAAAGTAAAAGAAAGGCCCTTCGCAGAGGGAAGCAGTGATTAAACATGTGCTAGAGCTTTTCATTTGTAAAACAGAGAGATAAAACTTGGGTTTTGAGAGGTGGTTGTCTTTGTCAACGACTGGCAATGGGGTTCTTACTATCTTCCATACAAAAATGAAGCAAGTTTTTGAGAGAGAGATTGGCACTTTTGTGCTCTTTTATAAAGCTTGGCACTCCTCCCCACCTTTTTTCCTTTCACAAACCATGGCTAACCGATTCCATCGGGTGCCCACCAACATTCACATTCCATGGAGGAGTGCCTTTTTCTTCTTTCTTTTTTCTATTTTTTTTCTTTTTGGAATAAGCAATATGGAAAATAGCAAATCTGACCACTACGTCCCCATGAGCTAAAAACAGTGTCACAAAACGAGAAGTGTTTTGAGGTAGCACATGAAAATTTACTTGGAATGGCTTACAAATACCATGCATAGGAATTTATAGTGGACACAATGGCAAACTTGGTTTTTACGAGTTGGATGCACGAGTAGAGCTCATACTCAGTACAAAATGAGGGCTAGCAAAAGACTGGGAGCGACCAACTAAGAGAGCAATAATGGCCATAATCATGCAAAGCGACAAAGCGACATTAAAAGAAGCATAAGATGGCATCAAAAGTCAAAAACTAAATGATCATGAAGGCTATTGGCGACTTTGTATGAGTCTAACATGTGTGAGCATTTGCCAAGTCAACCCAAATAAAGCATAAAGGAGAAAACCAAAATAATGCTTCCATACAATAAAAACAACGCATGATTTTTTTCAAAGGCTCATTAAGCAATCTCAGTTATTTGAGACAAGTCATGCTACAGCAAAACCACTAAGCATACTATCAAAAAGACATCAAGCATGACATGCAAAAGCCTAAGCCGCAGTCTACACAAGCTCCTTCTTGTACCACTTTTTTGCATAAAGCTTTTTCTCTTTTCCAACACCATTCGAACTTTTTTTTTAAAAAAACACCTCTTTTGATGAAAACCAATAAAGACCAGAGGCAAAAATACACCTTGATGAAAATATATAACAAGATCTGAACACAAATCAAGGCGAAAGCAAAAACCAAAAGCAGAAAAAGAGAACACTCGTTGAAATGATAAGAGTGAAAAATGGAGTGTTCTTGGCAAATGAAAAGCGAGTTCATCTCCTCCAAAAGAAACATGATGTGATCTAACCAATTATTGCAGCAAACAAAGCAAAATAAAACTAAAAACAAAAACAACTGACGCTCCAAGAAAAACGCATAGTGCATGAAGCAATAAAAATATAGTGTCTTGAAAGGTGACCTGATTTTTGCCGATGAAGAAGGGGTGCCTCGGGGGCATCCCCAAGCTTTGACACTTGTACTTCTTGGATATTTCTTGGGGTGGTGCATGGGCATCCCCAAGCTTGAGCTTTTGTCCATTCTTCAACTCATCTCATCATTCTCCAATCCCTACACTTAAAAACTTCCTTCATACAAAACTAAACACAATTCTATTAGCAACATTAGTGTAATCATAACATAGAATCGACCCATTTTGCTTCAGGTTTCAACCCAAAACCACCACATATTAAGTATATACTACTGTAGAAACTTCCCCAAAAGTTCCATAATCAAAAGAACTAAAAAAGAAAGCGATAAAGCGGCAAACACCAATATTGGCAGAAATCTGTCAAAACAGAACAGCTGACAAATGTCGAATTTTTAAGAGGTTTTCTATTGCTCAAATCAAAAAGTGTTCAACTAATGAAAGTTTGGATATAACCTGGGGCATATGCACAAGAAATCGCAGGTCCAAAAGATATACAGAGAATTTTCACAAATTTTTACGGTGCAGCACCGAAAATTGTTTCAGGATAGCAACATCCCCAAATCTTACCTTACTCAAATTAGAGGCTTCTCTTGGCACAAAAACAAAATAAAAAGGATAAGGAGAGGTTATTACAGTAGTAATAACTTCCAAGACTCAAATAAAAGAAAAAGTACTGAATATAAAAACATTGGGTTATCTCCCAAGAGTGCTTTTCTTTAATGCCTTTGAGCTAGGCGCAGTAATTTGCAAAGATGCTCATGTAGGCGCCATATAAGAGCTTGAGGCAAATGCGCCATATAGGAACTTAAAGCAAAAGAGAGCATCAAAAAGTAAATGTGAAAAACATTTATATCTGAACCACTTCCTATGAAAAATAGTCTTGTAAAGAGACAAGTCATGAAAGCGCAAAGCGAAAAACATAGGAAGGCAAAACAAGTACAACTTTAAGAATTGCAACATAAAGAGGGGAAACTCAATATTATTAAGATCCTTCAAAACATATTTCCCTCTCTCATAATAACATTTAGTAGCGTCATGAATAAAATTAACAATAGAACTATCACATAAAGGATCTCTATCATGAGCCACATCCATAAAAGAAGTAATACTCCCCACATGAACAATCGTAGTAGGAGCAGATTCAACAGAATAATTATTCTCATCACCATAATTATCAAAAATAGGAGGCATATTGTAGTCATAACTATTTTTATCCTCAAAAGTAGGTAAACTGAAAATATTATACCCATCATCATAACCATCATAAACTAGAGGTTTAGTATCATCACAAGCTAGAAAACAGCTATTTCGCAAAGCATATTCTTCAAACATATCATCATAAGAAGGAACATGGATAGCACTAATGGTACAACAATTATTAACTTTAGGATTGGTACCAAAAAGATTTTTAATATCAAAAGTAGAGTGCTTTTCCCAATCATGATCACTAACATAGGTAACAGGCATAGGGACATCATCCCAATCAGAATTATCATAATCTATAGCAGGATCATAACACTTAGGGGAAGGTACCGTGTCCTCTCGCCTTTTACTCCTCTTCTTCTTCTTCTTCATACTCTTCTTACTTTCTCCTTTAGGAGGGAGAGACTTGAAGGGCATCTTCTCCACATATTCTCTAGGAGGGAAAGGCATCTTCTCCACATAATCTGGTTTGCTGACAGAAACAACAGAAGAAACTTTGGAGGATTCCTCCTCTCTATTAATAAGATAAAAACATCTATCAGTCCTATCATAGCTTGGCAAAATATCAAGTTTTATAAGATTTTGAATGTAAGTATTTGCAAGGCAATCTTTAGCACAATAGAGATGACAACCACGAAGGGTGCTATTAATATCAACATCATTCATATCTATCAAAGCAATCTTTCTAGATATCTCTTCACACGCCAAGAACAAAGTGAGCTCATCATGCTGATTGGGAGTAATCTTGTCATCACAATACAAACTTAGGGTACTAGGAGAGTAACTATTAGGGCTTGAGCATTGGAAATTAAAATGACCTATGTCATCACAATGTTTACAAAGAAAAGGATAAAGCTCACAAACCTTTTTACCGATCTCACCTATATCCTTGTACCACATACTCGTTTCTTCATTTGCGTGGGTGATGCAATAATCTTCCTTGTTGTAACTCTGTTCACAGGGTCTATGTACTCCACAAAAATTAACATGCTTATAAGAAATATGACTTTTAGAGGTTTGAGCATGTTTATTGCAATCATCAATAATAATATCACTTTCTATGCAAGTGTTCTTAAAAGGTTCATGATACACGTCCCCATTTCCTTTAGAAACATTCATATGGGAAGTAAAGGCTTTAAAGCAATCAACCATAATTTGAGGATCAAGACCATATTTAGCACTAAGCTCTTGAAAATTAGCAGTTTTAGTGAAAGACTTAATGCAATCAAACTCATAATTCATACCTAATCCTTTACCTTTGTCGCTATCCCAACCTTCAATATTGTTTTGAATTGTTTCAAGCAGATCCCACTTGGTGTCAACATCGTTGCTTGTGAAAGACCCATCAAAGCATGCATCTAGATAGTCCTTGTAATATCCTGAAAGCCTTGCATAAAAATTATTAATAACAATATTATGAGGAAGATCATGAATAGGACATTTGTGCATTAGTAACTTCAATCTTCCCCATGCTTGGGCAATGCTTTCTCCCTCATGAGGCCAAAAGTTATATATCCGATTACGATCTTTATGAATTTCACTTGGAGGATAAAACTTGGAATAAAAGAGAGACACAATTTCCTCCCATGCAATAGATGGACCATCTTCAAGCAGCCGATACCATTCCTCAGCTCTGCCTTTCAGTGACAAAGAGAATAGCTTCCTCTTAACTTGGTTCATTGAAATACCTGCACACTGGAACAACTCGCATAATTCATGTATAAAAAGCAAATGATCACCAGGATGGACAGTTCCATCTCCTAAATAGCAGTTATCCCTAACATGTTCAACAATTTTCATAGGTATTTTAAAAGAACGAGGATCACAAACATCATTAGACTCATCACATATGGGAGATAAATTATCATCAGAGCAAACTTTCTCCACTAAAGCTGGGGAACTAAAAATATCATGCATAACAAAACCAGCTTCCCCAAGCTTAGACTTTTCTAAAACAGTGTTCAAAGCATTCATACTAACAAAACTATTAGCATGCAAATTAAGCTCCAAAGGTTTTTCAATTTTCTCTTCAAACACTTCATATCTAAACTCAGGAAAAAGACTAAAGAACTCTTTATTTTCCATTAAGCCTAACTAGTGAAAATAAAAACAAGAAACAAAAAGATGTAATTGCAGAATCTAAAGGAAATAACTCCGAGCACTCACACAGGAGGATGCGAGTACCTTTTACCTTACCTCCCCGGCAACGGCGCTAGAAAAGAGCTTGATGTCTACGCACTTCTATTCTTGTAGACACTTGTTGGGCCTCCAAGTGCAGATGTTTGTAAAATAGCAGCAAGTTTCCCTTAAGTGGATCACCCAAGGTTTATCGAACTCAGGGAGGTTAGAGGTCAAAGCTATCACTCTCAAGCAACCCTGCAATTACGATACAGAAAGTCTCTTGTGTCCCCAACACACCCAATACGCTTGTCAGACGTATAGGTGCACTAGTTCGGCGAAGAGATAGTGAAATACAAGTGGTATAGATGATTATAAGTAGCAAAACGTGATGTGAAATAAATATCGCTGCGAGCAAACAAGTAACAAAACAGCAAGTAAACGGTGTGCAAAGCTTGGAAACAAGGCCTAGGGATCATACTTTCACTAGTGGACACACTCCCAACAATATAACATGAATGAACAAATAAACAACTTCTCTCCACTATGGTACTCTGAATTACTCTCCTATTGAATATCACTAATCATCGTGTAGTGGCTACGGAAGCACCCCTTAAAGTTCATCAAGTACTTGACAAACACCACTCATAGAGATTCCCAAATCAGATCACAACTCAAGATAGATATCATTGCAACATAAACCAAGTACTAACATGGTGCACACACTGTCACCATTACACCATGAAAGGAGGAATAGATCACTCAAACTATCATAGCAATAATTATTCTCATAATCCACAAGAGATCACAATCATAGCCTAAACCAAGTACCACCATGATGCACACACTGTCACCGTTACACCATGGCTGGAGGAATAGATTACTTTAACAACCACCACTAGAGTACACATAATATCTGAATAATAACATCTACTTGTTCAACATGATACAAAGCTCACGATCACATAAAGATCACATCATGGGAGAGAGAGGTGAACCACATAGCTACCGGTAGAGCCCTCAGCCTCGGGGATGAACTACTCCCTCCTCATCATAGGAGACAGCAAGGTTGATGGAGATGGCGGTGAGGTCGATGGAGACGGCGGAGACGGCGATGGAGGTCAATGGAGATGGCTCCGGGGGCACTTCCCTGTCCCAGCAGGGTGCCGGAACAGAGACTTCTGTCCCCCAAAATTCATCGACGGCGGCGGCGGAGCTACGGAACTGTTTCTGGAAAATTGCCGAATCTCCTAGGGTTTTCCATCCCGAGGCTTCTTATAGGCGAAGGGGCGATGTCAGAGGAGGGCCAGGGGCTCCTCACACCAGGGTGGCGCGGCCAGGGCCTGGGCCGCGCCAGCCCGATGTGAGGGAGGCCTGTGGCCCCTCTCCTTCCTCTCTTCGGATGTCTGGATGCTCCTGGGAAAAATAAGACTTCTGGCTTTGGTTTCGTCCAATTCCGAGAATATTTCCTGTGTACCACTTCTGAAACACAAAAATAGCAGAAAACAGGGAACTGGCACTGTGGCATCTTGTCAATAGGTTAGTTCCGGAAATCGCATAAAAATGTCACGAAGTGTAACGAAACACAAGGCAAATGGTGTAAAAACAAGCATGGAGCATCAAAAATTATAGATACGTTGGAGACGTATCAGCATCCCCAAGCTTAACTCCTGCTCGTCCTCGAGTAGGTAAGTGATAACAAAAGAATAATTTTTGAGGTGACATGCACCTACACAATCTTGATCATATATGTAAGCGTTGTGAGCTGGGATCATAAGAACTTAAAACATGGGCATGAAAGATATAATCTTGATAGAAGAAACTTAGCAACCATGTTATAAACATGAAAATGAACACAAACAAAAGATCATGAACAATGAAACAATGAAAGTCAACCATGTGTTCAAATCATATGGAAAAACATACAAATGGTTTTCAACTTGTCCTTCATGGAGAGCAAAACATAAATGCATAGGACACCTTCAAGTTTAAGAGGGCGACTAGATACAAATAATTTAAGAACAAGTGAAACCATAGTCATGAATCAATCAATGATAAACTTTGGGACAATGCACATTATACTCAGAATGACAACTATGCTCTCTTAGTGGTGCATAAAGGTAGAAGGTGGTGACTCAACATAAAAGTAAAAGAAAGGCCCTTCGCAGAGGGAAGCAGTGATTAAACATGTGCTAGAGCTTTTCATTTGTAAAACAGAGAGATAAAACTTGGGTTTTGAGAGGTGGTTGTCTTTGTCAACGACTGGCAATGGGGTTCTTACTATCTTCCATACAAAAATGAAGCAAGTTTTTGAGAGAGAGATTGGCACTTTTGTGCTCTTTTATAAAGCTTGGCACTCCTCCCCACCTTTTTTCCTTTCACAAACCATGGCTAACCGATTCCATCGGGTGCCCACCAACATTCACATTCCATGGAGGAGTGCCTTTTTCTTCTTTCTTTTTTCTATTTTTTTTCTTTTTGGAATAAGCAATATGGAAAATAGCAAATCTGACCACTACGTCCCCATGAGCTGAAAACAGTGTAACAAAACGAGAAGTGTTTTGAGGTAGCACATGAAAATTTACTTGGAATGGCTTACAAATACCATGCATAGGAATTTATAGTGGACACAATGGCAAACTTGGTTTTTAGGAGTTGGATGCACGAGTAGAGCTCATACTCAGTACAAAATGAGGGCTAGCAAAAGACTGGGAGCGACCAACTAAGAGAGCAATAATGGCCATAATCATGCAAAGCGACAAAGCGACATTAAAAGAAGCATAAGATGGCATCAAAAGTCAAAAACTAAATGATTATGAATGCTATTGGTGACTTTGTATGAGTCTAACATGTGTGAGCATGCGCCAAGTCAACCCAAATAAAGCATAAAGGAGAAAACCAAAATAATGCTTCCATACAATAAAAACAACGCATGATTTTTTTCAAAGGCTCATTAAGCAATCTCAGTTATTTGAGACAAGTCATGCTACAGCAAAACCACTAAGCATACTATCAAAAAGACATCAAGCATGACATGCAAAAGCCTAAGCCGCAGTCTACACAAGCTCCTTCTTGTACCACTTTTTTGCATAAAGCTTTTTCTCTTTTCCAAAACCATTCAAACTTTTTTTTTTAAAAAAACACCTCTTTTGATGAAAACCAATAAAGACCAGACGCAAAAATACACCTTGATGAAAAGATATAACAAGATCTGAACACAAATCAAGGCGAAAGCTAAAACCAAAAGCAGAAAAAGAGAACACTCGTTGAAATGATAAGAGTGAAAAATGGAGTGTTCTTGGCAAATGAAAAGCGAGTTCATCTCCTCCAAAAGAAACATGATGTGATCTAACCAATTATTGCAGCAAACAAAGCAAAACAAAACTAAAAACAAAAACAACTGACGCTCCAAGAAAAACGCATAGTGCATGAAGCAATAAAAATATAGTGTCTTGAAAGGTGACCTGATTTTTGCCGATGAAGAAGGGGTGCCTCGGGGGCATCCCCAAGCTTTGACACATGTACTTCTTGGATATTTCTTGGGGTGATGCATGGGCATCCCCAAGCTTGAGCTTTTGTCCATTCTTCAACTCATCTCGTCATTCTCCAATCCCTACACTTGAAAACTTCCTTCATACAAAACTAAACACAATTCTATTAGCAACATTAGTGTAATCATAACATAGAATCGACCCTTTTTGCTTCAGGTTTCAACCCAAAACCACCACATATTAAGTATATACTACTGTAGAAACTTCCCCAAAAGTTCCATAATCAAAAGAACTCAAAAAGAAAGCGATAAAGCGGCAAACACCAATATTGCCAGAAATCTGTCAAAACAGAACAGCTGACAAATGTCAAATTTTTAAGAGGTTTTCTATTGCTCAAATCAAAAAGTGTTCAACTAATGAAAGTTTGGATATAACCTGGGGCATATGCACAAGAAATCGCAGGTCCAAAAGATATACAGAGAATTTTCACGAATTTTTACGGTGCAGCACCGAAAACTGTTTCAGGATAGCAACATCCCCAAATCTTACCTTACTCAAATTAGAGGCTTCTCTTGGCACAAAAACAAAATAAAAAGGATAAGGAGAGGTTATTACAGTAGTAATAACTTCCAAGACTCAAATAAAAGAAAAAGTACTGAATGTAAAAACATTGGGTTATCTCCCAAGAGTGCTTTTCTTTAATGCCTTTGAGCTAGGCGCAGTAATTTGCAAAGATGCTCATGTAGGCGCCATATAAGAGCTTGAGGCAAATGCGCCATATAGGAACTTAAAGCAAAAGAGAGCATCAAAAAGTAAATGTGAAAAACATTTATATCTGAACCACTTCCTATGAAAAATAGTCTTGTAAAGAGACAAGTCATGAAAGCGCAAAGCGAAAAACATAGGAAGGCAAAACAAGTACAACTTTAAGAATTGCAACATAAAGAGGGGAAACTCAATATTATTAAGATCCTTCAAAACATATTTCCCTCTCTCATAATAACTTTTAGTAGCATCATGAATAAAATTAACAATAGAACTATCACATAAAGGATCTCTATCATGAGCCACATGCATAAAAGAAGTAATACTCCCCACATGAACAATCGTAGTAGGAGCAGATTCAACAGAATAATTATTCTCATCACCATAATTATCAAAAATAGGAGGCATATTGTAGTCATAACTATTTTTATCCTCAAAAGTAGGTAAACTGAAAATATTATACCCATCATCATAACCATCATAAACTAGAGGTTTAGTATCATCACAAGCTAGAAAACAGCTATTTCGCAAAGCATATTCTTCAAACATATCATCATAAGAAGGAACATGGATAGCACTAATGGTACAATAATTATTAACTTTAGGATTGGTACCAAAAAGATTTTTAATATCAAAAGTAGAGTGCTTTTCCCAATCATGATCACTAACATAGGTAACAGGCATAGGGACATCATCCCAATCAGAATTATCATAATCTGTAGCAGGATCTTAACACTTAGGGGAAGGTATCATGTCCTTGCTAGCAGGTACTGGCGCTAAGTTGGCGTGGGAGGTTATCTTCAATCTTTGGAAGTATTCTTCTTTAGTCCCCGGCAACGGCGCCAGAAAAGTAGCTGATCCCTACACTTGTGAACGGTTGATGGTGAGTTGATGTGGGAACAGATGTCCTTGTGCGTGGTGATTGACCAGCCCGTTGGGAACCCCAAGAGGAAGGTATGATGAGTGTAGCGGCTAGTTTTCCCTCAGTTAAGAAACCAAGGTTTATCGTTCAGGAGAAGGGAGACGGTGACGACTGAAGGTGATGCTTGCTAGCTTGCGACAGCAGCGGACAATTTATATGTGGCGCCTCGTCCAAGCTTTGCTTACTAGCTGCAACGTGGAACCTGCACACACACAAACAAATACTTTGTTCCCAACTTGCGATGAGGTTGTCAATCTCACCGGTTTGCTTGAAACAAAGGTTATGAGCGTATCGAGTGGAAAACAGTAGAGTATATGCGAGTAAAGTAAACAGTGCGGGAATAGTAAACAGGTGATTGCAATATGATTAAAATAGGACCGGGGTCCACAGTTCACTAGTGGTGTCTCTCCATAGATAAATAACATGCTGGGTAAACAAATTACAGTTGGGCAATTGATAGAATAGAGCTAACGTGATATGTCAAGAAGATCACTATGAGATTCACTCTGGGCATTACAACAAAATACATAGACCACCATCCAACTGCATCTATGACTAATAATCCACCCCCGGGGATATCATCCGAACACCCTAGAAGTATTAAGTTGCGAACAACAGATAATTGCATTAAGCAAAGTGTGTAATGTAAACAAAGCATATGCCCTCGAGCATATGAATGTTGTTTTCTCCCTAGTAGCAACAGCACATCTACCACCTTAGAGGTTTCTGTCACTCCCCCAGGTGAAATAGAGGCATGAACCCACTATCGAGCATAAATACCCCCTCTTGGAGTCACTAGCAACTACTCGGCCAAGATAGCTACTAACAACGGAGAGCATGCAAGATCATAAACATCATAGAGATAACATAAGATAAAATTCAGTACAGCAACTTAATCATAAACACCAATATTCATCGGATCCCAACAAACCAACATCATAGAATTACATAACAGTGATCTCAATCATGTAGGGCAGCTCATGAGATCTAAACATGAAGCACATGGTGGAGAAGACAACCATCTAGCTACTGCTATGGACCCATAGTCCAAGGTAGACTACTCACTCATCGCTCCGGAGGCAATCATGGCGATGAAGGAGACCTCCGGTGGCGATTCCCCTCTCCGGCAGGGTGCCGGGAAGAGCTTCTGGACCCTCCCGATCTTCGGGTCGACGGCGGCGGCAGATCGCGATGTATTCTGGAAAACTGATCGGGCCCTTAGGTTTTTCTCGTCAGGGGGTACATATAGGCGAAAGGGCGATGTCAGAGGGTGGACCACGTGCCCTCACAAGGGGGTGGCGCGGCCAGGGGCTGGGCCGCGCCGCCCCTGTGTGTGGGGGCCTCGTGGCCCCCCTCCGTCAGGTCTTCAGATGTTTGGGAGCTCCCCGGTGAAATATGACTTCAGGAACTTGTTTCGTCCAATTCCGAGAATATTTCCTGTGTATCACTTCTGAAACACAAAAACAGCAGAAAACAGGAAACTGGCACTGTGGCACTTCGTTAATAGGTTAGTTCCGGAAAGCATATAAAAATGCCACTAAGTGTAACGAAACAATAGGCAAATGGTGTAAAACAAAGCATGGAGCATCAAAAATTATAGATACGTTTGAGACGTATCAGTCCTCTCGCCTTTTACTCCTCCTCTTCTTCTTCTTCTTCTTCATACTCTTCTTACTTTCTCCTTTAGGAGGGAGAGACTTGAAGGGCATCTTCTCCACATATTCTCTAGGAGGGAAAGGCATCTTCTCCACATAATCTGGTTTGCTGACAGAAACAACAGAAGAAACTTTGGAGGATTCCTCCTCTCTATTAATAAGATAAAAACATCTATCAGTCCTATCATAGCTTGGCAAAATATCAAGTTTTATAAGATTTTGAATGTAAGTATTTGCAAGGCAATCTTTAGCACAATAGAGACGACAACCACGAAGGGTGCTATTAATATCAACATCATTCATATCTATCAAAGCAATCTTTCTAGATATCTCTTCACACGCCAAGAACAAAGTGAGCTCATCATGCTGATTGGGAGTAATCTTGTCATCACAATACAAACTTAGGGTACTAGGAGAGTAACTATTAGGGCTTGAGCATTGGAAATTAAAATGACCTATGTCATCGCAATGTTTACAAAGAAAAGGATAAAGCTCACAAACCTTTTTACCGATCTCACCTATATCCTTGTACCACATACTCATTTCTTCATTTGCGTGGGTGATGCAATAATCTTCCTTGTTGTAACTCTGTTCACCGGGTCTATGTACTCCACAAAAATTAACATGCTTATAAGAAATAGGACTTTTAGAGGTTTGAGCATGTTTATTGCAATCATCAATAATAATATCACTTTCTATGCAAGTGTTCTTAAAAGGTTCATGATACACGTCCCCATTTCCTTTAGAAACATTCATATGGGAAGTAAAGGCTTTAAAGCAATCAACCATAATTTGAGGATCAAGACCATATTTAGCACTAAGCTCTTAAAAATTAGCAGTTTTAGTGAAAGACTTAATGCAATCAAACTCATAATTCATACCTAATCCTTTACCTTTGTCGCTATCCCAACCTTCAATATTGTTTTGAATTGTTTCAAGCAGATCCCACTTGGTGTCAATATCCTTGCTTGTGAAAGACCCATCAAAGCATGCATCTAGATAGTCCTTGTAATATCCTGAAAGCCTTGCATAAAAATTATTAATAACAATATTACGAGGAAGATCATGAATAGGACATTTGTGCATTAGTAACTTCAATCTTCCCCTTGCTTGGGCAATGCTTTCTCCCTCATGAGGCCAAAAGTTATATATCCGATTACGATCTTTATGAATTTCACTTGGAGGATAAAACTTGGAATAAAAGAGAGACACAATTTCCTCCCATGCAATAGATGGACCATCTTCAAGCAGCCGATACCATTCCTCAGCTCTGCCTTTCAGTGACAAAGAGAATAGCTTCCTCTTAACTTGGTTCATTGAAATACCTGCACACTGGAACAACTCGCATAATTCATGTATAAAAAGCAAATGATCACCAGGATGGACAGTTCCATCTCCTAAATAGCAGTTATCCCTAACACGTTCAACAATTTTCATAGGTATTTTAAAAGAACGAGGATCACAAACATCATTAGACTCATCACATATGGGAGATAAATTATCATCAGAGCAAACTTTCTCCACTAAAGCTGGGGAACTAAAAATATCATGCATAACAAAACCAGCTTCCCCAAGCTTAGACTTTTCTAAAACAGTGTTCAAAGCATTCATACTAACAAAACTATTAGCATGCAAATTAAGCTCCAAAGGTTTTTCAATTTTCTCTTCAAACACATCATATCTAAACTTAGGAAAAAGACTAAAGAACTCTTTATTTTCCATTAAGCCTAACTAGTGAAAATAAAAACAAGAAACAAAAAGATGTAATTGCAGAATATAAAGGAAATAACTCCGAGCACTCACACAGGAGGATGCGAGTACCTTTTACCTTACCTCCCCGGCAACGGCGCCAGAAAAGAGCTTGATGTCTACGCACTTCTATTCTTGTAGACACTTGTTGGGCCTCCAAGTGCAGAGGTTTGTAAAACAGCAGCAAGTTTCCCTTAAGTGGATCACCCAAGGTTTATCGAACTCAGGGAGGTTAGAGGTCAAAGCTATCCCTCTCAAGCAACCCTGCAATTACGATACAGAAAGTCTCTTGTGTCCCCAACACACCCAATACGCTTGTCACACATATAGGTGCACTAGTTCGGCGAAGAGATAGTGAAATACAAGTGGTATAGATGATTATAAGTAGCAAAACGTGATGTGAAATAAATATCGCTGCGAGCAAACAAGTAACAAAACAGCAAGTAAACGGTGTGCAAAGCTTGGAAACAAGACCTAGGGATCATACTTTCACTAGTGGACACACTCCCAACAATATAACATGAATGAACAAATAAACAACTTCTCTCCACTATGGTACTCTGAATTACTCTCCTATTGAATATCACTAATCATCGTGTAGTGGCTACGGAAGCACCCCTTAAAGTTCATCAAGTACTTGACAAACACCACTCATAGAGATTCCCAAATCAGATCACAACTCAAGATAGATATCATTGCAACATAAACCAAGTACTAACACGGTGCACACACTGTCACCATTACACCATGAAAGGAGGAATAGATCACTCAAACTATCATAGAAATAATTATTCTCATAATCCACAAGAGATCACAATCATAGCCTAAACCAAGTACCACCATGATGCACGCACTGTCACCGTTACACCATGGCAGGAGGAATAGATTACTTTAACAATCACCACTAGAGTACACATAATATCTGAATAATAACATCTACTTGTTCAACATGATACAAAGCTCACGATCACATAAAGATCACATCATGGGAGAGAGAGGTGAACCACATAGCTACCGGTAGAGCCCTGAGCCCCGGGGATGAACTACTCCCTCCTCATCATAGGAGACAGCAAGGTTGATGGAGATGGCGGTGAGGTCGATGGAGACGGCGGAGACGGCGATGGAGGTCAATGGAGATGGCTCCAGGGGCACTTCCCCGTCCCGGCAGGGTGCCGGAATAGAGACTTCTGTCCCCCAAAATTCGTCGATGGCGGCGGTGGAGCTACAGAACTGTTTCTGGAAAATTACCGAATCTCCTAGGGTTTTCCATCCCGAGGCTTCTTATAGGCGAAGGGGCGATGTCAGAGGAGGGCCAGGGGCTCCTCACACCAGGGTGGCGTGGCCAGGGCCTGGTCCGTGCCAGCCCTATGTGAGGGAGGCCTGTGGCCCCTCTCCTTCCTCTCTTCGGATGTCTGGATGCTCCCGGGAAAAATAAGACTTCTGGCTTTGGTTTCGTCCAATTCCGATAATATTTCCTGTGTGCCACTTCTGAAACACAAAAACAACAGAAAATAGGAAACTGGCACTATGGCATCTTGTCAATAGGTTAGTTCCGGAAATCGCATAAAAATGCCACGAAGTGTAACGAAACACAAGGCAAATGGTGTAAAAACAAGCATGGAGCATCAAAAATTATAGATACGTTGGAGACGTATCAGCTGCCCACCGACCCACACCAAGCTCGCCGCCTTGTGGTCACCAAGAGCATGGCATGCCGATCCGTTCCCGTTCCTACCGTGCAACCTAGGATGAACCAACATGCTGAAGCATAGATCCTCTATCCAAAAATACACTGGACACCCTCAATAACTCTCTCGTGCACTCTAGTCTGAACCCTCGTGATCAAACACCTGTGTGCTCTCTCAAAGCATGACATGCTCCGACCGTTTTAGCTTGTGCCATTCATCACTGTGTATCGCGCTGAGCTCTACCCTCCATACCGTGCATGTTTCCATCGCCTTTTTGCTCAATTGTGACCGTGCACGCATCGCACATGAGCCGTACACCACACTGAGACACACTACAGCTCCATCTATTTAAGACCACCCTAAGCCTTAGCCAGCAATGCACCACTCCATAATCTCTCCCTCATACCACAAGACCCACGGAGAAGGAATTCTACTCTTTCTTCATCTCCTTCCACCCGTCAATGCGGGCAAGCCGAAGCTCATCTCGGTCTGCCGCTCATTGAGCCGAGGGCACACCGGCACAGGACCCCTTCGCCCCCTCTTTTTGTCTCCTCCTTCTTCTCTAAAGCCTGCAAACCCTAACCAGACCTCCATTTTCCCTGCAGCTTGCCTAAACCAAGCCGCCATCGAGTCTGACGTATCCATCGCTGTAAGTGTCAGCCGTCCATGCGTCAGTGTAGACGAGCTCACCTGTGGCTCACCGACGGCTGGGAGCCCACCTGTGCGGCCGAGCAGGCCAAGACGAGAAGGACCAAGCCCCCACCGCATCACGTCCACCGTCCACGACTCTCCCCTTGGTGAGCAGCTCTCGATCGTCGTCTCCGTTGAGTAGCCAGAATCCTGTAGCATGAATTTTAAAGCTTCTCTCATGTTTTTTTTAGTTGCTATTCTGGAGAAGCTAACTGGGCCAGCCCAGCGAGGTGCAGTCCAGTTCGGTCGGATCTGGCCCAAAGATGTTTTTTTCTAGGTAGACTTTAGCCCTTTTTAGCAGATCTATTATTCTATTGTTGGAATAAATCCCAAACAAATTAAAAAATGCATGAAAATGCCCAGATCAAATTTTATCAATGTTCTGTAACCTTTTGTACAACATGCAGAACAATTACTTGATCCAAATAAATTACAGATATTTTCTGGTAATTAATCCACTAAAATGCATCTTTTCCACTCATCAATGCATATCTTGATATCCATAAACCCTAATGGTTTGAACATAATTTTGTTTGAAGCCTATGTGTATTACCCTTCACATGCCACTGACCTCACTCCATTTAGAGCCCTGTAGCAATACCTTCATTTTTAACTAGCAAATCAACCCTAGTTTCGATCAAAAATCCAAATTTGTAGTTCTGTATATTGAAATGGAGTGAATCCATTTTTTAGTGATGCTATGATGTACTAGCTTACATGTGACACTTGGTTTTGTATTTTATGTTGCATATATCTACCGTAGTAATTGAAATGGCCAATAGAGTATTTAGTCTTATTTATTTTCTCATTTGAAATAGATTAGGTATTTTAGCATGAATCCAATTTCTATGTGTCATGCATTGTGTTAGCTTTCCAGAACATCCTCTGGCACATTTTTATGATGTATAGAGAATATCTGGGAATTATTCTAGTGTTATAGCTATTATTGTTGCTAGGAATTTCATAGAAAATCAACCACAAGGAATTTTGAGTTGAATCCACTTTTGTTGGATCCATAAAATTGATGCCTTTCTGTTGGTATGCTGGTAGCATGTCTTTAACCAATTTAAGTTTCTGCTTGTTATTTAGAGCTCCATGAGGGTTTAATTAATAGGTAAAATCCTTGCTTTCTTCTTAGAAATAGTTACTGTTATTGAAATGTTCAGTATGGTGTTTTGTTGTTTCTGATACTTGCTTGGTGTGATTTGTTTGCTGTGGTGTTGTGTATGGCTTGATTTGGGCTTGCTTACTTATGTTGCTATTATTTATCGGCACTAGATTCAAATGACACCGAGTGTACCAAGGAAGGGAAGGTATCTGATTATCAAGGAGAAGACCAGGGACAAGCTAATCAAGGCAAGCCATCTATACTTGATACATATCTGATCCTATTCACTTACTTTGCATGTTTCATTAATGTTTATTAAACTACATTTTTTATATATTGTTTTAGTCCTTGTAGCAATTATTTGTTGGCTCTAGCTCCATGAGGCAATTTGTTATCATCCTTCGAGATGACCCCTTTTAACACCTATTCAAAACCCTTGCAGCAATGGCTTGTTGATTAGCAGCAAAGCCTTTAGGAAAGTTTGTAGTGGAGCAAAAACTCTAGGTTGGGAACACTCAAATGGGTCTTTGAAAATGATTTCAAAAACATTGGAATGGAGTGCTATTCCATTGATGGATTCCAAAAATGAGTTTGAAAATAAGGTGGGGATGTATATCTAGGAGTTGGAGGCAAGAGTATTTCAGAAATGACATTGGTGATCACTAAGTGTTTGCTCAGAACAATTAACCCGTGCAACCACGATTACCCTGGTATGGGACAGGGCTTAGCTCGTAGTTTGTTTATTTTAGTACGGGAGTCTCATAACTATATGCGGGTACGCGGTACCCAAGAATTCGGATTGCTGCAAGTAAATGGGCAATAGTAAATCGGGATCCAGCGAGGGATTTATCTGACCGAAAGACACTATGGGTCTCCTGACATGGCACTAGAGTTACACTCGAATGTGGAGGTATACTGCCAGGGTGTGCCGGGGAGGTACATACTCCATAGGGTAGATTCCCGTACTAAGGTAGATAAGCGAAAGGCTTTGATCGGGTGCTTGTCGTGGCATATGATGTTATGCGATGCCCACACGATGAGTATCCGGATGATTGTGGGTAAAATGTACAACCTCTGCAAAGTGTAAATCTATTCAAATAGCCGAGTCCTCGGTCATGGACGGTTGGGATGACCGTTACTTAGCCCAATGTCAGGTTTTGGTTTTACAAAGATGTTTTTGGAAAAATGGAGAAAGGTGCCAGATGGAGTACTCGGAGGGTACTGCCGTGGCATAGTTATGGTTCGGAGTACTTACAGGGTACTACCAAAGGAATGGAGATGGTCATGTGTGATTGACCTGGTTTTATAAAGGAAGATGGTCATGTTTGATTGACCACCGCCTCTCTCTTGACAACCAAATGAGTTTTCCCCTCTCCTAGAGCTTTTACTAAAACGGTTTTTATAAAAGTGTTCTTTAATAAGGGTATAGAGATGCCGTATGACATGCTATATTGACAAGAGAAACTATGATTAGTATTGAGCAAACTTGTCTAGAGCCATCCTTCTCGCTACAGCCAAACTGCATGTCAACACTTTCTTTTAAATGGTTTGTGAGTACAATTCAAATGTACTCACAGCTTTGTCCCTGGCTATTAACTTGGTCAGATTATGAAGAAGACTACAAGGAAGGCGACGATGGATACGACGACGCTGGTGTGAACTAGGAACGTCTCCCAGTCAGTTGCCTGTAGGGTAGTAGGCATGACGTGGGTCATCAACGCTGCTTGATATCCGCTGCTTAGTTGTAAACTTGCCCTGCGTGGCAATATCAGTCTTGGTCATGTGACCAATTGTAAGACTATTATATTCGATACTGTAATGGATGATGTAACTTTGATATCAGCTCGGTTATGTGGACTCATGACATACTGATCATGGGATCATGAGTTGTATGCATAATGGGAATCCCGGAGTGGTAAACCGGGGTCCCCACAAACCAGACAAATCCTGGGTTGACAGGCAGGTGTGTAGCCCTGAGTAGTCCATGTCCTAAGTGTTTCTAAACAAATTTTATTTAATTCAGAAATGGTGATGATACTCAAATTGTCCATAACCGGGGACATGGCTAATCGATTAGTTTTACACCCTGCAGGGGTTGTGCACTTTCACCTTAAGACTCATTTTATGCCCATACATAAAATGAGACAAGACCTTTCAGAAGGAGCATTCAACCATCCGGATCTGACCGTGCCCAAAATACCACCCTCTGTCAGCACACATGGATGAACCCTCACAATTTACTCAATCAAGACAGAGCCCATATTGTCATAAGGCTGCACTGGAAGTTCACTAAGCAAGGAAGACATGGTAGTCTCTTTGTTCCAGGGTGGCCATCCACAAGTGTACTCCCAGGCGACGACAACCACACAAATCCTAGGTTGAAAGCCAGGTGTGTAGCCCTGGGTAGCCACTCAACATAAACCAAGCAATGCCACTTCCACCCAGGTGTTTCATTGGGGTTGTAGTTAAATTTAAACTAAACAACGACTTTATGAAACAAGCATTGGCATCATTTTCAACATTGATACGACCTAACAGGAGATGGTTCAGGGGTGGCTATAAACTACTAGGTTCTAGCATAGCAACTATTTTCTTTGAGAACACAACCTATCATGCATACTACAAGTAAAGAAAACACTAATGCATATAGTAAAGAAAATGGGTAAAGGGACATGTGTGTCACTTGCCTTTTGTCAGAGGTAAAGCTCTCTTCCTCTCAGCAGTTCAAGCAACTCCCAAACAAACTATAAGATAGAAACTACACAAAATAAACATACCATATACAACAACAAATAACACGCAGATAGACAAAAGTAAAGGGTTGGGTTATCCTATTTATTTTGGGTTTATTGCACTTGGGGTTCTAAGATTTGGGGATGATGGCATGAGGCTTGGCATGCAAGGCTTGGCTTTGATGAATGGGATTACCATATTAATTCAATATATGGCAAAGCCATTATTTTTTGATTTAGTTTGGAATAGATATTTACACTTGGATGAGGGTGTGACAAGATTGACTATCAAGTTTGAAATATATGGCTATAGTATAGGTTTCAGTGATAGAATGGATATTTTAACTTGAGTATGATATCACTTACTCAAATTAGCCATTTGTAAATTGAGTAAGTATTTCAAGGTAGAATGGATAACAATGATCATGGGATTATTTTGTTAAGATAGATATTGGGTTGGATGATGGGAAGATAGTATTAGGAATCATTTTACTTTAAGATCAACTAGTTTTATTCTAATATTTAGGATATGGTCATGTGGACAAATCCACTCAACTTGGCCATTTCCAAAATGAAATAAGATTTGTATTAAGATAGATCATGGACAAGTGATTCTAAGATGAAGTGATTGATAGATTTGCACAATGACTTAGGTATACTCAAATTCTCATTCATGAATTTGAATACTCTCACTTAAGTCCAATTATTTTGGGTAGTGGGTCCACTGGATATTTTTATTTCATTGGTTATTTCTATTTTAGGGGTTTGAATATGGCATACACCACCATTTTTAATTTGTACTGCGTTTATTTATGTTATGTGAAAATTATGTTTTGATATGTTTGGATAAGGCTTTGTAAGACAAAGCCAACGTAATTGGAATCAACTCAAAATTATTTTTAGATTTCAAATGAAGTCCAAATTACTGATTTGCACATATTTTAACTTAGCCATTGAGTGCAGGACTAAAGTTTGGATTTTTATTGTTTGGAAGTGTTCTACACATTGAGAGGATTCCAGAGACTACAAATTTGCTATTTTTGGGCTTACAGATTTCAAATGGTGAATTATTTGGTGTTTTAAAGCCATTTTAGCAATTTAAATAATGGTCCAATTATTTGTACAGAACACATATGATATATTTACAGATCCTTGTAGAGAATTTGAATAGATTTCATTTGATATACAATTTGTAATTTTTGGCCAAGTAGTTATTTTTCTACAAATTTTAGAAGTTGGGTACAAAAACAGGGATTTGAATTTAAATTTGAAAAATCAGATTTGACTAGGCTTTGATTGATGACTACGACGTGGATAGTTGACCTGACGTGGCTGCTACTCATCGATTCCTGATTGGTTGAGGGGAAGGGCGCACTGACTACTGACTATACTGGTCAACAGAGGGGCATCTGGCCGCTGAGATGAGAACCAACGGCCAGGATCTTGCTGACCAAGTCTAACCCTAGACTACACCGGAGATCTGCCGGAGCACACGCCGGCGACGAGCGGCATGGCTGTTCCCATCAAACAAGAGGGCTACCAGAGCAAGGAGTATACCACGATGAAGCTGAGGATGAGGTGGTGCTGGTGGCGAGCGGTCTTGGTCAGGGACGTCCTCTGCTAGCCAGAAATTATCATCGGAGTTCCACCTGGGCTCGGTGGCACACGGTCGATGATGAACTCCAGGTTCCAGAGTGCACGCATCCAGGTCTTGATGTCCAGGAGGTCCGCCAGGGCATGGGGAGTCTACAGGTGGTGGCTAGAAGCTCGGGGGTCACTGGAGTTTGTCGGAATCGATGGTTCTCGCCGTCGGTGACCGCGGCAATGACGAGCTCCACACGGTCTCTATGGTGGGTCTCTGGGCTCGACAAAAAGGGGAGAAACACCACAGAGGCTGAGGGGATTAACGTGCGCTCACTGGACATGGCAATAAACATCGATTTCAATGGAAATCATCATGATTGAATCGCGTTTACTTCTGCCAATTCCTGGCAAGATTTGGGGAGTAGAATGTGCTGACAGGTGGGGCCTACTGGCAGTGGGAGGGAGAGAGAGAAAGGGGAGGGGCTCCCGGGTTTGGCCTAGTTGGGCTGTGGGCCATTTCTCTGGCCAGGCCAGAAGCTTGCCCCCTTGCCTTTTTCATTTTCTGAATTGATTTTCCATTTTTCCTTTTCTGTTTTACTTCCAGATTTTGTTTGAATTCAAAAAAAATTGATTCAATTGGAAATATTTCTTTTCTGTAAAATTTGTAAAGTGGTTTAGGAATTTGTTGAAGAACACCTTGGAGGTCTTTGATGAATTAATTGAAAATGTACTGATCTATTTTAAGAAGTAAAGCTACAGAACTTAATTGCTTTGGGTGTTTCTTTATTTATTTGAATTTGATAGATTTGATCTTTTCCTTTTTGATATTGATAAGATATGGTTTGAAAATAGAAAGGGTTAAGGGGAATAATTTTAGTTCAACTTAATGTTGAAAATCATTTTAATAAAACAATGGAGACAACTCACATCAGCTATATTGCTTATTTTAAATGAGGCCCCTTTTGGTTCTAATTTTGAAATAAAACTTTTCAAAAATAGTTTTCAAGATATAAAAGAAGTCATTGGGAATTATGGAGGGTTTTGTTTCTAAACTTTTCTCAAGATGGAAATAATTCCTTCAAAACAGAAGGTTAAAGGAAAAAAATAGTTTGAAAGAAAGAACTTGATAAATAAATTTTGAAGTAGATGAGATATGGGAATAACTTTGATAATTTTAGTATTAGGGTTTAGGGTTTTTGATTTGATTCTTAAGTAGTTTAAGGTAACCTTTAGTTATAGTTCAAAAAGTTTTAATTTATTGTGATTTTTCAATCAAGACAAACAAATATGAGCTGTTGAAATAAATTTTTTGATTTTCCAAAAATTGGAAAAGTCAGGGATGTTACAACTTCTTCTGAAAGGTCTTGTCTCATTCTATTCTTCAGGGTAAAATTAGTATTAAGGTGAAAGTGCACAACCCCTATAGGGTGTAAAACTAATCAATTAGATGTGTCCTCGGTTATGGACATTTGAGTCTCTAGTCATGGAATGTTCGGAAGAATCTCATCATCATTTCTGAATGCTTTCAAACTTGACTAGAAACCCTTAGAGGAGCTCAGGCTCATGCCCCTAAAAAAGTATGGTTGTCCTGGTTGTTCCCAAACTATGTTGTGTTTCGCCCAGAAACTACATACCGGCCACTATGTAATGTATGGGGGTTATCTTGACCCTTATAAACTAAAATTTTGAGAAAAAGGTTTTGCAAAGATTGTAGGATCAAATTAGCTTTATGCAAGTTAGCCTTTGAGATCCACCAGCCAAATGTCATGTAGTATAGTCATTTCACAAGCAAGTCCTTGATGCAACTCCGATTTTCACCGGTGAGTTGGAAGAGCAACTGTTGAGGCCTAACTCTAACTTAGTCTCAGCACCTCTTAGTACTATGCTTAGGAATCTCGGGACGAGATTCTGTTTAAGGGGGGAAGAGCTGTAACATCCCACTTTTTGTAACCCTGTTTAAGTAGTGTTTAAGTGAGCCAAAAATGCGGGCCAACAAAAACTTTTTGTGCAAACCCCTGGAATTACTATCTCTTGCTTGTTTTTCTTGGTTGTTATGTTAATGAAGTCTGTTTGAGTTGCTTGTTGAACACTATTGTGGACCAACACAATCCTTGTGCCCTTGTGATCATGCCTTTATCTATGCTTCTAGCTAGTTTTCCAAAACTATTATCTTGGCAACCTCTCCTTCTTCCAAATTATTTTATTTGTCCAAAACAAGAGCCAAGATTTATCTTTGAGGCAAAGATTTTATCAAAATTAAGTATCTACAAAATTATTGGGACCTACAAAGTAGAGTGGTCCCACTATTTTGCAAACTTATATTTTGTTGATATTTATAAAAGGATTTCAAACACCTTTAAGAAAACTTTCTAAAGGAGATGCTATGTCTCCACCAGTTTCTAAAAATTCTACAAAAGCTTTAATTGAAACTCTTTTCTACTTGACCATGGCATGATCATCATTGAGCACTTGTTCAATCATTGTTTTTGGTGATGCTAGATTAGTTGCAAATGATTGACCATGTGTGGTGAGTTGATTTTGTGTGACTTTGTTTGACTTTGATTGTGCTCCTTGTGTATAGCTATGGTCCACAGGTGGGCATGTGGCCTAACCTATCTAAAAGCACATCAAATTATAAGGTGGCCAGTGGGATATTCTTATAAACTACTTTCAATCCATTTTCTATATAAAACCTATTTTTGATGTTTCCCTCTTTGTAAAACCCTACAACTCTATTCCTTATGGAAGGAGTGTTTATTTTCAAAACTCAAGTTTATCAAAGATTAGAAATGTGGTTCCCTCTCTGTGGTCACTCATTTCATTTTTCAATATCTTCTATACAAGTATTTTCGCAACTACTTTTCCTCTTTACAAAGACAGGAGAAATGGGAAGAATACCTCTTTGGTATTATTCTTGTCTCTGAAAAAACAATTATGGGAATAGTACCCATGGTTTATAAATGTTTTGAGATCTCCTCCTAATATTCATAAATCTCACTTGGCTAGAATCAACTCTTGTTTGTAATAGAACTTATCTTGATGTTTTTCTCTCAATCCTAAAACCCAAACTTTAATGTCTTACCATAAGACATTATGATCCCTTCTTGAGGACTTTGGTACAAATGAATTTAGCCCAATAGAACACCCTTGAGGCTATAGGAACCATCCCCATACAACCCTAAGAAGATTCCTCTCAATTTTCAAAATTATTTTCTTGCAGGCATTTCATCAAACAGCTTGTGTGTACACCATCTTCACTCCTGTTAACAGATTCAGTTTTCAGATGTTTGTATTAAGCTCATATTTCTATCCATAGCAATGCACCTATCTATAATTCATCCTTGTCATATAATCTTCCATTCCTTCCATTACCACTTAGTCATTTGAGGTCATTTACTACTTGTTCTAATCATGTTTCTGACCCTAATCAAACCACTGACCATTTGACTATTATCTGATGCACTTTTGCTCCCACCCTTAAACTTCGAAATAAATTGCTCAGAGACCATCCTATGACCTATTCCCCTTATTTTTTATCTACTCTAACTACCTATGCACTTGCATGTGAATTTTGAAGTATGCCACCCATTTATGTGAGGTGGTTTTGAACCCTAATCAAAACTACTTCTAGCCTTTATGCTTCCTCCATAAATTTATGGATCACTTCTTAGCATCCACCATGAATTTCCCCCATAATTAAATTCCTCTCTACTATCATTTGGGAATGTTATTCAAGCATAATGCCACCCCTTTCCCCCATCAAAAATACCTATTTCCTTATTTCAACTTCTTATCAAAAAATTGCATGGGGATAGCAACGATGCATTTTTCTTGCACCTTTTCTCCTCAACTAGATTTGGTAAAACTCCACCATCATATCTTGTGATTGAAGAAATCCCTTGGATCCTAAGACCCTAGCTGCTATCCTCCAATAATTTCAAAGTCTTGTACCAATTATATCTCGGCCAAATTTTTAGGATGCAAAATTTTAGTGAACCCTTTTTATTGACCAAAAATCCTACAACTTGGCATTATGGCAATCATACCAAAGGAAGTCACCTCATCTACCCTTACATTGCCCTTGCTTGGAAACAAGGAGTAGCAAACTCAAAATTTAAGCTTTGTGTCATGCATGCACTTGACACCTTATCCTTCCCCAACTTTCAAATTCCCTTGAAACTCCACCAAACTATCTTATTGATCACCCTAGCACCACTATTACCCTCTGGGCAAAAATTACTGGAGCATCACCCCTCTCTTTTTGTCCTCTAGTGTTTGGAAGAAGGAGGAATTATTATTAGTGTCCATATCTTGTCCAAACCTTGCATAGGAGACCACCAACAACCCTTCCAGAGCAAGGTACAGCCCCTGCCCTTTCCTATTTTACTCCCCACCATCCTACTCAACCAACCAGAGGCCATCTAGACCCCACACACCCCAAACCGGCCTACACCATTTTCCCTCTGGTTATAAGGCATTCGAGCAACACAGCCCCTCTCGGACCTCCCATTTCACTCCTGCAACTCTACCTAGCCACCCCCACACATCCTACATTGCCTCTTGCTCTGAATCAGAGAAGGGAAGGAGAAAACCTAATTTAGGTCTGTGAGGAAGAGGAGGACCTCACCGTCACCATGGACCCTCTCTGCCCCTTTCTTTTGCATGAATGCACTTCTACGAACCCTAGGAACCTAACCCTACCCCTCTCTTGACCCAGGAACACCAAGACGATGACCCCCTGGAGCACCCGATCGAGCTCATCCACGGCCGTCATGCACGAGCTCCTTCCCGGGAACCAGATCAGCCCTGCCGCCCCTCTCCGAGCTCGTCTTGAAGCCCCGCATCTGCTCGTCGCCTTCTCGTGGCCGGAGGAGGCTGCTAGGTGAGGAACCCGCCCCCCCCCCCCAGATCTGACCTAGGGTTTCCTCCTGGTCAGTCCTGGCCGGAGGAAGAAGATGGCTGGGGGCCATCGGTCGCGACTTGATCGAACGGTCCCCGTCGCCTCGTACCGCTTCGGTCACCCGCGTGGCTGACCAGCAGGCCCGGCAGTGTAGCCGTTTGAGAGCACCGCCCGCATGCAGCGGATGCAGGTGGGCTGGCGCCGGATTGGCCCAGATCTGTTTAAAACCTGGCCTGCGACATTTTTTTTCTGGGAATCCTGTTAATCATTATCCAAATATCTGAGAAGTTGTAAAAATTATAGAAAAATAATTATGGGTCCAAATGAGTTGATTCAAATTTCTACGAAATCCTTGTTTCCATGTCTATCCAATGCCACTGACCTCACTCCATTTAGAGCCATGTAGCAATACCTTTATTTTTAACTAGCAAAACAACCCTAGTTTCGATCAAAAATCCAAATTTGTAGTTCTGTATATTGAAATGGAGTGAATCCATTTTTCATGATGCTATGATGTACTAGCTTACATGTGACACTTGATTTGGTATTTTATGTTGCATATATCTACATTAGTAATTAAAATGGACAATAGAGTATTTAGTCTTATTTATTTTCTCATTTGAAATAGATTAGGTATTTTATCATGAATCCAATTTCTGTGTGTCATGCATTGTGTTAGCTTTCCAGAACATCATCTGGCACATTTTTATGATGTCCAGAGAATATCTGGGAATTATTCTAGTGTTATAACAATTATTGTCACTATGAAATTCATAGAAAATCAACGACAAGGTTTTTTGAGGTGAATCCAACCTTGTTGGGTTCATAAAATTGTTATCTACCTATTGTTCTGCTGGGAGTGATTTTTTAACCATTTTAGCACTTGCATGCTTGCTTGGTTTGAAATGGTGTATTGTTGCTAGAAATAACATACCCCTTGTTTAATAGTTTAGCTTGCTATTACACTCCTATACAATCTTGTTCAGATTCCTTACTTGTTTGCTTCTGGTACTCTCTGGTTGTGTGTTTGTGATGGTGTGTTAAATGTTTGCTCCTTTGCATGCTTGTGTGGTGATTGAATGCTTTTGTTTCATTTTTGACGCTAGATCCAAACGCCATCGGAGAGGAAGAGGACTACATCAAGAATGCATAAGAAGGAAGTGGAACACTTTGAGTACTTCTTTTAAGGAAGGAGCCCATGGACATAGCTATTCAAGGCAAGCCATCTATACTTGATTCATATCTGACCCTATTCACTTATTTTGCATGTTTCATAAAAGTTTATTAAACTGCATGTTTTTTTTATATTGCTATAGTCCTTGTAGCAATTATTTGTTGGATTAAGCTCCACAAGCCAATTTCTTATCATCCTTTGAACACCTATTCCAAAACCCTTGCAGCAGTGGCTTGTTGATTAGTAGCAAAGCCTTTGGGAAACTTTGTAGTGGAACAAAAACTCTAGGTTGGGAACACTCAAATGAGTCTTTGAAAATGATTTCGAAAACCTTGGAATGGAGTGCTATTCCATTGATGGATTTCAAAAATGAGTTTGAAAATAAGGTAGGGATGGATAACCCGGAGTTGGAGGCAGGAGTTTTTTAGAAATGACATTGTTGATCACTAAGTGTTTGCTCTGAACAATTAACCCGTGTAACCACGATTACCTTGGTATGGGACGGGGCTTAGCTCGTAGTTTGTTTATTATAGTACAGGAGTCTTGTAACTATATAAGGGTACACGGTGCCCTAGAATCTGGCTTGTCACAAATGCTGGGCAATAGTGTAGCAGGTCCACCAATAGGCTACCCGCCCGGAAGACACTATGGATCTCCTGACGTGGCACTGGAGTTACGCTCGAACATGGAGGTAGACTGCCAGGGTGTGCTGGGGAGGTACATACTCCATATGGTAGATTCCCGTACTAAGGTAGATAAGCGAAAGGCTTTGATCGGGTGCTTGTCGTGGCATATGATGTTATGCGGGGAAGATGCCCACACGATGAGTATCCGGATGATTGTGGGTAAAGTGTACAACCTCTACAGAGTGTAAATCTATTCGAATAGCCGAGTCCTTGGTCATGGACGGTTGGGACGACCGTTACTTAGCCCAATGTCAGGTTTTGGTTTTATAAAGATGTTTTTGGAAAAATGGAGAAAGGTGCCAGATGGAGTACTCGGAGGGTACTGTTGTGGCACGGTTATGGGTCGGGGTACTTGCAGGGTACTGCCGAAGGAATGGTGATGGTCATGTGTGATTGACCTAGTTTTATGAAGGAAGGTGGTCATGTTGGACTGACCACCGACTCTCTCTCTTGAAAAGCCAAAATGAGTTTCCCCCTTTCCTAGAGATTTTACTAAAAGGGTTTTCTAAATGTTTTTCTTTAATAAGGATATATAAATGTCGTAAGACATGCTATATCGATACGAGAAATTGACTAGTTAGAATAAACTAGACTAGAGCCTTTCCTTGCTACAGCCAAACTGCATATCATTTCGCTCTCTTTAGATGGTTTGCGAGTACAATTCAAAATGTACTCATAGCTTTGTCCCTGGCTATTAACTTGGTCAGATTCTGAAGGGGACTACGAGGAAGGTGATGATGGTCACGATGACGCCGGTGCGAACTAGGAACGTCTCCCAGTCAGTTGCCTGTAGGTTAGTAGGCATGACGTGGGTCATCAACGCTGCTTGATATCCGCTGCTTAGTTGTAAACTTGCCCTGCGTGGCAATATCAATCTTGGTCATGTGACCAATTGTAAGACTATTATATTCGGTACTATAATGGATGATGTAACTTTGATATCAGCTCGATTATGTGGACTCACGACATACTGATCATGGGATCACGAGTTGTATGCATAACGGGTATCCCGGGTGGTAAACCGGGGTCCCCACAGAGTTGGTATCAGAGCTATCCTGACTTTAGGAGACCCTAGTTAGCATGGGCATTAGTTTGGGAATAATTTTTGAGTAAACCTACTTGCAACACTTATTTCTTATGTAGCCAATAGCATGGCTTATACCTTATTTATGTCTTCAAAACTTGTAATCTTACCTCTCTAATTGCCAAAGTTTTCACAAGTTTTACTATTATATCTCATCCCCTTCAAACTAAATTAATGGATGTTGTATCCCAATTAGACCTGAAGCTTAGCGACACAAGATGGAGCAAATATTCAGAAGGACGTCTTCAAACCTCTCCAGCTGCAAAGGAAGAAGGATATTGACAAATATTTTTCCCTCGGATGACACCAATGGCTCGGTCAAGAACTTGACCTTGATCCTCCATGGACTCGCACTTTTGCAGTCGCCAAGGACCAAGTACTCAATTGCTTGACTAGAAATTTTTAGGCCTATCACGAGACATTGCCACATATGGAGAAATTCAATGACCCTTTCGAAGACCTCACATCAATGTGATGCGAGATGAGGAGACCTAAAAATTTGCACTTCCCAACTCTACATTGGCAGTTCAACCACACTGCAGCTTCATGAACAACTAACATCAAGTTTTTGGTGAAGCGAGAGCCAAGGATAATGAAGACATCAACAACTATGGCCAACTATGACCCTAGGATGAATAGGACTAACCCCAAATAATGCGCGTGGTTAGGCATCATTGGTACTTGAGGTATCTCATGTGATTTCTGCAATTGTTTGTTGTTTGCCTCGTGTGTTCTTGATAGTGTTTGCAGTTGTCTTGTGTGTTTCTTGAATGTCTGTTGTACTTTATGCTCATGATTGACTTGGCCTCTCAGCCTTACAAACCCCTCTGGCATGTAAGACCCTGGATAGGAATCCTCACTAGAATGTGTTTTCCCTCTCAATCAATTTAAGTCAGCTTGAGTAGCATAGATAATTTATTAGTAAACCACTAACTCCAACCTTAAGTGGATTATAACTCTTCTCACAACACATACCCAAGATCCTACGCAAATTTTTTTGCTACATGCTTCAAGCTTCGTCAAGACCTCTCTACAACATTAAGGAAGCAAAAGATAGACCCGCCTAGACTACAGAGGACTTCTAGAAGACAAAGACTTCACTAACCCAGATCACCTAATCTTAAATCTAGATATTGCTAACATTGGTGAAACTCTCTCAACATGCCAACACTTGCTAATCTTCTACCCAGACAACTAACATTGAGCATAGAAGTATCAAAGCCAGGCCTAATTTTCAAAGATCAACCCGTTATCATCACTTGAAGCCCGAAGACTCACGTGCTTGACCTACACTGAGCAAATAGAAGGACGAAGACTCTCTAAAATCAATCCATCAATGTCGACTCTGCATTTGGGAGATATCAATGGAGGTAACAACAAGAAGAAGTGAAGACTTTTCTAACTAACTTGCTCGCTCGTTCAAATTTTTGACGGGTTTGAAACCAAAACTGACATGTGCCACGAGTAGAAATTCACATGAAGATTTTTTTCGGAAGATGAAGTCGACTCAAGGTATCCCAATATACCTCAAGATCATCAGGGCTACAAGAAGATGGATAAGCAAGAAGATCTTCCCTGGTCTCCAGCAACCCAAAGACAAGAAGAAATAGATCACTTACTACTGGAAGAGACACCATGGGTGGTGCGCCGCCACCTGAAGAGATTTTAGCTCTAGCCCCAGACTACTAAGAAGAATGGTTTCTATTAGGACTAACCTGCACCTTGGTAGTTAGGAAGCGTAGAGGACTAAGTTGATAGATTTGGCGTGACTACCAAGACCGAGGCATAAATGCTATTGTCTGCCATCCTCAGAAGACTGCAAGATCGAGAGTAAAGGTCTACGCCAATATCAAGCTTAAAGGCATGGCTCCAAGATCTGAAGATTCCATCCAGCTCCGCGAGGGAAGCAACAACCCCAAGATAGCAAAAGCTACCCAGAAGCCTTGACTTTTCAAGTCCTCAATTTGAGAGCTGAAAACCTTCTAACTCTCGAAGAATCTTTTCAAACATACTAGATAGCCCAACCATACAAACCTTAAAAATGCCCCGACAAGGTTTCGACACGATACTTTCAGCAGCATCAACTCTTCAAATCATCAACTTCAGCAAATGAAGAAAATCTACACCTTTGGCAAAAGCAAGTCCTTGAAGCAACTCTAATTTTCACCGGTGAGTTGGAAGAGCAACCGTTGAGGCCTAACTCTAACTTAGTCTCAGCACCTCTTAGTACTACGCTTAGAAATCTCAGGACGAGATTCTGTTTAAGGGGGGAAGAGCTGTAACACCCCACTTTTTGTAACCATGTTTAAGTAGTGTTTAAGTGAGCCAAAAATGCGGGCCAACAGAAACTTTTTGTGCAAACCCCTGGAAGTACTATCTCTTGCTTGTTTGTCTTGGTTGTTATGTTAATGAAGTCTGCTTGAGTTACTTGTTGAACACTATTGTGGACCAACACAATCCTTGTGCCCTTGTGATCATGCCTTTATCTATGCTTCTAGCTAGTTTTCCAAAACTATTATCTTGGCAACCTCTCCTTCTTCCAAATTATTTTATTTGTCCAAAACAAGAGCCAAGATTTATCTTTGAGGCAAATATTTTATCAAAATTAAGTATCTACAAAATTATTGGGACCTACAAAGTAGAGTGGTCCCACTATTTTGCAAACTTATATTTTGTTGATATTTATAAAAGGATTTCAAACACCTTTAAGAAAACTTTCTAAAGGAGATGCTATGTCTCCACCAGTTTCTAAAAATTCTACAAAAGCTTTAATTGAAACTCTTTTCTACTTGACCATGGCATGATCATCATTGATCACTTGTTCAATCATTGTTTCTAGTGATGCTAGATTAGTTGCAAATGATTGACCATGTGTGGTGAGTTGATTTTGTGTGACTTTGTTTGACTTTGATTGAGCTCCTTGTGTATAGCTATGGTCCACATGTGGGCATGTGGCCTAACCTATCTAAAAGCACATCAAATTATAAGGTGGCCAGTGGGATATTCTTATAAACTACTTTCAATCCATTTTCTATATAAAACCTATTTTTGATGTTTCCCTCTTTGTAAAACCCTACAACTCTATTCCTTATGGAAGGAGTGTTTATTTTCAAAACTCAAGTTTATCAAAGATTAGAAATGAGGTTCCCTCTCTGTGGTCACTCATTTCATTTTTCAATATCTTGTATACAAGTATTTTCACAACTACTTTTACTCTTTACAAAGATAGGAGAAATGGGAAGAATACCTCTTTGGTATTATTCTTGTCTCTGAAAAAAAATTATGGGAATAGTACCCATGGTTTATAAATGTTTTGAGATCTCCTCCTAATATTCAAAAACCCCACTTGGCTAGAATCAACTCTTGTTTGTAATAGAGCTTATCTTGATGTTTTCCTCTCAATCCTAAAACCCAAACTTTAATGTCTTACCATAAGACATTATGATCCCTTCTTGAGGACTTTGGTACAAATGAATTTAGCCCAATAGAACACCCTTGAGGCTATAGGAACCATCCCATCCAACCCTAAGAAGATTCCTCTCAATTTTCAAAATTATTTTCTTGCAGACATTTCATCAAACAGCTTGTGTGTACACCATCTTCACTCTTGTTAACAGATTCAGTTTTCAGATGTTTGTATTAAGCTCATAGTTTCTATCCATAGAAATGCACCTATCTATAATTCATCCTTGTCATATAATCATCCATTCCTTCCATTACCACTTAGTCATTTGAGGTCATTTACTACTTGTTCTAATCATGTTTCTGACCCTAATCAAACCACTGACCATTTGACTATTATCTGATGCACTTTTGCTCCCACCCTTAAACTTCGAAATAAATTGCTCAGAGACCATCCTATGACCTATTCCCCTTATTTTTGATCTACTCTAACTACCTATGCACTTGCATGTGCATTTTGAAGTATGCCACCCATTTATGTGAGGTGGTTTTGAACCCTAATCAAAACTACTTCTAGCCTTTATGCTTCCTCCATAAATTTATGGATCACTTCTTAGTATCCACCATGAATTTCCCCCATAATTCAATTCCTCTCTACTATCATTTGGGAATGTTATTCAAGCATAATGCCACCCCTTTCCCCCATCAAAAATACCTATTTCCTTATTTCAACTTCTTATAAAAAATTTGCATGGGGATAGCAACCATGCATTTTTTTTGCACCTTTTCTCCTCAACTAGATTTGGTAAAACTCCACCATCATATCTTGTGATTGAAGAAATCCCTTGGATCCTAAGACCCTAGCTGCTATCCTCCAATAATTTCAAAGTCTTATACCAATTATATCTTGGCCAAATTTTCAGGATGCAAAATTTTAGTGAACCCTTTTTATTGACCAAAAAACCTACAACTTGGCATTATTGCAATCATACCAAAGGAAGTCACCTCATCTACCCTTACATTGCCCTTGCTTGGAAAAAAGGAGTAGCAAACTCAAAATTTAAGCTTTGTGTCATGCATGCACTTGACACCTTATCCTTCCCCAACTTTCAAATTCCCTTGAAACTCCACCAAACTATCTTGTTGATCACCCCATCACCACTATTACCCTCTGGTCAAAAATTACTGTAGCATCACCCCTCTCTTTTTGTCCTCTAGTGTTTGGAAGAAGGAGGAATTATTATTAGTGTCCATATCTTGTCCAAACCTTGCATATATAGGAGACCACCAACGACCCTTCCAGAGCAAGGTACAGCCCCTGCCCTTTCCTATTTTACTCCCCACCATCCTACTTAACCAACCAGAGGCCATCTAGACCCCACACACCCCAAACTGACCTACACCATTTTCCCTCTGGTTATAAGGCATCCGAGCACCACAGCCCCTCTTGGACCTCTCATTTCACTCCTACAACTCTACCTAGCCACCCCCAGACCTCCTGCACTGCCTCTTGCTCTGAACCAGAGAAGGGAAGGAGAAAACCTAATCTTGGTCTGCGAGGAAGAGGAGGACCTAGCCGTCGCCATGGACCCTCTCTGCCCCTTTCTTCTGCATGAATGCACTTCTATGAACCCTAGGAACCTAACCCTACCCCTCTCTTGACCCAGGAACACCGAGGCGATGACCCCCTGGAGCACCCAATCGAGCTCCTCCACGGCCGTCATGCACGAGCTCCTTCCTGGGAACCAGATCAGCCCTGCCGCCCCTCTCTGAGCTCATCTTGAAGCCCCGCGTCCGCTCGTCGCCTTCCCGTGGCTGAAGGAGGCCGCTAGGTGAGGAAACCCACCCACCTAGATCCGATCTAGGGTTTCCTCCCGGTCAGTCCTGGCCGGAGGAAGAAGATGGCTGGGGGCCATCGATCGCGACTTGATCGAACGGTGCCCGTCGCCTCGTACCGCTTCGGTCGCCCGCGTGGCTGACCAGCGGGCCCGGCAGTGCGACCGTTTGAGAGCACCGCCTGCGTGCAGTGGACACAGGTGGGCTGGCACCGGATGGGCCCAGATCCATTTAAAACCTGGCCTGCGACTTTTTTTCAGGGAATCCTGTTAATCATTATCCAAATATCTGAGAACTTGTAAAAATTATAGAAAAATAATTACGGGTCCAAATGAGTTGATTCAAATTTCTACGAAATCCTTGTTTCCATGTCTATCCAATGCCACTGACCTCACTCCATTTAGAGCCATGTAGCAATAACTTTATTTTTAACTAGCAAAACAACCCTAGTTTCGATCAAAAATCCAAATTTGTAGTTCTGTATATTGAAATGGAGTGAATCCATTTTTCAGTGATGCTATGATGTACTAGCTTACATGTGACACTTGGTTTGGTATTTTATGTTGCATATATCTATAGTTGTAATTAAAATGGACAATAGAGTATTTAGTCTTACTAGTCATTAACCCGTGTAGACGCACGGGCAAGCTATTCAGGGAGACATGAAATTAAATTGTGACATCCATATATAATATCAGATTAAGCACACTATGAAAATTAATGTGATAATATTAGGTACCATAGTTTCCATAGTTTTCCAGTAGTCTCGGTGGAAATTAGTATTATTTCTGGATTATGACACAGTTTATATGTGGTACATTTTAGGAAGGACAAAGAGTTATTACTATAGAGAAAATATTCAATTTACATCCTTGAACATATTATATACCCCAAAAAGGCCCAAATATCATGTTACAATCTTCCATAACTTTATTAGCATGCAATCTGATAAGAAGGTGATCTTCTTCGTAGACTATGGCGACAGACAACCGAGAGCATTGGATGCTTGGACGATACATTTGTCCCATGTACCTGCGTTCTATGAAAGGCATACATTATGCAAAATCAATTTTGTCATCCACATCCCATCAGTCCCAGTCTCCGGAGAGCTGGTCAATCACTTGACTTAACTCCATTCAGAACTTTTGTAAAGTTCAATGAGTTTCAGATTAATGTATTAGTACCTACAGACCTTTCTTCACGACCGCCAACAAAAATGAAAAGCACAGGTTGTGTCTGTCCAACATTTACTGATTGCATCTCACTGGACTTGATATTGTTCTTGAACCCAAAAATAAACTGAATAGATATTTCTTACAGACAGCAAAGTACAAATGAAGTAAGCGGAATATACAATGCAACATAGGAGAAATCAGGTTTTAAGCTGAACTCTTGGATTGAAAGCTACATAGTTGATTTATCGTACTAACATAAGTAAGTCTCATATCCACTATTCACTCTTTGGAATATCTCCGTTCTGAAAGAAAAAACTCTTTGGAATATCAGAAAATTAGATAGTTTATTTCTCATAATGACAACATAACTATCTTTTTTTTTGAAATGTGTTGTATATAAATCAGATAATAAGGTTTTGGTTACAATCGTCCAAGACCGCTTTCGACACGCAGGTCGGCACTGCACCTTGTAAAACACCACTACTCAACTCACTACGACTTAATTGGCATAAACCATGAACTACTTTATTACAAAGTCTATTAACTTTTGAAATTATGACTTGCCGATCCAGAGGCTTCATATAATTGAACTCCTTCGCAATCAGGCAAACTTCAGACCGATCAGGACACCTTCCTTGAATGAATCCAGAATGTAAGCACAATCTATTTCAATAATAACTAGCCGGGTGGCCCGCGCATTTGCGCGGTTAGATTTTGTACATATATTGGTACATATCTGATATTTGATACTACTCAACATTTGGCTATGCTATCAACTATTATTTGATTTAGTAATTATTGTTGCTAGGTAATTATTAACAGAAATTCAAGACATATTATGGAAAATTGTACAAAATGCGCATCTTAAAGATTATGATTGTATTAATTTTGGTTTAAATTTTTACATTGGATGTGTTGGGTTGTTTCTAAGAACATTTTTTTCTTGTGAAAATAGTAGACTAATGGTGTAAAGATCTTCATCCGCCATTTAAATCTAAGATGTTCTCTCCTTATTCATTATTTATATTGTCTATCTTTCCACAAATTATCTTGAAATCACTATACATGTGTAGTTAGGAAAAATGGCTCATACTTATATAGTGTGTTGTCTTCCTCAAGCATCGACAGATGCATAGTATTTTTGTATTTAGTACTGAGCTATTATGCATGTGTATACCTGCACGTATGGTAATCTTAACTCATAGTCTTGCCTTTGTCGCTTGCTTTCTAATGAAATTAATTGTTACTCCCTCCGATCAGAAATAACTGTCGGGCACTTAGTACAAACTTTATACTAAGCTAGTACAAAATTGCCGACAGTTATTTCCAATCTGAGGGAGTACTTTACAGTCATAGCTTATTATCAAAATATTATCGCTTTCTCAATGTCACCATATCATGTGTTTTCTTATTGTACCCGTGTTTTTGTCGTATTGACTTATATTTTACATATCTAAAACATCTCATTGAGTACCAGTTCCTTACTTTGTTGCTTCGGTCATATAGTGTTTTACCACGACACTGGTGTTCTTCCCTAAAAATGCACGACATATTCAAATACACATATAAAACACAATGTCATCTGACTTTTTTGTTCATCCTACATGATATCATGCATGCCTTGGACACGTTCTTTATATGTACCTTCCATCTGTCGTCTCAGTCTATTTGGTTTGACCTATTTCCTAGGCATTTGAACCTAAAAATTGCATTGGGGAAGACATATTTATTCATGTCGTGAGATTGTCAGGCAAGAGATCTCTTCTCCTAATCGTTAAGGATCATATACACGTTATTTTATTTTCTTTTCTGATAAGGTCGTTCTTTTCTTTTAAAGTGACAGATCAAAGAGTATTTTGTTTTCGGAAGTGAGTGTAGCTGATTTAGTTGGAGGGAGAGATCTACGTACTGCTATGTTTTTCAGCATATTTACATTTGTCACACGCTTATATTTGGCATATACGTAGAAGAAAGCTTATCAATGCGGTTCTGTTGTCTGTGCTCACCTTAGCTAATATGCAATTTATTTAATTTGCATTATGGAAGCAGATTTAAGGCACATACCAATTTGATCTGTCGTCGGCCTCTCCTTTCCTCGTGATCCAGTGCTTCTCGCCTGCATATATTAGGTTAACATATTAGCTCAAGTTTATGTTGTTCTTCACGAAAGCATAGCACTATCGCAAGGAAGTCTTTCCTCAATGCTTTGATTAGTGTTTTTCTTCTGCCGATCATAGCTCCTGCGTCTGGCAGGTGGGAGAGGAGTCATATGCACTGTTATTTTTGTAGAAAACGATCAACGCAGTAATCATATATCTCTTGCTGTTGATGTTGTCACGATCGCTCTTCTTCCTACTCACATTGATGCTGATTCTATTTGGCTGCGACGGGCGTTGATGCGTTTACAACCACTGCAGGCTTACATCGTTCGGTCGAGTGCTCCTGGCCGACGGCCTTCTCTCACGTGCCTGCCGCGATCCTATGACGGGAGATCGGCGATCTCCATCTCGTTGGCGCTTTGACGGCGTTGCTGTTATCCTTCTTCCAATCTGTTGGACGCGCTGACATGGCCGGTCCGTATTGACTGCGGTGATTTCGAATCATGAGTCAGTCCGTGTTCAGCAGCGTGCTTGCAATGTGTTGTATCGTGGTCTCCATTGATGTAGTTTTCGATAAATTGACTTGCCCGTGGAGCTTAGCCGCTGTGGATTCGTGTCTGCGAGCTGGTTTGAACCATGGAAATCCATCGGGCAATGCTTTAGTATATCCTTGTATGTGCACAGATATCCGGACCAATTATTAGGGGAAGTCCATCAATTAGAGTCCAGCTTTGTATAAGTTTCCTATGAAGATTGCAAACGTACGTGCCATGGAGTCCAATACGTCTCATTGGAGATTGCAAACGCGCGTGCCGATGTTGGTAAATCTGAGCCATTGAGATATTTTAACTTCAAGACGATCAATCTACACCGTTAGTTGTTAGTTGTTTTAATAATATAATAGATGTTTGAATCAGAGTTTGCAATCGCCAGTTTTAAACCTTCTAGACAGGCAATAACTTCCCCTTCACTCGCCGATTGTCAGTGACTCAACGTGTTCCATGCAGAAAAGAGAGTAGTTTCATTGGAATCCCTTAGAACCGCTCCCCATGCACCATTTCTGTCTTCATCAATAAAGCTTGCATCAACATTACATTTAACCCATAATGAAATGCTGTGAGGTGAACCTATTTGCGACAACTGCAACCAAAAAACTGCAAACTTATACTGTGAATGAATCTGATAAATTCCCTTTTGTTTGATGGATTCATGACCAAGGTCACCCGGCTACAAAAAATATACCACAAACCTTGGTTGCCTATTTTATTTGACACTGATAATTTGAGTTTGAACTACTATATTGTTTAGTGGACCAAACAATCATATAGAACTGGAAAGATCAGAAAAGACTCGAGTATTAATTTTTCTAACCCTCTAAATTGCAGATCTGCCATAGTATTATCCCAAACAGAGTACAAATTAATCACCTCTATAGTGAGACCTGCATGTCCAACAGATAAATAATTAGTGGCTAGCTGCAAACTAAAGGAAGTACTAATAGGCAGACCACATACGGAGAAACAGATTGATCGGAAATTCATCATGGCTTGCACTTTGGCAGAACATCAAAGCTGAGAACGTTGAAAGGATCTCGTCCTCCCGTGCATCAGCCAACGTGAATTGCAGTGCTTGGGGCAGAGAAGATTTAAAGGCTGGAGAAGAGGAGGACCCGGGAGAGTCTGTATGGATCATTTTTAGACAGATTGCAACATGGAATTTTAGTACGGGATGGCAACTTGAGAGGTAACGCGAGGAGAGGATTGGGAGGAGCGGCTACAGGATCTCTCATGGATGCGTCGTGTTTGTATGGGAAAGGTGGGCGGAGTGTTGGAGTCTGAGATGGACACGTTTCATTGCCTGGGACAGCAGGCTAGACTTCATCTGACGGCCGTATATAGCTAATCGCGGAATCGGACGAACAATTTGCTAAGTTTCCGAGGATTAACGTGGAGGCTTCTTTGGTGCCTCTAATTAGTAAATATAAGATTTATTTTCTCATTTGAAATAGATTAGGTATTTTAGCATGAATCCAATTTCTATGTGTCATGCATTGTGTTAAATTTCCAGAACATCCTCTGGCACATTCTTATGATGTCCAGAGAACATCTGGGAATTATTCTAGTGTTATAACAATTATTGTTACTAGGAAATTCATAGAAAATCAACCACAAGGTGTTTTGAGGTGAATCCAACCTTGTTGGGTTCATAAACTTCTTATCTACCTATTGTTCTGCTGGGAGTGATTTTTGAACCATTTTAGCACTTGCATGCTTGCTTGGTTTGAAATTGTGTATTGTTGCTAGAAATAACATACCCCTTGTTTAATAGTTTAGCTTGCTATTAGACTCCTATAGAATCTTGTTCAGATTCCTAACTTGTTTGCTTCTGGTACTCTCTGGTTGTGTGTTTGTGATGGCGTGTTAAATGTTTGCTCCTTTGCATGCTTGTGTGGTGATTGAATGCTTTTCTTTCATTTTGCGACGCTAGATCCAAACACCATCAGAGAGGAAGAGGACTACCTCAAGAATGCATAAGAAGGAAGAGGAACACTTTTAGTACTTCTTTTAAGGAAGGAGCCCAGGGACCTAGCTATTCAAGGCAAGCCATCTATACTTGATTCATATCTGACCCTATTCACTTACTTTGCATGTTTCATAAAAGTTTATTAAATTGCATGTTTTTTATATTGCTATAGTCCTTGTAGCAATTATTTGTTGGCTCAAGCTCCACAAATCAATTTGTTATCATCCTTTGAGATGACCCCTTTGAACACCTATTCCAAAACCCTTGCAGCAGTGGCTTGTTGATTAGCAGCAAAGCCTTTGGGAAACTTTGTAGTGGAGCAAAAACTCTAGGTTGGGAACACTCAAATGAGTCTTTGAAAATGATTCTGAAAACCTTGGAATGGAGTGCTATTCCATTGATGGATTTCAAAAATGAGTTTGAAAATAAGGTAGGGATGTATATCCCGGAGTTGGAGGCAAGAGTTTTTCAGAATGGACATTGGTGATCACTAAGTATTCGCTCTGAACAATACCCTGGTATGGGATGGGGCTTAGCTTGTAGTTTGTTTATTTTAGTACGGGAGTCTCATAACTATATAAGTGTATGTGGTGCCCCGGAATCCGGCTTGTCACAAATGGTGGGCAACAGTGTAGCGGGCCCGCCAATAGGCTACCCGCCCGGAAGACACTATAGGTCTCCTGACGTGGCACTGGAATTACGCTCGAACGTGGAGGTAGACTGCCAGGGTGTGCCAGGGAGGTACATACTCCATAGGGTATATTCCCATACTAAGGTAGATAAGCGAAAGGCTTTGATCGGGTGCTTGTCGTGGTATATGATGTTATGCGGGGAAGATGCCCACACGATGAGTATCCGGATGATTGTGGATAAAGTGTACAACCTCTGCAGAGTGTAAATCTATTCGAATAGCCGAGTCCTTGGTCATGGACGATTGGGACGACCGTTACTTAGCCCAATGTCAGGTTTTGGTTTTATAAAGATGTTTTCAGAAAAATGGATAAAGGTGCCGGACGGAGTACTCGAAGGGTACTACTGTGGCACGGTTATGGGTCGGGGTACTTGCAGGGTACTGCCGAAGGAATGGTGATGGTCATGTGTGATTGACCTGGTTTTATGAAGGAAGGTGGTCATGTTGGATTGACCACCGACTCTCTCTCTTGAAAAGCAAAAATGAGTTTCCCCCTTTCCTAGAGATTTTACTAAAAGGGTTTTCTAAATGTTTTTCTTTAATAAGGATATAGAAATGTCGTAAGACATGCTATATCGATGCGAGAAATTGACTAGTTAGGATAAACTAGACTAGAGCCTTTCCTTGCTACAGCCAAACAACATATCAGTTCGCTCTCTTTAGATGGTTTGCGAGTACAATTCAAAATGTACTCACGGCTTTGTCCCTGGCTATTAACTTGGTCAGATTATGAAGGGGACTAGTGTAGCGTACCTGTGCTTTGTTTGTGCTAGTCCCGGATCGACTGCTAGCACACACAGTTACAAGATGAAATACCAAGAATACAAAGGTCTTTATTACAACGCTTGATCCACAAATAACATAGTCTTTTACAACTCAAGAGGCTCAAAGCCACAATTCTTATTACAACTCATAAAAAAACAACTAAGTAAAATAATCTTCAAGTCTTCTTTCTTCATTGATCCGCAGGCAGACGTGTTGGACGAAGACTCGTGACCGAAGCGCTGCAATCTTCAATCTTCATAGTAGCCACCTGCAACATGATACGTTGCAGCCACGGAGGGTCAATACATTTGAATTGTATTGGCAAGTTACTAAATTCATGCTAAGTTATGGTAAAAGAAAGGTTGCGAGTTTTTTTTTAGAAGACGTCAAGTCAAATGTTTTAGAAGGTCTTGGGGAGCACAAGGATATTACACACCAAGTGTCCAATAAAAAAAATCTAACACATGGATATTACACACCACGTGCCCAATCCTACCATATGGATATTACACACCATATGACCAAAGTCCCAATATAACACATGGATATTACACACCATGTGACCAAAATCCCACCTATCACATGGATATTACACACCATGTGACAAAAACCCTACCCATGAACGATGTTACTCACGAACATGGGTTTTTTCTCTCATGCATCGATATTACACACGATCATGAGGTTTTGCTCAAAACTAAACACGACAAGTAAGTCCTTTTTTTGAAGGGTAACGAGGAAGTCCTTTGATTGCTCCTGATGCGCGCAAGCTTGTTGGGCCACTCACTGTATGCATCTGTCGTAGATATCTTTTCACGCTTCACAACATTGCATTGAAAACCTTTTTATTCCAAACATCTTCACAATGCTACCCCAGAATGGGTGCATGTTAAATCCTACATCTCTGCACACAATGTCTACTCACAATCATATTATAACTTCACAAATCATAGCATTCTCTCTACACAAACATGTATCAGTTTAATGTTAAGGATCAAGCTTAACATGGTAAAGCAACTTGCCTTGGTAAGGAGAAGAGTTGGTGCACTCGTCACACAGACACTCGTTACACTCAGCACAATCTACACAGGTAAAACTCAAATAAACAACCATAGCAACAATATTGATGTGTAACATGCATGCATGTATGCAATCATGATTTAATAAAATAAAATATTTTATTTCGATCAAGGACATTATACAGGAGGTTAAACATGTGGGGATATCACAATTAATAATTTGCAAAAAGAATTAACTTAATCAAATTTATAGAACACCTTTTATGGTCAAAATAGGGTTTAAACTTCTAAATTACAAACAGAAAGTTTATCTATCTGTAAATTCGTAATTTCAACGCCCCTGGATAGATCTTGAAATTACAAAGCTAACGCAAAAAGAATCAACTACAACAGGATTACGGTTATTTAATTACGAATTTTCAAAGTTGATGTTTTTAGCAAATTCGGTCGACGTCGCGAATTTCTGAAGCCTCAGATCTCGATCCGACGGTTGTGGCGCTCCGGCTTGCAGCGTGGCTTGGCTCGACTCGTGGCTGATGATGACGTGGCGAGGCGGTATTAGATGTGGTGTCAAATTTTAAGTGACAGATTTGAAAAATATAAAAATATAAAAACTGGTACCATCGGACAGATAATTTAAATACGAATCTAATGCAAAAAGAATCATCTAAAACAAAGCTATAGATTCGAGATTACAAATTTTTGAAGTTTTATGAGAGCTAGGAGCTGTACTAGTACGCACTGATCGATGGATCTAAGCCAGAAAAGACAAAACGGGCGTGAAACTTATCGGTTCACTTAATTGGCTAAACTCCTAATAGATCCAGCAATACGTAACTAGTCTAGCCCTACTGTTTTTAATTAAAACGATAAGGGCGAGGCTTACAGCGATGGACAGCGACCCGGCGATGGATGGCTCGACGATGTTGCTCCGGCTTGGAGTGACGACGACGCTCCTCTTCTCTTGGCGAGCTTGCGTGCGTGAACGGAGGTGCTCAAGGTGTACGAAGGCGGCGGCTACTCACGGTCACGGTTGGAGGCGGCTCGGTTCGGTGGAGCTCCGGCGAGGAACTGCAAGTTCTTTGTCCTGCGGTGGGGAAGACGGTTTCAGAGAGAGAGCTGATAACGGGGAGTCGGCTAGGGTCGAAAAGAAAATAGAAGGGGGCTCGGTACCTTCTCCCAGAAGCTCGACGGCGGCAGAAATCCGGCCAGATCGCAACGGAGCTCGGGTGGACTTGGCTCGATTTTTTTTGCGGAAAAGAACGGGGAAAGCTGCGGGGGTATTTCAGGAGGGATTTCGTGGAGTAGGGGTTACGAACTCTGATCGGAAACAAAGAGATTTTCGCGGAGACGTTTCAGACGGAGATGAACTCGTGTTGGTTACAGACTCCTGGCAGGAGCTTGGGATGACAAGTGGGGCTGGGCTGTCAGTCCAGAAAAGAAAGAAAAAAAAAACAAAAGGGAAGAAAAGGATGCGGCTGGCCTGGACGTTGCTCACGCACGGACGTTTCGGCCACTTCGGCCGTGCATGCGTGTGGGCTGGCTTGGGCCATGCGGCGCTTAATACCCGCCGCACGCGGCGGGCTGATGCTGGCTGCGGCCGGCTGGGCCGATTTTGTCCCAGTTCGGTCCGGCGGCTTGAAACTTTTTTTTCTTTTATTCTTTTTCGAATTTAACAGAAAACTGTTTACTGTTTTGTCTAAAAATTTAGTTTTAAGGCTCCAAATTGAGCAAAACAAACTTCTCCGGATTTGTAAAAACAAGGGCTTTGTTCCTAGGTACATTAGAACATTGTACAAGCCCACCAATAAGTACAAAAATATATTTTAATGCAATTGAGCCACGCTAAGATAGAAAATGCAATTCAACACAAAATCGAGTTTTTGTCCAAAACAAAACCTTTTCAGTTTTTGAGAAATATGTAGAGGTGCATATGCATATGAATGACATGATGAAATTCCCAAATCTAAAATCCGGGATGTTACAGACTACCACCCTTAAAAGAATCTCGTCCTCGAGATTCGGAGAGGCTAGAAAGAAAGGTTCAGGATACACTTTCTGCCCTAGTCGGGGGGGGGGGGTGCTACCACCCTTAAAAGATTACAATTGTAACTAGAAGGATCGCTTGGTATCTCGGGGCTTCTTCTCGGGGCAATCATAGGCATAGTGTCCAGTGTTGTGGCACTTGAAGCATGTGACTTGATCAAGGTCCTTCTTGGGCTTCTCACTGTTGTTTTCTCCATGACCATTATTGTTGAAGCCATGGTGATCTTGGTGCCGATGACCACTATGGTGGCGGTCATTTCGCTTTGGGTGATGATGCCCATTTCCACCATTCTTATGGTGGTCACTCCCTCCGTGCCAATTTTCAGAACCTCCATTTCCTTCATAAGATTTATGTGGATTCTGATATTGTCCTGAGTATGAAGTCCCATGGTTATGCTTCCTCTTCCTGTTTTCAGACTGCTTCATCTTGCTCTCTAGAGTTATAGCTTGATCAAGCAGAGAATGAAAGGTAGGAGTGTAGGCAACGGACAGAGGGATTGACAATTCGTCGTTGAGGCCTTCTAGGAACTTCTCCTTCCTCTTTGCATCAGTGTCAATGTCGTCCGGTGCATAGCGTGACAGATTGGTAAACTCATCAATGTACTCAGACACGCTGCGGTACTTCTGTCTAAGATCACGGAACTCCTTCTTCTTCAAGCCCATCACACCAGAGGAAATGTGTGCAGCCCGAAATCTTTCCTGGAACGAGTTCCATGTCACTCCTTCAATGGGATGAGTGATCTGGTAAGTGTCCCACCAACTTGCTGCTGGTCCTTCCAGTAGATGACCTGCAAACCTGACCTTTTCAGCATCAGTGCAACCAGTAGTAACCAAGTCTTTGTTAACCGAACGGAGCCAATCCATGGCCTCCAGTGGTTCAGCAGCACGTGAAAACTTGGCAGGGCAAAGCCTTAAGAACCTTGCAAGCATGTCGACCTGAGGGGGTGGCGGTGGTGGAGGGTTGTTGTTGTTGTTATTGTTGTTGTTAGCATTGGCCAGGAACTGTGTCATGACTTGCATGAGTTGAGCCTGGGCTTCCATCATCTGCTGCATCTGTTCCTCAGGAGCGCGACGAGGAGGCATCTGTTGGGTTTGGAAATAGATGAGGTTAGACTTAGAGAAAGAGTCTAAGGGAATAAAGTTTCCTACCCATATGCAAAAACAATCCTTAAAAGAACACACATACATAAACACACAAGCATAGGAGAAACCTCAACCAATCAAGCAATAAACAAGTAACAAATAGTTTGAAAGTACGCAAATGTTTAGGTCTAAAGGGGATACAATATCTAATGCCATACCACAAGCGGTCACGGGCAAAAACGCAAACTCAAGATAAAGTGTGGTAGTCTATCTAACTACTCTACTCTTCCATGACGACTTCCTCCTCAACGTCGAAGCCATTCTCCTTGAGTAGCCTCTTGTAGTCCTGCAGCTCTTCAGTTAGGGTGTCAACCTTCTCTCGAAGCTCCCTCTTGTCGGCGCGCAGCTTCTCGATCAGATCGTGATCCGCTTCAAGCTCGAAGTCGTTGCACTCTATCTTCTGCTTCAGCTCTCTAACATCTTTGTTCATGGCATGGATTCTCTTATCTTGGCTCTTCTGCTGCTTCTCTTAAGTCGCGAACTTCTCCTCCATCTCCTTGATCTTCTCCTCCTGCTCCTTGTGTTGTTTGTCCTTCTCGGCAAGTTGGGCGCGTAGCTCGTCGTTGTTGAACAACTCATTGTATCTCTCAACGTCGATGTCCCTGATGAGGTACTCTAACTCGGCGAGGTGGGTACGCATGGGGTCTTGATCGCTGTGAGTTAGCCCGATGACCATGCCTTCTTCATCGCGTCGGCTGTAGAGGTGGGAGTAGTGGTTCTGGAGCTCGGAGAAGTGACGTCCGCAGAGGCGTGCTAAGTTGGGCGCCTATCTTCTTTGTTGGTGTGGAAGGTCTTGAGCTTGATCTGTTTAGTCTTCGGCTCTGTCTCGCGTCTCGGTTGCGTGATGTAGAGGATCCAGACGCCCTTCTTGTGAAGCTTGGTCATCTCGCTTCCTCTGCTGAACGGGGTAGGCAGGGACAAGGTAGTGGTGATGTCGAGGAGACGCTCTCCGAAGCTGTAGTTCTTGAAGTTGCCGGTCTTGGTGATGCGGAAGGTTGACATCTTCACGTTGGAACTTGACAAGTTAGTAAGTTAAAGTAGAAGAAAAACTTAGAAAAAGCGCAGAAGGAGTAAAAGAGATTTCTAACTTAGAAGTCAAACTATTTCTAAGTGTTAGTAACAAAACAAGACAACTCCTAAATTTTCCTAAGGGGTTTTAGTCCAATCCTAGGGTCACGAACCTAAGGGCAACACTTTGCTCTGATACCATCTGTAGCGTACCTGTGCTTTGTTTGTGCTAGTCCCGGATCGACTGCTAGCACACACAGTTACAAGATGAAATACCAAGAATACAAAGGTCTTTATTACAACGCTTGATCCACAAATAACATAGTCTTTTACAACTCAAGAGGCTCAAAGCCACAATTCTTATTACAACTCATAAGAAAACAACTAAGTAAAATAATCTTCAAGTCTTCTTTCTTCATTGATCCGCAGGCAGACGTGTTGGACGAAGACTCGTGACCGAAGCGCAGCAATCTTCAATCTTCATAGTAGCCACCTGCAACATGATACGTTGCAGCCACGGAGGGTCAATACATTTGAATTGTATTGGCAAGTTACTAAATTCATGCTAAGTTATGGTAAAAGAAAGGATGCGAGTTTTTTTTAGAAGACGTCAAGTCAAATGTTTTAGAAGGTCTTGGGGAGCACAAGGATATTACACACCAAGTGTCCAATAAAAAAAATCTAACACATGGATATTACACACCACGTGCCCAATCCTACCATATGGATATTACACACCATATGACCAAAGTCCCAATATAACACATGGATATTACACACCATGTGACCAAAATCCCACCTATCACATGGATATTACACACCATGTGACAAAAACCCTACCCATGAACGATGTTACTCACGAACATGGGTTTTTCTCTCATGCATCGATATTACACGCGATCATGAGGTTTTGCTCAAAACTAAACACGACAAGTAAGTCCTTTTTTTGAAGGGTAACGAGGAAGTCCTTTGATTGCTCCTGATGCGCGCAAGCTTGTTGGGCCACTCACTGTATGCATCTGTCGTAGATATCTTTTCACGCTTCACAACATTGCATTGAAAACCTTTTTATTCCAAACATTTTCACAATGCTACCCCAGAATGGGTGCATGTTAAATCCTACATCTCTGCACACAATGTCTACTCACAATCATATTATAACTTCACAAATCATAGCATTCTTTCTACACAAACATGTATCAGTTTAATGTTAAGGATCAAGCTTAACATGGTAAAGCAACTTGCCTTGGTAAGGAGAAGAGTTGGTGCACTCGTCACACAGACACTCGTTACACTCAGCACAATCTACACAGGTAAAACTCAAATAAACAACCATAGCAACAATATTGATGTGTAACATGCATGCATGTATGCAATCATGATTTAATAAAATAAAATATTTTATTTCGATCAAGGACATTATACAGGAGGTTAAACATGTGGGGATATCACAATTAATAATTTGCAAAAAGAATTAACTTAATCAAATTTATAGAACACCTTTTATGGTCAAAATAGGGTTTAAACTTCTAAATTACAAACAGAAAGTTTATCTATCTGTAAATTCGTAATTTCAACGCCCCTGGATAGATCTTGAAATTACAAAGATAACGCAAAAAGAATCAACTAAAACAGGATTACGGTTATTTAATTACGAATTTTCAAAGTTGATGTTTTTAGCAAATTCGGTCGACGTCGCGAATTTCTGAAGCCTCAGATCTCGATCCGACGGTTGTGGCGCTCCGGCTTGCAGCGTGGCTTGGCTCGACTCGTGGCTGATGACGACGTGGCGAGGCGGTATTAGATGTGGTGTCAAATTTTAAGTGACAGATTTGAAAAATATAAAAATATAAAAACTGGTACCATCGGACAGATAATTTAAATACGAATCTAATGCAAAAAGAATCATCTAAAACAAAGCTATAGATTCGAGATTACAAATTTTTGAAGTTTTATGAGAGCTAGGAGCTGTACTAGTACGCACTGATCGATGGATCTAAGCCAGAAAAGACAAAACGGGCGTGAAACTTATCGGTTCACTTAATTGGCTAAACTCCTAATAGATCCAGCAATACGTAACTAGTCTAGCCCTACTGTTTTTAATTAAAACGATAAGGGCGAGGCTTACAGCGATGGACAGCGACCCGGCGATGGATGGCTCGACGATGTTGCTCCGGCTTGGAGTGACGACGATGCTCCTCTTCTCTTGGCGAGCTTGCGTGCGTGAACGGAGGTGCTCAAGGTGTACGAAGGCGGCGGCTACTCACGGTCACGGTTGGAGGCGGCTCGGTTCGGTGGAGCTCCGGCGAGGAACTGCAAGTTCTTTGTCCTGCGGTGGGGAAGACGGTTTCAGAGAGAGAGCTGATAACGGGGAGTCGGCTAGGGTCGAAAAGAAAATAGAAGGGGGCTCGGTACCTTCTCCCAGAAGCTCGACGGCGGCAGAAATCCGGCCAGATCGCAACGGAGCTCGGGTGGACTTGGCTCGATTTTTTTTGCGGAAAAGAACGGGGAAAGCTGCGGGGGTATTTCAGGAGGGATTTCGTGGAGTAGGGGTTACGAACTCTGATCGGAAACAAAGAGATTTTCGCGGAGACGTTTCAGACGGAGATGAACTCGTGTTGGTTACAGACTCCTGGCAGGAGCTTGGGGATGACAAGTGGGGCTGGGCTGTCAGTCCAGAAAAGAAAGAAAAAAAAAACAAAAGGGAAGAAAAGGATGCGGCTGGCCTGGACGTTGCTCACGCACGGACGTTTCGGCCACTTCGGCCGTGCATGCGTGTGGGCTGGCTTGGGCCATGCGGCGCTTAATACCCGCCGCACGCGGCGGGCTGATGCTGGCTGCGGCCGGCTGGGCCGATTTTGTCCCAGTTCGGTCCGGCGGCTTGAAACTTTTTTTTTCTTTTATTCTTTTTCGAATTTAACAGAAAACTGTTTACTGTTTTGTCTAAAAATTTAGTTTTAAGGCTCCAAATTGAGCAAAACAAACTTCTCCGGATTTGTAAAAACAAGGGCTTTGTTCCTAGGTACATTAGAACATTGTACAAGCCCACCAATAAGTACAAAAATATATTTTAATGCAATTGAGCCACGCTAAGATAGAAAATGCAATTCAACACAAAATCGAGTTTTTGTCCAAAACAAAACCTTTTCAGTTTTTGAGAAATATGTAGAGGTGCATATGCATATGAATGACATGATGAAATTCCCAAATCTAAAATCCGGGATGTTACAACTAGGAGGAAGGTGGCGATGGTCACGATGACGCTGGTGCGAACTAGGAACGTCTCCCAGTCAGTTGCCTGTAGGGTAGTAGGCATGACGTGGGTCATCAACGCTGCTTGATATCCGCTGCTTAGTTGTAAACTTGCCCTGTGTGGCAATATCAGTCTTGGTCATATGACCAATTTTAAGACTATTATATTCGGTACTGTAATGGATGATGTACCTTTTATATCAGCTCGGTTATGTGGACTCATGATATACTGATCATGGGATCGTGAGTTGTATGCATAACGGGTATCCCGGGTGGTAAACCGGGGTCCCCACACCAAACCTATAAAGTTTTATTTAAAATCCTATTTTATTTTGAAAACTTGTTTCTTACTATTTAAATAGATTTCTTGAATTTTAGAAAATTTTGGAAGTTGGTTTGAAGTCATTTGAAGCTTTATTGCAAAATTTATTAAAGAAAAGAGAAAACAGAAAAAGGAAAAGAAAGAACAAAAAAAAGTAAAAAGGCCGAGGGGAACCGAACCGGCCTTGGCCTCGATTCGGCCCATGGCCCTTCTGGGCAAAACCCCAAAGGGGTATGCCTCTCCCCTCCTTCTCCCGCTGACGCCCAGGCCACACCTGTCAGACCTTCCTCTCCTCGCTGACACGCTTGCCCCACATGTCATCTTCTTCCTCTGGACACCGAACTCCTCTCCCCACACGGGATCAACCCCCACCGTCGATCGCCCGCTCGAACCCCATCCTATCCTCCAAGCAAACTCGGCTATAAATAGCCCGTCACCTTCTCTCGCGCCTCTCTTTCGTTCTGCCCGAGTTGCACCTCCAGGCCGCTCAAATCACTCACCGGATTCTGTAGTATCTGTAACACCCTACTTTTTGTAACCAGAATTTAAATTAGCTTCCATGCAATTAGAAAGTGGGGTATATAAAAACTGTATTCCACTTGAGCATGTGTGCTAGGGTAGTGATATTCTTTGGGTGCATGGTATGATTTTATGTGCATATATGTGTGTGTATGCTAGTTAATTTCTTTTCTGTTTAGATTTTCAAAATTGGTCTTGTGCATGAGTGCATGATGGAGTGCTATGATTTTATGCTATAGCTTGACCCAAATAGGAGGGTGCTTGATGACAACAATTCTTTTTCTCTCTTTATTTCAAACTTTATTCTTGCACCTTTATTCAGTAATTAGGACTTCACCAAAATCTCTTTTACACTTATTCAAAAATTCTGAAAACCTGCAGGATGATTTATACCAATCATAGAACCCATTTGAGCAAACCATCACTACCTCCTCCTTGGTATTTTTAAATTTTTGAAATTCAAATGAATTTCGGTCAAATGGCCCTTTCTTCTTTTTCTCCCTTTTTTTCTTCTCTCTTTTCTTGCAAACCGACCAAGAGAGAAACCTAGTCGGCCACCCCTACCTCTCTCTCTTATTCCTCTTGTCCTCTAGCTCTTGGACACAAAGAAGGAGGGAGACCCGAGGTGATCTAGGGTAGATCTTCTCCCTCCCTATCTCTCTCTTTGTTTTATCTTCTCCCTCCACCATCGCTCACCCCCAACCAGAGGCCAGCCCTGCAACTCCAGCACCACCCCTACCCCACATTGCAGAGAGATCGAGCCCCTACCTGACCTTGCCCTCTCCCTCACTCGCCGGCGTAACCAGAGCACCCACCCATTGTGCTGAAGCTTTGAGGTGATGCCACCATCCACCACTGCACCACCAGACCCCACACACCACCACCAAGCTCAACCAATTGAGCCCTACCACCCTAGACCTCTCATAGGCCCTGCCCCGACCCCGCTCTACACACGCCAATGACGCCCAGGGAGGCCGAGACCGGCGTGCGTGTTCCCGCGTGCACACACGACCACTCATCCTGCTCCGCACATGCACGTGCACGGCATCGTGCACCCGATGCAATGCACACCTCTCCCTGCACCCTAGCTGACCAGACCCACCAAGCCATGCATCGTTTCACGTGCACCCAGGCTGAATCCGACTATGCCGCGACCAAAGCCATGCGCGCCAGCCCTAGCCACCCCTAGCACTGGATTTAGCTCACGACACCGCATCAGAAACACCGCCTCTATCGCCCAATCATTGTCGCCGAAGTTCACCCTGCACCAAGTCCACACCGTCTGTATAAGAACCCTTGACCCCTCTAGAGCCCTCTCTTGCTACTCATTTGCCCCCTCACCTCACTCCCTCTCCTCTCTGAGCCCAGGCAATGAAGCCAATCACTTCCCTGGGCAACAGAGCCCGAGGAAACTCACCGGAGCTGGGGTAGATAGCGAAGCCATGGGTCGATGTCGACCACCTCTTCCTGCTCTTCTTTTGCACCATCTTGTTCCTCTACTAGGCCTGGAGCTAACCCGGTGTTCTGTTCCTTGTCTAGCAGAGCAAGGACGCCACCATCACCAACGGAACCCGAAGGTCACCGTAGATGAGCCCAGCCGCACACCCCACCTCGAGCCCTTCTTCATGCGGGATCTGGCCGTGGAGGAGCTTCGGAGTCACCGCCGCCGCCCTGCAGCCACCCAGTCTCCCTCGATGCCCCTAGGTGAGCCCCGACCTCGAGCATGCAGTAGCAGGGGCTAGGGTTTCCCCCAGCCCTGACATAACGGAGACGACGGCCCTCCGGAGTCGATCTCCCCTCTAATCGGATGGACAACGTCGTCTGGTACCGATTCGGTAACCAGCAACCGCTAACAGCCAGGACCCTCTCGTCAGCAATTCGAATCGCCCCTCCCATGCGAAATCCCCTGGATCGGGCTGGCCCAGCTCAGATCTGGCCGAGTCCCGCAGATCTGGCCCATTTTCGTAATTTTTTCAAAAACTGTTAATTCATTTTGAAATCTCCTGCTTGATTCAAAAATGCATAGAAATCATTCTGTGAGTCCAAAAATGGTGATTCAAATTTCTATGGGCTCCTAATGTTATTTTCTATCTGATTGTACTACATGCTTGATTTTTTGGGCATTAGAAATTATCTGTGAATTACTTGTTGTAGATCTAGGATTTTATCTTCATAATTTCAAATCTAAAGTTGTGTGTGGTGAAATTTATTGATTCCAATTTTTAGAGGTGCCGTGTTGCTATGTGAAGCTGTGGGAAGTGGTTTTGCTATTTTAGGAGTAATATATCTCCTGTAGTAATTATTTTAGTGATTATGGAAAAGTGCCTTGTTTTAATTATTGTATGTAGTAGGTTAAATATTTTTAGGTGATTCACCTCTGGTGTATTCTATATTACTGTAGCTTTCTAAGAATGCCTCTGGTAGAATTTTGGTGGTTACAGAAAGTTTTTTGGAAATAAAATTCTTTTCTAATGTTAAGTGAAACTAGGAAATTCATAGTAATTCATTATTTTGCTCTTTTGACTTAAATCCAATTTTGTTGGTTCTGTAATATTGGTGGTTACCTGAATGTGTGCTGGTTGCCTTGTCTTGATGCATAAGGGTGCCTGCAAGTTGTTTGCTTGAGATTAGGGTTTATTTGCCATGAGTATTTGCATTGCTTTTAATATGGTAATGATTCCTTCGTAGAACATGTTATTGGTTCAGATATCTGGACATGTTTGTTTCTAATACTCAATGCTTGAGTTGGTTGTTGCATGATTGAGTGTGAACCATGTATGCATGGGTGCTCATTATGTGTTATTGTCATTTTTCCGGCGATAGATACGAACGATGAGTGTGCGGAGGAAGGAGAGGTCTTTGAGTTTCAAGAGGAAGGTGACCAGGGACAATCCAACCAAGGCAAGCCATCTACTCGTTGCATATCTGAATCCTATTATTACTCTATGCATTGCTTACACTTGTTTTCTCTTTATGCATTGTTTTTATATTGCTATTAATCTCTAGATAGCAATAGTTGGTGACTTAGCTCCACAAGTCAACTTGATATCATCCATTGTGATGAAATCTCTTGTGACCTATTCAATACCCCCTCTTATTAGAGACTTGATGGTTAGCATCAAAGTCTTTAGAAAACTTGTAGTGGTGCGAAAAAATCTAGGATTGGGTTTACTCTCGGGAAAAATTTCGAAAATGGTTTTGAAAACCTGGGAGTAGTTGCAACTCCATTGAAATGTTTTCAAATGGTTTTATAAACAAGAGTTGGACATGGGAGATCAAGGGGTTGGTGGATTTCTGAAAAAAAAGGGCAGTGTGTATAAGTGTTCGCCAAACCAATTACCCCGTGCAACCACATTACCCCGGAATGGGACGGGGCTTAGTTGGAAGTTTGTCTGTTTTAGTGCGGGAAGCCTCGTACTATATAAGGGTCTGTAGGACCCCAGAATCTGGGTTGTCGCAAGTGGTGGGCAACAGCATAGCAGGCCCGCCAATAGGATACCCGTCCAGAAGACACTTGGGTTTCTCCCGCCGTGGCACTAGAACTATGCTCAACGGAGGTAGATGGCCAGGGTTTGCCGGGGATGTATACTCCACAAGATAGGCACCCATGCTAAGGTGGATGGATGGAAGGATATGATCGATTATCCGAACCCCGCATACTTGTGTATGATGGTCCGTGGTGGTATCCTGGCGGATTTATCGGATGGTGTGGGTAAAGTGTACAACCTCTACAGAGTGTAATCTATTCGAATAGCCGCATCCTCAGTCATGGACGGTTGGAATGGCCATACTTAACCTGTGTCGAGTTTTGTTTTACATAATGATTCTTGAAAAAATGGAGTTTGTGCCGGATGGGGTACTTGGAGGGTACTGCCGTGGCATGGGAATGGGCCGGAGTACTCGAAGGGTACTGCCGAGGTGAAGGAGAATGGTCATGTATGATTGACCATGGTTGCCATTGGCAAGCACAAAGGAGTTCCCCCTTTCCTAGAGCTTTTACAAAAACTTGTCTTACAAGTATCTCCTTTAATAAGGATATAGAGATGTCGTATGACATGCTATATCAACACGAGAAAATTACTAGCATTGACAACCTCAAGCCAAGCTAACCTTGCTACAGTCAAATAGCATATGATTACTTTTCTCTTAGACGGTTTGCGAGTACAATTCAAAATGTACTCACGGCTTTGTCCCTGGATATTAACTTGGCCAGACTATGATGATGACTATGAGGAGGACGATGGAGATTACGACGACGCCAGTGCGAATTAGGATCGTTTCCCGGTCAGTTGCCTGTAGGGTAGTAGGCCTGACCTGGGTCAGCTATGCTACATGTATCCGCTGCTATTTGCTAAGTTTTAGTATGCCCGATGAACTTGCCCTGCGAGGCATTTAAATTTGGCCAAGTGGCCATATGTAAGATTTTATGAATTCATTATGTAATGGATGTTGTACTCTGTAATGCCAACTCTGTTATGTGGATTCATGACGGTCTTCCTGGGATCGTGAATTGTAAGCATAACGGGAATCCCGGGTGGTAAGCAGGGGTCCCCACTGAGTTGGTATCAGAGCCATCCTGACCTTAGGAGACCGTAGTTTAGCATGGGTGTTAGATCGGACCAAAAACTATTTTCTTAAATTAAAAGAGATGGCTATATATATCAAAGGTAAATATATATTGCTCTCATCTCTTCCCTTATTCTTTAATCATCTTAAATTACTTGCATTTTAATTCAAGTTTTTACTTACGTATAAATTTTGCACACTTGGGTAAGTCTTTAATAAACTCTACTTTAAAAATTGTGTAGATGGACGCTCCCACCGCACACCGACATGTCAGCACCCACGAGGACGTGCTAGTCTTCGAGCGAGACCTGGTCGAGCTAGCCACGCGCCTTGGAAAAGGTTTTGAGAAAAAGGTTTTGCAAAGATTGTAGGATAAAATTAGCTTTATGCAAGTTAGCCTTTGAGATCCACCAGCCAAATGTCATGTAGTATAGTCATTTCACAAGCAAGTCCTTGATGCAACTCCGATTTTCACCGGTGAGTTGGAAGAGCAACTGTTGAGGCCTAACTCTAACTTAGTCTCAGCACCTCTTAGTACTACGCTTAGGAATCTCGGGACGAGATTCTGTTTAAGGGGGGAAGAGCTGTAACATCCCACTTTTTGTAACCCTGTTTAAGTAGTGTTTAAGTGAGCCAAAAATGCGGGCCAACAAAAACTTTTTGTGCAAACCCCTGGAATTACTATCTCTTGCTTGTTTTTCTTGGTTGTTATGTTAATGAAGTCTATTTGAGTTGCTTGTTGAACACTATTGTGGACCAACACAATCCTTGTGCCCTTGTGATCATGCCTTTATCTATGCTTCTAGCTAGTTTTCCAAAACTATTATCTTGGCAACCTCTCCTTCTTCCAAATTATTTTATTTGTCCAAAACAAGAGCCAAGATTTATCTTTGAGGCAAAGATTTTATCAAAATTAAGTATCTACAAAATTATCGGGACCTACAAAGTAGAGTGGTCCCACTATTTTGCAAACTTATATTTTGTTGATATTTATAAAAGGATTTCAAACACCTTTAAGAAAACTTTCTAAAGGAGATGCTATGTCTCCACCAGTTTCTAAAAATTCTACAAAAGCTTTAATTGAAACTCTTTTCTACTTGACCATGGCATGATCATCATTGAGCACTTGTTCAATCATTGTTTTTGGTGATGCTAGATTAGTTGCAAATGATTGACCATGTGTGGTGAGTTGATTTTGTGTGACTTTGTTTGACTTTGATTGAGCTCCTTGTGTATAGCTATGGTCCACAGGTGGGCATGTGGCCTAACCTATCTAAAAGCACATCAAATTATAAGGTGGCCAGTGGGATATTCTTATAAACTACTTTCAATCCATTTTCTATATAAAACCTATTTTTGATGTTTCCCTCTTTGTAAAACCCTACAACTCTATTCCTTATGGAAGGAGTGTTTATTTTCAAAACTCAAGTTTATCAAAGATTAGAAATGTGGTTCCCTCTCTGTGGTCACTCATTTCATTTTTCAATATCTTCTATACAAGTATTTTCGCAACAACTTTTCCTCTTTACAAAGACAGGAGAAATGGGAAGAATACCTCTTTGGTATTATTCTTGTCTCTGAAAAAACAATTATGGGAATAGTACCCATGGTTTATAAATGTTTTGAGATCTCCTCCTAATATTCAAAAATCTCACTTGGCTAGAATAAACTCTTGTTTGTAATAGAACTTATCTTGATGTTTTGCTCTCAATCCTAAAACCCAAACTTTAATGTCTTACCATAAGACATTATGATCCCTTCTTGAGGACTTTGGTACAAATGAATTTAGCCCAATAGAACACCCTTGAGGCTATAGGAACCATCCCCATACAACCCTAAGAAGATTCCTCTCAATTTTTAAAATTATTTTCTTGCAGGCATTTCATCAAACAGCTTGTGTGTACACCATCTTCACTCCTGTTAACAGATTCAGTTTTCAGATGTTTGTATTAAGCTCATATTTCTATCCATAGCAATGCACCTATCTATAATTCATCCTTGTCATATAATCTTCCATTCCTTCTGAAAGATCATATCGAGCCCCATGTGTGGTTTTGGTAATTAATGACAATCCCTATGGACTAATGGTTGCATTGAGTTATATGTGTAGGACTTGTCCATAGACAATGCTTGAACCATTTGTTGGAGTCAAGGTTGTAAGAAGAAGATTATGTGTTGACCAAGGTGTTATTCAAGGAGTGATCCAAAGATTGGTCTTAAGGGAGTTGAGCTTATGTTAAGTGTGTCTTGAAGAATAAGATTGAGTGAGCTCTCATGTGTATCCTCAAGACACCATCATTATGGAGAAAGAAGATTTGATTCGAGGATTGATCAAGTCAAAGCGCAAGTTCAAGATGAGCAACTAGAAGAGAACATATGCTTGAAGCTTGCCATCTATATTGTGTTTATGGATATATGAAGATATGCTTAAAGAGAGTCTCTTCCATAGTGGAGTATGGGGGAGCAATCCGCAAGACTTCACCAAGCAAGCTCAATCAAGAAAGGTGGTCCAACTTGAGAAGATCAAGATCGTCTTTATCCACCTCAAGTGGAATGCTCAAGGCAAAGGTATGATAGTGTTAGGGTTTCTTTCTTACCGGTCTCATGATGTTATTTGTGAGACCGGGTTATAGGATCGGTAGCCGTACTATCAAGAGGGGCTCTCGAGTGAGTAACTTAATTGTATCGTTCGAAGAGAGCTCAAACCTTTGCATACTTGGCATCATCTTTCTTGGTTCTTATTTGGGTTTTATCCATGTGAGGTTCTATAGCTTGTGGTTATTTCCATGACAAGCTCTAGCTCATCAAAAACGGATTTCGCATGAAGCTCTTATTGTGTTTTTGATGTTTGGAGGTTTTACCGGTTTGCTTTCAAAGAGAGGTCAAACCTTTCATCATTTGGTTTTATACTCCCTTGTTGGACTATGATGTTTCTATGGATGAATTTGTAGAGCTCATTGTGGTGATTCCAACGAGCCCAAGATCATCGAAAACGGAGTCCGGATGAAAAAGTTATCACCGTTTTCGTATTGCAGTTTCTGCTCGGCGTCACCCAGTAGGGGGGCGGATATTCCGGCCAGGGGGGGGGGCGGATTATCCGGCCTGGAGCGAAAATTTCGGTTCGGAATTTCTGCTAAGGACCTGGCTCGGCGTCATGCAGTATAGGGGGGCGGATAATCCGGCCAGGGGCCGGATAATCCGGCCAGCCGGATATTCCGGCCATATTTTGGCCGGATAATCCGCCCCTCCAAGGCTGCAACGGCCATATTTCGTGGGGGGGTATAAATACCCCTTCTTCCACCTTGGGCTGCACACGTTTTTGGGCTCTCTCTCCTCCATTGTTGACTTTGCAAGCTTGCCCTTCCTCCTCCATTCCTTCCATGATTCTTGGATATTTTTGAGGGAAAAGAGAGAGGAGATCTAGATCTATATTTCCACCAATCCATCTCTCCTCTAAGTGAGGGGAACATAGAGGATCTAGATCTTGGAGTTCTTTGTGGATTTCCTTTGTTCTTCCTCTCATATCTCTCCATAGCATTAGTTGCTTTGGTAGGATTTGAGTGAGAAGGATTTGAGCACCTTGTGTGCTCTTGCCATTGCATAAGTTGCATCGGTTTGAGTTCTCCCCGGAGATTCGAGTAAGTGAAAGTTTGTGAGCTTATTACTCTTGGGTTCTTGGAACCCTAGACGGCTTTGTGGCTTTGTGGTGCCTTTGTGGCTATTCTTGGGAGCCTCCAATTAAGTTGTGGATGCGTGCCCCAAGCTTTGTGTAAAGGCCCGGTTCTGCCTTGAGGAACCCCTTAGTGGAAGAGTGAGCTAGGCCTTTGTGGCGCAAGCTCACACCGGAGAATAGGGTGAGGCCTTTGTGGCGTTGGTTAGGCCTTTGTGGCGATACCACACCCCTCCAACGAGACGTACTCCCTTTCAAGGGAGGAACTCGGGAATACATCATCGTCTCCGCGTGCCTCAGTTATTTCTATACCCGAGCTCTTTACTTATGCACTTTACATTGTGATAGCCTTCGTGCTTGAAGTCATATATCTTGCTATCACCTTGTTACTTGTATTGCTTAGCATAAGTTGTTGGTGCACATAGGTGAGCCTAGTTTATTTAGGTTTTATGTGCTTGACAAAATAAACGCTAGTTTAATTCCGCTTTTGTTCAAGCCATTCGTAAAATTTGATATCGCCTATTCACCCCCCCTCTAGGCGACATCTGTGTCCTTTCAATTGGTATCAGAGCCCGGTCTCTCATTTTAGGCTTCACCGCCTTGAGAGCAAAGATGTCGGCTAGGGGATTAGTGCACAATAACACTTTTATATTTGATGGCACAAATTATGATACTTGGAAAATTCACATGCTTAATTATTTTCGGGTCATGGACCCATCTATGGAGCAAATTGTAGATGCGGGTTTTTCTCCTCCAAAGGATACTCAAAATCTATCTTTAGAGGATGAGAAAAACTTGTATCTCAATGCTCAAGCTACTCATGTGATTGTTAATGCTTTGAGCGATGTAGTTACCTTCTCCATCACGCCTTTTTGGAGCGCTCATGAGATATGGACAAAGCTTCAAGAAAAATATGGAGTGTCCAAGATTATTGAGGATGATTGTATTCCTTCCACTTCCGGCCGCAATGAACTTTCATCCACTTCACCAAAGTGTGGCAAGACACAAGGTAATGATATGGTGAGTGGTGATAAAACTTGCAATGGTGATAGTATGCTTACTTTTGATGATTCTTCATCTCTATCTCATTGCAATGCTTTATCTTTGGACTTAAACACTTGTAGCCCCATAAATGTTTTACATGCTTGTGTTGATAGTCCTTGCATATCATGTGTAAATTTCTTGAATAAATCTTATGATGATATGCTTGCTTTGTCTTGTTGCCATGATACAAATGCTTCTATTTCCTCTAGTATTTGTGATGCTAACCATATAGAGGAAACCAAAGAGTCTTTGGGCCAAGACAAGGTCTTGAATGGAGCTTCAAGTATTTCTTCATCTTCTTCTTCTCACGGTTCCCACATATGCCTTATGGCTAGGTCTTCAAATCATAATGATGTTGAGGACAATAGTGAGGATGAGGAAAATGAAGAAGACTATATTGAGTATTTAAACAAGAAGGGTAAGGTGGTCTTTGATGCTTTGCATAACCATAAAAATGTTTTGCCCAACTTCTTTGAAATCATGAGTTGTGCTATTGAGAGCACGAAACTCATTGAGATGAAGGAAGAACAAATTGATAAAATGTTTTCTCTTGAGCGTGAGTATGCCAATGATATCCATGATTTAAAATATGCTCTAGAGGAAGAGCAAGAGCTTCGGGTTTCTCTTGAGGAGAAGCTTGAATCCATTGAGGAGTCATGTAATGAAATTATTTCTAAACTCACTAAAGAACGTGACCTCGCTCTTGCCAAGTTGTCTTCTCCTATTCATAATGATAATGATGCATGTGCTACTAACTCTACTTCTTGTGAAGCATCTATTTTGAAGGAGAATGTTGAGCTAAGGGCTCAACTTGAATTGCTAACTAGCAAGTATGGGAAATTGGAAGAAATTCATGAAAAGCTATCTAGCTCTAATAAGGATCTTCTAGTGTCCCATGCTCGCCTAAAGTTAGCTCATGAGGCTATATCTACAAAGGTAACATCTTGTGAGCCTCATGTGGGCACTAGCACTATTTCCCAAAATGCAATATTGCCATGTGCTAGTACTAGTAATTCATCCACTCATACTATTTCTACATCTAGTGATGAATTACCCTCCTTGCCTTGTCGCTCTAACAATGTAGCCTCTACTTCCACTAGTACTTGTGTTGTCACTAACCATGTAGAGGAAATCAAAGAGCTCAAGGCCCAAGTTACTTCATTGAAGAAAGACTTGGAAAAATGTCATGAAGGGAAGTCCACACTCAACAAGATCTTGAGTGTGCAACAATCCCCCAATGACAAGAGTGGACTTGGATTTATCTCTAACAACAAGAAGAAGTCCAAAATATACAAGAAGAAGGGCCAAGAACAAGTCAAGAATTTGGCCAAGATTGTTTGCTTCAAGTGCAAAATTGAAGGGCACCATGTTAGATCTTGCCCTTTGAAGAAAAAGGCACTTAGTGAGAAGCAACAAGGGAAGCGGCCTCAAGTTCAATCCCATGCTCAACCTCAAGTTGAAGAAAGGTCACTTCCCAAGAAAAATCAAGCTAATGCTCCCCTTGTGGAGAAATCAAGTGAGAAGAAGGTGAAGAAAAGAACTTGCTACATATGCCATGAGAAGGGTCACCTATCTTCTTCATGCACTAGTGGTAACTCATCCAACCCTATCATAATTGAAGATGCTTATTCACTTTGCAAGGATAAGGTTGGCAATGTGTTTGCCAAATTTGTTGGTGCTCAAAGTGGTGTCAAGAAAAGAACCATTTGGGTTGCCAAACCTATTGTTTCTAACTTCTTAGGACCCAACTTGGTTGGGGACCAACAAGCCATTACTTGAACAATAGGTGTTGGTGGAGGGCATTGGAGACTTGGCTATATCATGAAGAATTAAGGGATCTTCATCAATTATATTTTCTCAAGTCAAGTCATTTGGATTATCTTATTTCTATCATATATCCAATGTTCCTCCTTGCGGTAACATGTATTCAACTTATCTACCTTGAAAGTTACTCGCCCCTTTGCATGTGTTGGGTTTTGTATCTTGCATGTGTTTGTATATGTTGTGCTTCCTACTTGCTTCATTTTGAGTAATCAAGTATATGCATGTTGGTTTGCACACCATGTATGGGTGTTCTTGTTGAGCCTATTGCATCTTGTTTTATCTTACTTGGCTCTTGTGAGAGATTATTGGACTATCCCATTTTGGGGGAGTGATATGCTTTGCACTTCACAATCCTAAAAATGTGTGTACATGAGGAATACCACTTAGTGTTTATATTGAAAAATTATCTTGCTTCTATGTGGCATGTTTTCTCAAACAAATTCCAATTTGCCAAATTATTTTATTCCTCTTGTTTTGGATCTTGTTTGTGAGATACTTTCTTGGTAGGGTTTTCCTAAAATGTGGAATTCTACATCAAAGTTGGAAAACCATTTGCTTCAAGTTATCCTAATCATTGCCTTGCGCGATTGTTTAACTATTTGAGTCTATCAAGAATATCTTCTTTTGCATGGTTTCTAATTCTTATCCTTTTACATATGCTTCTTTGTTGTGAAGATGATCTTGGATTTATATGTACACTACCACCGGGAAATAAATCCAAATACCTCTTGTTCTTGGACAATTGGTACTATATCATATGGGACATGTATATTGATCATCTTTACATTGGCTATTGCTTTTAATTGCCTTATCTCTAGCCAAAATGTATTTGTTTTAGCTCCCATTGTCTTCCATGACTTTTGTTATTCCATTTGATTTTGTTGAACTTGTTTTGTGTTATTTATATGTAGGTAGATGTGATGATCCCACTTGTGTGCATTTTGTATTCAAATGCAAAATTATTAATAATGCACTAATCTTGGGGGAGCTCTCCTATATTTGTTATAACACACTCTTTGTGCTTATTTCAATTGGTATTGGTTTTTTGTTGGAAGACAAATCTTTTCTTTTTGGTACTTAGTGTGCCATCATAAAAAGTGTGGAGAGTTTGGTTTGTTTGTTTGAACCTTGCTCTCTTTGGGAGTTGGTGATCTCATTCCTTATTATTTATTTCTTACTCTTAAAATGAGATATGTCTTTGAGCATGTGTGTTTTAGTTATGTTTTATGCTCATTGGCTTTTGCTTGGTTCACTAGTTGAACTTTGGAGTCAATCTTGTGTTGATTTGATTCTTCGATATAATTTGGACAACCTTTTGTAGCTTCACAATTTTGTGTGCTCGCTTGTCCTTCTTGGTGTTTTGTCCAAATTGTATCTCCTTTGGCTCTTGAAAGTCTTGTGCATGCATATTTACTAAATGTATATTGTATGGCATGCTTTTGCTTTCTTTGATCAAATATATAGGAGAAGCTCCATCAAATCCTAAATCGGCTAAGATGTGCATGAAATTCAATTTCATATATATATGCACATATTTATGTGGAGTTTGTCCTATATGTTGTAGTTTCTAACTACTTTGGACCCAATGAGTTTGGGGACCATCTTGTACTTGAACTTTGTTTTAGGTACATGGAGATATATTGGTGCTTGTCTCAATAATAAGGATGAAGTGGTGACTAAATGATAATTTGAGGCAAGCTAGGATTATTGAAGAACTCCTATCTACTACATCCTACCATTATATCTCGGTAACAAGTATCTTCTTCATGCATACTTCTCTAGTATCCAACCTTGTGTAGGTTGTTTATGGCATTGAAATCTTTATTTGCAAATGTTGTACTTTTTGCAAGGATTCTAATGAAACCTCTTTATTGCAAATGTGAGCAAGTTGAGATGAGGACATATTATTGGGAACATATAAAAATCATGCTCGTGATTCTCCTATCCCATATATGTCAACTTAGCAATCTTTTTGCATATCAATTCCTCAATAAGCTCACATGTGCAATATTGATGAAATTGCAAATTTATTTCTTCCATTTGGTATCCTTCATTTTGATACTTGTTGTTTTTATCAAAGCATCCCAACTATCTTCTTTCCCTTGTTGATATTTGTGATGTCTTTGACATGTTGGTGGTTGAAGTTTGTCAATATACAATAAGATAAATTGAGCCTTTGGCCATGCTTTAAAAGCAAAAATCTCATTGGTATATTACATGCCTTCATTTTGGATATCATGTTCTATTCTTAGTATCTATTTTGTGTGTACATGGTTCTTTGTGATAATTATCTTTGTGATATTGTCTACTTAGAATCTTATACACATGAGAGATGATATCTCATTATTTAATATCTTATTTGAACCTTATGTGTTGGGATGGAATGCTAAGCAACATCATTCATTGAAGACTATGTGGATGCTCTATGCCAATCCTTGTATTAGTCTTATAATATGTTGTGTCATTTCTCTCACACATTCCCTAGTTGAGCCTTTTATATGTTATCCCTTACTTCTTGCTCAACCATTTCTTTGATGCAAGTGTTAAGCTTAATTTCTTCTCTATGATCTCTTGCAAATGGTTGCGTTTTAAATGTTATTGAGGGAGTGAGGATTCCATGTTGTGCAAATTATATTTAAATACAAACATTCCAATTTTTGCACGTACCTTGGGGAGCTTCCTCATTTCATTTAAAGCACCATTTTGTGGTTAGCATAGTATTTAATTTCACTTAGTATCATTTTGTGTTGAATAATATTGAGGGAGTGATGATTTCATGTGTGTGCACCTTATACTTCAACTCAATAGAATATTTTGTGCACACACCTTGGGGAGCTTCCTCATATTATTTAGAGCACCTTTTCGATCTTATCATAAAATCTTTGTTTAGTTTGTTCTTTGGATTGTTTGATTGCTCTCTTCATTTGTTGAAGTTTATCCATCGTGTTATCTTATTTTTTTTGCAATCTTTGATCCTCAATATAGTTTGGTTTCCTTCATATATTTGTCTTTGTATATGTGCATATGTCTTCACTTATTTCTTTTGGATATGCACACCATTTTGAAGGAACTCACACTATATTGGCCTTCTAAGTTTTTCGCCCATTTTGGCAATGGATGCCAATGGGGGAGAAGTTTCGAGGGTTTAAAGGGAATTGGCTTTTATGCTTTGGTTTGTTCTTAAGCATTTGCCTTGCATGCTTTGCATGGTTGAGTATATAGTGGAAACTCCACCAACAACCTTGGTTGGCAATATATGCAATGAAATCAAGATCATTCACACATGCATAGATTGTGGGAGAGTTTGCTCTATATATGGTGGTTTTACTAACATCACATACTTTTGTAGTATTTGATGTTAGTACAACCATTTTGGTTCTTTGAATTCATTATATAAACCCTCTCAAAGAGATTGTCATCAATTACCAAAATGGGGGAGATTGAAAGATCATATCGAGCCCCATGTGTGGTTTTGGTAATTAATGACAATCCCTATGGACTAATGGTTGCATTGAGTTATATGTGTAGGACTTGTCCATAGACAATGCTTGAACCATTTGTTGGAGTCAAGGTTGTAAGAAGAAGATTATGTGTTGACCAAGGTGTTATTCAAGGAGTGATCCAAAGATTGGTCTTAAGGGAGTTGAGCTTATGTTAAGTGTGTCTTGAAGAATAAGATTGAGTGAGCTCTCATGTGTATCCTCAAGACACCATCATTATGGAGAAAGAAGATTTGATTCGAGGATTGATCAAGTCAAAGCGCAAGTTCAAGATGAGCAACTAGAAGAGAACATATGCTTGAAGCTTGCCATCTATATTGTGTTTATGGATATATGAAGATATGCTTAAAGAGAGTCTCTTCCATAGTGGAGTATGGGGGAGCAATCCGCAAGACTTCACCAAGCAAGCTCAATCAAGAAAGGTGGTCCAACTTGAGAAGATCAAGATCGTCTTTATCCACCTCAAGTGGAATGCTCAAGGCAAAGGTATGATAGTGTTAGGGTTTCTTTCTTACCGGTCTCATGATGTTATTTGTGAGACCAGGTTATAGGATCGGTAGCCGTACTATCAAGAGGGGCTCTCGAGTGAGTAACTTAATTGTATCGTTCGAAGAGAGCTCAAACCTTTGCATACTTGGCATCATCTTTCTTGGTTCTTATTTGGGTTTTATCCATGTGAGGTTCTATAGCTTGTGGTTATTTCCATGACAAGCTCTAGCTCATCAAAAACGGATTTCGCATGAAGCTCTTATTGCGTTTTTGATGTTTGGAGGTTTTACCGGTTTGCTTTCAAAGAGAGGTCAAACCTTTCATCATTTGGTTTTATACTCCCTTGTTGGACTATGATGTTTCTATGGATGAAGTTGTAGAGCTCGTTGTGGTGATTCCAACGAGCCCAAGATCATCGAAAACGGAGTCCGGATGAAAAAGTTATCACCGTTTTCGTATTGCAGTTTCTGCTCGGCGTCACCCAGTAGGGGGGGCGGATATTCCGGCCAGGGGGGGGGGCGGATTATCCGGCCTGGAGCGAAAATTTCGGTTCGGAATTTCTGCTAAGGACCTGGCTCGGCGTCATGCAGTATAGGGGGGCGGATAATCCGGCCAGGGGCCGGATAATCCGGCCAGCCGGATATTCCGGCCATATTTTGGCCGGATAATCCGCCCCTCCAAGGCTGCAACGGCCATATTTCGTGGGGGGGTATAAATACCCCTTCTTCCACCTTGGGCTGCACACGTTTTTGGGCTCTCTCTCCTCCATTGTTGACTTTGCAAGCTTGCCCTTCCTCCTCCATTCCTTCCATGATTCTTGGATATTTTTGAGGGAAAAGAGAGAGGAGATCTAGATCTATATTTCCACCAATCCATCTCTCCTCTAAGTGAGGGGAACATAGAGGATCTAGATCTTGGAGTTCTTTGTGGATTTCCTTTGTTCTTCCTCTCATATCTCTCCATAGCATTAGTTGCTTTGGTAGGATTTGAGTGAGAAGGATTTGAGCACCTTGTGTGCTCTTGCCATTGCATAAGTTGCATCGGTTTGAGTTCTCCCCGGAGATTCGAGTAAGTGAAAGTTTGTGAGCTTATTACTCTTGGGTTCTTGGAACCCTAGACGGCTTTGTGGCTTTGTGGTGCCTTTGTGGCTATTCTTGGGAGCCTCCAATTAAGTTGTGGATGCGTGCCCCAAGCTTTGTGTAAAGGCCCGGTTCCGCCTTGAGGAACCCCTTAGTGGAAGAGTGAGCTAGGCCTTTGTGGCGCAAGCTCACACCGGAGAATAGGGTGAGGCCTTTGTGGCGTTGGTTAGGCCTTTGTGGCGATACCACACCCCTCCAACGAGACGTACTCCCTTTCAAGGGAGGAACTCGGGAATACATCATCGTCTCCGCGTGCCTCAGTTATTTCTATACCCGAGCTCTTTACTTATGCACTTTACATTGTGATAGCCTTCGTGCTTGAAGTCATATATCTTGCTATCACCTTGTTACTTGTATTGCTTAGCATAAGTTGTTGGTGCACATAGGTGAGCCTAGTTTATTTAGGTTTTATGTGCTTGACAAAATAAACGCTAGTTTAATTCCGCTTTTGTTCAAGCCATTCGTAAAATTTGATATCGCCTATTCACCCCCCCCTCTAGGCGACATCTGTGTCCTTTCACCTTCCATTACCACTTAGTCATTTGAGGTCATTTACTACTTGTTCTAATCATGTTTCTGACCCTAATCAAACCACTGACCATTTGACTATTATCTGATGCACTTTTGCTCCCACCCTTAAACTTCGAAATAAATTGCTCAGAGACCATCCTATGACCTATTCCCCTTATTTTTTATCTACTCTAACTACCTATGCACTTGCATGTGAATTTTGAAGTATGCCACCCATTTATGTGAGGTGGTTTTGAACCCTAATCAAAACTACTTCTAGCCTTTATGCTTCCTCCATAAATTTATGGATCACTTCTTAGCATCCACCATGAATTTCCCCCATAATTAAATTCCTCTCTACTATCATTTGGGAATGTTATTCAAGCATAATGCCACCCCTTTCCCCCATCAAAAATACCTATTTCCTTATTTCAACTTCTTATCAAAAAATTGCATGGGGATAGCAACGATGCATTTTTCTTGCACCTTTTCTCCTCAACTAGATTTGGTAAAACTCCACCATCATATCTTGTGATTGAAGAAATCCCTTGGATCCTAAGACCCTAGCTGCTATCCTCCAATAATTTCAAAGTCTTGTGCCAATTATATCTCGGCCAAATTTTTAGGATGCAAAATTTTAGTGAACCCTTTTTATTGACCAAAAATCCTACAACTTGGCATTATTGCAATCATACCAAAGGAAGTCACCTCATCTACCCTTACATTGCCCTTGCTTGGAAACAAGGAGTAGCAAACTCAAAATTTAAGCTTTGTGTCATGCATGCACTTGACACCTTATCCTTCCCCAACTTTCAAATTCCCTTGAAACTCCACCAAACTATCTTGTTGATCACCCTAGCACCACTATTACCCTCTGGGCAAAAATTACTGTAGCATCACCCCTCTCTTTTTGTCCTCTAGTGTTTGGAAGAAGGAGGAATTATTATTAGTGTCCATATCTTGTCCAAACCTTGCATAGGAGACCACCAACAACCCTTCCAGAGCAAGGTACAGCCCCTGCCCTTTCCTATTTTACTCCCCACCATCCTACTCAACCAACCAGAGGCCATCTAGACCCCACACACCCCAAACCGACCTACACCATTTTCCCTCTGGTTATAAGGCATTCGAGCAACACAGCCCCTCTCGGACCTCTCATTTCACTCCTGCAACTCTACCTAGCCACCCCCACACATCCTATGTTGCCTCTTGCTCTGAATCAGAGAAGGGAAGGAGAAAACCTAATTTAGGTCTGTGAGGAAGAGGAGGACCACACCGTCGCCATGGACCCTCTCTGCCCCTTTCTTTTGCATGAATGCACTTCTACGAACCCTAGGAACCTAACCCTACCCCTCTCTTGACCCAGGAACACCAAGACGATGACCCCCTAGAGCACCCGATCGAGCTCCTCCACGGCCGTCATGCACGAGCTCCTTCCCGGGAACCAGATCAGCCCTGCCGCCCCTCTCCGAGCTCGTCTTGAAGCCCCGCATCCGCTCGTCGCCTTCCCGTGGCCGGAGGAGGCCGCTAGGTGAGGAACCCGCCCCCCCAGATCTGACCTAGGGTTTCTTCCTGGTCAGTCCTGGCCGAAGGAAGAAGATGGCTGGGGGCCATCGATCGCGACTTGATCGAACGGTCCCCATCGCCTCGTACCGCTTCGGTCACCCGCGTGGCTGACCAGCAGGTCCGGCAGTGTAGCCGTTTGAGAGCACCGCCCGCATGCAGCGGATGCAGGTGGGCTGGCGCCGGATTGGCCCAGATCTGTTTAAAACCTGGCCTGCGACATTTTTTTCTGGGAATCCTGTTAATCATTATCCAAATATCTGAGAAGTTGTAAAAATTATAGAAAAATAATTATGGGTCCAAATGAGTTGATTCAAATTTCTACGAAATCCTTGTTTCCATGTCTATCCAATGCCACTGACCTCACTCCATTTAGAGCCATGTAGCAATACCTTTATTTTTAACTAGCAAAACAACCCTAGTTTCGATCAAAAATCCAAATTTGTAGTTCTGTATATTGAAATGGAGTGAATCCATTTTTCATGATGCTATGATGTACTAGCTTACATGTGACACTTGATTTGGTATTTTATGTTGCATATATCTACATTAGTAATTAAAATGGACAATAGAGTATTTAGTCTTATTTATTTTCTCATTTGAAATAGATTAGGTATTTTAGCATGAATCCAATTTCTGTGTGTCATGCATTGTGTTAGCTTTCCAGAACATCATCTGGCACATTTTTATGATGTCCAGAGAATATCTGGGAATTATTCTAGTGTTATAACAATTATTGTCACTAGGAAATTCATAGAAAATCAACGACAAGGTTTTTTGAGGTGAATCCAACCTTGTTGGGTTCATAAAATTGTTATCTACCTATTGTTCTGCTGGGAGTGATTTTTTAACCATTTTAGCACTTGCATGCTTGCTTGGTTTGAAATGGTGTATTGTTGCTAGAAATAACATACCCCTTGTTTAATAGTTTAGCTTGCTATTACACTCCTATAGAATCTTGTTCAGATTCCTTACTTGTTTGCTTCTGGTACTCTCTGGTTGTGTGTTTGTGATGGTGTGTTAAATGTTTGCTCCTTTGCATGCTTGTGTGGTGATTGAATGCTTTTGTTTCATTTTTGATGCTAGATCCAAACGCCATCGGAGAGGAAGAGGACTACCTCAAGAATGCATAAGAAGGAAGTGGAACACTTTGAGTACTTCTTTTAAGGAAGGAGCCCATGGACATAGCTATTCAAGGCAAGCCATCTATACTTGATTCATATCTGACCCTATTCACTTATTTTGCATGTTTCATAAAAGTTTATTAAACTGCATGTTTTTTTATATTGCTATAGTCCTTGTAGCAATTATTTGTTGGATTAAGCTCCACAAGCCAATTTCTTATCATCCTTTGAACACCTATTCCAAAACCCTTGCAGCAGTGGCTTGTTGATTAGTAGCAAAGCCTTTGGGAAACTTTGTAGTGGAGCAAAAACTCTAGGTTGGGAACACTCAAATGAGTCTTTGAAAATGATTTTGAAAACCTTGGAATGGAGTGCTATTCCATTGATGGATTTCAAAAATGAGTTTGAAAATAAGGTAGGGATGGATAACCCGGAGTTGGAGGCAGGAGTTTTTTAGAAATGACATTGTTGATCACTAAGTGTTCGCTCTGAACAATTAACCCGTGTAACCACGATTACCCTGGTATGGGACGGGGCTTAGCTCGTAGTTTGTTTATTTTAGTACAGGAGTCTCGTAACTATATAAGGGTACACGGTGCCCTAGAATCTGGCTTGTCGCAAATGCTGGGCAATAGTGTAGCAAGTCCACCAATAGGCTACCCGCCCGGAAGACACTATGGATCTCCTGACGTGGCACTGGAGTTACGCTCGAACATGGAGGTAGACTGCCAGGGTGTGCTGGGGAGGTACATACTCCATATGGTAGATTCCCGTACTAAGGTAGATAAGCGAAAGGCTTGGATCGGGTGCTTGTCGTGGCATATGATGTTATGCGGGGAAGATGCCCACACGATGAGTATCCGGATGATTGTGGGTAAAGTGTACAACCTCTACAGAGTGTAAATCTATTCGAATAGCCGAGGCCTTGGTCATGGACAGTTGGGACGACCGTTACTTAGCCCAATGTCAGGTTTTGGTTTTATAAAGATGTTTTTGGAAAAATAAAGAAAGGTGCCAGATGGAGTACTCGGAGGGTACTGTTGTGGCACGGTTATGGGTCGGGGTACTTGCAGGGTACTGCCGAAGGAATGGTGATGGTCATGTGTGATTGACCTAGTTTTATGAAGGAAGGTGGTCATGTTGGACTGACCACCGACTCTCTCTCTTGAAAAGCAAAAATGAGTTTCCCCCTTTCCTAGAGATTTTACTAAAAGGGTTTTCTAAATGTTTTTCTTTAATAAGGATATAGAAATGTCGTAAGACATGCTATATTGATACGAGAAATTGACTAGTTAGAATAAACTAGACTAGAGCCTTTCCTTGCTACAGCCAAACTGCATATCAGTTCGCTCTCTTTAGATGGTTTGCGAGTACAATTCAAAATGTACTCACAGCTTTGTCCCTGGCTATTAACTTGGTCAGATTCTGAAGGGGACTACGAGGAAGGTGATGATGGTCACGATGACGCCGGTGCGAACTAGGAACGTCTCCCAGTCAGTTGCCTGTAGGTTAGTAGGCATGACGTGGGTCATCAATGCTGCTTGATATCCGCTGCTTAGTTGTAAACTTGCCCTGCGTGGCAATATCAATCTTGGTCATGTGACCAATTGTAAGACTATTATATTCGGTACTATAATGGATGATGTAACTTTGATATCAGCTCGGTTATGTGGACTCACGACATACTGATCATGGGATCATGAGTTGTATGCAGAACGGGTATCCCGGGTGGTAAACCGGGGTCCCCACAGAGTTGGTATCAGAGCCATCCTGACTTTAGGAGACCCTAGTTAGCATGGGCATTAGTTTGGGAATAATTTTTGAGTAAACCTACTTGCAACACTTATTTCTTATGTAGCCAATAGTATGGCTTATACCTTATTTACGTCTTCAAAACTTGTAATCTTACCTCTCTAATTGCCAAAGTTTTCACAAGTTTTACTATTATATCTCATCCCCTTCAAACTAAATTAATGGATGTTGTATCCCAATTAGACCTGAAGCTTAGCGACACAAGATGGAGCAAATATTCAGAAGGACGTCTTCAAACCTCTCCAGCTGCAAAGGAAGAAGGATATTGACAAATATTTTTCCCTCGGATGACACCAATGGCTCGGTCAAGAACTTGACCTTGATCCTCCATGGACTCGCACTTTTGCAGTCGCCAAGGACCAAGTACTCAATTGCTTGACTAGAAATTTTTAGGCCTATCACGAGACATTGCCACATATGGAGAAATTCAATGACCCTTTCGAAGACCTCACATCAATGTGATGCGAGATGAGGAGACCTAAAAATCTGCACTTCCCAACTCTACATTGGCAGTTCAACCACACTGCAGCTTCACGAACAACTAACATCAAGTTTTTGGTGAAGCGAGAGTCAAGGAGAATGAAGACATCAACAACTATGGCCAACTATGACCCTAGGATGAATAGGACTAACCCCAAATAATGCGCGTGGTTAGGCATCATTGGTACTTGAGGTATCTCATGTGATTTCTGCAATTGTTTGTTGTTTGCCTCGTGTGTTCCTGATAGTGTTTGCAGTTGTCTTGTGTGTTTCTTGAATGTCTGTTGTACTTTATGCTCATGATTGACTTGGCCTCTCAGCCTTACAAACCCCTCTGGCATGTAAGACCCTGGATAGGAATCCTCACTAGAATGTGTTTTCCCTCTCAATCAATTTAAGTCAGCTTGAGTAGCATAGATAATTTATTAGTAAACCACTAACTCCAACCTTAAGTGGATTATAACTCTTCTCACAACACATACCCAAGATCCTACGCAAATTTTTTTGCTACGTGCTTCAAGCTTCGTCAAGACCTCTCTACAACATCAAGGAAGCAAAAGATAGACCCGCCTAGACTACAGAGGACTTCTAGAAGACAAAGACTTCACTAACCCAGATCACCTAATCTTAAATCTAGATATTGCTAACATTGGTGAAACTCTCTCAACATGCCAACACTTGCTAATCTTCTACCCAGACAACTAACATTGAGCATAGAAGTATCAAAGCCAGGCCTAATTTTCAAAGATCAACCCGTTATCATCACTTGAAGCCCGAAGACTCACGTGCTTGACCTACACTGAGCAAATAGAAGGACGAAGACTCTCTAAAATCAATCCATCAATGTCGACTCTGCATTTGGGAGATATCAATGGAGGTAACAACAAGAAGAAGTGAAGACTTTTCTAACTAACTTGCTCGCTCGTTCAAATTTTTGACGGGTTTGAAACCAAAACTGACCTGTGCCACGAGTAGAAATTCACATGAAGATTTTTTTCGGAAGATGAAGTCGACTCAAGGTATCCCAATATACCTCAAGATCATCAGGGCTACAAGAAGATGGATAAGCAAGAAGATCTTCCCTGGTCTCCAGCAACCCAAAGACAATAAGAAATAGATCACTTACTACTGGAAGAGACACCATGGGTGGTGCACCGCCACCTGAAGAGATTTCAGCTCTAGCCCCAGACTACTCAGAAGAATGGTTTCTATTAGGACTAACCTGCACCTTGGTAGTTAGGAAGCGTAGAGGACTAAGTTGATAGATTTGGCGTGACTACCAAGACCGAGGCATAAATGCTATTGTCTGCCATCCTCAGAAGACTGCAAGATCGAGAGTAAAGGTCTACGCCAATATCAAGCTTAAAGGCATGGCTCCAAGATCTGAAGATTCCATCCAGCTCCGCGAGGGAAGCAACAACCCCAAGATAGCAAAAGCTACCCAGAAGCCTTGACTTTTCAAGTCCTCAATTTGAGAGCTGAAAACCTTCTAACTCTCGAAGAATCTTTTCAAACATACTAGATAGCCCAACCATACAAACCTTAAAAATGCCCCGACAAGGTTTCGGCACGATACTTTCGGCAGCATCAACTCTTCAAATCATCAACTTCAGCAAATGAAGAAAATCTACACCTTTGGCAAAAGCAAGTCCTTGAAGCAACTCTGATTTTCACCGGTGAGTTGGAAGAGCAACCGTTGAGGCCTAACTCTAACTTAGTCTCAGCACCTCTTAGTACTACGCTTAGAAATCTAAGGACGAGATTCTGTTTAAGGGGGGAAGAGCTGTAACACCCCACTTTTTGTAACCCTGTTTAAGTAGTGTTTAAGTGAGCCAAAAATGCGGGCCAACAGAAACTTTTTGTGCAAACCCCTGGAAGTACTATCTCTTGCTTGTTTGTCTTGGTTGTTATGTTAATGAAGTCTGCTTGAGTTACTTGTTGAACACTATTGTGGACCAACACAATCCTTGTGCCCTTGTGATCATGCCTTTATCTATGCTTCTAGCTAGTTTTCCAAAACTATTATCTTGGCAACCTCTCCTTCTTCCAAATTATTTTATTTGTCCAAAACAAGAGCCAAGATTTATCTTTGAGGCAAATATTTTATCAAAATTAAGTATCTACAAAATTATTGGGACCTACAAAGTAGAGTGGTCCCACTATTTTGCAAACTTATATTTTGTTGATATTTATAAAAGGATTTCAAACACCTTTAAGAAAACTTTCTAAAGGAGATGCTATGTCTCCACCAGTTTCTAAAAATTCTACAAAAGCTTTAATTGAAACTCTTTTCTACTTGACCATGGCATGATCATCATTGATCACTTGTTCAATCATTGTTTCTAGTGATGCTAGATTAGTTGCAAATGATTGACCATGTGTGGTGAGTTGATTTTGTGTGACTTTGTTTGACTTTGATTGAGCTCCTTGTGTATAGCTATGGTCCACATGTGGGCATGTGGCCTAACCTATCTAAAAGCACATCAAATTATAAGGTGGCCAGTGGGATATTCTTATAAACTACTTTCAATCCATTTTCTATATAAAACCTATTTTTGATGTTTCCCTCTTTGTAAAACCCTACAACTCTATTCCTTATGGAAGGAGTGTTTATTTTCAAAACTCAAGTTTATCAAAGATTAGAAATGAGGTTCCCTCTCTGTGGTCACTCATTTCATTTTTCAATATCTTGTATACAAGTATTTTCGCAACTACTTTTACTCTTTACAAAGATAGGAGAAATGGGAAGAATACCTCTTTGGTATTATTCTTGTCTCTGAAAAAAAAATTATGGGAATAGTACCCATGGTTTATAAATGTTTTGAGATCTCCTCCTAATATTCAAAAACCCCACTTGGCTAGAATCAACTCTTGTTTGTAATAGAGCTTATCTTGATGTTTTCCTCTCAATCCTAAAACCCAAACTTTAATGTCTTACCATAAGACATTATGATCCCTTCTTGAGGACTTTGGTACAAATGAATTTAGCCCAATAGAACACCCTTGAGGCTATAGGAACCATCCCATCCAACCCTAAGAAGATTCCTCTCAATTTTCAAAATTATTTTCTTGCAGACATTTCATCAAACAGCTTGTGTACACCATCTTCACTCTTGTTAACAGATTCAGTTTTCAGATGTTTGTATTAAGCTCATAGTTTCTATCCATAGAAATGCACCTATCTATAATTCATCCTTGTCATATAATCATCCATTCCTTCCATTACCACTTAGTCATTTGAGGTCATTTACTACTAGTTCTAATCATGTTTCTGACCCTAATCAAACCACTGACCATTTGACTATTATCTGATGCACTTTTGCTCCCACCCTTAAACTTCGAAATAAATTGCTCAGAGACCATCCTATGACCTATTCCCCTTATTTTTGATCTACTCTAACTACCTATGCACTTGCATGTGCATTTTGAAGTATGCCACCCATTTATGTGAGGTGGTTTTGAACCCTAATCAAAACTACTTCTAGCCTTTATGCTTCCTCCATAAATTTATGGATCACTTCTTAGTATCCACCATGAATTTCCCCCATAATTCAATTCCTCTCTACTATCATTTGGGAATGTTATTCAAGCATAATGCCACCCCTTTCCCCCATCAAAAATACCTATTTCCTTATTTCAACTTCTTATAAAAAATTTGCATGGGGATAGCAACCATGCATTTTTCTTGCACCTTTTCTCCTCAACTAGATTTGGTAAAACTCCACCATCATATCTTGTGATTGAAGAAATCCCTTGGATCCTAAGACCCTAGCTGCTATCCTCCAATAATTTCAAAGTCTTATACCAATTATATCTTGGCCAAATTTTCAGGATGCAAAATTTTAGTGAACCCTTTTTATTGACCAAAAAACCTACAACTTGGCATTATTGCAATCATACCAAAGGAAGTCACCTCATCTACCCTTACATTGCCCTTGCTTGGAAACAAGGAGTAGCAAACTCAAAATTTAAGCTTTGTGTCATGCATGCACTTGACACCTTATCCTTCCCCAACTTTCAAATTCCCTTGAAACTCCACCAAACTATCTTGTTGATCACCCCATCACCACTATTACCCTCTGGTCAAAAATTACTGTAGCATCACCCCTCTCTTTTTGTCCTCTAGTGTTTGGAAGAAGGAGGAATTATTATTAGTGTCCATATCTTGTCCAAACCTTGCATATATAGGAGACCACCAATGACCCTTCGAGAGCAAGGTACAGCCCCTGCCCTTTCCTATTTTACTCCCCACCATACTACTTAACCAACTAGAGGCCATCTAGACCCCACACACCCCAAACTGACCTACACCATTTTCCCTCTGGTTATAAGGCATCCGAGCACCACAGCCCCTCTCGGACCTCTCATTTCACTCCTACAACTCTACCTAGCCACCCCCAGACCTCCTACACTGCCTCTTGCTCTGAACCAGAGAAGGGAAGGAGAAAACCTAATCTTGGTCTGCGAGGAAGAGGAGGACCTAGCCGTCGCCATGGACCCTCTCTGCCCCTTTCTTCTGCATGAATGCACTTCTATGAACCCTAGGAACCTAACCCTACCCCTCTCTTGACCCAGGAACACCGAGACGATGACCCCCTGGAGCACCCAATCGAGCTCCTCCACGGCTGTCATGCACGAGCTCCTTCCTGGGAACCAGATCAGCCCTGCCGCCCCTCTCCGAGCTCATCTTGAAGCCCCGCGTCCGCTCGTCGCCTTCCCGTGGCTGAAGGAGGCCGCTAGGTGAGGAAACCCACCCACCTAGATCCGATCTAGGGTTTCCTCCCGGTCAGTCCTGGCCGGAGGAAGAAGATGGCTGGGGGCCATCGATCGCGACTTGATCGAACGGTGCCCGTCGCCTCGTACCGCTTCGGTCGCCCGCGTGGCTGACCAGCGGGCCCGGCAGTGCGGCCGTTTGAGAGCACCGCCTGCGTGCAGCGGACACAGGTGGGCTGGCACCGAATGGGCCCAGATCAATTTAGAACCTGGCCTGCGACTTTTTTTTAGGGAATCCTGTTAATCATTATCCAAATATCTGAGAACTTGTAAAAATTATAGAAAAATAATTACTGGTCCAAATGAGTTGATTCAAATTTCTACGAAATCCTTGTTTCCATGTCTATCCAATGCCACTGACCTCACTCCATTTAGAGCCATGTAGCAATAACTTTATTTTTAACTAGCAAAACAACCCTAGTTTCGATCAAAAATCCAAATTTGTAGTTCTGTATATTGAAATGGAGTGAATCCATTTTTCAGTGATGCTATGATGTACTAGCTTACATGTGACACTTGGTTTGGTATTTTATGTTGCATATATCTATAGTTGTAATTAAAATGGACAATAGAGTATTTAGTCTTACTAGTCATTAACCCGTGCAGACGCACGGGCAAGCTATTCAGGGAGACATGAAATTAAATTGTGACATCCATATATAATATCAGATTAAGCACACTATGCAAATTAATGTGATAATATTAGGTACCATAGTTTCCATAGTTTTCCAGTAGTCTCGGTGGAAATTAGTATTATTTCTGGATTATGACACAGTTTATATGTGGTACATTTTAGGAAGGACAAAGAATTATTACTATAGAGAAAATATTCAATTTACATCCTTGAACATATTATATACCCCAAAAAGGCCCAAATATCATGTTACAATCTTCCATAACTTTATTAGCATGCAATCTGATAAGAAGGTGATCTTCTTCGTAGACTATGGGGACAGACAACCGAGAGCATTGGATGCTTGGACGATACATTTGTCCCATGTACCTACGTTCTATGAAAGGCATACATTATGCAAAATCAATTTTGTCATCCACCTCCCATCAGTTCCAGTCTCCGGAGAGCTGGTCAATCACTTGACTTAACTCCATTCAGAACTTTTGTAAAGTTCAATGAGTTTCAGATTAATGTATTAGTACCTACAGACCTTTCTTCACGACCGCCAACAAAAATGAAAAGCACAGGTTGTGTCTGTCCAACATTTACTGATTGCATCTCACTGGACTTGATATTGTTCTTGAACCCAAAAATAAACTGAATAGATATTTCTTACAGACGGCAAAGTACAAATGAAGTAAGCGGAATATACAATGCAACATAGGAGAAATCAGGTTTTAAGCTGAACTCTTGGATTGAAAGCTACATAGTTGATTTATCGTACTAACATAAGTAAGTCTCATATCCACTATTCACTCTTTGGAATATCTCCGTTCTGAAAGAAAAAACTCTTTGGAATATCAGAAAATTAGATAGTTTATTTCTCATAATGACAACATAACTATCTTTTTTTTTGAAATGTGTTGTATATAAATCAGATAATAAGGTTTTGGTTACAATCGTCCAAGGCCGCTTTCGACACGCAGGTCGGCACTGCACCTTGTAAAACACCACTACTCAACTCACTACCACTTAATTGGCATAAACCATGAACTACTTTATTACAAAGTCTATTAACTTTTGAAATTATGACTTGCCGATCCAGAGGCTTCATATAATTGAACTCCTTCGCAATCACGCAAACTTCAGACCGATCAGGACACCTTCCTTGAATGAATCCAGAATGTAAGCACAATCTGTTTCAATAATAACTAGCCGGGTGGCCCGCGCATTTGCGCGGTTAGATTTTGTACATATATTGGTACATATCTGATATTTGATACTACTCAACATTTGGCTATGCTATCAACTATTATTTGATTTAGTAATTATTGTTGCTAGGTAATTATTAACAGAAATTCAAGACATATTATGGAAAATTGTACAAAATGCGCATCTTAAAGATTATGATTGTATTAATTTTGGTTTAAATTTTTTACATTGGATGTGTTTGGTTGTTTCTAAGAACATTTTTTTCTTGTGAAAATAGTAGACTAATGGTGTAAAGATCTTCATCCGCCATTTAAATCTAAGATGTTCTCTCCTTATTCATTATTTATATTGTCTATCTTTCCACAAATTATCTTGAAATCACTATACATGTGTAGTTAGGAAAAATGGCTCATACTTAAATAGTGTGTTGTCTTCCTCAAGCATCGACAGATGCATAGTATTTTTGTATTTAGTACTGAACTATTATGCATGTGTATACCTGCACGTATGGTAATCTTAACTCATAGTCTTGCCTTTGTCGCTTGCTTTCTAATGAAATTAATTGTTACTCCCTCCGATCAGAAATAACTGTCGGGTACTTAGTACAAACTTTATACTAAGCTAGTACAAAATTGCCGACAGTTATTTCCAATCTGAGGGAGTACTTTACAGTCATAGCTTATTATCAAAATATTATCGCTTTCTCAATGTCACCATATCATGTGTTTTCTTATTGTACCCGTGTTTTTGTCGTATTGACTTATATTTTACATATCTAAAACATCTCATTGAGTACCAGTTCCTTACTTTGTTGCTTCGGTCATATAGTGTTTTACCACGACACTGGTGTTCTTCCCTAAAAATGCACGACATATTCAAATACACATATAAAACACAATGTCATCTGACTTTTTTGTTCATCCTACATGATATCATGCATGCCTTGGACATGATATCATGTCATATGTACCTTCCATCTGTCGTCTCTAGTCTATTTGGTTTGACCTATTTCCTAGGCATTTGAACCTAAAAATTGCATTGGGGAAGACATATTTATTCATGTCGTGAGATTGTCAGGCAAGAGATCTCTTCTCCTAATCGTTAAGGATCATATACACGTTATTTTATTTTCTTTTCTGATAAGGTCGTTCTTTTCTTTTAAAGTGACAGATCAAAGAGTATTTTGTTTTCGGAAGTGAGTGTAGCTGATTTAGTTGGAGGGAGAGATCTACGTACTGCTATGTTTTTCAGCATATTTACATTTGTCACACGCTTATATTTGGCATATACGTAGAAGAAAGCTTATCAATGCGGTTCTGTTGTCTGTGCTCACCTTAGCTAATATGCAATTTATTTAATTTGCATTATGGAAGCAGATTTAAGGCACATACCAATTTGATCTGTCGTCGGCCTCTCCTTTCCTCGTGATCCAGTGCTTCTCGCCTGCATATATTAGGTTAACATATTAGCTCAAGTTTATGTTGTTCTTCACGAAAGCATAGCACTATCGCAAGGAAGTCTTTCCTCAATGCTTTGATTAGTGTTTTTCTTCTGCCGATCATAGCTCCTGCGTCTGGCAGGTGGGAGAGGAGTCATATGCACTGTTATTTTTGTAGAAAACGATCAACGCAGTAATCATATATCTCTTGCTGTTGATGTTGTCACGATCGCTCTTCTTCGTACTCACATTGATGCTGATTCTATTTGGCTGCGACGGGCGTTGATGCGTTTACAACCACTGCAGGCTTACATCGTTCGGTCGAGTGCTCCTGGCCGACGGCCTTCTCTCACGTGTCTGCCGCGAGCCTATGACGGGAGATCGGCGATCTCCATCTCGTTGGCGCTTTGACGGCGTTGCTGTTATCCTTCTTCCAATCTGTTGGACGCGCTGACATGGCCGGTCCGTATTGACTGCGGTGATTTCGAATCATGAGTCAGTCCGTGTTCAGCAGCGTGCTTGCAATGTGTTGTATCGTGGTCTCCATTGATGTAGTTTTCGATAAATTGACTTGCCCGTGGAGCTTAGCCGCTGTGGATTCGTGTCTGCGTGCTGGTTTGAACCATGGAAATCCATCGGGCAATGCTTTAGTATATCCTTGTATGTGCACAGCTATCCGGACCAATTATTAGGGGAAGTCCATCAATTAGAGTCCAGCTTTGTATAAGTTTCCTATGAAGATTGCAAATGTACGTGCCATGGAGTCCAATACGTCTCATTGGAGATTGCAAACGCGCGTGCCGATGTTGGTAAATCTGAGCCATTGAGATATTTTAACTTCAAGACAATCAATCTACACTGTTAGTTGTTAGTTGTTTTAATAATATAATAGATAGATGTTTGAATCAGAGTTTGCAATCGCCAGTTTTAAACCTTCTAGACAGGCAATAGCTTCCCCTTCACTCGCCGATTGTCAGTGACTCAACGTGTTCCATGCAGAAAAGAGAGTAGTTTCATTGGAATCCCTTATAACCGCTCCCCATGCACCATTTCTGTCTTCATCAATAAAGCTTGCATCAACATTACATTTAACCCATAATGAAATGCTGTGAGGTGAACCTATTTGCGACAACTGCAACCAAAAAACTGCAAACTTATACTGTGAATGAATCTGATAAATTCCCTTTTGTTTGATGGATTCATGACCAAGGTCACCCGGCTACAAAAAATATACCACAAACCTTGGTTGCCTATTTTATTTGACACTGATAATTTGAGTTTGAACTACTATATTGTTTAGTGGACCAAACAATCATATAGAACTGGAAAGATCAGAAAAGACTCGAGTATTAATTTTTCTAACCCTCTAAATTGCAGATCTGCCAAAGTATTATCCCAAACAGAGTACAAATTAATCACCTCTATAGTGAGACCTGCATGTCCAACAGATAAATAATTAGTGGCTAGCTGCAAACTAAAGGAAGTACTAATAGGCAGACCACATACGGAGAAACAGATTGATCGGAAATTCATCATGGCTTGCACTTTGGCAGAACATCAAAGCTGAGAACGTTGAAAGGATCTCGTCCTCCCGTGCATCAGCCAACGTGAATTGCAGTGCTTGGGGCAGAGAAGATTTAAAGGCTGGAGAAGAGGAGGACCCGGGAGAGTCTGTATGGATCATTTTTAGACAGATTGCAACATGGAAGTTTAGTACGGGATGGCAACTTGAGAGGTAACGCGAGGAGAGGATTGGGAGGAGCGGCTACAGGATCTCTCATGGATGCGTCGTGTTTGTATGGGAAAGGTGGGCGGAGTGTTGGAGTCTGAGATGGACACGTTTCATTGCCTGGGACAGCAGGCTAGACTTCATCTGACGGCCGTATATGGCTAATCGCGGAATCGGACGGACAATTTGCTAAGTTTCCGAGGATTAACGTGGAGGCTTCTTTGGTGCCTCTAATTAGTAAATATAAGATTTATTTTCTCATTTGAAATAGATTAGGTATTTTAGCATGAATCCAATTTCTATGTGTCATGCATTGTGTTAAATTTCCAGAACATCCTCTGGCACATTCTTATGATGTCCAGAGAACATCTGGGAATTATTCTAGTGTTATAACAATTATTGTTACTAGGAAATTCATAGAAAATCAACCACAAGGTGTTTTGAGGTGAATCCAACCTTGTTGGGTTCATAAACTTGTTATCTACCTATTGTTCTGCTGGGAGTGATTTTTGAACCATTTTAGCACTTGCATGCTTGCTTGGTTTGAAATTGTGTATTGTTGCTAGAAATAACATACCCCTTGTTTAATAGTTTAGCTTGCTATTAGACTCCTATAGAATCTTGTTTAGATTCCTAACTTGTTTGCTTCTGGTACTCTCTGGTTGTGTGTTTGTGATGGCGTGTTAAATGTTTGCTCCTTTGCATGCTTGTGTGGTGATTGAATGCTTTTCTTTCATTTTGCGACGCTAGATCCAAACACCATCAGAGAGGAAGAGGACTACCTCAAGAATGCATAAGAAGGAAGTGGAACACTTTTAGTACTTCTTTTAAGGAAGGAGCCCAGGGACCTAGCTATTCAAGGCAAGCCATCTATACTTGATTCATATCTGACCCTATTCACTTACTTTGCATGTTTCATAAAAGTTTATTAAATTGCATGTTTTTTTATATTGCTATAGTCCTTGTAGCAATTATTTGTTGGCTCAAGCTCCACAAATCAATTTGTTATCATCCTTTGAGATGACCCCTTTGAACACCTATTCCAAAACCCTTGCAGCAGTGGCTTGTTGATTAGCAGCAAAGCCTTTGGGAAACTTTGTAGTGGAGCAAAAACTCTAGGTTGGGAACACTCAAATGAGTCTTTGAAAATGATTCCGAAAACCTTGGAATGGAGTGCTATTCCATTGATGGATTTCAAAAATGAGTTTGAAAATAAGGTAGGGATGTATATCCCGGAGTTGGAGGCAAGAGTTTTTCAGAATGGACATTGGTGATCACTAAGTATTCGCTCTGAACAATACCCTGGTATGGGATGGGGCTTAGCTTCTAGTTTGTTTATTTTAGTACGGGAGTCTCATAACTATATAAGGGTATGTGGTGCCCCGGAATCCGGCTTGTCACAAATGGTGGGCAACAGTGTAGCGGGCCCGCCAATAGGCTACCCGCCCGGAAGACACTATAGGTCTCCTGACGTGGCACTGGAATTACGCTCGAACGTGGAGGTAGACTGCCAGGGTGTGCCAGGGAGGTACATACTCCATAGGGTATATTCCCATACTAAGGTAGATAAGCGAAAGGCTTTGATCGGGTGCTTGTCGTGGTATATGATGTTATGCGGGGAAGATGCCCACACGATGAGTATCCGGATGATTGTGGATAAAGTGTACAACCTCTGCAGAGTGTAAATCTATTCGAATAGCCGAGTCCTTGGTCATGGACGGTTGGGACGACCGTTACTTAGCCCAATGTCAGGTTTTGGTTTTATAAAGATGTTTTCAGAAAAATGGAGAAAGGTGCCGGACGGAGTACTCGAAGGGTACTACTGTGGCACGGTTATGGGTCGGGGTACTTGCAGGGTACTGCCGAAGGAATGGTGATGGTCATGTGTGATTGACCTGGTTTTATGAAGGAAGGTGGTCATGTTGGATTGACCACCGACTCTCTCTCTTGAAAAGCAAAAATGAGTTTCCCCCTTTCCTAGAGATTTTACTAAAAGGGTTTTCTAAATGTTTTTCTTTAATAAGGATATAGAAATGTCGTAAGACATGCTATATCGATGCGAGAAATTGACTAGTTAGGATAAACTAGACTAGAGCCTTTCCTTGCTACAGCCAAACAACATATCAGTTCGCTCTCTTTAGATGGTTTGCGAGTACAATTCAAAATGTACTCACGGCTTTGTCCCTGGCTATTAACTTGGTCAGATTATGAAGGGGGCTAGGAGGAAGGTGGCGATGGTCAAGATGACGCTGGTGCGAACTAGGAACGTCTCCCAGTCAGTTGCCTGTAGGGTAGTAGGCATGACGTGGGTCATCAACGCTGCTTGATATCCGCTGCTTAGTTGTAAACTTGCCCTGTGTGGCAATATCAGTCTTGGTCATGTGACCAATTTTAAGACTATTATATTTGGTACTGTAATGGATGATGTACCTTTGATATCAGCTCGGTTATGTGGACTCATGATATACTGATCATGGGATCGTGAGTTGTATGCATAACGGGTATCCTGGGTGGTAAACCGGGGTCCCCACACCAAACCTATAAAGTTTTATTTAAAATCCTATTTTATTTTGAAAACTTGTTTCTTACTATTTAAATAGATTTCTTGAATTTTAGAAAATTTTGGAAGTTGGTTTGAAGTCATTTGAAGCTTTATTGCAAAATTTATCAAAGAAAAGAGAAAACAGAAAAAGGAAAAGAAAGAACAAAAAAAAGTAAAAAGGCCGAGGGGAACCGAACTGGCCTAGGCCTTGATTCGGCCCACGGCCCTTCTGGGCAAAACCCCAAAGGGGTATGCCTCTCCCCTCCTTCTCCCGCTGACGCCCAGGCCACACCTGTCAGACCTTCCTCTCCTCGCTGACACGCTTGCCCCACATGTCATCTTCTTCCTCTGGACACTGAACTCCTCTCCCCACACGGGATCAACCCCCACCGTCGATCGCCCGCTCGAACCCCATCCTATCCTCCAAGCAAACTCGGCTATAAATAGCCCGTCACCTTCTCTCTCGCCTCTCTTTCGTTCTGCCCGAGTTGCACCTCCAGGCCGCTCAAATCACTCACCGGATTCTGTAGTATCTGTAACACCCTACTTTTTGTAACCAGAATTTAAATTAGCTTCCATGCAATTAGAAAGTGGGGTAAATAAAAACTTGTTTCCACTTGAGCATGTGTGCTAGGGTAGTGATATTCTTTGTGTGCATGGTATGATTTTATGTGCATATGTGTGTGTATGCTAGTTAATTTCTTTTCTGTTTAGATTTTCAAAATTGGTCTTGTGCATGAGTGCATGATGGAGTGCTATGATTTTATGCTATAGCTTGACCCAAATAGGAGGGTGCTTGATGACAACAATTCTTTTTCTCTCTTTATTTCAAACTTTATTCTTGCACCTTTATTCAGTAATTAGGACTTTACCAAAATCTCTTTTACACTTATTCAAAAATTCTGAAAACCTGCAGGATGATTTATACCAATCATAGAACCCATTTGAGCAAACCATCACTACCTCCTCCTTGGCATTTTTAAATTTTTGAAATTCAAATGAATTTTGGTCAAATGGCCCTTTCTTCTTTTTCTCCCTCTTTTTCTTCTCTCTTTTCTTGCAAACCGACCAGGAGAGAAACCTAGTCGGCCACCCCTACCTCTCTCTCTTATTCCTCTTGTCCTCTAGCTCTTGGACACAAAGAAGGAGGGAAACCCGAGGTGATCTAGGGTAGATCTTCTCCCTCCCTATCTCTCTCTTTGTTTTCTCTTCTCCCTCCACCATCGCTCACCCCCAACCAGAGGCCAGCCCTGCCACTCTAGCACCACCCCTACCCCACATTGCAGAGAGATCTAGCCCCTACCTGACCTTGCCCTCCCCCTCACTCGCCGGCGTAACCAAAGCACCCACCCATTGTGCTGAAGCTTCGAGGTGATGCCACCATCCACCACTGCACCACCAGACCCCACACACCACCACCAAGCTCAACCAATTGAGCCCTACCACCCTAGACCTCTCATAGGCCCTGCCCCGACCCCGCTCTACACACGCCAATGACGCCCAGGGAGGCCGAGACCGGCGTGCGTGTTCCCGCGTGCACACACGACCACTCGTCCTGCTCCGCACATGCACGTGCACGGCATCGTGCACCCGATGCAATGCACACCTCTCCCTGCACCCTAGCTGACCAGACCCGCCAAGCCATGCGTCGTTTCATGTGCACCTAGGCTGAATCCGACTATGCTGCGACCAAAGCCATGCGCGCCAGCCCTAGCCACCCCTAGCACTGGATTTAGCTCACGACGCCGCATCAGAAACACCGCCTCTATCGCCCAATCATTGTCGCCGAAGTTCACCCTGCACCAAGTCCACACCGTCTGTATAAGAACCCTTGACCCCTCTAGAGCCCTCTCTTGCTACTCATTTGCCCCCTCACCTCACTCCCTCTCCTCTCTGAGCCCAGGCAATGAAGCCAATCACTTCCCTGGGCAACAGAGCCCGAGGAAACTCACCGGAGCTGGGGTAGATAGCGAAGCCGTGGGTCGATGTCGACCACCTCTTCCTGCTCTTCTTCTGCACCATCTTGTTCCTCTACTAGGCCTGGAGCTAACCCGGTGTTCTGTTCCTTGTCTAGCAGAGCAAGGATGCCACCATCACCAACGGAACCCGAAGGTCACCGTAGATGAGCCCGGCCGCACACCCCACCTCGAGCCCTTCTTCATGCGGGATCTGGCCGTGGAGGAGCTTCGGAGTCACCGCCGCCGCCCTGCAGCCACCCAATCTCCCTCGATGCCCCTAGGTGAGCCCCGACCTCGAGCATGCAGTAGCAGGGGCTAGGGTTTCCCCCAGCCCTGACATAACGGAGACGACGGCCCTCCGCAGTCGATCTCCCCTCTAATCGGACGGACAACGTCGTCTGGTACCGATTCGGTAACCACCAACCGCTAACAGCCAGGACCCTCTCGTCAGCAATTCGAATTGCCCCTCCCATGCGAAATCCCCTGGATCGGGCTGGCCCAGCTCAGATCTGGCCGAGTCCCGCAGATCTGGCCCATTTTCGTAATTTTTTCAAAAACTGTTAATTCATTTTGAAATCTCCTGCTTGATTCAAAAATGCATAGAAATCATTCTGTGAGTCCAAAAATGGTGATTCAAATTTCTATGGGCTCCTAATGTTATTTTCTATCTGATTGTACTGCATGCTTGATTTTTTGGGCATTAGAAATTATCTGTGAATTACTTGTTGTAGATCTAGGATTTTATCTTCATAATTTCAAATCTGAAGTTGTGTGTGGTGAAATTGATTGATTCCAATTTTTAGAGGTGCCGTGTTGCTATGTGAAGCTGTGGGAAGTGGTTTTGCTATTTTAGGAGTATTATATCTCCTGTAGTAATTATTTTAGTGATTATGGAAAAGTGCCTTGTTTTAATTATTGTATGTAGTAGGTTAAATATTTTTAGGTGATTCACCTCTGGTGTATTCTATATTACTGTAGCTTTCTAAGAATGCCTCTGGTAGAATTTTGGTGGTTACAGAAAGTTTTTTGGAAATAAAATGATTTTCTAATGTTAAGTGAAACTAGGAAATTCATAGTAATTCATTATTTTGCTCTTTTGACTTAAATCCAATTTTGTTGGTTCTATAATATTGGTGGTTACCTGAATGTGTGCTGGTTGCCTTGTCTTGATGCATAAGGGTGCCTGCAAGTTGTTTGCTTGAGATTAGGGTTTATTTGCCATGAGTATTTGCATTGCTTTTAATATGGTAATGATTCCTTCATAGAACATGTTATTGGTTCAGATATCTGGACATGTTTGTTTCTAATACTCAATGCTTGAGTTGGTTGTTGCATGATTGAGTGTGAACCATGTATGCATGGGTGCTCATTATGTGTTATTGTCATTTTTCCGGCGATAGATACGAACGACGAGTGTGCGGAGGAAGGAGAGGTCTTTGAGTTTCAAGAGGAAGGTGACCAGGGACAATCCAACCAAGGCAAGCCATCTACTCGTTGCATATCTGAATCCTATTATTACTCTATGCATTGCTTACACTTGTTTTCTCTTTATGCATTGTTTTTATATTGCTATTAATCTCTAGATAGCAATAGTTGGTGACTTAGCTCCACAAGTCAACTTGATATCATCCATTGTGATGACATCTCTTGTGACCTATTCAATACCCCCTCTTATTAGAGACTTGATGGTTAGCATCAAAGTCTTTAGAAAACTTGTAGTGGTGCCAAAAAATCTAGGATTGGGTTTACTCTCGGGAAATTTTTTGAAAATGGTTTTGAAAACCTAGGAGTAGTTGCAACTCCATTGAAATGTTTTCAAATGGTTTTATAAACAAGAGTTGGACATGGGAGATCAAGGGGTTGGTGGATTTCTGAAAAAAAAGGGCAGTGTGTATAAGTGTTCGCCAAACCAATTACCCCGTGCAACCACATTACCCCGGAATGGGACGGGGCTTAGTTCGAAGTTTGTCTGTTTTAGTGCGGGAAGCCTCGTACTATATAAGGGTCTGTAGGACCCCAGAATCCGGGTTGTCGCAAGTGGTGGGCAACAGCATAGCAGGCCCGCCAATAGGATACCCGTCCAGAAGACACTTGGGTTTCTCCCGCCGTGGCACTAGAACTATGCTCGACGGAGGTAGATGGCCAGGGTTTGCCGGGGATGTATACTCCACAAGATAGGCACCCATGCTAAGGTGGATGGATGGAAGGCTATGATCGATTATCCGAACCCCGCATACTTGTGTATGATGGTCCGTGGTGGTATCCTGGCGGATTTATCGGATGGTGTGGGTAAAGTGTACAACCTCTACAGAGTGTAATCTATTCGAATAGCCGCATCCTCAGTCATGGACGGTTGGAATGGCCATACTTAACCTGTGTCGAGTTTTGTTTTACATAATGATTCTTGAAAAAATGGAGTTTGTGCCGGATGGAGTACTTGGAGGGTACTGTCGTGGCATGGGAATGGGCCGGAGTACTCGAAGGGTACTGCCGAGGTGAAGGAGAATGGTCATGTATGATTGACCATGGTTGCCATTGTCAAGCACAAAGGAGTTCCCCCTTTCCTAGAGCTTTTACAAAAACTTGTCTTACAAGTATCTCCTTTAATAAGGATATAGAGATGTCGTATGACATGCTATATCAACACGAGAAAATTACTAGCATTGACAACCTCAAGCCAAGCCAACCTTGCTACAGTCAAATAGCATATGATTACTTTTCTCTTAGATGGTTTGCGAGTACAATTCAAAATGTACTCACGGCTTTGTCCCTGGATATTAACTTGGCCAGACTATGATGATGACTATGAGGAGGACGATGGAGATTACGACGACGTCAGTGCGAATTAGGATTGTTTCCCGGTCAGGTGCCTGTAGGGTAGTAGGCCTGACCTGGGTCAGCTATGCTACATGTATCCGCTACTATTTGCTAAGTTTTAGTATGCCCGATGAACTTGCCCTGCGAGGCATTTAAATTTGGCCAAGTGGCCATATGTAAGACTTTATGAATTCATTATGTAATGGATGTTGTACTCTGTAATGCCAACTCTGTTATGTGGATTCATGACGGTCTTCCTGGGATCGTGAATTGTAAGCATAACGGGAATCCCGGGTGGTAAGCAGGGGTCCCCACTGAGTTGGTATCAGAGCCATCCTGACCTTAGGAGACCGTAGTTTAGCATGGGTGTTAGATCGGACCAAAAACTATTTTCTTAAATTAAAAGAGATGGCTATATATATCAAAGGTAAATATATATTGCTCTCATCTCTTCCCTTATTCTTTAATCATCTTAAATTACTTGCATTTTAATTCAAGTTTTTACTTACGTATAAATTTTGCACACTTGGGTATGTCTTTAATAAACCCTACTTTAAAACTTGTGTAGATGGACGCTCCCACCGCACACCGACAGGTCAGCACCCACGAGGACGTGCTAGTCTTCGAGCAAGACCTAGTCGAGCTAGCCACGCGCCTTGGATGCCCTCGTCCTGAGGTGCGAGGCTACCGCTTGTTCGAGGAGGGTACCCGGGAGCTGGCTATCCGTGTGGTATGCCAGGTCCGCGGGAAGGAGGTCCTGCCTACCTCACCGGAGTTCACTTTTGAAGTGATCGAGCGCAACTAAGGCGATAGCCTGATGCGCGTCCTGCGTCATGCCATCTCGCGCCTCATCCACCTTCACTACGATGAGCTACTTGGTACCCGCTACGAGCACTATGGGAGGGTCAACACCGATGGCCTTCCCTACCAGGCCGCCGCGTACACCCCCTTTAGCCGTCACTTCTGGCACACCGAGGCTCTCCTGCACCACACGCAGGAGCATCTAGACCATGTCTGGATGGTCGCCGACGAGAGAGGACTTGAGCTTGCCGTTCTTCGTGAGGACCTCCAGGAGTCTATCTTCTCACATCACCGTCTTCTCTCTGCCAAGAGGAAGATCGTGAAGAAGAACAAGGCTCTTAGGAGGTGCTTCCGCGAGTTGGAGGACCACTTGGCTTCCCTTGAGAGCCACATGTCCGAGCAGGAGGAGGAGACCGCCGAGCTCCGCAAGGAGAATGAGGTGGTACTTGGCCACGATGACGACCACCAGGAGGCCTTCGACGAGGAGCCCACTAGCACCGATGATGACGACCGTGGTAGCGAGAGCGGTGATGACCGCAACGCTATCCTTGACTTCTATGCTCCTGAGTCTCCTAGTGAGGAGGACCCCAAGGAGTTAGTTCCCCACTTTAGCGGTGACGAGTAGGTTCCACCACTCTACCTCTCACGTAGGCTGCCGCGTAGTTGTTAGATTACTCCCTTTTGCATATTGGTGCTGTATGGTCTATCTAGAACCATTTGCTATGCTTGATGTATGATACTATGTGTGGTATGTGTGTGTGCCTGGACATGTGTGGCACCCCTTTTGCTTGTATATATTATGTATGCCTGGACTTGTTATGCATGGTTGTTGGAGCATGTTAAGTATGGTTGCCCTGGATGTATGCTATGCATGAGTGTAGTTCCCTTCTTCTTTATGAGACCTGCATAAGTTTCCTTGTTATGAATCTCACCAAACCACTTCTCTCCAGAATGGCTCCAGAATCGCGAGGCCAAGCTGGAGGCAATCCGCCACCACCCCCTGAACCCAGCATCGAGCAGCTGGTGCGGCTCATGCTTGAAGACCGCGAAGCCACGCGCGCCGAGCGCCAAGCTAACCTTGCAACCTTACAGCACCTCGCACGGATTGCCACCAACCACAACAACCGTGGTGGCAATGATGATGACGAGCCCCGCAGCAAGCTTAGGGACTTCCAGAACTCCAACCCGCCAACCTTCACCAAATCCGCCGAACCCCTTGACGCCGACGACTGGCTCCGCACCATCGAGAACAAACTCGAGTATGCAGGAGTTGGAGAGAAAGAGAAGGTGCTCAACACCACCCATTTCCTAGCCGGAGCAGTGGGTGCATGGTGGGAAAATGTTCGCACCATGCAGCCCGAAGGCCAAGTGATGACCTGGGATGCTTTCAAGACTAAGTTCCGCAAAGCTCATGTTCCCACCGGACTTATCAAGATTATGCGCGACAAGTTCCTCAACCTCAAGCAAGGTGGGATGAGTGTCACCGAGTACCTCGACAAGTTCACTACTTGGGGGAGGTATGCTCCTAACGACATCAACACCGATGAGAAGAAAAGGGAGCGCTTCATGAATGGACTTCAGGAAGACCTGCAGCCCTGCCTGGTCGTTGTGCCTTACAACGACCTGGAATCTCTGGTAGACGCTGCTATTATGGTGGAAGACAAGAACAAAGCCGCCCGTGAAAGCCGCAAGAGAAGGATGATGAGTCAGGGCGGACCAAGCAGCCAAAGGTCCCACAGCATGCCCCCATCCAGGTCTGCGCCGCCACCTCAGAGGTTCGCCTCTTAGGCTCCCAGGCCTAATAACCCCAACCATCAATACCCAAGCAATCGCCCTGCTGGTAGAAATCCTTCTAGAGGCCACCGCAACACTTTCAACCCTGCCAACCACAGCCAAGGAAGTGGCTGCTACACTTGTGGCCAGCCCGGACACTTCTCTAAGGAGTGTCCTCTGAAGAAGACATCTACACCGAGCCTCAGCGCGCCATGACCCAATCAAGGTCAAGGCCGTGGACCTTCTTGGAGGAACACGAAGACTCAGGCCAACCATGCCTGAGGCCGTCTGAACCATGTGACAGTCAAAGAAGCTGCTGAGGCACCTAACATTGTTCTGGGTATGTTTCTCATCAACTCAGTCCCTGCAAGAGTGTTATTTGATTCTAGGGCTTCGCATTCCTTTGTTACCGAGAGGTTTGTGACCAAGGGTGGGTTAACCGCATCCAAAATGGCTCGCAACATGATAGTTCAAATTCCCGTTTCCCAAGTTAGGGCACACTTGACCTGCGAAGAGGTACCCGTAGTCATCCATGGGGTATCGTTTCAAGCTGACTTGATTATTCTTGGTACAAAAGGATTGGACATGGTACTTGGGATGGATTGGATGTCCAAGTACCATGGTCATATAGACTGTGCCCGAAAAGCTATAATCGTGACCAGCAGTGATGGAGTCCAGATTGAGCACATCGCCACCATGCCATCCCGTAAAGCTTACTATAAGAAGTCTGTCACTGGGCCAACTCTTGACCAACTTCCGGTGGTATGTGAATATCCCGACGTCTTTCGGGAGGAGCTGCCAGGTATGCGCCTTGACCGGGATATCGAGTTCATAATTGAGTTGGTTCCCAGAACAGCTCCTATTGCTCAAAGACCTTACTGTATGAACCCCCAAGAACTCAAGGATTTAAAGAAACAACTCGCTAATATGCTCAGCAAGGGCCTCATCCGTCCCAGCGCATCACCGTGGGGATCGCCCGTAATCTTTGTGGATAAGCGAGACGGTACCATACACCTATGTGTGGACTACCGTAAACTGAATGAGGTGACCATCAAAAATAAGTACCCACTCCCTAAGATTGAAGACCTATTTTATCAGCTGAGTGGAGCAAGGGTGTTCTCCAAGATTGATCTCCATACTGGATATCATCAGCTGATGGTCCGAGAGTCCGATATCCCCAAGACCGCTTTTACCACACGCTACGGCCTGTTTGAGTACACGGTCATGTCCTTCGGCCTAACCAATGCCCCTGCCTACTTCATGAACCTCATGAATAAGGTATTAATGAAGTTCCTGGACAAATTTGTGGTGGTCTTCATTGATGACATCTTTGTCTACTCCAAGACCGAAGAAGAGCACGCAGAGCATCTACGGCTAGTATTGGGAACCCTGCGCGAGCACCAGCTTTACGCCAAATTCAGCAAGTGTGAGTTTTGGCTGAAAGAAGTTGGGTTTCTAGGCCATGTTATCTCAGCCGGTGGAGTATCTGTGGACCCTTCAAAAATTACCTCCATCTTGGAAAGGAAAGCCCCAACCAATCCCACCGAAGTCTGAGCATTCCTTGGACTAGCCGGATATTACCGGAAGTTTGTAGAAGGGTTTTCTAGTATTGCTCGTCCGTTGACCCAGCTACTCAAGAAGGACAAAAAGTTTGAGTGGAATGAGAAGTGTGAGGAGAGTTTCCAAGAACTCAAGAAGAGACTTGTGTCAGCCCCTATCCTAACCATGCCCGACATTACCAAGAGCTTCGACGTCTACTATGACGCCTCCAAGCTTGGGCTTGGAAGTGTCTTGATGCAAGACGGCAAGGTCATCGCCTACCTATCCCATCAGCTTTGCCCGCATGAGCTGAACTATCCTACCCATGACCTAGAGCTTGCCGCTGTTGTCCATGCCCTCAAGACTTGGCGACACTATCTTATGGGGAACCGATGTGAAATCTACACCCTTCACAAGAGCCTTAAATATATTTTCTCTCAGAAGGAGTTGAATATGAGACAGAGGAGATGGATTGAGCTCATCAAGGACTACGACCTAGGCATTCATTACCATCCTGGTAAAGCGAATGTGGTCGCAGACGCCCTCAGCCGAGAACCCTATTCCCTGAATACCCTATTAAAGTCAAACCAACCAGCCCTGTGCGAGGAATTCGAGAAGTTTGGACTTCAACTTGTAAGCCACGGGTTCCTAGCAAACCTTGAGATCAGACCCACACTCTCTGACATCATTAAGGAAGCACAGAAGGGATATGAGAGTATCGAAGGTATCAAGCGTAGGATGGAACAAGAGGAAGTACCTAGGTTTTCAATTGACCAGGAAGGCGTGCTTTGGTATAATGGCCGCTTATGCGTTCCTAATATTGAGGAGTTGAAGCAGTCCATTCTAAAGGAGGCCCATGATACTCCTTAATCTATTCATCCCGGAGGCACCAAGATGTAACAAGATTTGAAGGAATATTTTTGGTGGCATGGCATGAAGCGGGAAATAGCTTTCTACATCGCCCGGTGTGATGTTTGCCAACGCGTCAAGGCTGAACACCAAAGGCCCACAGGCTTATTGCAACCCTTGAAGATACCCTTATGGAAGTGGGAGGAGGTCGGAATGGATTTTATTACTGGGCTACCAACTTTGAGTCAGGGACATGACTCTATATGGGTTATTGTGGACTGTCTCACCAAGGTTGCTCACTTTATTCCGGTCAAGACCACCGACCATGGGAACCATCTGGCAGAATTGTACCTTTCTCACATAGTCAGCCTTCACGGCATCCTAAAGACCATTGTCTCCGACCGAGGCCCCCAGTTCACCTCACAATTTTGGGCGAAACTCCAAGAAGCCTTAGGCACTAAACTGTCATTCAGCACAGCCTATCACCCGCAGACTGGAGGACAAACTGAGCGAGTAAATCGAATCCTTGAAGATATGATGTGAGCTTGTGTTCTATCTTATGGAACCAAGTGGGAAGACTGCTTGCCATTTGCTGAATTTTCCTACAACAATAGCTACCAAGCAAGTCTGCAAATGGCCCCCTTCGAAGCTCGTTATGGATGAAAGTGCCGTACCCCGCTCAACTGGTCAGAAACTGGAGAGAGCCAAGTCTTTGGACCCAACATCATCAAGGAGGCCGAGGAACAAGTCCAGCTTATCCACAACCACCTCAACGAAGCTTAATCTAGGCAGAAGAGTTATGCCGACTCCAAGAGAAGACCTGTTACCTTCAACGTGGGAGACTTTGTATACCTTCGATCGACACCACTCAAGGGTATGCAACGCTTCCATGTTAAGGGTAAGCTCGCACCCTGCTAAATCGGCCCATTTAAGACCCTAGAGCGCCGCGGAGAGATGTCCTACAAGCTGGAGCTGCCCACGGAGTTGTCCGAGTTCCATGACGTCTTCCATATCTCGCAACTCCACAAATGCCTGCAAGTTCCAAATAAACTCGAGACCTTCATAGAGATCAACCACAACACCATTGACCTAAGCCACGACCTCACCTATCGGGAGAGACCAATTTGCATCCTTGAAGAAGACGTCTGTCTTACCCGCAGATGCAAGATTAAAATGTACAAGGTGCAGTGGAGTAACCATACAGAAAATGAGGCCACTTGGGAATGCGAGGATTATCTCCAACGAGAATTTCCCGAACTGCTTCACGCTTAGCTACCAAATCTCGGGATGAGATTCTTTTAAGGGGGGAGGGTCTGTAACACCCTACTTTTTGTAACCAGAATTTAAATTAGATTCCATGCAATTAGAAAGTGGGGTAAATAAAAACTTGTTTCCACTTGAGCTTGTGTGCTAGGGTAGTGATATTCTTTGTGTGCATGGTATGATTTCATGTGCATATGTGTGTGTATCCTAGTTAATTTCTTTTCTGTTTAGATTTTCAAAATTGGTCTTGTGCATGAGTGCATGATGGAGTGCTATGATTTTATGCTATAGCTTGACCCAAATAGGAGGGTGCTTGATGACAACAATTCTTTTTCTCTCTTAGGACTTCACCAAAATCTCTTTTACACTTATTCAAAAATTCTAAAAACCTGCAGGATGATTTATACCAATCATAGAACCCATTTGAGCAAACCATCACTACCTTCTCCTTGGTATTTTTAAATTTTTGAAATTCAAATGAATTTCGGCCAAATGGCCCTTTCTTCTTTTTCTCCCTCTTTTTCTTCTCTCTTTTCTTGCAAACCGACCAGGAGAGAGACCTAGCCGGCCACCCCTACCTCTCTCTCTCTCTCTCTCTCTCTCTTATTCCTCTTGTCCTCTAGCTCTTGGACACAAAGAAGGAGGGAGACCCGAGGTGATTGTAACACCCGAATTTCCAGAAATTCAAAGTGCCCGTTATGTATTCCACCACAATCCCAGAATCATTGTTGTGATACACATAACGTAGTTGGTAACCAGTTCCATAGACATTACAATACGAATAGTTCAAATACAATGGTCATAATGACCAAGTTCATATTACAACACGGTATAGCAGCGGAGATAACGTCTTTGGGTCCATGCCTTCACCCTACAGGCAATGGCGACTCAGGAGATGATCTTAGTTCTGGTACTCATCTTCATAACCTTCCTCCGGATAATCTTCCCCATAGTCTGGCCAAGTTGATAGCCAGGGACACAGCCATGAGTACATTGGATGCACTCGCAAACCATCTTATAAACAAAATGATGAAGTAGATATGCAAGGTTGATATGGTGGACTAAGCACTAAGTTTATTTGCAAAAGCTAGTTTTATTTCCCAAGAATGTTCATTAGTAGAGAAGAAGATTTAATTCTCTAAGTTCAATCTAAAGAGGAACTTCAAGTGTTGGTCAACATCAATGTCAAGTCAAGTCATTCACCAAGTTCACCGTAAGTTGTTAACATTCTTGACAAAAGTCAAGTACAGCTTGCCAACTGTCCATGACCGAGGACGCGGCTATTCGAATAGTTTGAAACCTCTGCAGAGGGGTACACTTTACCCACAAGATTCGATACATCTGCCGGGAGAAATCCACGGTTCGTCATACACAAAGTATGCGAGGTTCAGATAATCAAACAAACTCTTTCACTTGCTCACTCTAGTACAGGATCCTTTCCTAGAGCCCGGGATACGGAAACCCCGTTCCGGCGCCTCTAGTTTTGCCCGCTCCGGAGTGCCGGATGAATGGAGTTTCCACTCGGTTCAGAAGTACCCGCGCACGGTGCACTTCTATAAAGGATGATACAAGACCTCCCATACTAGGGTAAACAAGCTACGGACTAAGCCCCTTCCCATTTAGGGGTAATGTGGTCGTACGGTAATGGTTGGCTCACATGGTACATCACTTATTATCAATTTGCAAATACATTCCATAGTTATTAGTCAAGATTATTTTCCTTCATAAAACCATCATGTAGGAGAAATCTCCAATTCAAGTTGTCAAGTTCAAGTCACCCATTTCAAATAGGGTTCCCCTTATAGGTGGCCTCAATTTTATTAGCGACTAAGCAACTATATAGAGTGATGATACCACTAAGTAAGGTAGGATTAACTCAGCTGGATACTCTTGCTAAGCAAGGTACCACTACACAACTATCATTCTAAAGTAGCAATTCAATCATGCAATTTATTTAAAAACAAGTAGAATGCAATAGGAAAACTAGGCATTTGGAGTATGATTCAAAAGATGGCTTGCCTTGGTTGGCAAAGTGTCCTGGGTAGTCTTCTTCTTCTTGATAAAATCCCCCCTCAATATCCTCCTCAGCAACACTAGCGTCTAATAACGAATAAACACAATGCACACAATCACTAAACAATACTAACCACATTCCAAACACACATACTTGTTTTCAGACAATAAAGTTCATGTTAGATTTTATTGAGTTGGTTTGCAAGTTTTCTTCCAAGTTTTCATTAAGTGTGCAAGTTAGATTTTTCTACCAAGTGCTAAGTGTTGATCACCTCCTTAGCATTGGTATGGGACTAGAGGTATTAGGACTAGTTCAAGAGGAGAGTGACTAATTAAGTAAAGGTGTAGTGGGGGTAAGTATCAAACTAAGTGTATAGTGAATTCTATCATTTTATGCTACACTAAGATTGGATTAGAAGTTGATGGAGGGTACTAACAAGGTTTTAGTTGAAGAAGACTGAACTAAATAGTATATAAGTCGACTAGGGAGGGCATAAGCCAAGTTTCAAAATTTTAGAAGGTTGAGACAACTTTCTAAAATTTTCCCAAGATTAATAAGCTACGGTCAAAGTATTTTTAGTGAATTCGATAACTAACTCAAATTGGATTATAACCAATTCCAGTGGCTAGATTATTTCCTAAGCTTTCCAACGAGTATTTATTTGCGAAAAACGGATTTGTTGAACTCTGGGAAAATTCATTTGAAAATCATCTCTGAAACAGATTTGAAACGGGCGAAAAAAAAATAAAAAAAATCGAACGGATCGAAATTCAACCCGAGCTGGGCCGCACGCACAGGCTTCTACTGGGCCGGCCTACTAGGCTAACTCGGGCTGGGGAAGGATAAGTGAAAAAAAACATAGAACCGCCCTGACAAAGGGGGCCCAGCTGTCATAACTTAACACGAAACGGTACGTATCGGGAGAGGGTCGTCTTCTTCACGAGACTCACCGCGAGCTTGCAGTAACGAGGACGGCGATGGAGTGGGGCGGCGTAGAGGAAGGAGAGGCGGCGGCGGGATGTCACGGCGGCGGAGGAAGTCCTTCTCGGCCGCCCTGGACCAGCGGCAGGTCGGGGAAGCACTCCGGTCGCCGGGAACGCGCGGTGCCCTGGGAGCTCGGCCGGCTCCGGCGAGGTCGCTGCGAAGAGCTAGAGGGGAGAGGAAGATGTCTGGGAGGTTTCTACTAGTGGTGTGGTTCTTTTCAGGCAAACAGGAGGGCCTTTTATAGGCGGGAGAGAGGGCGAGAGCTAGGGTTTCGGGAGGTGGTCTCGCGGGAAAGTTTCGGGGCGCGGCGGCTCTGGCGATGCCGTTGGGTCACGGGGGCGGGTCGAGGGTGACGCGGCTCCTCCGCGCGCGTGCTGGCATCGCTCGATGACCTCTGCAACGGTCTCCTCGCGTGCGTACTGGTCGGTGACAGGGAGACGGAAACGGTGGCTTTTCCACCGTCCACAGCCGGGGTCCGGGCGGGCTCCCGTGAGGGATCGACAGCAGAGAAGTCTAGGGCATCGTCGGGTACACCTACACGTACGAGAACGTACGAGAACGGCGTCAGCCACAGTAGGTTTAGATTTTCTGAGATTTGGTTCACAGGTGTTCGACGAAATGCCTGAACCAACTCAAAATTCAAATTTTTGAAATCTGCCACCGTGGGTTGTCAAGGTATTCCTCAAGGACTCCAAAACTATTTTTGTCCTGAAGAAAGAAAAGGTTTTGCAAAAATTTTAATTCGAAAATAAGGTTCGGTTGCTGATTCAGATTCAGTTTTTGGCGGATGTTTGAGTGGGGGTCTGGTTTGAGTCTTTGTTTGAAAAACTTTGGTTGAGTAAGTATGTGATCTGGTCAAGCTCAACCAACTCACCACACACTGAGTTGAGTTGCAGAGAGCTTAATCTAAGTGTTCAAAGTAGGGTAGTGGTTAACTTTTTCTAGATCAACTTTTCTTCTCTTTTTCTTTATTTCTTTTGCTTCTGGTTCCTTTGGTCTTTGTGGTTCTTCTCTAATGCTTCTGTTAGTTAAGTGGGGATTAACTAAATATTTCACAACAAATTATAGCACACATGAAATCATAGAACAACCATTATTTAAATACTATGCATGCATGCGATATGAGACAAAAAGTTTTATCTTGGTCCTCATTTGGCATTTTAATTAATAAGAAATGGATTACAAATTTTTGAGTTGTTACAATCTTCCCCCCTTAAAAAGAATCTCGTCCTCGAGATTCACTAACTAAAAACTGAAAAGATTGGGAAATTCTTTCTGAAGGTAATCTTCTCGTTCCCAAGTGGCTTCATCTTCTGTGTGATTGCTCCACTGAACTTTCAGAAACTTGATGCTTCGGGTTCGAGTGGTTCGATATGCTTCCTCGAGGATACGGATAGGCACTTCACGATAGGTCAAATCTTTGTTGATATCCACAGAACGGTGATCAATATTCTTGAAGATCTCTGGCTTCTCCGGAACTTCCAGACATTTCCGAAGTAAAGACACGTGAAAAACATCGTGCACTTCAGACAGTTCAGGGGGCATTTCCAACTGATAAGACACTTCTCCTCTGCGGCCTAGTATCTTGAAGGGTCCAATATACCTTGGTGCAAGCTTTCCTTTGACTCGGAATCTCTGCATTCCCTTGAGAGGTGACACTCTAAGATAGACAAAATCTCCAATCTTGAAGGTCAGTTCTCTACGTCTCTTGTCAGCATAACTCTTCTGTCTAGACTGGGCTGCCTTGAGGTATTCGCGGATCATGCGAACCTTCTCCTCAGCTTCTTGCAGAATGTCAGGTCCAAATATCTTACTGTCTCCAGTTTCAGACCAATTCAAAGGGGTACGACACTTTCTTCCATATAAAGCTTCAAACGGGGCCATTTGCAAACTGGCTTGATAACTGTTGTTGTAGGAAAACTCCGCGAAAGGCAGACAATCTTCCCACTTAGCTCCATAGGCTAGAACACAGGCTCTCAACATATCTTCAAGTATCTGATTTACTCTTTCAGTCTGTCCATCAGTCTGAGGGTGGTAAGCTGTGCTAAAGGCTAATTTGGTTCCCAAGGCTTGATGCAAACTTCTCCAGAATCTTGAGGTAAATTGGGTACCTCGATCAGAGACTATGGTTTTAGGAACTCCATGCAAACTAACAATTCTGGATAGGTAAAGATCTGCCAGCTGTCCTGATGTATAAGTGGTCTTGACAGGGATAAAGTGGGCAACTTTGGTCAGTCTGTCCACAATAACCCAAATAGAGTCATTTCCGCGGCTAGACCTTGGAAATCCAGTGATGAAATCCATTCCAACTGATTCCCACTTCCATTCCGGAACTTTCAAAGGTTGCAGCAGTCCAGCAGGACGTTGATGTTCAGCCTTGACTCTTTGACAAATATCACACTTAGATATGAACAGTGCAATCTCACGCTTCATTCCATGCCACCAAAATTGTTCCTTTAAATCTTGATACATCTTGGTTCCACCGGGGTGGATGGAGTAAGGTGTCTCATGGGCTTCCTTCATAATAACTTCCTTCAGTTCTGAATCCGCAGGCACACAGATACGTCCTTTATACCAAAGAACTCCTTGGTCATCTTCCTCAAATCCTGGCACCTTGCCGGAACTAATTCTGCGCTTAATTCCGTCAATACTCTCATTTCCCTTCTGGGCTTCTTTGATTTGGCTCATCAAGGTGGGTTGAAACTCAAGGTTGGCTAAGAATCCTTGGCTGACTAGTTCCAATCCAAATTTTTCAAACTCTTGGTGCAACATAGGTTGCTCCTCCTTGATCATCATATTCAAGGTGCATGGCTTCCTACTCAATGCATCGGCCACTACATTGGCCTTACCGGGGTGGTAATGAATTTCCAGATCATAATCCTTGATCAACTCTATCCATCTTCTTTGCCTCATGTTCAACTCCTTCTGAGTGAAAATATACTTCAAACTCTTGTGATCAGTGTAGATCTCGCAACGGTTACCCATAAGATAGTGCCTCCAGGTCTTCAAAGCTAAAACGACGGCTGCTAATTCCAGATCATGGGTTGGATAGTTTTCTTCATGAGGTCGAAGCTGCCGGGAGAGGTATGCTATGACCTTGCCTTCTTGCATTAACACACAACCAAGTCCAAGTTTGGAAGCATCGCAATAGACATCAAAGTTTTTGGTGATATCGGGCATGGTTAGGACGGGTGCGGTTACTAATCGCTTCTTGAGCTCTTGAAAACTCTCTTCACACTTAGGGGTCCATTCAAACTTCTTGTCCTTCTTCAGCAGTTGGGTCATGGGCCTTGCAATGCTTGAAAATCCTTCAACAAATTTGCGGTAATATCCTGCTAATCCGAGAAAACCTCTAACTTCAGTTTGAGTGGTAGGGGCTTCCCATTCCATGACTGATTTGATCTTCTTGGGGTCCACTGAAACTCCTCCAGCTGATAATACATGACCTAAGAATCCAACTTCCTTCAACCAAAACTCACACTTACTAAACTTGGCATATAGCTGATGCTCTCTCAGGGTCTCTAAGATTAATCTCAAATGGGTTGCATGCTCTTCTTCAGACTTGGAGTAAATAAGAATGTCGTCAATGAAGACAACAACAAACTTATCCAGAAACTCCATGAAAACCTTATTCATGAGGTTCATGAAATAGGCGGGGGCATTGGTTAATCCAAAGGACATTACGGTGTACTCATACAATCCGTATCGGGTAGTGAAGGCTGTTTTGGGTATATCAGTTGCACGGATCTTCAGTTGATGGTATCCAGTTCTAAGGTCTATCTTTGAGAAGACTTGAGCTCCAGTCAATTGGTCAAACAGATCATCAATCTTTGGGAGAGGATACTTATTCTTGATGGTAACATCATTTAGCTTGCGGTAATCAGTGCACAGTCGGCTGGAACCGTCACTTTTATCCACAAACAAGACAGGTGATCTCCAAGCGGATGAACTTGGCTGAATCAATCCCTTACTCAAAAGGTCATCCAATTGCTTCTTTAACTCCACTAGTTCAGCTGGGTTCATACGATAGGGTCGTTGGGCTATAGGTCCAGTTCCAGGGATAAGCTCAATGATAAACTCAATATCCCGATCCGGTGGCATTCCGGGTAGCTCATCGGGAAAAACATCCGGGTATTCACAGACGATGGGAACTTGATCTAAAGTTGGTCCTGAGATACTCTTATGACATCTGGTGGTTTGGGGTGGTTTTACGGACACATGCTTTACTACAATGCCAGTGCTACTCTTCATGGTGATCGTCTTTTTGGCACAATCTATCACTCCTTGATGGGAAGACATCCAATTCATACCAAGAACTACTTCCAAACCTTTAGTTCCCAATACTATCAAATTGGCTAAGAAAGCTATTCCATGAATTTCTATGGGAACTGCCAAACAGTTCCACTCAGCCCTTGTTGTTGACCCAGGTATTTGTACTAACATGGCATGTTTCATGGGTGTTGGTTGGAGTCCACTTTTATCAGCAAATAACTTAGTAACAAATGAGTGTGAAGCTCCAGAATCAAACAGAACTCTTGCAGGAACTGAATTAACAGGGAACATACCAAGCACAACGTCGGTTGCTTCCTGAGCTTCTTCAACATTCATGTGATTCAGACGGCCTCGAGGGTGAGGCTGGTTCCTTGGTGGATAATTCTTGCCATTTCCAACACGGCGCTGCTGCTGAGCAGGAGCAGTGGTCTTGGATGCATCATTCAGCTTCTTAGGGCATTCATTGGAGTAGTGCCCCTTGATTCCGCACTCATAACAGGTAACTCTAGACTTGTCACCAGACTTGGGCAGCGCAGGTGCGCCATTTGGCCTTGGAGTATTGGGGTTGAAGTTGTTGCCATTAGGTCTTGGAGGTGTACGGTTGAAATTATTGCCGGTCAGGCGGTTGGGAAAGTTGGGACGCGGGGCAGGTGCAGGTGGCCTCATAGGTCTAGGGGCAAAACCCATAGGTGGATTTCCCCTTGGCTTCTGCGAGTTGCTTGAGTTGCCTTGATACATCATACGGCGCTTGCGGTTCTCTGCAGCTTGCTTTAGTTTGCCTTCCATCTGAATGGCAGAGTCTACCAATGACTCCAGGTCTGCAAAGGGAATGCTGACCAAGACACATTGCATCTCATCATGAAGTCCATTCAGAAACCTTTCTTGCTTCTTCTCATTGGTGTTGGTGTCATCTGGGGCATACCTAGACAAGGTAAGGAACTTGTCACGGTAGTCAACCACGGATAGGGAACCTTGCTTCAGATTTCTGAACTCATCTCTCATCCTTTTAACTAATCCCAAAGGAACATGGGCTTTGCTGAACTTGCTCTTGAACTCCTCCCAAGGCATCACATACCCTTGGGCTTGCATTGCACGAGTGCTATCCCACCAAGCTCTTGCGGCTCCAGCAAGATAGTGGGTGGTGTACAAAACCTTCTCATGTTCGCCAACTCCGGCGACTGCCAAATTATTCTCCATGGTGCGAAGCCAGTCATCAGCATCTAAGGGTTCTTCAGACTTAGTGAACATAGGTGGGTTGGTATTTTGGAAACTCCTTAACTTGGATCGGTGATCCCCATTGCCATTATTCTCTCCTTCACCATGGCCATTTCCATTGCCATTGTTGTGGTTCATTGCCATCTGGGCTAGCTGCTGAAGAGTGGCCAAGTTAGCTTGGCGCTCAGCTCGGGCTGCTTCCCGATCTTCCATGATCAACCTTAGCAGTTGTGCTACTTCCGGGTTCGGGGGTGGGGGTGCTCGCGGCATCTGAAGATAATGGGTGTAAGACAAGAGGGAAAAGCTAATTGCTAAGATTTAAATGTAACATATATGATGCAATTTTGTCTTACTAAGGCCTTAAGGGCCAAATTCATATTTCATTCAACAAACATCAAACATACCACACATACGAGTTCACACATTACAAATGGTCTACATCAAACCATTGCGACTTGTCTACTAGAGAGGGGGATACAACTCACACCTACACGAAGTGACTTAAAGGTGAACTCATACTAGATAACACGAGGCTCTCCAACTCTAGACATCGGGCTCCTCGGGGTCTTCCTCCTCATCATCCACAATGAATCCATTCTCCTCGGGATCCTCCTCATCATCAAGGTCCTCCATGAAGTCATCCTCGTCACTAATGAGGGCATTATCCTCCTTGCGGAGATCAATGCCTTCCTCCTCTCCAAGGTGGCTCTCTAGATCCTCAATGTACTCAGTCAGCTCAGCCACATTGGCCTTCAACTCCTCAATGGTCTTATCCTTCTCATCGCACTGGCGGCGAAGACTCTTGCGATCCCTCGCAAGGATCCTGATGGTGCTCCTTGCCTCCACAAGTGCGAAGTGCTCAAGGTTGGCCTTGGTACGGGCACGATCTGCCTCCTGCTGAGTGCAGTATAGCAAGAAGTCCATGTGATCGATGTATGAACTCGGCTCATTTTGCCCTGGCATGTTTGCGGGACGCCCTTCCGCATCACGCCGAGCAAAGTTCCTAAAGTGCTCCACCTGGACTTCCTCAACATGCATTCCGCATAAGCGGGCAAGCATCTCCTGCATACCTCGGACCAAACCATCGGCCCAAGTGTTCTCCACAAGCTCAAACTTGATCCTTGGAGAACTTAAATTTCCCTTCTTGCCTCGGCAACTTGCCCTAATAAGCCACCGTAGCTCTCCATCCGGGTGCTCATTGAGCACGGCTCCCTTGAACTCCGGATACAGACGATCCAGGAACAAGGTCAGGGTGGTGAGGTCGCGCTCGAAACAAAGGCTACCACCATGGCCCAACTGGTACTGCTCAGTGAATACCGGGGCCATCTACAAAATTTTAGATTAGATTAGGTTAGTGATCAACTCAAGTGTGCAAAATTTTAAGTAGACAAAAACTGAATCATGTACAAAGCTTTGTAAATAGAGAGGGAAAGACTAAGCAATTTCAAACCATTACTTATATCTTTGTTTTTATAAAGGTTTCATTTAACGCCCATTCTAACTAAGGTCTCCTATGGTCAGCCTAGGCTCTGATACCAACTTGTAACACCCGAATTTCCAGAAATTCAAAGTGCCCGTTATGTATTCCACCACAATCCCAGAATCATTGTTGTGATACACATAACGTAGTTGGTAACCAGTTCCACAGACATTACAATACGATGATTCAAATACAATGGTCATATAGACCAAGTCATATTACAACACAATATAGCAGCGGAGAATACCGTCTTCGGGCCATGCCTTCTCCCTACAGGCAATTGGCGACTCACGGAGACGAGCTTAGTTCTGGAACTCTCTTCATACCCTTCCTCCTAGTATTCCTCCCATAGTCTGGCCAAGTTGATAGCCAGGGACACAGCCGTGAGTACATTGGATGCACTCGCAAACCATCTTATAACATGAAGATGAAGTAGATATGCAAGGTTGGTATAGTGGACTAAGCACTAAGTTGTTTGCAAAGCTAGTTTTATTTCCCAAGAATGCTCATTTGTAGAAAAGAGGTTTAGTTCTCTAGTTCATTCTAAAGAGGAACTTCAATTGTCAAGATCCCGGTCAAGTCATGTCAATTCAAATTCATGTCATTCACCAGGTTCACCCTTGTTCTTTTTATTCTTGACAAAGCCAGGGTAGAGTTTGCCAACCGTCCATGACCGAGGACTCGGCTATTCGAATAGTTTGAAAACCTCTGCAGAGGGGTACACTTTACCCACAAGATTCGATACATCTGCCGGGAGAAATCCACGGTTCGCTATACACAAAGGTATGCGGCTTTCAGATAATCAAACAAATTCTTTCACTTGCTCATCCTAGTATAGGATCCTTCCCTAGAGCCCGGGGGGATACGGACTTCCGCTCCGGCGCCTCTAGTTATGCCCATCCGGAGACCGGGTTAGTGGAATCCCACTTGGTCAAGAAGTATCCGCCCGTGGAGTCCTTCCATGAAGATTTTATGCAAGACCTCCCATACTAAGATCAACAAACTACGGATTAAGCCCCTTCCCATATAGGGGGTAACGTGGTTGTACGGTATAGTTGGCACCCATGTACATCACTCGTTGTCATTTGAGAAATACATTTTCATAGTTCTTAGTCCAGATTATTTTCTTTCATAAAGCCATCATGTAGGAGCAATCTCCAATTCAAGTTGTCAAGTTCAAGTCACCCATTTCAAATAGGGTTCCCCTTATAGGTGGCCTCAATTTTATAGCGACTAAGCAACTATATAGAGTGATGATACCACTAAGTAAGGTAGGATTAACTCAGCTGGATACTCTTGCTAAGCAAGGTACCACTACACAACTATCATTCTAAAGTAGCAATTCAATCATGCAATTTATTTAAAAACAAGTAGAATGCAATAGGAAAACTAGGCATTTGGAGTATGATTCAAAAGATGGCTTGCCTTGGTTGGCAAAGTGTCCTGGTAGTCTTCTTTTCTTGATAAAATCCCCCCTCAATATCTCCTCGGCAACACTAGCGTCTAATAACGAATAAACACATGCACACAATCACTAAACAATACTAACCACATTCCAAACACACATACTTTTTTCAGACAATAAAGTTCATGTTAGATTTTATTGAGTTGGTTTGCAAGTTTTCTTCCAAGTTTTCATTAAGTGTGCAAGTTAGATTTTTCTAAAAAGTGCTAAGTGTTGATCACCTCCTTAGCATTGGTATGGGACTAGAGGTATTAGGACTAGTTCAAGAGGAGAGTGACTAATTAAGTAAAGTGTGTGTAGTGGGGGTAAGTATCAAACTAAGTGTATAGTGAATTCTATCATTTTATGCTACACTAAGATTGGATTAGAAGTTGATGGAGGGTACTAACAAGGTTTTAGTTGAAGAAGACTGACTAAATAGTATATAAGTCGACTAGGGAGGGCATAAGCCAAGTTTCAAAATTTTAGAGGTTGAGACAACTTTCTAAAATTTTCCCAAGATTAATAAGCTACGGTCAAAGTATTTTTAGTGAATTCGATAACTAACTCAAATTGGATTATAACCAATTCCAGTGGCTAGATTATTTCCTAAGCTTTCCAATGAGTATTTATTTGCGAAAAACGGATTTGTTGAACTCTGGGAAAATTCATTTGAAAATCATCTCTGAAACAGATTTGAAACGGGCGAAAAAAAAAATAAAAAAAATCGAACGGATCGAAATTCAACCCGAGCTGGGCCGCACGCACAGGCTTCTACTGGCCGGCCTACTAGGCTAACTCGGGCTGGGGAAGGATAAGTGAAAAAAAACATAGAACCGCCCTGACAAAGGGGGCCCAGCTGTCATAACTTAACACGAAACGGTACGTATCGGGAGAGGGTCGTCTTCTTCACGAGACTCACCGCGAGCTTGCAGTAACGAGGACGGCGATGGAGTGGGGCGGCGCGTAGAGGAAGGAGAGGCGGCGGCGGGAGCTGTCACGGGCGGCGGAGGAAGTCCTTCTCGGCCGCCCTGGACCAGCGGCAGGTCGGGGAAGCACTCCGGTCGCCGGGAACGCGCGGTGCCCTGGGAGCTCGGCCGGCTCCGGCGAGGTCGCTGCGAAGAGCTAGAGGGGAGAGGAAGATGTCTGGGAGGTTTCTACTAGTGGTGTGGTTCTTTTCAGGCAAACAGGAGGGCCTTTTATAGGCGGGAGAGAGGGCGAGAGCTAGGGTTTCGGGAGGTGGTCTCGCGGGAAAGTTTCGGGGCGCGGCGGCTCTGGCGATGCCGTTGGGTCACGGGGGCGGGTCGAGGGTGACGCGGCTCCTCCGCGCGCGTGCTGGCATCGCTCGATGACCTCTGCAACGGTCTCCTCGCGTGCGTACTGGTCGGTGACAGGGAGACGGAAACGGTGGCTTTTCCACCGTCCACAGCCGGGGTCCGGGCGGGCTCCCGTGAGGGATCGACAGCAGAGAAGTCTAGGGCATCGTCGGGTACACCTACACGTACGAGAACGTACGAGAACGGCGTCAGCCACAGTAGGTTTAGATTTTCTGAGATTTGGTTCACAGGTGTTCGACGAAATGCCTGAACCAACTCAAAATTCAAATTTTTGAAATCTGCCACCGTGGGTTGTCAAGGTATTCCTCAAGGACTCCAAAACTATTTTTGTCCTGAAGAAGAAAAGGTTTTGCAAAAATTTTAATTCGAAAATAAGGTTCGGTTGCTGATTCAGATTCAGTTTTTGGCGGATGTTTGAGTGGGGGTCTGGTTTGAGTCTTTGTTTGAAAAACTTTGGTTGAGTAAGTATGTGATCTGGTCAAGCTCAACCAACTCACCACACACTGAGTTGAGTTGCAGAGAGCTTAATCTAAGTGTTCAAAGTAGGGTAGTGGTTAACTTTTTCTAGATCAACTTTTCTTCTCTTTTTCTTTATTTCTTTTGCTTCTGGTTCCTTTGGTCTTTGTGGTTCTTCTCTAATGCTTCTGTTAGTTAAGTGGGGATTAACTAAATATTTCACAACAAATTATAGCACACATGAAATCATAGAACAACCATTATTTAAATACTATGCATGCATGCGATATGAGACAAAAAGTTTTATCTTGGTCCTCATTTGGCATTTTAATTAATAAGAAATGGATTACAAATTTTTGAGTTGTTACAGTGATCTAGGGTAGATCTTCTCCCTCCCTCTCTCTCTTTGTTTTCTCTTCTCCCTCCATCATCGCTCACCCCCAACCAGAGGCCAGCCCTGCCACTCCAGCACCATCCCTACCCCACATTGCAGAGAGATCGAGCCCCTACCTCACCTTGCCCTCTCCCTCACTCGTCGGCGTAACCAGAGCACCCGCCCATTGCGCTGAAGCTTCGAGGCGACACCACCGTCCACCACTGCGCCACCAGACCCCACACACCATCGCCAAGCTCAACCAATCGAGCCCTGTCGCCCAAGACCTCTCATAGGCCCTGCCCCGACCCCGCTCTACATGCGCCGATGATGCCCAGGGATGCCGAGACCGGCGTGCGCATTCCCGCGTGCACACACGACCACTCGCCCTGCTCCGCACATGCACGTGCACGGCATCATGCACCCGATGCAACGCACACCTCTTCCTGCACCCTAGCTGACCAGACCCGCCGAGCCGCGTGATACGTCTCCAACGTATCTATAATTTTTGACGCTCCATGCTTGTTTTCACACCATTTACCTGATGTTTTGTTACACTTTGTGGCACTTTTATGCATTTTGTGGAACTAACCTATTAACAAGTCGCCACAGTGCCAGTTCCCTATTTTCTGCTATTTTTGTGTTTCAAAAAAGCTACACAGGAAATATTCTTGGAATTGGATGAAACAAAAGCCAAAAATCTTATTTTACCCGGGAGCTTTTAGACATCTGAAGAGAAGAAGGAGAGGGGCCACAGGCCGCCCTCACACCAGGCCGGTGTGGGCCAGCCCGTAGCCGTGCTGCCCTAGTATGAGGAGGCCTAGGGCCACCTCTGACATCGCCCCTTCACCTATAAAGACCCCCCGACGGGAAAAACCTAAGTGCCCGATCAATTTTCTAGAAATACATCGTGATTCACCGCAGTCATCGACCGAGATTGGGAGGGTCTAGAAGCTCTTCCCGGCACCCTACCGGAGAGGGGAATCACCATCGGAGGTCTTCTTCATCGCCATGCTTGCCTCCGCAGCGATGAGTGAGTAGTCTACCTTGGACTATGGGTCCATAGTAGTAGCTAGATGGTTGTCTTCTCCACCATGTGCTTCATGTTTAGGTCTCATGATCTGCCCTACATGATTGAGATCACCGTTATGTAATTCTATATGTTTGGTTTGTTGGGATCCGATGATTATTGGTGATTATGATTAAGTTGCTGTACTGAAATATATCTTTTGTTATCTCTATGTTGTTTATGATCTTGCATGCTCTCCGTTGTTAGTAGCTATCTTGGCCGAGTAGTTGCTAGTGACTCCAAGAGAGGGTATTTATGCTCGATGGTGGGTTCATGTCTCTATTTAACCTCGAGGAGTGACAGAAACCTCTATGGTTGTAGATGTACTATTGCCATTAGGGAGAAAACAACATTCATATGCTCGAGGGCATATGCTTTGTTTACATTACACACTTTGCTTAATGCAATTATCTATTTTTCGCAACTTAATACTTTTAGGGTGTTCGGACGATATCCCTGGGAGTGGATTATTAGTCATAGATGCAGTTGGATGGCGGTCTATGTATTTTATTGTAATGCCCAGAGTAAATCACATAGTGATCTTCTTGACATATCACATTTATCTTTATTCTATCAATTGCCCAACTGTAATTTGTTTACCCAGCATGTGTTATTTATCTTATGGAGAGACACCACTAGTGAACTGTGGACCCTGGTCCTATTTCCATCATATTGCTATCACCTGTTTACTTTACTCGCACTGTTTACTTTACTCACATACTATTATCACTTTCCACTCGATACGCTCATACCCTTTGTTTCAAGCAAACCGGTGAGATTGACAACCTCATCGCAAGTTGGGAGCAAAGTACATGGTTGTGTTGTGTGCAGGTTCTGCGTTGCAGCTAGCAAGCAAAGCTTGGACGAGGCACCATATATAAATTGTCCAAATCTGTCGCAAACTAGCAAGCATCACCTACAGTCGTATTGCCCGCTCTTCTCCTGATCGACATAACCTTGGTTTCTTAACTAAGGGAAAACTAGCTGCTATACTCATCACACCTTCCTCTTGGGGTTTCCAACGGGCTGGTCATTCACCATGCATCAAGCTAATTTTCTGGCGCCGTTGCCGGGAAAGAGTGGAAGACCTCTGTAAGGGAAGTTTTTCACACACACATCCTTTACTTTGTTTTATTGTTTTGCTTTACTTTATTTATTTTACATGCATCATTTTATATCAAAAACCCAAAAAAATAGAATCCTTGGTAGTTGTTATTTATTTATTTTAGTTCATCATGTTGATCCCTAAGTACTTTTTGGAGGACATCTCAGTAGGTAGTGGTTCGATTATTAGAAAAAGTAATATTGAGGAGTTCTTTAATCACATTAGTATGTATAAAGAAGTTTAGGAAAAGTCTTTGGTTGAGCTAGCTCCTAGTATTGAAGTTGCTTCTGCTTATTTAATTCACATGTTGGAAACTAGGTTTGCTAGTCTTAATCCTTTTATGCAATACATGTTCCTTAAGCTTCATGAAATTGAAGATCCTGAAAAGAAAGCTTTTATTTTGGAAGCTTTGCGCATAGAATATAAAGATGTCATTATTGAAGCTAGAAAAGTTTTTAAACATTTTAATAAACTTGGTTCACCTATAAAGGTTATTAGTACAAATGATGAAATAGCCAAAATACCTATACCTTGCAAGCTCTTGGGATTGTGTGAAGCTTTCGAAAATAATTTTAGCTGGATTTGTCCTGAAAATCTTTTTGATGAAAGTAGTGTACCAAAGTGTGATCACAAAGGGTCTTAAAAAACTTATGTGGATGAAATACAATGCCTTGTTGAAAATATTTCTGCAATTGATCTTAATGCCTCTTTCGAAAATACTTGATTCGCAATTTTCTGCGCCTAGCTCAAAGGCGTTAAAGAAAAGCACTCTTGGGAGATAACCCAATGTTTTTACATTCAGTACTTTTTATTTTATTTGAGTCTTCGAAGTCATTACTACTGTAATGACCTCTCCTTATCTTGTTTATTTTATTGTTGTGCCAAGAGGAGCCTCTAATTCGAGTGAGGTAAAGATTTGGGGATGTTGCTGTCCTGAAACTGTTTTTGGTCCTGTACCGTAAAAATTTGTATAAATTCTCTGTATATCTTTTGGACCTGCAATTTCTTGTGCATATGCCCCTGGTTATATCCAAACTTTAGTTAGTTAAACACTTTTTGATTTGAGCAACAGAAAACCCCTTAAAAAATCGGCCTTTGTCAGCTGTTCTGTTTTGGCAGATTTCTGCCACTATTCGTCTTTGCCGCTTTATCGCTTTCTTTGTGAGTTCTTTTGATCATAGAACTTTTGGGGAAGTTGCTACAGTAGTATATGCTATATATGTGGTGGTTTTGGGTTGAGACCTGAAGCAAAAAGAGGTTGATTATATGTTATGCCTACACTAATGTTGCTAATAGATTTGTGTTTAGTTTTGTATGAAGGAAGTTTTCAAGTGTAGGGATTGGAGAATGATGAGATGAGTTGAGGAATGGACAAAAGCTCAAGCTTGGGGATGCCCATGCATCACCCCAAGAACTATCCAAGAATTACAAGCATTAAAGCTTGGGGATGCCCCCGAGGCACCCCTTCTTCATCGGCAAAAATCAGGTCACCTTTCAAAACACTATATTTTTATTGCTTCATGCACTATGTGTTTTTCTTGGAGCGTCAGTTGTTTTAGTTTTCTTTGTTAGTTTTATTTTGTTTGCTGCAATAAATGGTTGGACCCCAACAAATTTCTTTTGGAGGAGATGAACTCATTTTTATTTGCAAAGAACACTCCGTTTTTCACTCTATTCGTTTCAACGAGTGTTCTTCTTTTTCTGCTACTGCGTTTGGTTTTCATTTTCACCTTGATTTGCATACAGATCTTCTTATATTTGTTTATCAAGGTGTATTTTTGCCTCTGATCTTTATTAGTATTCATCAAAAGAGGTGTTTATAAAAAGTTTGAATGGTGTTGGAAAAGAGAAAAAGCTTTATGCAAAAAAGTGGTACAAGAAGGAGCTTGTGTAGACTGCGGCATAGGCTTTTTCATGTCATGCTTGATATCTTTTTGATAGTATGCTTAGTGGTTTTGTTGTAGCATGACTTGTCTCAAATAACTGAGATTGCTAAATGAGCCTTTGAAAAAATCATGCGTTATTTTAAATTATTTGGAAGCATTATTTTGGTTTTCTCCTTGATGCTTTATTTGGGTTGACTTGGCGCATGCTCACACATGTTAGACTCATACAAAGTCACCAATAGCCTCTATGATCATCTAGTTTTTGACTTTTGATGCCATCTTATGCTTCTTTTAATGTCACTTTGTCGCATTGCATGATTATGGCCATTTTTGCTCTCTTAGTTGGTCGCTCCCAGTCTTTTGCTTGCCCTCGCCTTGTACTGAGTATGAGCTCTACTCATGCATCCAACTCCTAAAAACCAAGTTATTCAAAAGTGTCCACCATACATGCCTACTAGCAATTGGCTATTCCAAGTAAATTTGACTTGCTTTTATCTACTCTTCAAATTAAACTCTTACCAGTGTTATGCAAAATTTCGGTCAGTAAAGCTCTAATGAACCGGAAGGCACACTTTACTTTTTCCTGTTCTTAATTTTTTTTGACATTGTGGTCTCTTATGTTGAGTTGTTATGCTTATAAGTTGTAAGTTTGGAGACTAGCCCATCCATGCTGTCATTGGGCAAGCTTTCAACATTGCACTTCTATTTGAGTTGATATCGTGATCTTTTGTTTATGGATGCCCGCGGTGTGAAATGAATTTGGAATCTTGTGGGGATCATGGAGTTTTTATATGTGTTAGAGAAATGCTGGGCCACCAATCTAAGCCATGCATAATTAATGGTGGAAATTTGCAGCATGCCCATAGTGGACATTCGAGGACGCATCTCAAAATAAAAAGCTACACAAATGGCAAATAAAAGAGATGTTGAGATATTCATTGTCTGCTTGTCCTATCATTTTGATGTGGGCTTGTCCATGTCATCGGACACGGAGGTACTCCATTGGCAGTTCTCGATGATACGCGTATATTTACAATGACAAGAGCCTTACTTGGGACTCTAAGTAAAGTAGCATGAGGTTTGGGTACTCGTATTCATGGGACACGAGGTTTTCAACTTATGATTTGTTAAGCATATGCATCATAATTGTTCTCGCATTAACTCTAACCATTCAAGATGCTTATGATGGGGGCAATGAGAGCTCAAAGCCAGTAAGTAACATAATTTTTGAAGGATTTAAAACTTGCAATCACTGCTTCCCTCTGCGAAGGCCTATCTTTACTTTTATGTTGAGTCACCACCTTCTATCTTTATGCACCATTAAGAGAGCATAGTTTCATTCTTAGTGTAATATGCATTGTCCCAAAGTTTTCATTGATTAATGCATATTGTTGGTTTCACTTGTTCTCAAATTATTTGTATCTAGTCGCCCTCTTAAACTTGAAGGTGTCCTATGCATTTATGTTTTGCTCTCTCTATGAAGGAGAAGCTAAAAACCTTTCATATGTTTTTCCATATGATTTGAACACACGTTTGACTTTCATTGTTTCATTTTCATGATCTTTTGTTTGTGTTCATTTGCATGTTTACAACATGGTTGCTAAGTTCTTATTGTAAAGATTATATATTTCATGCCCATGTTATAAGTTCTTATGATCCCAGCTCACAAATGCTTACATATATGATCAAGATTGTGTAGGTGCATGTCACCTCAAAAATTATTTCTTTTATCACTTACCTACTCGAGGACGAGCAGGAGTTAAGCTTGGGGATGCTTGATATGTCTCCAACGTATCTATAATTTTTGATGCTCCATGCTTGTTTTCACACTATTTACCCGATGTTTCATTAGACTTCGTGGCACTTTTATGCATTTTCTGGAACAAACCTATTAACAAGTCGCCACAGTGCCAGTTCCCTATTTTCTGCTGTTTTTGTGTTTCAAAAAAGCTACATAGGAAATATTCTCGGAATTGGACAAAACAAAAGCCAGAAGTCTTATTTTACCCGGGAGCTTCTAGACATCCAAAGAGAAGAAGGAGAGGGGCCACAGGCCACCCTCACGCCAGGCTGGCGCAGGCCAGCCCCTGGCCACGCCGCCCTGGTGTGAGGAGGCCCGGGGCCACCTCTGACATCGCCCCTTCACCTATAAAGACCCCCTGACAGGAAAAACCTAAGTGCCCAATCAATTTTCTAGAAACACATCGTGATCCACCGCCATTGTCGACCCAAGATTAGGAGGGTCTAGAAGCTCTTCCCGACACCCTGCTGGAGAGGGGAATCGCCACCGGAGGTCTTCTTCATCGCCATGCTTGCCTCTGCAGTGATGAGTGAGTAGTCTACCTTAGACTATGGGTCCATAGCAGTAGCTAGATGGTTGTCTTCTCCACCATGTGCTTCATGTTTAGATCTCATGAGCTACCCTACATGATTGAGATCACCGTTATGTAATTCTATATGTTTGGTTTGTTGGGATCCGATCAATATTGGTGATTATGATTAAGTTGCTGTACTGAAATATATCTTTTGTTATCTCTATGTTGTTTATGATCTTGCATGCTCTCCGTTGTTAGTAGCTATCTTGGCCGAGTAGTTGCTAGTGACTCCAAGAGAGGGTATTTATGCTCGATGGTGGGTTCATGTCTCTATTTAACCTCGAGGAGTGACAGAAACCTCTATGGTTGTAGATATAATGTTGCCATTAGGGAGAAAACAACATTCATATGCTCGAGGGCATATGCTTTGTTTACATTACACACTTTGCTTAATGCAATTATCTGTTGTTCGCAACTTAATACTTTTGGGGTGTTCGGACGATATCCCCGGGAGTGGATTATTAGTCATAGATACAGTTGGATGGCGGTCTATGTATTTTGTTGTAATGCCCAGAGTAAATCACATAGTGATCTTCTTGACATATCACATTTATCTTTATTCTATCAATTGCCCAACTATAATTTGTTTACCCAGCATGTGTTATTTATCTTATGGAAAGACACCACTAGTGAACTATGGACCCCGGTCCTATTTCCATCATATTGCTATCACCTGTTTACTTTACTCGCACTATTTACTTTACTCGCATAGTATTATCACTTTCCACTCGATACGCTCATACCCTTTGTTTCAAGCAAACTGGTGTGATTGACAACCTCATCGCAAGTTGGGAGCAAAGTACTTGGTTGTGTTGTGTGCAGGTTCCGTGTTGCAGCTAGCAAGCAAAGCTTGGACGAGGCGCCATACATAAATTGTCCAAAGCTTGTCAAGGGAATGACCCCTGGTAGGGTCAAGAGACTTGAAAGATACAAGGGATATGGTTGACTTTTATGTTGGTTGATCAAGATTGGGTCTGGCCGGAATATAAGAGCGTCGGCCAGACCGGCATATATGAGTATCCCGGCAGAGCACGGATATGCCGGTACAACCGGGATACTTATTGAGGAGTGCCGGCATATACATAGATATGCCGGCCTAAGTTATTTGATATATTGTGCAGGAGCAGGGGAGGCCGGATTACCGACCTTCATAGGTCGTTTTGTCTAGCATATAGGTCCAGGATATGGCCAACGATCATATCCGGGATGCATAAGTCAACCAAGGTGTCATGTCCCTACAATCAAGGAGAGATTCTGCCCAGTATGGAGAGAGATCATGTTGACAGGGTGCACAGTGGTGGTCTACCTACCCTCACTGTGCACCAGTACAGCCCTTACCTCACAGTGGTAAGGTCACCGTCCAAGAGGTACAAGGTACAGGGATGTGGAGTCCCATCGAGAGCAATCAGGGGCAAAGTCAAGGGTCTTAGCCATCGTCAGCATGTCCAGTTTAGAGTGTAGTTGGTGTCTTCTGGTCTCATGTGACTGTTGTAACCCTGGCCACCACTATATAAGGTGGCACAGGGAGCCCTAGTAAGGGGTTGGTCCTTCAGTGTTCTCACACTTTGCAGTTCATCTTCCTCCTCTAGCAGAGAGCTTGGAAGCACCATTGTTGTATACTCCATCGATCCAAATATATAACCAGTAGAGCAGGAGTAGGGGTGTTATCTCCTTACGAGAGCCCCAAACCTGGGTAGATCTGTGTCCCTTTCTGTCATGCTTCTCGGCTCGTTCCCCTCTCCCGAATCCTCCAGCATCTAGTTCGGCCCCCATTTAAGCCATCCCATGGCATATGTTGTTTCACCACGCCGACATTTGGCGCCCACCGTGGGGCAGGTCGATATGCTAGGCGGAGTGTTTATTCGGACGGGGTCCGTGATAGAAGCTTTGGGAGTGCGCGTGGTCTCTAGACTCATCCAAAGGCTAGGCTCGCTCAGCTTCATCAGTGACAATGCCGGATGTCTCGGCGGCCAGCCGTTCCTCCGGGATGGCTGGATCATGTCTTTTGGTTCCCACGAGGTGTACGTGGGGACTGAGAGAGTTTGCAGGGAAGAGGTGCTGGTGGCGGCGGATCCTCTGTCACATCGGCTGGCTGACGCTGGGCGTAGCGCTCGCTCAGTAGAGTCGGCCGAGGTGATGATGGCCGGCACATCTGTACCGCCGGCGGAGGATGTCGGCAAAGCAGCAGCAGCAGCAGGAGATACTCCCCAGAGCCGCCGAAGGCCAAGAGGTCGGCGCATCCTCCGTTGGAGCGTGTTGAGAACCTGGCCGGCACTTCCGGCGTGCCAGCTAGGGGCCAGGTGCTTCTCCCCATCATCGATCGGCTTCTTGAGCCGATGTGATCTGGCGATGATCTGGAGCAGACAAGGGAGGTCCTGGAGGGATCTCGTCAGGCCCTCGTCGACGAGGCCCTGGCCATGCATCAGGAGCGCAAATGGTTTAATCGGCAACTCTGTGAGTATGAGGCAGCCCATGGTTTTACTCCTGTGGTAACCCGGCCCAGCCGGATAGAGGAAGTTAGAACTAGAGGTAGAGATCTTAACACTGAGCTAGGTAAAGATGCTAGAGCTAAGAGTCATACTGCAACTAGTACTCTACCTAAGGTGATATATAGCTCACCAGTAAAGAACCTTAGGGCTGTAGCAGAAGTAGCTAAGGATTTATCCTGTTTATCCAGTGAAGCACTGCGTGAGCAGCAAGCCCGGCTTAACCAACTTTTGCCTGAAGCTACCAAGCAGCAGGAGGCCTTTAAGAAGGCAAACCCAGGTGCCGGGGCATCCCAGTACCTTGTGTCGGTGGGAGTTGCCAGCGCGAGGTCGAGGGGCCAAGCCTCATCCCCACATCCCAGCGCTCGGCGTGCCGGAAGTGTGACCTCTGGCCGCCGGGATAAGTAGATCCAGGTGTATGATCCGGCAATAGCTGAAAAGCAAGCAATGGTTCAGAAGAGTGCCGGCCAGGCTGACAAGTATGTTGGCAGCAAGAAACCTGGCCCAAATGTGCCGGCCGGGCAAGGAGCAGGCACGGCCGGTGGTGGCCGGAGTAACAGTGCAGCCCGGCGTCAGCAGCAGGGCGCCGGAGGTGCAGCGTAGCAGCAAGGTGCAGGTCAGCCGAGACATTGGGAAGATGATGGGAATTCTGCCCTTGCCAGGGCGGGATATCAGTAGCAGCACCAGCAAGGCCAGCAGTATCAGCAAGGCCAGCAAAATGAGCAGTGTCAGCCGGAGCAGCAGCAGCAAAAAATGATCGCGGGCCCAATTGCATCCCGGCTTGGACCTCGGTCCTTGGCAGCAAATGATGCGCGCTTCAAGCTGGACAGGATTCACCAGTCAGAGTTGGTGGAGAGGCAAGGAGCTCCGGGTCCTATGTGCTTTGGACCCCGGATTATGGGCGAGCCGGTACCTTACTATTTCCAGCTCGCGTGTGGCGTGAGGACGTATAACGGTAGTACAAAGCCGGAAGATTGGTTGGAGGACTACTCCACCGCAGTAAACATCACCGGAGGAAACCTCAGATGGGCGGTATGATATGTACCACAAATGCTTGAAGGACCAGCCAGGATATGGCGGAATAATCTGCCGGCCGGAAGTATCAACGGCTGGGTTGATTTCGAAGAGCAGTTTGTGTCAAACTTCACTAGTACATACAAGAGGCCTAACCGTCCTCAGCAGCTGGCTAACTGCCGGTAAGGAGTGAATGAGACCGACCATGACTACCTGACCAGGTGGTGCACATTGCGCAATTCCTGTGAAGGAGTTGTGGAGCAGCAGGCCATCATGTGGTTCGCTCATGGGTGCCGGCATGGCACCATGTTGTGGCAAAAGCTTCAGAGGGAAATGCCGGCCATGTTGGCCAAGACAATCAAGATTGTTGATAGTTATGCTCTGGGAGATCCCATGCAGCCCACCCTTGATTCACAAGGATAGGGGCAGACCCAGGGGAACAACAACAACACTGGGAGACCAGGGCAATTCTATCGCCCTGATAACCGAAACAAGAGGAGAGATGAGAGGCCGAATTATCGGTATGGATCGGCACAAGTGGCAGCTGTAGAGGAAGAGCAAGGGGGCACCAGCAGTAGCTAGTGTCTGAGATACGAGGGTTATCAGCAACCTCAGCAGCCACAGCAGCAAGCGCAGCCCTTCCAGAAAAAGAATGTCTGGATCAACAAGAATGCCGACGGCATCGCCGGTCAGAAGAAGCAATGGTCGAAATATACAGTGGGTTTGGCCATGGACAAGCCTTGTGTGTTTCACACATTTTAGCCAGGTAAGACGACAAATCATTTGACCAGAAACTATTCATGGCTGGACGACATATTGGCTGGTCGTGCAGGTCCTTTTGGGCCAGCTAGGCCACCTATCCCGGCAGCTCCATCGCCATTGATAGGTGCAAATACAGTTGCAGTCCTGCCCAGGCTGGTTAATCCCGGGAATCAGAGCAATGCCGGAAATGCCAGCGTAAATCAAGTATATCAGAGCTATAATCTGGAGTACTATGCCGGAGGCCCAGCGGTGGGCCGGAATGAATACAAGGAACATGATCAGAGCTACATGGTCTTTGAGACCGAAAGAACAGATAAGCAGAGCTTGTACCGGTGGAGTTTGGAGGTGAATGCCGTTATGTCGGCTGTTCCGAAGCTGATGTACTGGTCTGACCAGGCCATTGGCTGGGACAGGGCAGATCATCCCAGGATAATGCCAAACCCCGGCGGGTATGCTCTAGTGATGGATCCGACATTCGTCATGCCAGCAAGCAATGTGAGGTTCAGTAAGGTCCTCATTGACAATGGGAACAACATCAATATCATGTATCGGGATATGATGCAGAAGCTGGGTATCAAGGAAAATATGCTGGAGCCAAGCAAGACCATGTTCCACGGCATTGTGCCGGGACTTTTGTGTGCGCCGATGGGCAAGATTCGGATGGATGTCATGTTTGGCAACCAGGATAACTGCAGGGTGGAGAACCTCATGTTTGAGGTAGTGGATCTGGATAGCCCCTACCATGCTCTACTGGGTAGGCTAGCACTGGCAAAGTTCATGGCCTCTATGCATGTTGCGTATCTAAAGATGAATTTATCGGTGCCCAAGGGAGTGATCACCATCATTGGTGATTACAAGCGCTCGATGGCATGTGCCACGGCTGGATCTAATCTGGCTGAGACTCTGATCATTGCAGAGGAAAAGAAGAGGCTCAAGCGAGCAGTGGAGATTGCTGAAATAGTCGTGACCGGCACACCTATGCCGGGCATGACAAACCCAAATGGTGGCACTTCTTTTCAAGTGGCCAAGGAAGTCAAGAAAATTCCTCTGGATGAGGTTTTCCCGGAGCGCTATGCCCTCATCGGCATAGGTTTGGACCCCAAATAGGAAAGCGAGCTCATCAGCTTCCTCCGTGAGAATCGGGATATCTTTGCATGGTCTACTTCAGACTTGCAAGGTGTGCCGAGGGAGCTGGCTGAGCATGCATTGCATGTGAGACCGGATGCTAAGCCGGTGAAGCAACCGCTCCGGCGGAATGCAGGTGATAGAAGGAAAGCAATTTGGTACAAAGTGGCCAGGCTCCTAGCCTCCAGCTTTATCAAGGAAGTGCTTCATCCAGATTGGGTATCTAATCCGGTTTTGGTGGAAAAGAAGAAGGATGAGCCCGCCATAGTGAAAGTATGGTGGATGTGTGTCGATTACACCAACTTGAACAAGGCATGTCCTAAAGATCCATTCCCGCTACCTCAGATCGATTAAGTGATTGATTCCATGACCGGATGTGAACTGTTATCATTCATAGATGCTTATTCTGGTTTCCACCAGATCCCCTTGTATGAGCCGGATCAAATAAAGACATCCTTTATTACCCCGTACGGGGCTTATTGCTATCTCACTATGTCGTTCGGTTTAAGAAATGCCAGCACAACTTACCAAAGGTGTATGCAAAAAATGTTTGCACGATCAAATAGATAAAAATGTGCAAGTATATGTCAACGATGTTGTCATAAAGACCAAGGAGAGTAAGACTCTCATAGATGACCTCTGGGAAACCTTTGCAAATCTGAGGAGATTTCGGATGAAGTTGAATCCAGCTAAGTGTACCTTCGGTGTGCCGGCAGGCAAGTTACTCGGTTTCCTGGTTTCCAGCTGGGGCATTGAGGTGAATCCCGGCAAGATTCGTGCCATAGAAAGGATGAAGCCGCCGACAGATTTGAAGGAAGTATAGAAGTTCACTGGGTGCCTGGCATCCCTGAGCCGTTTCATAAGCCGGCTGGGAGAGAAAGCCTTGCCGTTATATCAACTGATGAAGAAGTCCGACACATTTGTCTGGACAATGCAAGCAGATGCAGCTTTCAAGGAATTGAAGCAGATGTTGTCAACAACACCGGTATTGGCATCTCCGATGCCCAGGGAGCCGATGTTGCTCTATATAGCGGCAACCAGTAGAGTTGTCAGTACAGTGGTGGTAGTAGAGCGAGAGGAAGGAGGCAAAACAGTGCAGCGGCCGGTATATTATTTGAGTGAAGTCCTTTCCACCTCGAAGCAAAACTACCCCCATTATCAGAAGATGACTGATACGTCTCAAATGTGTCTATAATTTTTGATGCTCCATGCTTGTTTTTACACCATTTTCCTTGTGTTTCGTTACACTTCGTGGCATTTTTATGTGATTTTCGGAACTAGCCTATTGACAAGATGCCATAGTGCCAGTTCCCTATTTTCTGCTATTTTTGTGTTTCAGAAGTGATACACAGGAAATATTCTCGGAATTGGATGAAACAAAAGCCAGAAGTCTTATTTTTCCCGGGAGCATCCAGACATCCGAAGAGTGGAAGGAGAGGGGCCATAGGCTGCCCTCACGCAGGGCTGGCACGGCCCAGGCCCTGGCCGCGCCGCCCTGGTGTGAGGAGGCCCTGGCTGCCCTCTGACATTGCCCCTTTGCCTATATAAAGCCTCGGGACGGAAAACCCTAAAGGAGTCGGTGAAATATCCAGAAAAGTTCCGTAGCTCCGCCGCCGCCGTCGATGAATTTCGAGGGATAGAAGTCTCTGTTTCGGCACCCTGCCAGGATGGGGAAGTGCCTCCGGAGCCATCTCCATCGATCTCCATTGCCGTCTCTGCTGCCTCCATCGACCTCACCGCCATCTCCATCAACCTTGCTGTCTCCTATGATGAGGAGGGAGTAGTTCATCCCCGAGGCTGAGGGCTCTACCGGTAGCTATGTGGTTCACCTCTCTATCCCATGATGTGATCTTTATATGATCGTGAGCTTTGTATCATGTTGAACAAGTAGATGTTATTATTCAGATATTATTTGTACTCTAGTGGTGATTATTAAAGTAATCTATTCCTCCTGCCATGGTGTAACGATGATAGTGCGTGCATCATGGTGGTACTTGGTTTAGGCTATGATTGTGATCTCTTGTGGATTATGAGAATAATTATTACTATGATAGTATTGAAGTGATCTATTCCTCCTTTCATGGTGTAATGTTGACAGTGTGTGCACCGTGTTAGTACTTGGTCTAAGTTGCAATGATATCTATCTTGAGTTGTGCTTTGATTTGGATATCTCTATGAGTGGTGTTTGTCAAGTACTTGATGAACTTTAAGGGGTGCTTCTATAGCCACTACACAATGATTAGTGTTGTTCAATAGGAGAGTAACTCAGAGTACCATAGTGGAGGGAAGTTATTTATTTGTTAATTTATGTTATATTGTTGGGAGTGTGTCCACTAGTGAAAGTATGATCCCTAGGCCTTGTTTCCAAGCATTGCACACAGTTTACTTGTTGTTTTGTTACATGTTTGCTCGCAGCGATATTTATTTCATACCACATTTGCTACTTATAATCATCACTACCGCTTGTATTTCACTATCTCTTCACCGAACTAGTGCACCTATACATTTGACAAGTGTATTGGGTGTGTTGGGGACACAAGAGACTTTTTGTATCATAATTGTAGGGTTGCTTGAGAGGGATAGCTTTGACCTCCTCCTCCCTGAGTTCGATAAACCTTGGGTGATCCACTTAAGGGAAACTTGCTGCTGCTCTACAAACCTCTGCACTTGGAGGCCCAACAAGTGTCTACAAGAATAGAAGTGAGTAGACATCAATGACCTATGGTGTCTATATGGCGGCCAAGAAGCTCAAGCATAACTTCCAGGAGCATCCAATCCGGGTGGTGGCCGAGGCCCCTATCTCGGAAATCATAAGCAACAAAGATGCCAGCGGCCGGATAGCAAAGTGGGCAATAGAGCTTTCACCATATACACCTTAGTATGATAAGAGGGATACAATCAAGTCCCAGGTGTTGGCTGATTTCTTCATTGATTGGGCTGAGATACAATATGAGCCACCATTGCCAGATGCAAACTATTGGAGGATGCATTTTGATGGTTCCAAGACAATACATGGCCTGGGTGCCGGCATAGTTCTCAGTTCACCCAAGAATGACCAATTGAGATATGTTTGTAAATTCATTTTGCAGCATCAAACAATGTGGTGGAATATGAGGCACTTGTGCATGGCCTGAAGGTGTCTAAGGACATAGGCATTCGCCGGATTATGTGTTTCGGTGATTCCGATTTAGTGATTCAGCAGTGTTTCGGCATATGGGATGCGCATGATGCAAACATGGGATCCTACCGTTTCCTGGTGCAGCAGTTGAGTGGTTACTTCAAAGGTTGTGAGTTTCAGCATGTTCCCCGGGCTCAGAACAAAGCAGCCGATACACTGTCCAAGCTGGGATCTTCCAGAGATTCAATCCTGCACGGCATTTTGTTGGAGCATCTGAGGAAGCCGTCAATCAAGCCCTCGCCGGAGTCATCGTCCATATATGTTCCGCCAAGCCCAGAGGATGCAGTCCCGATGGAGATAGATGCCAGAGCCAGTTCAGATAACCCGGGGACTGCTCTCTTAGTCCCGGGGACTAGGCCGACATACGCAGTGAGTGCAGTATTCCGGAGCAGAAATAAAGGCAAGGGTAAGATGTACCAAGAGGTTGTGCCGATATACCCGGGGACTGCTCTGGCATACCCGGGGACTGATCCCTCAATCCCGGGGACTTCGCAGCCCATGGAGATCGATTATGTGTCGGTTGAAATGATGGAGATAGATCAGGCAGTGTTCACTGTCAGGGAAGTGCCCTCATGGGCACGTCCAATCATGGATTTCTTGGTGGATGGTCAAGTGCCGGCGGATGAAAATGAGGCACGCCGGGTTGCAAGGAGATCCAAAGAATATACCATCATCAACAAGGAAATATACAAGAGAAGTGCCACCAGAGTGCTACAGAGATGTGTTGAATCTGCTGAAGGCTTGGAGATGCTCCGGGAAATTCATCAGGGGGAGTGTGGTCACCACGCTTCATCCAGAGCATTAGTGGCGAAGGTATTCCGGCATGGGTTCTATTGGCTGACGGCACTGCAAGAAGCCGAAGACTTGGTCTGGAAATGCAATGGGTGTCAAAGATATGTCCACCAGATTCATCAGCCGGCATCTGCCTTGAAGACTATCCCGATAACATGGCCCTTTACTGTTTGGGGCCTGGACATGGTCGGACCATTTAAGCCGGCACAAGGGAAGATGACTCATATTCTGGTCATGGTGGACAAGTTCACAAAGTGGATTCAAGTGAAGCCTATAAGCAAGTGTGATGGTCACACAACAGTGAAATTCTTAAAAGATATAATTTTGAGGTATGGTGTTCCTCATGGTATCATCACTGACAATGGGTCGAACTTTGCCCAAGGGCCATTTGCCAAATTTTGTGAGGAGGTGGGAATCCGGCTAGACATCGCGTCGGTCGCTCACCCTTGTACCAATGGCCAGGTAGAAAGGTCAAATAGGTTAGTGTTATCTGGCATAAAACCCCGGTTGATAGAGCCACTGGAGAAAACTCCAGGATGTTGGCTAGATGAATCGCCAGCAGTGCTTTGGAGTTTGAGGACAACTCTGAATAGGTCAACAGGCTATACGCCATTTTTCCTTGTGTATGGAGGAGAAGCTGTGCTTCCAACAGATGTGATACATGATGCACCAAGAGTGGTGCTATATACTGAGGAAGAGGCTAAAGAAGCCAGGGAAAATGATGTTGATCTGCTAGAGGAAGCAAGAGAAATAACTCTATCAAGGACAGCAGTATATCAGCAGAACCACAGACGCTATCATGCGCAGAAGGTAAATCCAAGGAGATTCCAAGAGGGAGATCTAGTACTCCGGCTAAGGCAAGGCACAGAGGGCCGGCATAAGTTAACTCCTCCATGGGAGGGGCCATTCATTGTGAGCATAGCCCTGCACAATGATGCCTATTATCTTATAGATACACAGGCCCCCAAGAAGGACAAGGTGGACAGGTCCGGAGAAGAAACCAAGCGACCATGGAATATAGCTCTACTCCGCCCCTTTTACTCCTGAGCAGCATAATGTATGTATTTCCATTTTGCTTTGTATGCCGGTATAAGGCTAATGAATGAAATGTCGGTATCCCGAGGAGATCGGGCACTGCCTCCGAGATATATCATTGTTTATTTTTAGTTTGTTTATATGCCGGCTGGCTTGATTTGAATGTTTCCTATGTCGGCCTAGTAGTGTGTCGGCACCAAAGGCCACTCTTCGACTTAGCTGCTGTCTGGAATCCGGCTTCATGGCTAGCAAGAGTAGATGCCGGAGATTGTCTACACATGAAAAACGGCTAAGGAAAGATAAAGCAAGTGAACCGACATTTATGTTATTGCTAAAGTAAAAACTCAATATGTCAGATGATCTGAAGTCTAAGTTTTGAAGTTTAAGTACTGTATGTTTAATAAAGCAACCTTGAGACTCATACGTCGAAAGCCGAATAAGGTAGACAATTAGCCAAGGTTGTGAAGTTGAGGAAACAGGAAAACAAACTCGGTGACTTAGCCAAAAGATGATCTGGCATTCATAAACAAGCAAACCAAGTTAAAACTTGTTCAGGTAGCAAACTAAAGGGAAATAGAGTATATATTACATCTGCACCCGGCATACTGGGGATCTAATAAAGCTTAAAGTTTTTGATACTGCAAAGTTAAGGAGCAGCGGCAGAAGCAGAGCCGCCGGCTGGTGGAGCTGTAGCAGTGGAGATATCAGCTTCAGGAGTGTCGGACCCAGCAGATGGAATAGAGCCATCACCTCCGCCCGGGACAGATCCCTGTTCCAGAACGTCAGCGTTGGCTTCATCAGCTTCTTCTTCATCTTGGCTAGAGTCAGAGCCCTCAGCATCGGCAGCAACTTTGACGTCGTCCTCCTTCTTCTCCGGCTCGCGAATGTCCCGAACAAAGGCGTCGGTGTCGGCATAATCCACATAGCTATGGGCCAATTCCCGCCGATGCCGGATATGTTCCGGATCTGTGGTCCAGATAGATCCTTCGTGCACAATGCGCAAAGTCTCCAAGTCAGCTTTTTCGCACCAGGAGAGGAAGTAGGTGAGAGCTTCATCAGCTCCCACCCTTGCACCAGAATCTCGCCATTCCCTGAGGCGAACCTTGGAGAGCTGCAGATCGTTGCCGAGGACAACTGGGTCAGTGGGCATCCTTTGTCCTGGCCAGAGAGCAGAATATGCTTCCTGAGCGCCAAGGAAGAGATCTTCGGTGAAGGAGGTCATGGCATTCTTTTGGGCTTGCAGGGCCACCAGCTATTCCGACATGTCCCAGTTGGGCGAGGTAACCAGAACACCCCGGTTCACTCGATCCACCTGCAGAGCCTTCTCGACGTCTTCGACGGAAGCAGGAAACATGTCTGAAAGGTAGAAAGTATGTTAGCAACAGGAGAGTATGTCGGCGTAAAGGTTATGTCGGAAAAGATCAAGGTATGTCGGGCAAGATATGGAAAAGGATTTGAAGCTTACTGGCGAGTTTGGCATTGAGCTGGGCAATGGCAACTTCCCATTTGGTGGCCTGCTCCTTCAAGCCATCCAGTTCTGCATGAGCGTTGGATGCGTCGGTTTCAGGAGTGACAAGCAGCTCCTGGGCTTTCTTGAGTTGGCCCTCCCTCTGTTCCTTCTCCTCCAAAAGCTCAGCAATCCGGCTCTTCAACTGCTCTATCTCAACCTTGTGGGCGGCATCCCGGTCATCCAACTGCTTGGCCACATCCACTGAGGGTGTACAGTCCTGGTGGCGTGCCTCCAGTGCAGCTTTCTCATCTGCAAAGATTTGAAGTTAAAAGAATGTGAAGATAGAAAACAATGACAAGAGTTAAAGGATTTGAAGTATAAAGTGTCTATTTGGATGATAGCAGGATTCAGCATACCTGTCAGCTCCTTCACCCTCTTGAGAAGCTCAGTGACTTGTGCTTCGGCACCAGCTGCAGAATGTCGGTAAAAGGGTATGTGTCAGCATATTAAGGTGTGCCGGCAAGAGGTGTATTGAGAAGTAAAGAAGGCAAGTCATCCGGTATATATGGATATGTCGGCTGAGTTTACCTTTCTGGCGCAGTTCCAGTTGAAGCTTGCTATGTGCGTCAGATAACTTTCGATGCTCACACACCAAGTCATGGTACATGTTGGCGCGAGCATTGTTCATGCGCTGCAAAAGTGTTAGGATTTGAAAGGTTATGAGAAAAGTCTAACATGTCAGTACAATTATAGATTATATGAAGTGTTCACATTGTTGAAGACCCGGCACAGGTGCTGCGCACCTATCCCGGCCCTCGGTGACTAGGATTTGAAGCTCGAATCGAGCTTATATCTCGGTCAAGAGGATTTGAAAAGTGCTTAAGATGTTAGTTTGTTAAAGACCTGGCATAGGTGCTGCGCACCTATCCCGGCCCTCGGTGACTAGGATTTGAAGCTCGGATCGAGCTTATATGCCGGACAGGTAATTTGAAAGCAGCTAAGTGAAAAAGATATTGGAAAATCCCGGATATCCATATCCCGGACAGCCGACATTTTTGGGGACTGGGGATATATATAGGAAAGACTTACGTTGGTGGCATCGGCCAGAAGGTGAAGTCTTTGATGGATGCTGTGGAGCTCGCAGGCAATAGAGATGGGCTTCACGGCCAGGATATCAGTTGGATTCCAGTAGCCGAAGCTTCGGCCAGCTTCTTCTTCTGGGAACTAGCTGTGTCCATGAAGTCGGCATCATTCCACTTGATACAGTGCTCCTTAAGAGATCCAAGGCTCTGGTCACTCTTCGTCAGCAGAGAGACGCGGCCTTTGAGCTCCGGCGTATCAAAGAAACTGGGCCGGGCTGCTGCCTTGCCGAAGTGGAGTGCCAGGGCAGAGCTGGAGGGCGCAGGTTTAGCAGGAGCAGTTGCAGCAGACTGTGTCCCAGACTTGATGATCTGCTTGATCTTAAGAGTGCCGGACTTGACTGGGACAGAGGTCTTGTCCGGGACAGAGGACTTGTCTGGGACAGAGGTCTTGGTCGGGGCAGCGGTCTTGGCTGGGGCAGGAGTCTTCTCTGCAGAGGGACTCTTGGGCGTGGGATGTTTCGGCACGGCAGGTGCAGCTTGTCCAGCAGAGGTAGGTTCCGGGATAGTCCAGACTTCTGGTACTGCAGGGCCCTTTCCTTTGATATCTATGCCGGCGCTCTCGTTGCTTGCACTGGCATCTTCAGTAGTCTCGGCTCCGCTGGTGGGCGCGCCGGAGTCAGGGGCATCTTGTTGGGCTCCTGTGTCCATGTGGACATTAGGAGCCGAAGGATCCTGTTGAGCCCCCGAGTCCATGTGGATGTCCGGGGCAGAGTTATCTTGCTCCGGCAGAGGATCAGCCTTCGCCGGGAAAATGGTTTTATCGGGCGCAGGCAAAGATGCCGGTGCCGGGGAGGTCATGTGACTTGCAGAAGGTATGTAAGGGGTGGCAGTGGCCGCTGGCTTTTCAATATTGGGGCTGGCGCTTGAGCTGGAAGCATGTTCTGGCGCAAGAGGAGCCCTGAAAGAGAGAAAACACCAAGTTAGTAATCAAAGCAAGAGATATGTCGGAAGCAATACAAAGAAAAGAAACTTACCCCGAGGCAACAGGTCGTGGTTTCTTTAGGTGAGGCATCGAAACCTTCTGCCTCTTCTATGCTGGCTCAGGCTGGGGTTTGACCCCGTGCTTCTTGCCAATGCGTACGCCGGCAGGGGGAGGTCCCTGGTTTAATGGCGCAGCATCGACCACCATATCATCCGGGATAGCTGAGGATGGCATAGCATAAGCAAGGGGTGTGGAAGGAAAGGCATATGCAAGCGGCATTGGGTCATAATACATTAGGATCTCCTCGTCAGAGTCATCCTCACTCCGGTCTTGAGTAGAGTGCCGGGATGAGGAAGCCTTACCCGTGGCAGCAGCGGCACGGGTGCTTCGGGGTAGCTTGTCCCAGTGATCTGGGTCTTCAGGGTCTGTAGCAGTGCGATCTGCAGCTATGACGATGCAGGAGTTCTCCATAGTCTGGAAGCCGAATTTCTGCATAAGGGCAAGGTCAATTGATCAGACGCAGTGGTATGTCGGCAAATAACAGTATCTCGGGCCTAGAATGATAAGTGTCGGTAAATAGAAGTATGTCAGCTTAAGTATCTATATGCCAGACAAGAGATTATGTATCGGCCAGAGGGATTTACCGTTGGGGCGGGGCGATCCCGGCTGTATGGTTCAAGTCCCCAGGCAAAGGTGGCCTGAGAGGACTTGCAGATGTCCTTAATCCACCGCAGAATGTTGGCCGGAGTCAGCTCATGCGTAGAATGCTGGGTGGGGTCCATGGCCCCGCTCATCTGGCAAATTTTATGTGACCGGCGTTGCAGAGGAGAGACGCACCGGCTGATAAAGCATGCCACTAAGTCCTGTGGGGTGAGGCCGGCATCCCGTAGCTCACCCTTAACCCAGTGGAGGGCGTTAACTGGCATCACAGAGTTCTTCGGATTGTAGGTCCAGTTCTTCATCACCAAGGGTGGCTCATCCACGAATGGCGGCAGGTTGAGCAGATCCACGTGCGTGGTATTCTTGACATAGAAGAAGCTCTTCTGCCACTTCTTGCAAGACTCGAGCTGTTCCACCTTGGGGAAGTCCGAGCCCTTCCGGGACATGATGGTGGCCACGCCACATAGGGTCATGGGGCGGTCCTTCTTTGTCGGACCCCGAGTTCTAAGCTATACAGAGATGTTATGTGTATTAGTCACGCTAGCAACGAGTGATACTGGGGTTACCAGTCCCAGGCCGGAACACCATCGACAGGCAGGCCGGAATTAAACATCGGCTCTACACATCTCGAAGCGCCGTGAAACTAATCATAACCAAGACTGCATAACAGAGAGCTCGAGAGCCTTAAACCCCTCTCGTGCACTTTATATCCATACACGCATCATGCACGAGATGGGTAACCACAACTGGTAACACAACAGTGACTCTACGACTCAAAGTAGTAGTAGTAGTTCAACTCTTAACAGAGTAAAGATCCAACTTATTACAAGCATAGGTCACTGACCATCATTACAACAAGCAACGGAAAGCAAATATGTTATGCTACATAACAAGATAGCAAATGGCCTAAGAGGCCCTGAACATAAGCGACGTCCCAACCCGTAGATCTCAGGCTGCTGCCTGGGAACCCCAAACTAGTCGTCGAAGTCAATATCGGCGTAGAAACCACCTTCGTTGCCTGCGGCGGTCTCTTCTGAGGAAAACAACATTTAAACAAGGGTGAGTACGAGGGTGTACTCAGCAAGCTTGACCTTCTACACTATATGATGGCATCAAGGTCTTTTTGTGTAGCTCTTTGCAGAAAGCAAGTTTTCTTTGTGAAGATGACACAAGGCGAGGACTACTCAGAATTTGTAAAGGGGATAAGAGAGCTTCTCGCAAACTCTTTTAATCCTGGAGCATCCACCAATTCATCACCTTCAGAACCCACTCATTTCATATCACCCCCTCGACCCCGAGGAAGTGATCCAGAGCCTCACTCTTAAGTTGGCACTTTTAAGATTAGGTTCAAGTTCTCTATGATCTAGCATCTGTCTCCAAGTCGTCCATAACCGTGGACACGGCTTTTCGAAAAGATTTAACCCTGCAGGGGTGCACAACTTTGCCCACACGTGACGATCGTCCCCTGGACCCTCGCGAAGAATCTTAGCGGGGTGATGATCGCCTACAACCTTTACCTTACGTCGACCTATTCCATGAGCCACGCCAAAAGGTTCTAGCCGCCATCGCGAGATCGGCCGTTCTCCGACGCGGAACCGTTTGTTGCACGGCGAGGTTGGTTTACCAGAGGAATCCACCTCAATCAACCTCGGCTGCATTCCTGTATGATGCACCTCCTTCGCTTTCCAAAACATTTTCAATGCATATGCCAAATGGAAAGCCCGGACTAGGTAGCTCATGGATAAGTCTAAGCAAGTTATTCAGTCGACGGGAGTCCCATACCTCCACGTGCGGTTGTACGCTCATCTTGGATCAAGAGACAAGAACTCGGGTCCTAGGGCGGCAAGAATGAGTCAAATAACCACAACTCGCGTGGCGGCTCATCCACGCCTATTGTCAAGTTTTATCAATTCTCCACAGTACCACGACAATCTATCATGCTAGATTCATTTAAGCTTCAAACCCAGATACCGGAATGGCAACAGTAAATACTAAGCATGGCTAAGCATAGAACAGTAAGTTTCCGGTGACGCTAAAGCATAACCTAGTCATGCTAGGAGCAGTGGATCATAGATATATAGTTGACAATAGCAGGGCATGCATCAGATTAGGTTACTCTATGCTTCGGCAAAAGACAGTTGAAACGCATGCAGATATGGTGGAGGCTCGAAACATTTGTAAATCATAGGATTAGAAATGCATCAAAGGGTTTACGCTTGCCTTGTGCTTCGATGTAGTTGATCTGAATAGTTTCGGCGTTGATCTCGGACGCGGTCTCGGATTCTACCGAGAGGAAGAAACACCGGAAAAGAAACAACATATTCAATACAGGTGCATCGATGCGCAATCAAGCATGATGATATGACATATTTAGCATGCATGAAATAAACCCTACGACATGAAGAACAAGTTAGGAGGGGTTTCGGATGCACTAGAGTTTGCATCCGGTGAACCCTAAATCCGAGTAAAGGGTGTAATGGTTATTCTATTTTAGGCAGGGTTCAATGTTGATTAACAATGCATGAGTTTGACATAAGTAAGTAGATTTCAATTTTCTGAACATTTTGGTATATCAAACATATTTTTCTGACAAACGAATAATATTCTATGTATTTTACAAGTTTCTCTTATTTTCTGAAATTGAAACAGGCTGCAGGGAACCTTTTTCCACCCAGGGTCTTTTGACCCAGGCCAATGACCAGAGGGCCCCGGGCCCAAAGGACAGGCTAGCCTGGCCAGCTCGGCCAGAGCAGCCGGCCATGGCGGGCTCCTGCAGAGGAGCGTGGAGGCGGCGCTCCGGCGAGGAAAAAGGGAGGGGAAAGGGGTTCCCTCGGACCCTTGGCTCACCAGGAGGGCGCCGGTGGAGTTGGTTCGGCCGGAGGAGGTCCGGTGGCGGCGGAATTTGGCGCGGCGGCGGTCGGAGCCTGCAGGGCAACGGCGGCGAGCGGCGGCGACTGAGGGCACCCCGGGCCGATTCCTTCGGCAGGGAGTCTGCGGGCGGTGCGGCGGAGCTCCGGGGCTCGTCGGAGAGGCAGGGGGAGGCGAGGAGAGGCGGCGCTAGGCGAGGCCGGCGGTGAGCTCGGGTCCCTGCAGACGTGTTCACGGGAGAGAGAGAGGAGCGAGCCAGGGAGAGAAGATAGGGAGCGTGGTGTGCAGGGAAGTCTCCAGGAGGTCGTCTAGGAGGCCCTTGCGGCAAGCAGGAGGTGGCCGGTCGAGCTCCAGGAAGCCTCCACGCAGGAGCTTCCTGTGACTCACGAAGAGGACAACGAACTGTTTGCAAAGAACCCCCTGGGCATTGGAGATTTTCTGGAAGATTTAAAATAGCACACACTTGCAATATTTTGTGAAACAAAGTGGTTCAAGAATTTATGAAAAATTATCCAGGGGCTTTTCTGCTATTTTAGAAAACCCTAGATTGTTTTTATTTGACACTTTGAAATAATTGAACTCATTTGCAATAAATCAAATATGGTTTGAATTTGGATCACTTTTAAGGTTTCCGATTCGAATTCAAATGCAAAAATTTCAGAGTGAACTTTGGATGATGCTTATGATGCAAAACACTTTATTACAAACATGGGATGTTACAAGTCTACCCCCCTTACAAGAATCTCGTCCCGGGATTCCTAAGAACTAGAGAAAAAGGAAGGGTACTCGGATCGAAGGCGATCCTCTCGTTCCCAAGTTGCTTCTTGTTCAGAATGATGAGACCATTGAACTTTGAGGAACTTGATGGTTCGGCCTCGAGTTTTTCTTTCAGCTTCATCAAGGATAAGAACAGGATATTCTCGATAGGTGAGATCTTCCTGAAGATCAAGAGTGGTATGATCAACTCCACGAATTGGATCTTTGAAACAACGCTTGAGTTGAGAGACATGAAACACATCATGAACATCCGGAAATGTTGAAGGAAGTTCCAACTGATAGGCAAGCTCTCCACGCTTAGCGAGAATAGGAAAAGGACCAATATAGCGAGGAGCCAATTTGCCTTTAATACCAAAGCGATGAACGCCTTTTAGAGGTGTGACTCGAAGATAGGCTTTCTCGCCAATTTCATAGCTCACATCTTGATGATGACGATCATAATAGCTCTTTTGACGAGACTGAGCAGTTTTCAAACGCTCTCGGATTATGCGAACTTGATCTTCTGCTTCTTTGATCATGTCCGGCCCAAAGAATTGTCTTTCTCCGGTTTCAGACCAATTTAGCGGTGTTCGACATTTTCTTCCATATAGAGCTTCAAAAGGTGCCATGCCTAAGCTGGATTGAAAGCTGTTGTTATAGGAAAACTCAGCGAAGGGAAGGCACTTCTCCCAATTCTTCCCGAAAGAGATAACACAAGCTCGGAGCATGTCTTCAAGAATTTGATTCACTCTTTCAGTTTGACCTCCGGTTTGAGGATGATAGGCAGTGCTGAAGGAAATATGAGTTCCCATAGCTTCTTGAAAGCTTTTCCAGAACCTGGAGGTGAAAAGGCTTCCGCGGTCGGAGATAATCTTCTTTGGAACACCGTGAAGAGTGACTATCCGAGAAATATAAAGCTCTGCCAGTTGAGTAGCAGTGATATCCTCGCGGATAGGAACGAAATGAGCAACCTTGGATAGACGATCAACAACTACCCATATTGCATTGTTGCCCTTTTGAGTTTTTGGAAATCCGGTGATGAAATCCATGCCAATCTCATCCCATTTCCACTCGGGAATAGATAAAGGTTGAAGAACTCCAGCAGGTCTTTGATGTTCAGCTTTCACACGACGACAAACGTCGCATTCAGCAACATACTGAGCGATTTCTCGCTTCATCCCAGTCCACCAGAACCTTTGGCGAAGATCCTGATACATCTTGGTACTTCCAGGATGGATGGAAAGGGGTGATTCATGAGCTTCTTTAAGGACTTGCTCTTTTAAGTCTCGATGGTTTGGTACAACAAGACGTTTACCGAAATAAACGGTATCTTGACGATCAAGAGAGAAACAATTAGCATCCCCACTAGCAATGTTCTTTTTGATCATGGCGATGTCAGAATCTTGCTTTTGAGCATCTTTGATTTGCTCTTCAAGGGAAGGTTTGATTTCCAAATTTGACAGGAAGCCAGAAGGAACAACTTCAAGATTAAGCCGTGCAAACTCTTCATGAAGAGGAGGTTGGGCTTGCATAAGCATAAGATTATTGCAGTAGGACTTCCGACTTAGCGCGTCAGCCACGACGTTGGCTTTGCCGGGTTGATAGTTAAGACCCACATCATAATCTTTGATGAGTTCCAACCATCGTCTCTGTCTGAGATTCAGATCCGGTTGGGTAAAGAGATACTTCAGACTCTGATGATCAGAATATAGCTCACAGCGATTACCAAGCAGGTAATGACGCCATTGCTTCAAGGCATGCACAACAGCTGCAAGCTCCAAGTCATGGGTTGGATAATTGAGTTCATGCGGTTTTAATTGCCGAGAGGCATAAGCGACCACATGACCATCTTGCATCAACACACAACCAAGTCCTTGGAGTGAGGCATCACAATAGATAACAAATTCCTTGCTCGTGTCCGGAAGGGCAAGCACAGGAGCAGTAGTCAGCTTAGTTTTTAGTAACTGGAAAGCTTCTTCGGCTTTCTCTGACCACTCAAACTTCTTATTTTTCTTCAGAAGTTCAGTCATAGGTTTGGCAATCTTGGAGAAATTCTCAATGAAACGGCGGTAATAACATGCCAACCCGAGAAAACTCCGCACATCCTTGACTGAGGAAGGGGTCACCCAATCCAGAACAGATTGAACTTTATCAGGGATGACCGCAACGCCATTAGCAGAGAGCACATGGCCAAGAAAGATGAGCTCGTTCAACCAGAACTCACACTTAGAGAACTTGGCGTATAGCCGATGTTCACGAAGTTTCGTCAAAGCTAGACGTAGATGTTCGGCATGTTCTTCTTCGGTCTTGGAATAGATTAGAATATCATCAATGTAGACCACGACAAACTTGTCGAGATACTCCATGAACACAGAGTTCATGAGCCGCATGAATGTGGCTGGAGCATTTGTGAGTCCAAAAGACATGACAGTGTACTCGTAAAGACCATAACGAGTTGTGAACGCCGTCTTTGGAATGTCCTCGGCTCGGATTTTAATTTGGTGATAACCTGATCTTAAATCCATTTTGGAGAAGACGGTTGCACCGCTCAATTGATCGAAGAGATCAATGATTCTAGGAAGAGGATATTTGTTCTTGATTGTTGCTGCATTCAAGGGACGATAGTCAACGACTAGACGTGGAACAGTGGTGTCCCTTTTCTTGACAAAGAGTCCGGGACAACCCCAAGAGGAAGTGCTATGTTGAATGAAGCCTTTGTTTTCCAACTCTTCGATTTGCTTCTTTAGTTCAACCAACTCTTCAGGAGGCATACGATAAGGTCTTTTAGAAATAGGAGCGGTTCCAGGAACCAACTCTATGACAAACTCCACATCTCGATCAGGTGGCATGCCAGGCAATTCCTCTGGGAAGACATCTGGAAAGTCACATACCACCGGTACATCATGTATTTCAAGAGGTGGAAGGACATCAATGGCATAGAAATTTGCTTCTGACATAGGCACCGCAGAGGGAGGTATTGATGATGGAGACCACCATATGAAATTTCGGCCAGCAGGGGAGGTCATTTCAATAGATCTGGCCGCACAATCAATGATGGCTTGAGCTTTTGTCAGCCAATCCATGCCCAAGATGACATCAATGTCAGTTGACTTCAAGGCGATAAGAGAAGTGGGGAACAGATTATACCCAATATCAATGACAACCTCATGGGTAACCATTGAAGTCCGAGAGATAAGCCCAGGAGAGTGGATCACCAAAGGCGGAGTCAAATTCACTAAAGGTATTCCATGTAAATCGGCAAACCCTTTTGCTATGAATGAGTGAGATGCTCCAGAATCAAAAAGAACTGTAGCTAGGATTGAGTTGACATAAAGCGTACCAAGTATGACGCCTTGGTCTTCTTCAGCATTTTCAATGGAAACATGGGTCAGACGACCACGTCTTGGAACTGAAGGCTTAGCCCCCTTATTAGGAAGAGGGACTCCATGACCAACAACAGAGCCTGGAGTAGGTGGAGGCTGATAACCAAGATTCTGAGGACAAACCCTGGAAATGTGGCCAGGCTGATGACATTTGTAGCAAACGATACCAGAACCAGCCGAGTTTGGCGGAGCGCTTGGGTACTTCTGCGCTACAGGTGGCTGAGGTGCACGAGGCGCATCTGGCCTTGGCTGATAGGGAGCACGTGGAACAGCACCAAAAGGAATCCAGACACGGCGACGCTTTGAGCCTGAGCCGGATGACTGGGCATCTTCTCGAGGGCGCTTGCGAGTTTCTTCATACTCAACCTTTCCCCTTTCAGCTTTCATAGCTTTGTTCACAAGGTCTTGGAAAGTGTTGAAATCCAGAAGATGAAGATCACGACGAAGCTCAGGGTCCAGTCCTTTGCGGAACAAGGCCTGCTTCTTGGCATCAGTAGATACCTCTTCAGGAGCATAGCAGGCAAGGCGGTTGAAGTTGCCCTGGTAGTCGCAAACTGAACCATAGCCCTGCTTTAGCTTTAGGAATTCCTCCCTTTTAAGCTCCATTAAACCCTCCGGAATGTGATACCGTCGGAAGGCAGTTTTGAATTCCTGCCAAGTCACAATGTGCTCGGCAGTCTGCATAGCCAGGAAATTCTCCCACCAGGAGCCAGCAGCACCTTCAAGGTGATATGCGGCGAAGGTCACCCAATCCGCTTGGGCGACATGAGCAGCCTGAAGTTTGCGCTCAACAGTGCGGAGCCAGTAATCAGCATCAAGTGGCTCAGTGGAATAGCTGAAAACTGGAGGTGTAAGGCGGATGAAGTCTCTCATGCCGACTCGGTCATCTTGACGACGAGCGGTATTTTGTTCGATCCTTTCCAGGAGCCTGATATTGTCAGCGCGGTTGGCTTCATACATGGCCATAAGCTGGACCATGGACGGTGGAGGCGGAAGATCGACATTGTCACCCTCCTGATCATTCCCACCGCCACGACGACCACCACCACCACGAGTACCACCTGACATCCTGGAGGATAACAAAAGGATTCAGCGATAGGAATCAAAAGGATATGAAGAGATTGATGTAATGTAAGGGAAAACAAGACATGTGGTACAAGTAATATCATCCAATCAAGCATGGTAGTAGAAAGGCATACAAGACGTATACACTAACCAGCCGATTCGCAAACCATAACTATGGAATGCCAGGATGATACAACACCACCAAGTCATTTCCAATACATCACTTAACAAAAGATAACCAGAAACAAGATTGATTGAATTCTGAACATTTGAAGCATTATAGATAGACAATGCTTCAAAGTAGTTGATGCAACCTGACACGGAGTACTAAAGGAGAACCCAAACCCCGAGATCCTAGAGGTTTGAAACGACAGATGAGGAAGAAAACCTTTACAATCAAATCAAGGTAAGGTGACTCAGAATTAGAGTAACACCAGATAAGGAGTAAAAAGAATCCTAGTCAGAGTTTTCTCAATTCATTTTATCTTTCAAATAGTTTTCACAAACACTAGACTCAACTTCGACCAAAGGTAAGGGTTTTCCTACAGACAGTCCTGCTCTGATACCAAAGCTGTCGGACCCCGAGTTCTAAGCTATACAGAGATGTTATGTGTATTAGTCACGCTAGCAACGAGTGATACTGGGGTTACCAGTCCCAGGCCGGAACACCATCGGCAGGCAGGCCGGAATTAAACATCGGCTCTACACATCTCGAAGCGCCGTGAAACTAATCATAACCAAGACTGCATAACAGAGAGCTCGAGAGCCTTAAACCCCTCTCGTGCACTTTATATCCATACACGCATCATGCACGAGATGGGTAACCACAACTGGTAACACAACAGTGACTCTACGACTCAAAGTAGTAGTAGTAGTTCAACTCTTAACAGAGTAAAGATCCAACTTATTACAAGCATAGGTCACTGACCATCATTACAACAAGCAACGGAAAGCAAATATGTTATGCTACATAACAAGATAGCAAATGGCCTAAGAGGCCCTGAACATAAGCGACGTCCCAACCCGTAGATCTCAGGCTGCTGCCTGGGAACCCCAAACTAGTCGTCGAAGTCAATATCGGCGTAGAAACCACCTTCGTTGCCTGCGGCGGTCTCTTCTGAGGAAAACAACATTTAAACAAGGGTGAGTACGAGGGTGTACTCAGCAAGCTTGACCTTCTACACTATATGATGGCATCAAGGTCTTTTTGTGTAGCTCTTTGCAGAAAGCAAGTTTTCTTTGTGAAGATGACACAAGGCGAGGACTACTCAGAATTTGTAAAGGGGATAAGAGAGCTTCTCGCAAACTCTTTTAATCCTGGAGCATCCACCAATTCATCACCTTCAGAACCCACTCATTTCATATCACCCCCTCGACCCCGAGGAAGTGATCCAGAGCCTCACTCTTAAGTTGGCACTTTTAAGATTAGGTTCAAGTTCTCTATGATCTAGCATCTGTCTCCAAGTCGTCCATAACCGTGGACACGGCTTTTCGAAAAGATTTAACCCTGCAGGGGTGCACAACTTTGCCCACACGTGACGATCGTCCCCTGGACCCTCGCGAAGAATCTTAGCGGGGTGATGATCGCCTACAACCTTTACCTTACGTCGACCTATTCCATGAGCCACGCCAAAAGGTTCTAGCCGCCATCGCGAGATCGGCCGTTCTCCGACGCGGAACCGTTTGTTGCACGGCGAGGTTGGTTTACCAGAGGAATCCACCTCAATCAACCTCGGCTGCATTCCTGTATGATGCACCTCCTTCGCTTTCCAAAACATTTTCAATGCATATGCCAAATGGAAAGCCCGGACTAGGTAGCTCATGGATAAGTCTAAGCAAGTTATTCAGTCGACGGGAGTCCCATACCTCCACGTGCGGTTGTACGCTCATCTTGGATCAAGAGACAAGAACTCGGGTCCTAGGGTGGCAAGAATGAGTCAAATAACCACAACTCGCGTGGCGGCTCATCCACGCCTATTGTCAAGTTTTATCAATTCTCCACAGTACCACGACAATCTATCATGCTAGATTCATTTAAGCTTCAAACCCAGATACCGGAATGGCAACAGTAAATACTAAGCATGGCTAAGCATAGAACAGTAAGTTTCCGGTGACGCTAAAGCATAACCTAGTCATGCTAGGAGCAGTGGATCATAGATATATAGTTGACAATAGCAGGGCATGCATCAGATTAGGTTACTCTATGCTTCGGCAAAAGACAGTTGAAACGCATGCAGATATGGTGGAGGCTCGAAACATTTGTAAATCATAGGATTAGAAATGCATCAAAGGGTTTACGCTTGCCTTGTGCTTCGATGTAGTTGATCTGAATAGTTTCGGCGTTGATCTCGGACGCGGTCTCGGATTCTACCGAGAGGAAGAAACACCGGAAAAGAAACAACATATTCAATACAGGTGCATCGATGCGCAATCAAGCATGATGATATGACATATTTAGCATGCATGAAATAAACCCTACGACATGAAGAACAAGTTAGGAGGGGTTTCGGATGCACTAGAGTTTGCATCCGGTGAACCCTAAATCCGAGTAAAGGGTGTAATGGTTATTCTATTTTAGGCAGGGTTCAATGTTGATTAACAATGCATGAGTTTGACATAAGTAAGTAGATTTCAATTTTCTGAACATTTTGGTATATCAAACATATTTTTCTGACAAACGAATAATATTCTATGTATTTTACAAGTTTCTCTTATTTTCTGAAATTGAAACAGGCTGCAGGGAACCTTTTTCCACCCAGGGTCTTTTGACCCAGGCCAATGACCAGAGGGCCCCGGGCCCAAAGGACAGGCTAGCCTGGCCAGCTCGGCCAGAGCAGCCGGCCATGGCGGGCTCCTGCAGAGGAGCGTGGAGGCGGCGCTCCGGCGAGGAAAAAGGGAGGGGAAAGGGGTTCCCTCGGACCCTTGGCTCACCAGGAGGGCGCCGGTGGAGTTGGTTCGGCCGGAGGAGGTCCGGTGGCGGCGAAATTTGGCGCGGCGGCGGTCGGAGCCTGCAGGGCAACGGCGGCGAGCGGCGGCGACTGAGGGCACCCCGGGCCGATTCCTTCGGCAGGGAGTCTGCGGGCGGTGCGGCGGAGCTCCGGGGCTCGTCGGAGAGGCAGGGGGAGGCGAGGAGAGGCGGCGCTAGGCGAGGCCGGCGGTGAGCTCGGGTCCCTGCAGACGTGTTCACGGGAGAGAGAGAGGAGCGAGCCAGGGAGAGAAGATAGGGAGCGTGGTGTGCAGGGAAGTCTCCAGGAGGTCGTCTTGGAGGCCCTTGCGGCAAGCAGGAGGTGGCCGGTCGAGCTCCAGGAAGCCTCCACGCAGGAGCTTCCTGTGACTCACGAAGAGGACAACGAACTGTTTGCAAAGAACCCCCTGGGCATTGGAGATTTTCTGGAAGATTTAAAATAGCACACACTTGCAATATTTCGTGAAACAAAGTGGTTCAAGAATTTATGAAAAATTATCTAGGGGCTTTTCTGCTATTTTAGAAAACCCTAGATTGTTTTTATTTGACACTTTGAAATAATTGAACTCATTTGCAATAAATCAAATATGGTTTGAATTTGGATCACTTTTAAGGTTTCCGATTCGAATTCAAATGCAAAAATTTCAGAGTGAACTTTGGATGATGCTTATGATGCAAAACACTTTATTACAAACATGGGATGTTACATTCTTCTCCTGAGCCGTCTCCGGTGGGTCATCCTTGCTTCGGGGTGGTTCTTGGAATTGGAAGTACTTCGCCCAAGCTTGGGTGAAGGGCTCTATGCTAGCGAAGCCTTCGCAGAAAGCGGCGAAGGCGGAGAGGATCATCACCGTGTTCACCGGGATATGGTGAGGCTGCAGATCGTAGGTGTCGAGGAAGTCCCAGAAAAAGTCTGACACCGGCAGACCAACACCCCACTCGAAGTGGGCGATGAACACGACTTGTTCGCCGGGTTCAGGTGCCGGCACAATCTCTCCAGCCGGTAGCTGGCATGCAACACCCTCCGGGACTCTCCTGGTGGTGGTGATCCAGGATACGTCGGCCGAAGTAACCTCTGACCCCTCCCAGCCGGAGCGTCCTTGGAGCTGGGCTGAGTTATCTTCCTCTGATGCCAAGGTGGCGGTCATACTCGATGATGCCATCTTGGTGGCCAGGATAGGGCGTGAGAGCCAGAGTCCCGTGATGTTAGTCCTAGATCAGGGTAAAGAGGGAGGTTAGTCTCGCCGATATACCGCTCTCACCAAAGTTAGTAGAAAAAGAAGATCTACCAACGTAGTTAAAACCGGAAGTAAACATGGGTGTAATTCCTAAGGAAGAACATCTGTGAACTACTGAAGAACATCACTGGCAATGCTAATCGAGTCAAGGAGATACTAGGCACAGAAACTACCGCAAATCTAAGCAAGTAGGAGCACCAGTGCAAGATTATAGAAAAGCATGAGAGAGGAAGAAAAGAGAAGGATAAGCTTACCGGAGCTCGGGCGACGGCAATGGAGCGGCAGTGAGCTTGCAGTCGAAGATCCAATCTCCCCCAGTAATGTCCGAGCAGCAACAGCGGCGAGGAAGGTGAAGATGTCGGACGTTGGCGAGCGGAGGCACCGGCATGCAGGAGGGCAATGGCGGCGGCATTCCTTCTCTGTTCCTCGGTCTGGCGGTGAAGCGCAGGGGGCAGAGGGGCAGAGGAAGAAGACGATGGTGTGGGGTAAAAAGGGGAAGTTTACCCCCGCTGCCCTACTTATATATCGCAGGGTAAGGGTCCTAGGGATCATGGTAAGTGTTCCACTACCCGACCGTTTCTGCAGGGAGTCGCCACATGGCGGCACAGAGTGGGGCGGCGGTTCCTGTAACCGAGCCACTAGGCAATGATAGCATGCAGTAAATGCACTGTGAACCATCACATCGTGTGACCATTCATGGTGGCAGGGCAGTTGCAAGTTTCGATGCAAACTGTCAGACTTGGCTTATCAAGGAAGTCTCATCTATGTGCCGGCGTAACTGCCTAGGGAATAAGTTCCGTCCGGAATACCTCCAGGGCCGACCGGATTAACTTTTGGAGAAGGAGCAGGGCCGGTGTATGCATGGAGGTCTGACATATATACCTGATCGTCAGCATATAACATAGAGCCGGGGTATAATGAAAAGATGATATGTTGAACCTGTCAAGGCTCCACAGTTGAGACTGGGGAACCTCGGCAGCTTTGGGGACTAGTGTCGGGGGGATGACCCCTGGTAGGGTCAAGAGACTAGAAAGATACAAGGGATATGGTTGACTTTTATGTTGGTTGACCAAGATTGGGTCTGGCCAGAATATAAGAGCGTCAGCCAGACCGGCATATATGAGTATCCCGGTAGAGCACGAATATGCCAGTACAACCAGGATACTTATTGAGGAGTGCCGGCATATACATAGATATGCCGGTCTAACTTATTTGATATATTGTGCAGGAGCAGGGGAGGCCGGATTACCCGACCTTCATAGGTCGTTGGTCCGGCATATAGGTCCAGGATATGGCCAACGGTCATATCCGGGATGCATAAGTCAACCAAGGTGTCATGTCCCTACAATCAAGGAGAGATTCTGCCCAGTATGGAGAGATATCATGTTGACAGGGTGCACAGTGGTGGTCTACCTACCCTCACTGTGCACCAGTACAACCCTTACCTCACAGTGATAAGGTCACCGTCCAAGAGGTACAAGGTACAGGGATGTGGAGTCCCATCGAGAGCAATCAGGGGCAAAGTCAAGGGTCTTAGCCATCGTCAGCATGTCCAGTTTGGAGTGTAGTTGGTGTCTTCTGGTCTCATGTGACCGTTGTAACCCTGGCCACCACTATATAAGGTGGCACAGGGAGCCCTAGTAAGGGGTTGGTCCTTCAGTGTTCTCACACTTAGCAGTTCATCTTCCTCCTCTAGCAGAGAGCTTGGAAGCACCATTGTTGTATACTCCATCGATCCAAATATATAACCAGTAGAGCAGGAGTAGGTGTATTATCTCCTTACGAGAGCCCCGAACCTGGGTAGATATGCGTCCCTTTCTGTCGTGCTTCTCGGCTTGTTCCCCTCTCCCGAGTCCTCCAGCATCTAGTTCGGCCCCCATTTAAGCCATCCCATGGCATATGTTGTTTCACCACGATGACAAAGCTGTCACAAACTAGCAAGCATCACCTACAGTCATATTGCCCACTCTTCTCCTGATTGACATAACCTTGGTTTCTTAACTGAGGGAAAACTAGCTGCTATACTCATCACACCTTCCTCTTGGGGTTCCCAACGGGCTGGTCATTCACCACGCATCACCGCGCGCCATTTCACATGCACCCGGGCTGAATCTGACCATGCCGCGACCAAAGCCGTGCGCGCCCGCCCTAGCCACCCCTAGCACTGGACTTAGCTCACGACGCCGCATCAAAAACACCGCCTCATCACCCAATTGTCATTGCCGAAGTTCACCCTGCACCGAGTCCACACCGTCTGTATAAGAACCCTCAACCCCTCTGGAGCCCTCTTTTGCTGCTCATTTGCCTTCTCACCTCTCTCCCTCTCCTCTCTGAGCCCAGGCAACAAAGCCAGTCACTTTCCCGGGCAGCAGAGCCTGAGGAAACTCGCCGGAGCTAGGGTAGATGGCGAAGCCGTGGGTCGATGTTGACCACCTCTTCCTGCTCTTCTTCTGCACCATCTCATTCCTCTGCTAGGCCTGGAGCTAACCCCGTGTTCCGTTCCTTGTCTAGCAGAGCAAGGACACCGCCATCACCGACGGAACCCGAAGATCACCATAGACGAGCCCGGCCGCACACCCCACCTCGAGCCCTTCTTCGTGCGGGATCTGGACACAGAGGAGCTTTGGAGTCACCACCGCCGCCCTGCAGCCACCCAGCCTCCCTCAACGCCCCTAGGTGATCCCCTACCTCGAGCGTGCAGTAGCAGGGGCTAGGGTTTCCCCCAGCCCTGACATAACAGAGACGACGGCCCTCCGCCATCAATCTCCCCTCTAATCAGACGGATGACGTTGTCCGATACCGATTCGGTAACCACCAGCCGCTGACAGCCGGGACACTCTCGTCAGCAATTTGAATCGCCCCTCCCGCGCGAAATCCCCTAGACCGGGCCGGCCCAGCTCAGATCTGGCCTGTTTTCATATTTTTTCAAAAATTGTTAATTCATTTTGAAATGTCCTGCTTGATTTTAAAATGCATAGAAATCATTCTGTGAGTCCAAAAATGGTGATTCAAATTTCTATGGGCTCCTAATGTTATTGGCTATCTGATTGTACTGCATGCTTGATTTTTAGGGCATTAGAAATTATCTGTGAATTACTTGTTGTAGATCTAGGGTCTTATCTTCATAAATTCAAATCTGAAGTTGTGTGTGGTGAAATTGATTGATTCCAATTTTTAGAGGTGCCCTGTTGCTATGTGAAGCTGTGGGAAGTTGTTTTGCTATTTTAGGAGTATTATATCTCCTGTAGTAATTTTTTTAGTGATTATGGAAAAGTGCCTTGTTTTAATTATTGTATGCAGTAGGTAAAATATTTTCAGGTGATTCCACCTCTGGTGTGTTCTATATTACCGTAGCTTTCTAAGAATGCCTCTGGTAGAATTTTGGTGGTTACAGAAAGTTTTTTGGAAATAAAATGTTTTTCTAAGGTTAAGTGAAACTAGGAAATTCATAGTAATACATTATTTTTCTCTTTTGACTTGAATCCAATTCTGTTGGTTCTGTAATATTGCTGGTTACTTGAATGTGTGCTGGTTGCCTTGTCTTGATGCATAAGGGTGCCTGCAAGTTGTTTGCTTGAGATTAGGGTTTATTTGCCGTGAGTATTTGCATTGCTTTTAATAGGGTAATGATTCCTTTGTAGAACATGTTATTGGTTCAGATATCTGAACATGTTTGTTTCTGATACTCAATGCTTGAGTTGGTTGTTGCATGATTGAGTGTGAACCATGTATGCATGTGTGCTCATTATGTGTTATTGTCATTTTTCCGGTGATAGATACGAACGACAAATGTGCGGAGGAAGGAGAGGTCTTTGAGTTTCAAGAGGAAGGCGACCAGGGACAAGCCAACCAAGGCAAGCCATCTACTTGTTGCATATCTAAATCCTATTATTACTCTATGCATTGCTTACACTTTTTTCTCTTTATGCATTGTTTTTATATTGCTATTAATCTCTAGATAGCAATAGTTGGTGACTTAGCTCCACAAGTCAACTTGATATCATCCATTGTGATGACACCTCTTGTGACCTATTCAATACCCCCTCTTATTAGAGACTTGATGGTTAGCATCAAAGTCTTTGGAAAACTTGTAGTGGAGCCAAAAAACTCTAGGATTGGGTTTACTCTCGGGAAAAATTTCGAAAATGGTTTTGAAAACCTTGGAGTAGTTGCAACTCCATTGAAATGTTTTCAAATGGTTTTATAAACAAGAGTTGGACATGGGAGATGAAGGAGTTGGTGGATTTCTGAAAAAAGGGCATTGTGTATAAGTGTTCGCCAAACCAATTACCCCGTGCAACCACATTACCCTAGAATGGGATGGGGCTTAGTTGGAAGTTTGTCCGTTTTAGTGCGGGGAGCCTCGTACTATGTAAGGGTCTGTAGGACCCCAGAATCCGGGTTGTCACAAGTGGTAGGCAACAGCATAGCGGGCCCATCAATAGGCTACCCGTCCAGAAGACACTTGGGTTTCTCCCGCTGTGGCACTGGAACTACGCTCGACGGAGGTAGACAGCCAGGGTTTGTCGGGAATGTATACTCCACAGGGTAGGCACCCGAGCTAAGGTGGATGGATGGAAGGCTATGATCGATTATCCGAACCCCGCATACTTATGTATGACGATCCGTGGTGGTATCCCGATTTTATCGGATGGTGTGGGTAAAGTGTACAACCTTTGCAGAGTGTAATCTATTCGAATAGCCACGTCCTCGGTCATGGACGGTTGGAATGGCCATACTTAACCTGTGTCGAGTTTTGTTTTACAAAATGATTCTTGAAAAAATAGAGTTTGTGTCGGACGATGTACTTGGAGGGTACTGACGTGGCACAGGAATGGGTCAGAGTATTCGAAGGGTACTGCCGAGGTGAAGGAGAATGGTCATGTATGATTGACCATGGTTGCCATTGGCAAGCACAAAGGAGTTCCCCCTTTCCTAGAGCTTTTACAAAAACTTGTCTTACAAGTATCTCCTTTAATAATGATATAGAGATGTCGTATGACATGCTATATTGACATAAGAAAATTACTAGCATTGACAACCTCGAGCCAAAACAACCTTGCTATAGTCAAATAGCATATGATTACTTTTCTCTTAGATGGTTTGCGAGTACAATTCAAAATGTACTCACGGCTTTGTCCCTGGCTATTAACTTGGCCAGACTATGATGATGACTATGAGGAGGACGATGGAGATTACGATGACGCCGGTGTGAATTAGGATCATTTCCCGATTAGTCGCCTATAGGGTAGTAGGCTTGACATGGGTCAGCTACGCTACATGTATCCACTGCTATTTGCTAAGTTTTAGTATGCCCGATAAACTTGCCCTACGAGGCATTTAAATTCGGCCAAGTGGCCATATGTAAGACTTTATGAATTCGTTATGTAATGGATGTTGTACTCTATAATGCCAACTATGTTATGTGGATTCACGACGGTATTCCTGGGATCGTGAATTGTATGTATAACGGGAATCCCGGGTGGTAAGCCGGGGTCCCCACAGTATCTGCCGCCGTCCTTCATCGATTATAATGCCGTCTGTGAGCCCGAGCCCCTCTCGATTCTCCCAATCCTCCTCCCTTCCTCTAGCGCCCCTTTGGATTCCCTTGGTTTGTTATATTTTGCAGCAGATCGAGCAAACCCCTTGAACCCGAAGCTCATCGGTGCCCTACATCTCTCCAGCCATCTCTCTCTCTCTCTCTCCTCTGGAAAAGATTGACGAAGGCGACCATGTTCCTGAGACCACCGCATCGTGCTGAGTATCATCGTAACATCACCATTGTTCGAAGATCATCAGAAGTCCACCAATGTCAACCACCTGCGTGCCTCGCCGGAGTTCCTCATCGAAAAGCTAACCTAGCCCGGTGAGCTCTCTCTCCTTTAATCCCGACCGTTCGATCATGATCCAGTGATCCTAATAGATCACTTAATCGAAGGGGTATGGATCCATCTGGGATGTCCAGATCTATTTTAATCTAGCACACCACAACGTCGATCAGACCAAACCGGTATCGTCCTCTCAGAACATGCCACATGTCGTCTTCCGAATTAAAATAGATTTCAATTAGAATTTCAAATCAGATTTTGTCCAAATCTTGCAAAAATCATATCTTTCAATCTACAACTCGAAAAATTACAAATAATATGTCATTGGAAACCTTACAACATGTATAATCCATTAGAGCGATAATATTACATAGTATCAGTATTCAAATTGAATTCATTTTTCAAATTGAATTCATTTTTCAAATTGAATCAATCAATCAATCTGTTAACTTGCTTAATTCATATCTTTTGTTCTGTGTATCCAAAAGTTATAAATTTGTAGTCTTTCGATTCCTCTGATCATATCGAATATCATAGAACCAAGAAACTTCAAAGTTGATACGTGCACACACTTTGTGCATTCAAATCTATCCAAATCACTAATTTGATCATAATTTGAGTTCTACAAATTATTTTAGAATGATTCCAATTGTAGTAGCTTTGTTTTACTGTAAGCTATTCAGTAGGATCACTTCCGAATTTTCTTGAATCATTTCAAAAACATTCAAATTCAATTATGAGAATTTGAGTATTTTCCTCTATAGATTAATTATATTCTCGTTTCAGCATTGTTTCTTTTGTACAATAGTAAATCCTATAATCATAGCTAGTTGTCCAATATCAACTTGACATTACCTTGACACGTATCATATCTACCTAAACCTTACTTGTTTATCCCACAATTTATTCAAATTACAATTGTGTTATTTGAGTAAAAGTATGATACACCTCAATCATATATTCTATTGATACTTTGGTGTTGATTTAATTCTACCACACTTATTCAATAGTATTGGTATTGCACTATTTGACACTTGTGTGGTTTAATTCACATAAGTTATGCCAAATTCTATTCATGCTCTAGTAAAGCATAAGGACTTCATCAATTATGTCTTGTTTAGTTCAATTATCTCTAATCATTTTGATCTTTTCCAACTAAGCTCTCAAATCCATATCTCACAATCCATATTCTTTTGCCATATCTTATCCATCACAATATCTTAAGAAATCTAAATTGTTGAATAAACACTTTTCAATTGTTTGTCTTGTTTGATGGTGTTTGTATTGTATGTTTATGTTGTGCCAATTTTGTGCTATAGTTTGTGCGAAGAGCTACATGCATAGTTGAGAGAAGTGGAAATATCGTATTCTTCAAAAAGGCAAGTGACACACATTCTTCTACCTACTACTGCATTAGTGTTTTTTCAGTAGTGTGCATGATAGGTGGAATATTCAAATATTTTACAAAATGATAGATCCTAGTAGCGAGTAGCCATCCATGAAACACCACTTGGTAGGATGCCAAATACCTTGAAAAATATGATGCCATGCTATGATCACTATGTCAAAGTTGTTTTGTGAATAAACAACAACTTCAACTAAAATAAACTACCTGGGTGGATTGGTTTGTTGTGGTGGTCGGAGAAGGTGGGTTCTGGGGCACATGCCTCGTAAAGGGATGTGTACTCAGGATACTGCTCGGGATGGCCACTCAGGATTAAAGAGATTAATATGGCTTCCATGCTTAGATCTACTTCCAGTGCAGCCTTATGACAATATGGGCTCTGTCTTGATTGAGTAAGATTAAGGGTTCAGCCATGGGTACTGACAGAGGGTGGTAGCAAAATATAGGGGGCACGATCAGATCTATTTGGTTGAATGCTTCTTCTGAAAGGTCTTGTCTCATTCTATTCTTTGGTGTAAAATGAGTCTTAAGGTGAAAGTGCACAACCCCTACAGGGTGTAAAACTAATCGATTAGCCATGTCCTCGGTTATGGACATTTGACTCTCTAGTCATGGAATGTTCGGAAGAATCTCATCATCATTTCGGAATGCTTTAAAACTTGACTAGAAACCCTTAGAGGAGCTCAGGCTCATGCCCCTAAAAAGGTATGGTTGTCGTGGTTGTTCCAAAACTATGTTGAGTTTCACCCAGAAACTACATACCGGCCAGTATGTAATATATGGGGGTTATCTTGACCCTTATAAACTAAAATTTTGAGAAAAAGGTTTTGCAAAGATTGTAGGATAAAATTAGCTTTATGCAAGTTAGACTTTGAGATCCACCAGCCAAATGTCATGTAGTATAGTCTTTTCACAAATGCTACCAAATATGTGTCATTTGCCTGTACGTTGTTGTACTGACCCCTCTGGGGCTGCATATTCAAACGTGCAGGTTTTTATTCGGATAAGGAACGACCAGTAGGATCTCAAGTCTACATTCCAGCATGTCTGCCTGTGGCACGTGATGAAGATGGAGGCTCACTGCAACTGTGCTTTGTGCTGTGTACTCGTAAGGTTGAAGACCTATGTAACTATATTAACATTGTAATTTTGATACTATTGCAATGATTACTATATTTTATACTATGGTGCTATCAACTGATCCAGGGAATGGCACATACACACAGGAGTTCTGCCTTTAGTAAAAGGTAGGGCACTACATTAACTGAAGCATAAAGTGGTATCATACATTAACTGAAGCATAAAGTGGTATCACAAGTAAAAAACAAATGATCATAGAAGCTATAGGCGACTTATTTTGTAGTCAAATATGGTGTAATCATGCGCCAAGTCAACCCAAATAAAGCATCAAAGGAGAAAACCACAATAATGCTCCCACATAATAAAAACAATGCATGATTTTTTTCAAAGGCTCATTAAGCAATCTCAGTCATTTGAGACAAGTCATGCTAGAACAAAAACTACTAAGCATACCATCAAAACGACATCAAGAATGACATGCAAAAGTCTCAGCCGCAGTCTAAACAAGCTCCCTTTTTTGTACCACTTTTGGCATAATTTTTTTCTCTTTTCCAACACCATTCAAACCTTTTGAATTCAAATCTTTTGATGAAAACCAACATGGACCAAAGGTAAAAATACACCTTGATGCAAAGATATAACAAGATCTGAACAAAAACCAAGGCAAAAAAGCTAAACGCAGTAGTAGAAAAAGAGAACACTCGTTGAATGATAAGAGTGAAAACTAGAGTGTTCTTGGCAATGAAAAATGGTGTTCATCTCCTCCAAAAGGAATTTTTTGGGGTCCAACCATTTATTGAAGAAAACAAAAAAACAAAATTGAAAGCAAAAGTAAAGACGCTCCAAGAAAAATGCATAGAATATGAAGCAATAAAAATATAGTATTTTGAAAGGTGACCTGATTTTTGCCGATGAAGAAGGGGTGCCTCGAGGGCATCCCCAAGGTTTGATGCTTGTACTTCTTGGATATTTCTTGGGGTGACATGGGCATCGTCCATCTTGAGCTTTTTTCCATTCTTCACCTCATCTCATCACTCTCCATTCCCTACACTTGAAAACTTCCTTCACACAAAACTTCACACAATTCTATTAGCAATATTAGTGTAAGCATAATAATAAATCAACCTTTTTTGTTTCAGGTTTCAACTCAAAAACAACACATATAAAGCATATACTACTGTAGCAACTTCCTCAAATGTCCCATGATCAAAAGAACTCAAAGAGAAAGCGATCGAGAGGCAAACACAAATAGTGGCAGAAATCTATCAAAACAGAACAACTGACAAAGATTAATTTTTTTGAGGGTTTTCTGTTGCTCAAATCGAAAAGTGCAAAGCTAATGAAAGTTTGGAAATAACCTGGGGCATATGCACAAGAAATCACAGGTCAAAAGGATTTTCTGAGAATTTTCACAAATTTTTACAGTACAGCACAAAAATCTGTTACAGGACACCAACTTCCCCAAATCTTACCTCCCTCAAATTAGAGGTTTCTCTTGGCACAACAATGAAATAAAACTAATAAGGAGAGGTCATTACAGTAGTAATAACTTCCAAGACTCAAATAAAAGAAAAAGTACTGAAAATAAAATAATGGGTTATCTCCCAAGAGTCCTTTTCTTTAACGCCTTTGGGCTAGGCGCAGAAAGTGGAAATCAAGTATTTTCAAATGAAGCATTAAGATCAATTGTTTCCTCAAGAGCATCACTTACCACACTAGGTGCTTTAGAAGTTCTCGAAGATGATTCAACCTACAAGTCACTCTTAGTTGAACTAAAAGTCTTACCAATCTTAAAAACATGTTGAGATTTAGGCACAGACACCTTAGGAACATACATAAATTTTGGCTCTTTTCCAACAAAAGCTTTCTCCTTCTTAAATTTAAGAGAAGAGAAAATTGAACTAAGAGTTTCCATAGACTCCTCTAATTTACCAATCCTAAAGTTTTGACTATCAAGAGGAGTTCTAGCTTCTAAAACAGTGATTTTTCATTAACCCGGCTAGCGTTATCAAGGATATTTGGCAAACTTTTTTCTAAAGAGCCCAGTTTTTCTATAACTTCTCCCAAAGTGATCTCAGTTTTAACAACATGAATAGGTGGTACTCCCACTAAACTTTCAATTAAAGTGCATGCTTCAAGAGTGGGAGTACCCAAAAAATTACCTCCTACAAGAGTATCAAGAACGTACCTATTCCAACTAGTTATACCAACATAAAAATTCCCAAGGAGGATCATGGTAGAATGCTTCTTTGTACACCTATGATGAGCATTACTAATTCGGTACCAAGCATCTTTTAAACTCTCTCCCCCTTGTTGCTTAAAAGTATGAACTTCAAATTCAGGATTACTCATTTTAGCAAAACTAAAAAGCAGACAAGTAAAAGTAACAACTATAAAGGAACTAATTTTTTTTTGTTTTTGATAAAACAATGCAAACAAAAATAAAATAAATCAAAACAATAACAAAGTAAAAGATTGAGCATATGAGACTCCCCTTGCAGGAATCTTCTTTCTCCCCGGCAACGGCGCTAGAAAAATGCTTAATGCGGGTAGATGAACACCCAGTTGGGAACCCCAAGAGGAAGGTTTGATAAGCACAACAGCAAGTCTTCCCTCAGTATGAAACCAAGATTTATCGAACCAGTAGGATAAAGCCAAATTTCAAAAGGTTGATGCTTGCTAGCTTGGTGACACTCCAGACAATGGCGCCAGAAATATTGCTGGTGTGCCTTCACCTAGCAGCAACGTGGAACCTGCACACAACACAACCAAGAACTTTGCTCCCAACTTATGATGAGGTTGTCAATCTCACCGGTTTGCTGTAAACAAAGGATTGAGCGTATCGAGTGGTAAATAGTAATGGTATGCAAGAAAGTAAGCAGTGCGAGTAAAAATAAACAGTAATAGCAATATAAAGGAAATTGGACCGGGTTTCACAGTTCACTAGTGGTGTCTCTCCATAAGATAAATAATAATATGATGGGTAAACAAATTACAGTTGGGCAATTGATAGAATAAATATAACGTACATATGTCATGAGGATTACTATGAGATTTACTTTGGGCATTACAACAAAATACATAAACCGCCATCCAACTGCATCTATGACTAATAATCCACTCGCGGGGAATCATCCGAGGACCCCTTGAGTATTAAGTTGTGAACAACAGATAATTGCATTAAGCAAAGTGTGTAATGTAAACAAAGCAAATGTCCTTAGACAAAAGATTGTTGTTTTCTCCCTAGTGGCAACAACATATCTACAACCTTAGAGGTTTCTGTCACTCCCCCATATTCAATAGAGGCATGAACCCAACTATCGAGCATAAATACCCCCTCTTGGAGTCACTAGCATCTACTTGGCCAAGATATCTACTAGCAACAGAGAGCATGCAAGATCATAAACAATATAGAGATAACATAAAGATATAATTTTAGAACATCAACTTTGAGATAGCACCAATATTCATCGGATCCAACAAACACAACATGTAGAATTACACAAAGATGATCTCGATCATGATAGGCAGCTCACAAGATCTAAACATGAAGCACATGGTGGAGAAGACAACCACCTAGCTACTGCTATGGACCCATAGTTCAAGGTAGACTACTCACTCATCGCTCTAGAGGCAAGCATGGAGATGAAGAAGACCTCTGGTGGCAATTCCCCTCTCCGGCAGGGTGGCAGGAAGAGCTTCTGGACCCTCCCGATCTCGGGTCGACGGCAGCAGCGGATCGCGATGTGTTTCTCAAAAATTGATTGGGTGTTTAGGTTTTTCCCATCAAGAGGAATATATAGGCAGAAGGGCGGCATCAGGAGGTGGGCCAGGCGTCCTCACCACCAGTAGGCGTGGGCCAGGGGCTGGCCACGCCACCCTATGGTGTGGCTGTCCCGTGGCCCCCCTCCATCTCCTCTTCAGTCTTCTGGAAGCTTCTGTAAAAATAGGAGGTTAGGCTTTTGTTTCATCCAATTTTGAGAATATTTCCTGTGTAACTTTTCTGAAACACAAAAATAGCAGAAAACAGGGAACTGGCACTATGGCACTCGTTAATAGGTTAGTTCCAGAAAATGCATAAAAATGCCATAAAGTGTAACAAAACACAAAGAAAATGGTGTATATACAAGCATGGAGCATCAAAAAATATAGATACGTTTGAGACATATCACCAGGTACCACTCCATAAAAAGGGACAACACTATGGCGGAGTTGGGTCTTGGTGAGGCCTAGCTTTGTCAAAGTTTCCACGTACATGATGTTTAGGCTACTGCCGCCATCCATTAGACACTTGGAGAACTCGTAGACCTGGATCAGGGAGCATACTACCATGGTGTAATATCCATCTGGGATGTGCTCTGGATGATCTTCGCGGCTCCATTGCACCGGTACTTCGAACCATCGGACATACTGGTGGACTTTTGGCACGGTGGCATTCAGGGAGCGCATGGTGGCTCGCTGTGCCTTTGTTGTGGGAGGACCAAGGAACGTGTGAAAAATTCCCTTCTTCGTATTCTTGTATGGGTTACCCGTGCCAGTTCTACTCTCTGCCTTTTCTGTGGGTTTGGGTGTAGGGTCTTCTTCCATATCGCTGCCATCCTTGGACTCCTTTTCCTTGTCCGCTTTTCCTTTGCCATGAGGCCATTGTTGTCGAGTGCGTTTGTAGCCAACTTCTTGATCCGCCTTGATGTCATTGACAAACTTGCATTTCCGGTTGGTGTGATTGCACTTTCCTGAAGCGTCCCGATGGGCGAAGCATGGCATGTCGCGGTACTCGTCATAGGACACAGGAGTAGATGGCGTCGTACCAGGAGATGTAGAACTCTGCGGCTGGCCGCTGTTGGTACCGCGTCCCCGGACGCGCTAACTGCTATGTCCCTTATCGGTGAAGGTTGTGGCCTACCATATCAGGGGTTTGCTGCTCTTCCGGTGGATTCTTCCTTTTATTGCTGCTATTCTGCTTTCTAGTATTATGGATGGTGGAAGCCTTCAATGATTCGCATGCATCACCATTGGTGGCCATGTAGTTGCTTGCAATGGTGATCATGGAGTTTAGGGCTAATTTCCCTTCATTCCTTTCTCATAACAGGCGATGGCAGAGTAGCTGGCCTCTCTCCAAACTGTCGATGAACGTGAGGATAGTGGATTCATTGGTAACCCTTTTGCAGGAGTTCTTCATATCTAGCCACCATGCAAGGAAAGTTCGAGAGGTCTCATCGTCAGCCCACTGGCACCTTTGGTGGTCACCAATGTTGTGAGGTCGCTTGTAGGTACCCTCGAAGTTTTTAGTGAACGCAGTCTATATGTCGAACCAGGTTTGGATGGAGTTTTTGGCCAAGTCATTGATCCACTGCCGTGTTGTGCCAGATAGCATTAGGGGCAGATAGCGGACAATAACGTTGGATGATCCCCCCGCGAACTGCACTATGTTGAGTTAGTCTTGTAGCCAATTTAAGGGCCTATCGACTCCATTGTACCGGCGGATGTTTTTCTCGATCTTGAACCCATGTGGGATGGGTTCATCACGGATTCGCTGTCCAAAGCACTTTGGGCCGAGGAAGAAGGCTGTTTGAGACTTGGCAATCTCATTTAGGTGGGTACACGCGTGGTAGTTCTTGTGGTCCTGCGGATCTTTTCGGGAGCTACATGACCTAGCCGGGCCGCCACCGCCACCGCCGCTGCCATGGGGGCTGCTTGGTGGGGATGTTGAAGGGTCACGCCTTTTGCTCTCGATGTCCTGCGATGGGTCTCTACAACTACGATGGCTCCACTCTACTCTTCGTGGAGCTGGATCATCGTCATGGCGGCGGGAGCCTTGCCATTTGTCATCGCGGTGGCATGAAGAGCGATGTTTATCCTTGTCGCCGCTGTGGTGCACGCTGTCATCATGGCGAGATTGTTTCCTTTGCTTGGATCTGCCATCTCGACTGGTTTCTTGTCGTGTCGGCTCATCTCTGTGGCCGGCGTCACGGCTCCATCCTTGCTTGCCATCATTGTCGCATATGACGATTCCTTCCTGAGGGATCTCCAACGTCTTGTACTTTGGTAGCGGCATATTGGTCCTATGGCGGGGAGCGGCCTTGTCTTGATGGTATCCATAGGTAGGGTAATTCTTCTGAGGTGGTGATGGATTTCTCTGCGGGCCTTTGCCATGTGGCCTGTCATCAGAGGATATTGGGATGGCATCTGCCATGTTGCGAGCTTCTCTTCTTCAGGCCTCTGAGGATCCGGTATGAGATTCCTTATCAGGGCGAGCACCATGATTGCCATTGCCATGAGCTTTGGAGGCAGTGGTAGATCGGCATAGCGGAGTGATGACCCACAAGTATAGGGGATTACAACAGTCTTCAAGGGAAGTAAAACCCAAATTTATTGATTTGACACAAGGGGAGCCAAAGGATATTTATAAGCCTTAACAGATGAGTTGTCAATTCAACTGCACCTGGAAACAGACTTGCTCATAGTGGTTTATCGGTAGCAATAGTTTTATAGTGGTGATAGTAGTGAAACAGTGATAGCAATAATAAAATAAAAGTGGTAATAGTAGCAATAGTAAACAGTAGGACTAAATATTGTAGGTATAGGGATGGATGTATGGGCGTTGCATGGATAAGATAATTCATGAAATCAGTGAGACATGGGCAATTGCAGATAAATAATGATAAAGCATCCTAGTACTAAACAATCATAGCCATGTGTTCCGTGTATAGTCGTACGTTCTCGCAATGAGAAACTTGCACGACATCTTCTGTCCTACCAGCCTGTTGCAGCAGGGCCTCAAGGGAAACTACTGGTAATTAAGGTACTTCTTTAATAAAGTACCGAAGCAAAGCATTAACACTCGGTGAACACATGCGATCCTCACATCATAGCCATCCCCTCTGGTTATCCCAATTTCTATCACTTTGGGGCCTCAGGTTCCGGACAATAATATGTGTATACAACTTGCAGGTAAGACCATAAACAACAATTATCATCATATAACAATAACAAGTTCAGATCTGAAATCATCACACTTGGGCCCAAAGTGACAAGCATTAAGCATAACAAGTTGCAACAATGTCATAAGCACTAATAGTAGATACTAGGCACCATGCACTAACAATCTCATAGTAAATTACATGAACAATCTCATCCAATCCCTACCATCGCCTTCACCTACAGCGGGGAATTACTCACACATGGATGGGGGAGTGATACGTCTCAAACATATCTATAATTTTTGATGATCCATGCTTGTTTTTACACCATTTGCCTTGTGTTTCGTTACACTTCGTGGCATTTTTATTCAATTTCTGGAACTAACCTACTAACAAGATGCCATAGTGCTAGTTCCCTGTTTTCTGCTATTTTTGTGTTTTAGAAAAGCTACACAGGAAATATTCTCAGAATTAGACGAAACAAGTTCCAGAAGTCTTATTTTCCCGGATGAAGGACGAGGACCAAACGGGAGCCGAAGAAGGGCCAGGGGCTGCCCACACAATAGGGGGGCGCGGCCCAGCCCCTGACCGCGCCCACCTATTGTTTGACCACCCTGGCCACATCCTGATGCCGCCTCTTCGCCTATATAAAGCCTCAGGACGAAAAACCCTAGGGGAATCGGCAAAATTTCCAGAAGAGTTTTGTAGCTCTGCCGCCGCCGCCAAAGAATTTTGGGGGACAGAAGTCTCTATTCCGGCACCCTATCAGGATGGGCAAGTGCCCCCGAAGCCATCTCCATTGGTCTCCATCACCGTCTCTGCCGTCTCCATCGACCTCACTGCCATCTCCATCAACCTTGTTGTCTCCTATGATGAGGAGGGAGTAGTTCACCCCCAGGGCTAAGGGCTCTACCGGTAGCTATTTGGTTCACCTCTCTCTCTCTCATGATGTGATCTTTATGTGATCATGAGCTTCGTATCTAGTTGAATTGGTAGATGTTATTATTCAGATATTATGCTACTCCCGTGCTTTATATTTGTAATCTCCGGAGATACCTTGTATCATGCTGTGAAGGTGACTAGTGTGCGCATCATGTGTATCTTTTTGGTTAATATCTCAATGAATTGTTGGTGTTTGTTGGAACCATCTAGTGCATTCACGGTGATAGTGTGGGACAATCTAGTTTGGGTACATACGGACTTTGAGGAGTGCTTCGTAGCCATATGCATGATTAGTGTTCATTTTCCATTGGAGAATTGTTTTGAGTTGCATACTGATGATAGTATCTATTGGTTCAATTATGTTATATTTGTTGAGAGTGTGTCCACTAGTGAAAGTATGATCCCTAGGCCTTGTTTCCAAGCTTTGCACATCGTTTCCTTTCAGTTTTGTTACACATTTGCTTGCTGCCATTTTTATTTTAGATTGCATTTACTACTTATAATCATCACTACTAGTTGTATTTCACTATCTCTTCGCCGAACTAGTGCACCTATACATCTGACAAGTGTATTGGGTGTGTTGGGGACACAAGAGACTTCTTGTATCGTAATTGCAGGGTTGCTTGAGAGGGATAGCTTTGACCTCTTCCTCCCTGAGTTCGATAAACCTTGGGTGATCCACTTAAGGGAAACTTGCTGCTGCTCTACAAACCTCTACATGTGGAGGCCCAACACTGTCTACGAGAACAGACGACTGCGTAGACATCAAGCTCTTTTCTAGCGCCGTTGCCAGGGAGGGATGGTAAAAGGTACTCGCATCCTCCTGTGTGAGTGCTCAAAGTTATTTTTTTAGATTCTTTAATTATGTCTTTTTCTTTCTTGTTTTTATTTTCACTAGTTAGGCTTAATGGAAAATAAAGAGTTCTTTAGTATTTTTCCTACAATAGAATATGAAGTGCTTGAAGAGAAAATTGAAAAACCTTTGGAGCTTAATTTGCATGCTAATAGTGTTGTTAGTATGAATGCTTTGAACACCGTTATTGCTAATGCTATAGAAAGGTCTAAGCTTGGGGAAGCTGGTTTTGTTAAGCATGATATTTTTAGTTCCCCAGCTTTAGTGGAGAAAGTTTGCTCTGATGATATTTTATCTCCCATATGTGATAATTCTTATGATGTTTGTGATCCTCATCCTTTTAAAATACCTATGGAAATTGTTGAATGTGCTATGAATAACTGCTATTTAGGAGATGGAACTGTCCATCCTGGCGATTATTTGCTCTTTATACATGAATTATGCGAGTTGTTCAAGTGTGCGGGTATTTCGATGAACCAAGTTAAGAGGAAGCTATTTTTTTATCACTAAAGGACAGAGCTGCGGAATGGTATAAAACACTGAAGGATGCTGACCTGTTGAGTGGGAGGAAATTGTACCTCTCTTTTATTCTAAATTCTATCCTTCTAGTGAAGTTTATAAAGATAGGAATTATATTTATAATTTTCATCCGCATGAGGGAGAAAGCATTGCCCAAGCGTGGGAAAGATTGAAGTCACTAATGCTTAAATGGCCCATTCATGATCTTCCCCATAATATTGTTATTGATAATTTCTATGCAAGGCTTTCAGGATATTACAAGGACTATCTAGATGCATGCTTGGATGGGTCTTTCACAAGGAAGGATGTCGACACCAAGTGGGATCTGCTTGAAACAATTCAAAACAATATTGAAGATTGGGATAGCAACAAAGGTAAAGGATCGGGTATGAATTATGAGTATGATTGCATTAAGTCTTTCACTGAAATTGCTAATTTTCATGAGCTTAGTGCTAAATATGTTCTTGATCCTCAAATTATGGTTGATTGCTTTAAAGCCCTTGCTTCTCATATTAATGTTCCTAAAGGAAATGGGGATGTGTATCATGAACCTTTTAAAGATACTTGCAAAGAAAGTGATATTGATATTGATGATTGCAATAAACATGCTCAAACTTCTGAAAGTACTATTTCTTATAAGCATGTTAATTTTTGTGGAGTACATAGACCACGTGAACAAAGTCACAACAAAGATGATTATTGTATCCACCATGGGAATGAAGAAACCCGAATGTGGCTCAAGGCTCTAGATGAGCTTGGTGAACAGGTTTGTGAGCTTTATCCTTTTCTTTGTGAACTTTGCAATGACAAGGGTCATTTTAATTTTCAATGCTCAAGCCAATATAGTGACTCTTCTAATTGAATGAGTACCGCAAGTTTGTATTGTGATGACAAAATTACTCTCAATCAGCATGATGAGCTTACTTTGTTTTTGGGGTGTGAAGAGATATCTAGAAAGACTTCTTTGATAGATATGAGTGATTCTGATATTAATAGCATCCTTCGTGGTTGTCGTCTCTATTGTGTTAAAGATTGCCTCACAAATACTTACATACAAAATTTTATAAAACATGATGTTTTGCCAAGTTATGACAGGACTTATAGATGTTTCTATCTTATTAATAGAGAGGAGGAATCATCCAAAGTTTCTTTTGATGTTTCTGTCAGCAAACCAGATTATGTGGAGAAGATGCCTTTCAAGTCTCTCCCTCCTAAAGGAGAGAGTAATAAGAGTATGAAGAAGAAGAAAAAGAAGAAACAGAGTAAAAGGAGAGAGGAAATGGTATCTTCCCCTAAGCATGTTGCTCCTATTATAGATTATGATAATTCTAATTGGGATGATATTCCTATGCCTATTACATATGTTAGTGATCATGATTGGGAAAAGCACTCTACTTTTGATATTGAAAATCTTTTTGGTACCAATTCTGAAAATTATAAGGTTAATAATTGTTGTACCATTAGTACTATCCATGTTCCTTCTTATGATGATATGTTTGATGAATATGCTATGCGAAAGAGTTGTTCTCTCGCTATTGATGATACTAAACCTCTAGTTTATGATGGTTATGATGATGAGTATAATATTTCCAGTTCACCTACTTTAGAGGAGAAAATTAGTTATGATTACAATATGCCTCCTGTTTTTGATGATTATGGTGATGAGAATAATTATTCTGGTGAATCTACTCCTACTATGATTGTTAATGTGGGGAGTATTAATTATTTTATGCACGTGGCTCATGATAGGGATGTTTTAAGTGATAGTTATGTTGTTAATACTATTCATGATGCTACTAAAAGATATTATGAGAGAGGGAAACATGGTTTGATGAATCTCAACAATATTGAGTTTCCCCTCTTTATGTTGTAAATCTTGAAGTGGCACTTGTTTTATCTAAACATGTTTGCTACTATGTGCCTCATTGATTTATTTTCTTACAAGATTCCTATGCATAGGAAGTGGATTTAAATGTGTTTTATATTTCCTTTTTGATGCTCTCTCTCACTTCAAGTTCTTATATAGCGCCTTTGCCTTAAGCTCTTCCATGGCGCCTACATGAGCATCTTTGCAAATTACTACGCCTAGCTCAAAGGCGTTAAAGAAAAGCACTCTTGGGAGATAACCCAATGTTTTACTTTTAGTACTTTTTATTTTATTTGAGTCTTGGAAGTATTACTACTGTAATAACCGCTACTTATCATTTTTATTTCGTTGTTCTGCCAAGAGAATCCTCTAATTCGAGTGAGGTAAGATTTGGGGATGTTGCTGTCCTGAAACAGATTTTCGTACTGCACTGTAAAAATTCATGAAAATTCTCTGTATATCTTTTGGACCTGCGATTTCTTGTGCTTATTCCTCAGGTTATATACAAACTTTAATTAGTTGAACACTTTTTGATTTGAGCAACATAAAACCCTCTGAAACATCGACCATTGTCAGCTATTCTGTTTTGACAGATTTCTACCACTATTCGTGTTTGCCTCTCGAACGCTTTTTTAGTTCTTTTGATCACAAAACTTTTGGGGAAGTTGCTACAGTAGTATATGCTTTATATTTGGTGGTTTTAAGTTAAAACCTGAAGCAAAAATGGGGTTGATTCATTATTATGCTTACACTAATGTTGCTAATAGAATTGTGTTGAGTTTTGTGTGAAGGAAGTTTTCAAGTGTAGGGATTAGAGAATGATGAGATGAGGTGAAGAATGGACAAAAGCTCAAGCTTGGGGATGCCCACGCACCCTAAGAAATATTCAAGAGGTACAAGCGTCAAAGCTTGGGGATGCCCCCGAGGCACCCCTTCTTCATCGGCAAAAATCAGGTCACCTTTCAAGACACTATATTTTTATTGCTTCATGCACTATGCATTTTTCTTGGAGCGTCAGTTGTTTTTGTTTTCAATTTTCTTTTTGTTTTGTTTGCTGCAATAAATGTTTGGATCACATCATGTTGGTTTGGAGGGAGACATACTCCGTTTTTCATTGCCAAGAACACTCCAGTTTTCACTCTTATCGTTCAACGAGTGTTCTCCTTTTCTGCTACTGCGTTTAGCTTTCATTTTTTGCCTTGATTTTTGTTCAGATCTTATTATATCTTTGCATCAAGGTGTATTTTTGCCTCTGGTCCATGTTGGCTTTTATCAAATTAAAAAGGTTTGAATGGTGTTGGAAAAGAGAAAAAGTTTCATGCAAAAAAGTGGTACAAAAAGGAGCTTGTTTAGACTGCGGCTTAGACTTTTTCATGTCATGCTTGATGTTGTTTTGATAGTATGCTTAGTGATTTTTTCTGTAGCATGAATTGTCTCAAATGACTGAGATTGCTTAATGAGCCTTTGAAAAAATCATGCGTTGTTTTTATCATTTGGAAGCATTATTTTGGTTTTCTCCTTGATGCTTTATTTCGGTTGACTTGCCGCATGCTCACACATGTTAGACTCATACAAAGTCGCCATAAGCCACTATGATCATTTAGTTTTTGACTTTGGATGCCATCTTATGCTTCTTTTAATGTTGCTTTGTCGCTTTGCATGATTATGGCTGTTATTGCTCTCTTAGTTGGTCGCTCCCAGTCTTTTGCTAGCCCTCATTTTGTACTGAGTATGAGCTCTACTCGTGCATCCAACTCCTAAAAACCAAGTTATGCCAATGTGTCCACCATACATACCTATTAGCAATTTGCTATTCCAAAGTACATTTGACTTGCTTTTATCTATCCTTTGAATTAAACTCTTATCAGTGTTATGCAAAAATTGGTTAGTAAAGCTCTCACGAACCTGATGGCACACTTTATTTTTCTTGTTCTTAAAAATTTGACATTGTGGCTCTCTTATGTTGAGTTGTTATGCTTGCAAGTTGTAAGTTGGAAATTAGCCCAGCCATGCCGTCATGGGGCAAGCTTTTGACATTGCACTTCATTTTATTTGAGTTGATATCATGATCTTTTGTTTATGGATACTCATGGTGTGAAATAAATTAGAATCTTGTGGTGTTCATGGAGTTTGTATGTGTGTTAGAGAAACACCTAGGCCACCAATCTAAGCCATGCATAATTCATGGTGGAAATTTGTAGCATGCCCATAGTGGACATTTGACGATGCATCTCAAAATAAAAAGTTATAACAATGGTAAATAAAAGAGATGCCGAGGTGTTCATTGTCTGCTTGTCCTGTCATTTTGATGTGGGCTTGTTCCATGTCATTGGGCATGGAGGTACCCCGTTGGTGGTTCTTGATGATACGTGTGTACTTATAATGACAAGAACTTGCTTGGGACCTAAGCAAAGTAGCATGAGGTTTGGGTATTCGTACTTCACGGGACACGAGGTTTTCAACTTGCGATTTGTCAAGCATATGCTTCATAATTGTATTCGCATTAACTTTAACCATTCAAGATGCTTATGATGGGGGCAATGAGAGCTCAAAGCTAGTAAGTACCATAATTTTTGAAGGTTTATAAAACTTGCAATCACTGCTTCCCCCTGCAAAGGGTCTTTCTTTTACTTTTATGTTGAGTCACCACCTTCTACCTTTATGCACCGTCTAAGAGAGCATAGTTGTCATTCTGAGTATAATGTGTATTGTCCATAAGTTTATCATTGATTTATTCATGATTTTGGTTTCACTTGGTCTTAAATTATTTGTATCTAGTCGCCCTCTTAAACTTGAAGGTGTCCTATGCATTTATGTTTTGCTATTCCATGAGGGACAAGATAAAAACCATTTGCTATGTTTTTCCTTATGATTTGAACACACGTTTGACTTTTATTGTTTCATTGTTCATGATCTCTTGTTTGTGTTCTTTTTCATGTTATAACATGGTTGCTAAGTTTCTTCTATCAAGATTATATCTTTCATGCCCTTGTTTTAAGTTCTTTTGATCCCAGCACTCAATGCTTACATCGATGATCAAGATTGTGTAGGTGCATGTCTCCTCAAAAATTATTTCTTTTGTTATCACTTACCTACTCGAGGATGAGCAGGAGTTAAGCTTGGGGATGCTGATACGCCTCAAATGTATCTATAATTTTTGATGCTCCATGCTTGTTTTTACGCCATTTGCCTTGTGTTTTGTTACACTTTGTGGCGTTTTTATTCGATTTCCAGAACTAACCTACTGACAAGATGCCACAGTGCCAGTTCCCAGTTTTCTGCTTTTTTTGTGTTTCAGAAAAGCTACATAGGAAATATTCTCAGAATTGGATAAAACAAGTTCCAGAAGTCTTATTTTTCCTGAACAAAGGACGAGGACCAAACAGGAGCCAGAGAGGGGACAGGGGCTGCCCACACAACAGGGGGCGTGGCCCAGCCCCTGGCCGTGCCCACCTATTGTGTGACCACCCTGGTCGCCTCTTGATGCCACCTCTTTGCTTATATAAAGCCTCGGGATGGAAAACCCTAGGGGAATCGGTGAAATTTCTAGAAGAGTTCCGTAGCTCCACCGCCACCGATGAATTTCGGGGGACAAAAGTCTTTGTTCCGGCACCCTGCCGGGATGGGGAAGTGCCCCCAGAGCCATCTCCATCGGTCTCCATCACCATCTCCACCGTCTCCATCGACCTCACCGCCATCTCTATCAACCTTGCTGTCTCCTATGATGAGGAGGGAGTAGTTCACCCCCGGGGCTGAGGGCTCTACCAGTAGCTATATGGTTCACCTCTCTCTCCTGTGAGGTGATCTTCATGTGATCGTGAGCTTTGTATCTAGTTGAATTGGTAGATGTTATTATTCAGATATTATGCTACTCCCGTGCTTTATATTTGTAATCTTCGGAGATACCTTGTATCATGGTGTGAAGGTGACTAGTGTGCGCATCATGTGTATCTTTTTGGTTAATGTCTCTATGAATTGTTGGTGTTTGTTGGAACCATCTAGTGCGTTCATGGTGATAGTGTGGGACAATCTAGTTTGGGTACATACGGACTTTGAGGAGTGCTTCGTAGCCCTACGCATGATTAGTGTTCATTTTCCATTGGAGAATTGTTTTGAGTTGCATATTGATGATAGTATCTATTGGTTTAATTATGTTATATTTGTTGAGAGTGTGTCCACTAGTGAAAGTATGATCCCTAGGCCTTGTTTCCAAGCTTTGCACACTGTTTCCTTTCAGTTTCGTTACATGTTTGCTTGCTGCCATTTTATTTCAGATTGCATTTACTACTTATAATCATCACTACTACTTGTATTTCACTATATCTTCGCTGAACTAGTGCACCTATACATCTGACAAGTGTATTGGGTGTGTTGGGGACACAAGAGACTTTCTGTATCATAATTGTAGGGTTGCTTGAGAGCGATAGCTTTGACCTCTTCCTCCCTGAGTTCGATAAACCTTGGGTGATCCACTTAAGGGAAACTTGTTGCTGCTCTACAAACCTCTGCACTTGGAGGCCCAACACTATCTACAAGAACAGACGCATGTGTAGACATTAGGGAGTCATGGATGGTTGATGGAGGGACGTCGGTGATGATGGTGATGAAGATCTCCAAATCCCCATCTCGGCAGGGTGCCAGAACGGAGTTTCTGGTTCCGAATCGCGGTTTCTGGTGGTGGCAGCATAGTGGAACACTATCTGGGAAAAACGCCGAACCCTCGCTGTTTTTAGGTCATCAGGTATATATAGGCAGAAGGAGGGGTCAAGGCGACGGCCGAGGCGGCCTCACAATAGGTGGGCGCAGTCAGGCCTGGGCCGCGCTCCCTGGTTGTGTGGTGGCCTCTCAGCCCCTCTTCGTCTCGTCTTCTGGCTCCGTGGGTCTTCCGGTGAAATAGGATTTTTGCAATATTTTCTCAGATTTTTACTGAAAGTTGGATTTCTCCACAGAAACGAGACACCAGAGCAATTCTGCTGAAAACATCATTAGTCCGTGTTAGTTGCATTCACAACACATAAATTAGAGGAGAAACAATAGCAAAAGTGTTTGGGAAAGTAGATAGGTTTTGGACATATCCCGCAGCATCAGATTCAAGTCGTCGTGATGATGTAGCTTTCTCCTATTGCACCAATGCTTTAGTCATTAGCTTTACCGCTGTCTCAAGAGCTGCTGGGCTTTGGTTGTTTTCCAATAGCTTATTTGCTGCCATGATGTTCTCTATCAGCGTGGCCCTGACTTCATCGTGGTTCTTGTCCACGTATGGCGGATTCTTGATGTACATCTTGGCCAGCATTTCTGTGGTTGGCACGGTGAACTCAAGGTTTGTAACATCCCAAATTTTAGAAAGAATTTAAACATTTTGCACACATGAAATCATAACCTCATATCATGCATACGCATCCTCTTTTGTAATTTTATGTTCAATTTCACCAAAGTTTGACTTTTCTTTGAATCAAAATGTTTCCCTGAAGTTCAAACAAACAGAGGAAATAATTTGCAAAAGTCAAAAAGTTGTTTAAAATCAATTTGGAATTGTATTACAAAAATAACAAAAGAAAATTAGAAAAGAAAAAGCAAAAAGAAAAGGGAAAAAGAGGAAAAAGTCGCGGGAAACAATTCGGCCCGAAGCCAGAACCGGCCCACGGCCCAACAAGCCAAGCTCCCAAACCGGTATCCTTCATCCCCCTTTTCCTAAGGTGACAGTAGGGGCCCACATGTCATCCTTCTCCTCCATCATCGCGCGGGGCTCTCGGCCATGATTGCCGAGCGCGATGTCCGCGGGCGGCTTCAATCCGGCGATCTCCTGCCTTTTTCGACACTCGCCCTCGCCTATAAGAGGCCCTCCCTCTCCTCGTTCACCTCCACCTCCTCTTAGATCTTCCCCGCTGCTAGGCTGCTTGCTAGCACGTTGGCCATTTCGCAGACATCGTTGCTGTGCATCGCCGTTGCCGGTAAGCCCCGAGCCTCTCCCACTCTCTCGTTTTCGCTAGAAGCCTCCTTTCTCTCTGGTGCACCTCCTTGACAAGGTCTCGGGTTCCTTTGCACTCCAAAGCGACTCCATCGTCCATGACCAAACCTAACCGCTGCGGTATAAAACTTCGGCGAGCGATTCCGACCGTCGTCGACCACCTCATCCTCCACCACCTCCATCGACTCTGCCTTGCCATCGGGAACACGCAGGTAATCGTGCCATGCCCCCTTGCCCCTCCAGTACCCGTTTTGTCCATTGCCATAGCGCTGCCGCCGCGCGGGTCTATCTCCGGTGAGTCTTCAGTGGCTTAGGGTTAGGGTTCATGGTTAGGCCGTTAGATCTAGATCCTGCGGCCCATTTTGAATCACTAACCAAACCGGTATCCTCAGATCTAAGGCGTTCATCGTAAGTTAGATCCAACGCTCTAGTTGGGGCCCACATGTCATCCTTCTCCTCCATCACCGCGTGGGGATCTCGACCATGATTGCCGAGTGCAACGTCCGCGGGTGGCTTCAATTTGGCGATCTCCTGCCTCTTTTGACACCCGCCCTCGCCTATAAGAGGCCCTCCCTCTCCTCGTTCACCTCCACCTCCTCTCAGATCTTCCCCGCTGCCAGGCTGCTTGCTAGCATGCCGGCCATCTCACAGACATCGTCGCCGTGCATCGCCATTGCCGGTAAGCCCTGAGCCTCTCCCACTCTCTCATTTTGGCTAGAAGCCTCCTTTCTCTCTGGCGCACTGATACGTCTCAAACGTATCTATAATTTTTGATGCTCCATGCTTGTTTTTACACCATTTGCCTATTGTTTCACTTCGTGGCACTTTTATGCATTTTCCAGAACTAACCTATTAACAAGTTGCCACAGTGCCAGTTCCCTATTTTCTGTTGTTTTTGTGTTTCAGAAGTGATGCAGGAAATATTCTCAGAATTGGACGAAACAAGTTCCTGAAGTCTTATTTTACCCGGAAGCTTCCAGAGATCCGACGAGGAGTAGGAGGGGGGGGGGCACAGGAGCCCCACACACTAGGCTGGCGCGGCCAGGGCCAGGGCCTGGGCCGCGCCAGCCAGGTGTGAGGCCACCTGGCCCCACCTCTGACATCGCCTCTTCACCTATAAAGACCCCCCGACAGAAAAAATCTAAGTACCCGATCACTTTTCCAGAACACATCACGATCCGCCGCCATCGTCGACCCAAAGATCAGGAGGGTCCAGAAGCTCTTCCCGGCACCCTGCCGGAGAGGGGAATCGCCACCAGAGGTCTTCTTCATCGCCATGCTTGCCTCCGGAGCAATGAGTGAGTAGTCTACCTTGGACTATGGGTCCATAGTAGTAGCTAGATGGTTGTCTTCTCCACCATGTGCTTCATGCTTAGATCTCATGAGCTGCCCTACAAGATTGAGATCACCGTTATGTAATTCTACATGTTTAATTTGTTGGGATCCGATGAATATTGGTGTTTATGATTGAGTTGCTATACTAAAATATATCTTTTGTTATCTCTATGTTGTTTATGATCTTGGATGCTCTCCATTGTTAGTAGCTATCTTGGCCGAGTAGTGGCTAGTGACTCCAAGATGGGTATTTATGCTTGATAGTGGGTTCATGCCTCTATTTAACCTAGGGGAGTGACAGAAACCTCTAAGGTTGTAGATGTGCTGTTGCTACTCGGGAGAAAACAACATTCATATGCTCAAGGGCATATGCTTTGTTTACATTACACACTTTGCTTAATGCAATTATCTGTTGTTCGCAACTTAATACTTGTGGAGTTCTCGGATTGATTCGTCACAAATGGATTATTAGTCATAGATGCAGTTGGATGGCGGTCTATGTATTTTTTTGTAATGCCCAGAGTAAATCTCATAGTGATCTTCTTGACATATCACGTTTATCTTTATTCTATAAATTGCCCAACTATAATTTGTTTACCCAGCATGTGTTATTTATCTTATGGAGAGACACCACTAGTGAACTGTGGACCCCGGTCCTCTTTCCATCATATTGCTATCACCTGTTTACTTTACTCGCACTATTTACTTTACTCGCATACTCTACTATTTTCCACTCGATACACTCATAACCTTTGTTTCAAGCAAACCGGTGAGATTGACAACCTCATCGTAAGTTGGGAACAAAGTACTTGGTTGTGTGTGTGCAGGTTCCGCGTTGCAGCTAGCAAGCAAAGCTTGGACGAGGTGCCATATATAATTTGTCCGAAGCTGTTGCAAACTAGCAAGCATCACCTTCAGTCGTTTGTCTCTCCTCTCCAAGATTGACATAACTTGGTTTCTTAACTGAGGGAAAACTAGCTGCTATACTCATCACACCTTTCTCTTGGGGTTCCCAACGGGCTGGGTATTTCCCACGTCTATTACACGCAAGAAACAAGTTTTCTGGTGCCGTTGCCAGGGAGGAAGTAGAAGACTTCTACGAGGGGAGTTTTCGCACACACATCCTTTACTTTGTTATTTTTTTGCTTTACTTTATTTATTTTACCTGCATCATTTTATATAAAAAACCCAAAAAAATTAGAATCCTTGGTAGTTGTTTTACTTATCTGTTTTTAGTTTTGCTAAAATGAGTAATCCTGAAGTAGAAGTTCATAGTTTTAAGCAACAAGGGGGAGAAAGTTTAAAAGATGCTTGGTACCGTATTAACAATCCTCATCATAGGTGTACCAAAAAGCACTCTACCACGATCCTCCTTAGAAATTTTTATGTTGGTATATCTAGTTGGAATAGGTATGTTCTTGATACTCTTACAGGAGGTAATTTTCTGGGTACTCCCGCTGGAGAAGCATGCACTATAATTGAAAGTCTAGTTGGGATACCACATATTCATGTTGCTAAAACCGAGACCACCTTGGATGAGGTGGTAGAAAGGCTCAGCTCTTTAGAGAAAAGTTTGCCAGATATCCTAGAAAATGCTAGCCGAGTTAGTGAATTAATAGAAAACATCGGTAATAGAATTATCATTTTAGAGGCTAGCACTACTCTTGATAATCAAAACTTAAGGATTGGTAAACTAGAGGAGTCTATGGAAACCCTTAGCTTAATCTTCTCTTCTGTTAAATTTAAGAAAGAGAAAGTGTTTGTTGGAAAAGAGCAAAAATTTATGTATGTTCCCAAGGTTTCTACGCTTAAACCTCAACATGTTTTTAAAATTGGTAAGAATCTTAGTTCCACTAAGGGTTACTTGCAGGTTGAATCATTTTCGGGAACTTCCAAAGAGCTTACTGAGGTAAGTGATGCTTCATCACTTGATGTTACTTGATTCGCAATTTTCTGCGCCTAGCTCAAAGGCGTTAAAGAAAAGCACTCTTGAGAGATAACCCAATGTTTTCTTTTCAGTACTTTTTCTTTTATTTGAGTCTTGGAAGTCATTACTACTGTAATGACCACTCCTTATCCTTTTTATTTCGTTTTTGTGCCAAGAGAAGCCTCTAATTTGAGTGAGGTAAAGATTTGGGGATGTTGCTGTCCTGAAACTGTTTTCGGTGCTGCACCGTAAAAATTCGTATAAATTCTCTGTATATCTTTTGGACCTGAGATTTCTTGTGCATATGCCTCAGGTTATATCCAAACTTTCGTTAGTTGAACACTTTTTGATTTGAGCAACAGAAAACCCCTCAAAAATTCGGCCTTTGTCAGCTGTTCTGTTTTGACAGATTTCTGTCAATATTTGTTTTTGCCACTTTTATCGCTTTCTTTGCGAGTTCTTTTGATCACGGAACTCTTGTGGAAGTTGCTACAGTAGTATTTACTTTATATGTGGTGGTTTTGAGTTGAAACCTGAAGCAAAAAGAGGTTGATTATATGTTATGCCTACACTAATGTTGCTAAATGATTTGTGTGTAGTTTTGTATGAAGGAAGTTTTCAAGTGTAGGGATTGGAGAATGATGAGATGAGTTGAAGAATGGACAAAAGCTAAAGCTTGGGGATGCCCATGCATCACCCCAAGAAATATCCAAGAAGTACAAGCGTCAAAGCTTGGGGATGCCCCCGAGGCACCCCTTCTTCATCGGCAAAAATCAGGTCACCTTTCAAGACACTATATTTTTATTGCTTCATGCACTATGTGTTTTTCTTGGAGCGTCAGTTGTTTTAGTTTTCTTTGTTAGTTTGTTTTGTTTGCTGTAATAAATGGTTGGACCCCAATAAATTTCCTTTGGAGGAGATGTACTCGTTTTCATTTGCAAAGAACGCTCTAGTTTTCAATCTTATTAAAAATTGAGTGTTCTTCTTTTTCTGCTACTGCTTTTGGTTTTTGTTTTCACCTTGATTTGCATTCAGACCTTGTCATATCTCTTCATCAAGGTGTATTTTTGCCTCTGACCTTTATTGGTTTTCATCAAAAGAGGTGTCTTTAAAAATTTCAATTGGTGTTGGAAAAGAGAAAAAGCTTTGTGCAAAATAGTGGTACAAGAAGGAGCTTGTGTAGACTGCGGCTTAGGCTTTTGCATGTCATGCTTGATGACTTTTTTATAGTATGCTTAGTGGTTTTGCTATAGCATGACTTGTCTCAAATAATTGAGATTGCTTAATGAGCCTTTGAAAAAATCATGCGTTGTTTTTATTATTTGGAAGCATTATTTTGGTTTTCTCCTTGATGCTTTATTTGGGTTGACTTGGCACATGCTCACACATGTTAGACTCTTACAAAGTTCAAATAGCCTTCATGATCATTTAGTTTTTGACTTTTGATGCCATCTTATGCTTCTTTTAATATCGCTTTGTCGCTTTGCATGATTATGGCCATTATTGCTCTCTTAGTTGGTCGCTCCCAGTCTTTTGCTAGCCCTTGCCTTGTACTGAGTATGAGCTCTACTCGTGCATCCAACTCCTAAAAGCCAAAGTTTTCCAGAGTGTCCACCATACATACCTACTAGCAATTTGCTATTCCAAGTAAATTTGACTTGCTTTTATTTTCTCTTCATATTAAACTCTTACCAGTGTTATGCGAAATTCGGTCAGTAAAGCTCTCACGAACCGGAAGGCACACTTTACTTTTTCCTGTTCTAAAAATTTGACATTGTGGTCTCTTATGTTGAGTTGTTATGCTTGCAAGTTGTAAGTTGGAGACTAGCCCAGCCATGCAGTCATGGGCAAGCTTTCAACATTGCACTTCTTATTTGAGTTGATATCGTGATCTTTTGTTTATGGATGCCCACGGTGTGAAATGAATTGGGAATCTTGTGGGGATCATGGAGTTTTTATATGTGTTAGGGAAATGTCGGGCCGCCAATCTAAGCCATGCATAATTCATGGTGGAAATTTGCAGAATATTCGAAGACACATCTCACAATAAAAAGCTAAACAAATGGCAAATAAAAGAGATGTCGAGGTGTTCATTGTCTGCTTGTCCTATCATTTTGGTGTGGGCTTGTTCCATGTCATCGGGCACGGAGGTACCCCATTGGCGGTTCTCAATGATATGCATATATTTACAATGACAAGAGCCTTGCTTGGGACTCTAAGTAAAGTAGCATGAGGTTTCGGTACTCGTATTCATGGGACACGAGGTTTTCAACTTATGATTTGTCAAGCATATGCATCATAATTGTTCTCACATTAACTTTAACCATTCAAGATGCTTATGATGGGGGCAATGAGAGCTCAAAGCCGGTAAGTACCATAATTTTTGAAGGTTATAAAACTTGCAATCACTGCTTCCCTCTGCGAAGGGCCTTTCTTCTACTTTTATGTTGAGTCACCACCTTCTATCTTTATGCACCATTAAGAGAGCATAGTTGTCATTCTTAGTATAATGTGCATTGTCCCAAAGTTTTCATTGATTGATTCATATTGTTGGTTTCACTTGTTCTTAAATTATTTGTATCTAGTCGCCCTCTTAAACTTGAAGGTGTCCTATGCATTTATGTTTTGCTCTTTATGAAGGACAAGCTGAAAACCATTTGTATATTTTTCCTTATGATTTGAACACATGTTTGGCTTTCATTGTTTCATTTTCATGATCTTTTGTTTGTGTTCATTTGCATGTTTACAACATGGTTGCTAAGTTTCTTATTGTCAAGATTATATCTTCATGCCCATGTTTTAAGTTCTTATGATCCCAGCTCGCAAATGCTTACATATATGATCAAGATTGTGTAGGTGCATGTCACCTCAAAAATTATTCTTTTGTTATCACTTACCTACTCAAGGACGGGCAGGATTTAAGCTTGGGGATGCTTGATACGTCTCAAACGTATCTATAATTTTTGATGCTCCATGCTTGTTTTTACACCATTTTCCTATTGTTTTGTTACACTTTGTGGCACTTTTATGCATTTTCTGGAACTAACCTATTAACAAGTTGCCACAGTGCCAGTTCCCTATTTTCTGCTATTTTTGTGTTTCACAAGTGATACACAAGAAATATTCTCGGAATTGGACGAAACAAGTTCCTGAAGTCTTATTTTACCCGGAAGCTTCCAGTGATCCGAAGGAGAGTAGGAGGCGGGGCACCAAGGGCCCACACGCCAGGGTGGCGCAGCCAGCCCCTGGCCCGTGCCACCGTGGTGTGAGGCCACCTGGCCCCTCCTGTGACATCGCCCCTTCGCCTATAAAGACCCCCCGACAGAAAAAACCTAAGTACCCCGATCACTTTTCTAGAACACATCGCGATCCGCCGCCGCCGTCGACCCGAAGATCGGGAGGGTCCAGAAGCTCTTCCTGGTGCCCTGCCGGAGAGGGGAATTGCCACCGGAGGTCTTCTTCAATGCCATGCTTGCCTCCAGAGCGATGAGGAGCAGGAGGGGGGCCACAGGGGCCCCACACACCAGGCCGGCGTGGCCAGGGCCTGGGCTGCGCCAGCCTGGTGTGAGCCCACCTGGCCCTACCTCTGACATCGCCTCTGCCTGTAAAGACCCCCCGATGGAAAAAACCTAAGTACCCGATCACTTTTCCAAAACACATCGCGATCCGCCGCCGCCATCGACCCGAAGATCAGGAGGGTCCATAAGCTCTTCCCGGCACCCTACTTGTCGATGGATTTCGTGTCGCAAGAACACGGGGTACCACGCGACGAACCCAAGGATTCGAACGCAGGGGGCTGAACATGTGAGATTTTGGATCGCAACGAAACATGGTGACGGAAGCCTCGATTGTCGAACGCGCAACGCACTGCAGAGAGGGAGACCGAGCTTTACCCAGGTTCAGGGCCCTCGTGGTGAGGTAAAACCCCTACTTCCTGCCTTCTTGTATTACGACGCGACACCTCGCGAGGAGTACAAGGCCTTGGTTACAAAGCTCTAGCTGGCCAGAGGTTGAAGAACCTACGTGCCCAGCTAGCAGCTTGTAAAAGATGAAGATCAGATCAGGCCGGGATCCCCCTCAGGGGTGGCCTCTCCCTCCCTTTATAGCGCCAAGGTCCTCCTTCCCCTTATCTTCTTGGGGAAGGGGTTGCCACACACGGCCAAGGAGGGAGGACAGCTGTAGACTATGTTCTTCTGTAGACTTGGTCTTCGTAGGGTAGCGGCGCCGGTCCACAGGAGTGGGTGGAGGAGGCTGACGTCCTCCTCTAGCGCCCTGCACCGTCCATGCTATATTTAGGGGGGTGGCCAACTGCCACTGTGCCGCTTTGGGCAGGCACAGAGAAAGTTGGTCTCCTCCCTGTCGGGGGTAGCGTGGGCGGTACGTGGTCTTCTGCCCGCTAGCTTCTTGCTCTGCACGCCAATCGTGCTGAGCTGGCGTAGGCGTGCGTCCTCTCCTCACCAGCAGGGGCTCGTGAGGAGGTCTTCTGGTCCTTAGCCGTTTCTGTCGTCGTTCTCCTCACGAGGCGCCTCCTCGTGAGGGTCTTCTCCGTAGATTGGATCGTCGATTCTGGAGGTGGGCCGATGACGTGGCCCAGAAGCAGGTGAACCGGGATACCCCGGTATCCATTCCACCGACAGTACCCCCCGGGAGCCCGGCCCGCGAACACGCCCTCTCGAGGGAGCGAAGGGCCGGGGGCCCCCGAAGCTGCTGGGCCCTCCAACGGCACGCGTCAACCGTGCGGTCAGAGGTCCATGTGAAGAAGCAGAGACCCCGGACGCGTGGCGCGGCCGCAACTGGCGAGACGGAACGGCGGGCGACGCTACGGTCCCCGAAGCGTCAACCTATCATAATGATGTGTCGCTTGACTGCAGAGCGCCGCGCCAATGCTTCGATTCCCGCGCAAGGATTTGACGCATCGACGCCAGACGCTCCCCTTAAATAGGTTCTCCTCGAGACCTCCGGCACTTCACCTCCTTCCTCCAGTGCCACCTCTGCTCCCTTGCCCCCACGCTCATGGATCCCTCCAACTCCTCCGCCGCTGTGGGATCGAGCTCCGGGGCGAAGCCCCGCGGGCGCCCCATGGGCAGCGGGAAGAAAGCGAAGGTCCCGGCCCAGTGGACGCCCGGCACCGGCGGCCCCCTCCGCATTGGCACGCCGCGGCAGGGCGAGGCGAGCTGTGCCGCCGCGGGGACCTCCGGCGCCCTGACCCTCAGGGGTCCTGCGCGTGGAGGCGCCCTGAACCTGCTGTCGCCGCTGGCAGCGGCTCCTGCTCCCCGCGCCTCGGGGAGCATCAACCGGGCCCTCCGGGAGGCGGAGGCCGCCCTAGGCCCCCCTGCTACAGATCTTCCGGCGCCGCTGGTGAACGGAGTGGTCGCCACTCCGCGCCGCTGCTGGGACCCCTCATCGCCCCGGGGTCCCGCTTCTTGGAGCTCCTCGTCATCGTCGACGCCCCGGGCTTCAGCTCCCTCCAGCTGCCCGACGCCGTCCGGAGGGCGATTCACGCCCATGGCCCGGCCGCCGGGGAGATCGCCCTGGGGGAGCAAAGCAGGCCAGATCTCTTCTGGCCTGTGGACATCCTCTTCGGGGCGAACGGCAACGTCGTCCTCTCCGGCCGCTGGAGGCCCTTCGCCCTCGGCTGTCGCCTCCGCGTCGGCGACCGCCTCGTCTTCCGCTTCAGGCTGGGGACCCTGGAGGCTACGGTGCGGATCTTCACCGCCGACGGCGTCTGCCGCACCTACCCCCAGCTCCCGACGCAGTGAAGAGGAGGCGCTGGCGTGGTAGTCTTCTGGGGAGGGGAGCTAGTCTCCTCCCCTCTTTTGCCTTATAGTTCTTGCCGGCGGGGAATTCCCCGCCGTGCTCTGCTCCTTCCCCCGCTGGGGGTAATTTAATGAAATCCAGTTGTTGATCCACCTGCTTCTCTTCATTGTCCTGGTCGTTTGCTTCGCTCGAGAGCCCTAGTGAGCTGTTGGCATTGAAGGGAAGCCTCCCTTTGCCCTAGAGCTCGAGACGGGGTCGGCGTTGGCGACGCATTGGACGATTCCTGAGAGAAGAAGTTGAAGAAAGAGTTGGAAAACAAAAAACCCCAAATCCCCGAAAACGGAAAAACAAATCGACAAAACAAACGAAAAAAGAAGGCGAATAAGATGCCCCTGTGACCGGCACAGGGACATTCTCCGTCGTGGAGGAGCGCGGCACTATCTGTGCCAGCAGCTAAGAGCAAATTGCCACGCGTGGCGATTCACGGGACCTTCCTCGTCGTTGAGGGAAGCTGGACCCTCACGGACGTGAAAACGTGGACGCTTAAGAGAGCCCAGAGACCGTCGACACCCCACAAGGATTGCTCATGAGGTGAAGGGCCTGGCGCGGACCTCCGGATCTGCGTCTCCTTCGCAAGATTTATCGGAGCGGCCTTAGTCTTCAATAATCCTGCCACGTTAGGCCTTCCTCGAGAGAGGGAATCCTCCTGCGGATGCTAGCGCATCGACGCGTCTTTGCTCCCTCGTGAGGGTTGCTCACGAGGGGTAGGTCCTTAGCGGGTGCCTTGGGCACACCTTGGACTTTTTCTCGAAGATTTTTTATTTTCTGGAGTACTTCGCGAGGAACTAAGCACCATGGGCATCCAGAGGTGATCGTTAACGGGGCCGTCGCCCCCGACCAGAGCTCGCTCCCTTCGGGTTTTCGGGCTTGCTGTTTTCCGGGCGAAGGCCCCAGCATAGACACCGTGCCTAGCCCCCTTCCGCGAGGAGCACAACAGAAAATAAATGGACTTCATGCCATTTTGGTGTCACGCCGAAGCAGAGGCGCTACATTGCGCGATAACTTAATATCAGTGCTTAAGAGCAGATTGAGCTGATACAAGTGCCGTGAAAACGGTCTTTTTCTCCTTGCGAGGAACCTAGGGGTAGAACTTTCGCAGATGAGCTATGTTCCACGAGTTCCCCACTGGCACGCCTTCTGTGGTTTCCAGCCGCGCCGAGCCTGGCCTGGCGATGTGCGTCACCTTGAAGGGCCCTTCCCACATTGGAGACAGCTTGTGCAGGCACTCGCGAGAGAGTATTCTCCTCAGCACCAGGTCGCCGACCTCCAGAGTCCTTGCTCGAACATGGCGGCTGTGGTAGCGGCGTAGTCCTTGCTGGTACCTCGCGGCGCAGAGCGCGGCTTGGCACCGAGCTTCCTCGAGCAGGAGGAGGCGATCCTTGATGAGGTCCTCTTGGCGAATTTCGTCGAAGGCGAGCACTCTTGGCGGCCCGAACTTGATGTCGGTGGGAAGAACAGCCTCCGCCCCATAGACCAGGAAGAAAGGGGTTTCTCCAGTGGGTTTGGTGGCGGTAGTCCTGAGGGACCACAAGATGGACGGGAGGTTGTCTAACCATTTTTTGCCGCAGGCTTCGAGCTTGGCGTTGAAGCTTTTCGTCTTGAGTCCTTTGAGCACTTCAGCGTTAGCACGCTCGGCTTGGCCATTGCTCCGGGGGTAGGTGACGGAGGTGAAGCAGATCTTGATGCCAACCGATGCACAGTAGTCCCGGAACAGTCCGCTGGTGAACTGGCTGCCATTGTCGGTGATTATGCGGTTAGGCACACCAAAATGACAGACCAGCCCACGGATGAACTTGACTGCGGACCTCGCGGGGATCGTGCACACCGGTTCCACCTCCACCCACTTGGTGAACTTGTCGATGGCGATGTAGAGGTAGTGATAGCCCCCTTGCGCTCTGGGGAATGGACCGAGGATGTCCAGCCCCCAAACGGCAAAGGGCCAAGTGAGTGGGATGGTTCGCAGCTCTTGCGCCGGCTGATGTATCTGCTTGGCGTGGAACTGGCACGCCTCGCACCTCTTGACCATCTCCGCTGCATCTCCGAGCACTGAAGGCCAGTAGAAGCCACTTCGATATGCCTTGGCGGCCAGAGTTGCAGCAGAGGCATGATGGCCGCACTCGCCGGCATGGATGTCCCTTAGAAGCTCTTGGCCTTGGTGAGTAGATATGCACTTTAGAGCGACGCCATTTGGGCGACGTCGGTACAAGTCACCGTCCTTGACGCAGTAGCCCGAAGCTTGCCGCACAATCCTCTCGGCCTCCTCTTCATCCTCAGGAAGCCTGCTGCTGGTGAGGTAGGCCTTGAGCTCGATGATCCAATCCACTTCCTCCTGCCGAGCCAATGCCAGAAGGACGCGGTCACCCGAAGGAGGCCCGCAATCCGGAGCCCCCTGCTCCGGCGGTGGCGGCAAAGCAGAAGGAGGAGGGGAATTGGATGTTGGCGGAGAGGCGGACGGTTTGAAGAGACACTCCTCGAAGACGCCGGCGGGCTGCGCCAGGCGATGAGAGGCGCGCTGGGCGATCTCGTCGGCCTCCACATTTTCTCCCCTCGGGATGTGCCTCAGCTCCAAGCCTTGGAAACGCTTTTCCATCTTTCGATGCTCCTCGAGATAAGCCGCCATGTGCTCATCCCTTGGAGTGTAGCTCTTGTTCGAGAAGTTCACAACCAACTGTGAATCTCCCTTGACGACGAGGCGCTTGATGCCCAAAGCGTTTGCCGCCCTTAGGCCGGCGAGTAGTCCTTCGTACTCCGCGATGTTGTTGGAGACCTTGTTCTCAGGCTTGAAGCAGAGCTGCACAGCATAGAAGAGCTTGTCTCTAGAGGGAGAAGTTAGGACAGCACCCGCTCCCGCGCCGGGGAGGTTGAAGGCACCGTCGAAGTGCATGACCCAGAGGCCTGGGGCCTCCTCTCCAGGGAGAGTTGACTCCACCTCCGGAGGCTCGTCGACGAACGGATCAGTCCATTCTGCAGTGAACTCGGCCAAAGCCTTGCTCTTGATTACCTTTGTAGTTTCGAAGGAGATCTCTAAAGGCTGAAGCTCCATGGCCCACTCAGCCACCCGCCCGGTGACATTGGGGTTGCGCAGGACGGTTTCCAGGGGCCGATCGGTCACCACCTTAATCGGGTGACCCTGGAAGTAATGGCGTAGCTTCCGTGAGGCGATGAGCAAGGTGTAGAGCAGCTTTTGCTGCATAGTGTAGCGCTCCTGCGCGTCGCGCAGTACCGTGCTGATGAAGTACACAGGCTTTTGCACCTTGACGACACCCTCGGAAGGCTCCTCCTCAGGAGGCTTTTGAGCATTGCTCTGAGAGAGCGGCTCGGTCAGTGAAGATCCCTCGGGCGGCTCCTCTCGAGGGGCGGGAGGTGAAGCGGCCTCTTCCTCGCGAGGAGCCCCCGAGCTTGGAGGAGGGACCTCCTCCTTGGCGATTACCTTGACGCCTCGCTCCGCGACGAGAACAGCGCTTGCAGTCCTTGGAGTTGCCGCGATGTAGAGTAGCAAGGGCTCGCGGGGGGTTGGGGCAACCATGATCGGTGGGCTCGTGTGGTACCTTTTTAACTCGGCGAAGGCCTTGTCGGCTTCCGGAGTCCACTCGAACTTCCCGGTGCGCTTCATGAGCTTGAAGAAGGGCAAGGCTTTTTCCCCACTCCTCGCAATGAAGCGCCCCAGGGCTGCCATGCACCCCGCGAGGCATTGCATTTCCTTGAGATTGCGCGGAGGACGCATTTCCTCGATGGCCTTGACCTTGTCGGGGTTCGCCTCTATCCCGCGATTGGACACGAGGAACCCCAACAGTTTTCCCGACGGCACGCCAAAGGCGCACTTGGCGGGGTTGAGCTTGATGTTTACCTTTCTCAGGTTGACAAATGTTTCCTCCAGGTCCTCGATGAAGGTGTGACCCTCGCGAGTCTTGACGATGATGTTGTCGACGTAGGCTTCCGCATTCCTTCCCATCTGAGCCCCCAGGGCCTTACGCATGAGCCTTTGGAATGTAGCTCCTGCGTTCTTCAGGCCGAAGGGTATGCAGACGTAGCAGTACACCCCACAGGGCGTGATGAAGGCGGTCTTCTCTTCGTCCTCCTTTGCCATCTTGATCTGATCATAGCCGGAGAAAGCATCCAAGAAGCAAAGGAGGTCGCAGCCGGCGGTGGAGTCAACGATTTGATCTATCCTCGGGAGAGGGTAAGTATCCTTGGGACAGGCCTTGTTGAGACTTGTGAAGTCCACGCAGAGGCGCCCACTGCCGTTAGCCTTTGGGACGACCACCGGATTAGCAATCCAGGTGGGGTGGGCCACCTCACGTATCAACTTGGCCTTCTTCAGCTTCTCTATCTCCTTGACGATGAAGTCTTGCTTCTCTTGCGCTTGCTTCCTAGTCTTCTGCTTCATGGGGTGTGCCTGAGGGCACACGGCTAAGTGGTGCTCAATCACCTCCCTGGGAACACCGGGCATATCCGACGGAGTCCAAGCGAACATGTTAGAATTTGCCCACAGGAAGGTGACGAGCGCGCTTTCCTATTTGGGGGAAAGCCCTGCCCCGATGGTGACGAAGTTTTCGCAGCCCCCAGCCTGCAGCGGGACCTTCTTGGTTGCCGAGCGCTCTTGGGTAAACTGGGGCCTCCTGCCTGAGGGTACCGCAGCTTCCCCAATGCTCATGTCCATCATTGGATGGTCCAGGTCCTCGCTTGGGGGAGGCGATGCTGAGGCAGCGAACTTCTTCCCCGTCGAACCCAGAAGGTGGGGCTCGAGAGAGGCCTTCTTCGTAGCAGCTCGCTCTTGGGATACGAGCTGCTTCTTCCTCACGAGGTCGCCGGAGTGTTCCAGTAGATCCTCGTCGGCGGGGAACATGGTGGCGGCCTCGCGGTAGACATGCTCAACTGATCGGAGAGCATCCTTCTCATTGCAGCGCACGGTGATCATGCCGTTGGCGCCCGGAATCTTGAGGACGTTGAAGCCATGGTGCGTTGCTGCCATAAACCTTGCCAAGGCTGGGTAGCCGAGGATGGCATTGTATGGCAGGGCGATGTAGGCGACGTCGAAGTTGAGGCTTTCTGTCCTGTAGTTGTCCCGGGTGCCGAAGGTGACGGGCGGGCTTACCTGCCCAATTGGCATTGTAGATCCCTCGGTTACCCTGAAGAACGGCCGAGTTGGCATGAGCTGGTGGTAAGGCACCTGTATCTTTTCGAAGATCTCGACAGAGATGATGTTGAGGCCCGCCCCTTCGTCGATGAGGGTGCGATTGACGGCGACGTTGTTGATGGTTGGCGTGCACAAGAGGGGGATTGTGCCCACGCCCCTTGTGGAAGCCGGATGATCCTCCTCGTCGAAGCCAATCTTGCACGTCGACCACTTCATCAGGCGATTGCCGAAGTTGGGTTGTGCCGCCGCGATCTCTCGCGACAGCTGCTTGAAGTGCCGATTTGACAGAGGAGCCTGAGCTCCACCCAGGAGGCAAGCAACGAAGTCTCGCGGCTCTTGATAGCCCCCCTGGTTCTCCTCCCGACGATCGTTTGCCGGTGGGGGCAGCGGCAGCGGCTCGGGATCGTCTCGAGATAGACCCCCATGGCGGCGACCTTCCTCGCAGTCGTCGTCGCGGCGATCGCCCCGGGATCCACTCTTGCCGTTGCTGCGGCCACCCCCGCGACGCTTGGCGACGCCATTTTCCTCATGAAACTTCCGGATAATCCAACAATCCTTGGTATTGTGGGTGTCCTTCTTGTGGATAATGCAGAAGCGGCGACGTCGACCTTTATCGCGATCGGAGCGGTCCCCGCGGCGTTGCTTATGATCTGGCTCCGCCGCGAGGACTGCTGCCTCCTTACGCTTGGGGTCCTTGGACTTCGGCTTTGGGGGAGGCACCTCCGGCAGATGGTGCACGAAGAGCCTCCCCTCCTCAGCCTTGGCGCAGCGGTCGGCGATCTCGAAGAGCCGGACGACGGAAGTCAGCTCATCATTCACAGACAGCTTCTCCCTCATCTTGACGTCGGAGAAACCCGTGGAGAATGCAGAGATGACCTCCTCGTTGGAGATCCTGGGAATCTTGTTCCTCTTCTGACTGAAGCACTGGATATATTGACGAAGCGTCTCGCCCTTGTACTGACGCACCGCTTTAAGATCATTCTTAGTCGCGGGGCGCTCGTACGTGGGCATGAAGTTGGCAATGAACTGACGACATAAATCCTTCCACGACATCACAGATTCGTGAGGAAGATTCATGAGCCAAGTTCGCGGAGCGTCCTTGAGGGCCATGGGGAACCAATTGGCCATGGCGCGCTGATCTCCACGCGCAGCCTGGACGGCGACGACGTAGAGTTGGAGGAATTCGATAGGATTTGTGGTCCCATCGTAACGCGCGCTGATGTCTGGCTTGAACTTGTCAGGCCAGACGACGTAGCGCTGCTGGCGAGTGAGGGCAAGACACCCGGGGTTGTAGATCGGTACGCCGGGGGTCCTGACGTTCTTGCCAGCTTCACCGATGTCATCGATGGCGCGGTCATGATTTTCGCGGCGGCGCTCGAGGGAGACGCGTGCGTCTTCCGGAGCGCGTTGGACGATTTGGCAGCTGGGCTTCCCGCGCGGCGAAGATGCGGCGCGGGAAACCACCCTCTTGGCCTTGTTGGCCATCCCATCTCCGGCGCCCGGGGCATGATGCCTCGCCGCTGGATCTGGGCTCCCCGCGCCCTGGGCTCCTCCCAAGGCCGGGTCTTCGTTGGCGATGGCGACGAGCTCGGCGATTCGAGCGCGCCACCCCTCACGCCCGTCGTCGGTGGGTTGATAGCGCAGCAGCTCCTGCGCCATGGCGAGTGCCTGCGCAGGAGACAGCTGACTCCCAGAACGAGCGCGAGAAGTGGCGGTGGCGGTGAAGGAGAGCGAAGGCTCTGTCCGCCCGGACGGGAGGTAGGAAGACTCCAGATCTTCCTCCTCTTCCTCCTCGGCCGAAGCCTCATGACGACGGAAGATGGGCTCGGTTTGCCCCCGAGCAGCGTTGCGACGGCGAAGACGCTCGAGCCTTGCGTTGGCGTCGGCCATGTCGAAGCAGATCTAGAAGAAAACACACCACAACCCCCTACCTGGCGCGCCAAATGTCGATGGATTTCGTGTCGCAAGAACACGGGGTACCACGCGATGGACCCAAGGATTCGAACGCAGGGGGCTGAACGTGTGAGATCTTGGATCGCAACGAAACACGGTGACGGAAGCCTCGATTGTCGAACGCGCAACGCACTGCAGAGAGGGAGATCGAGCTTTACCCAGGTTCAGGGCCCTCGTGGTGAGGTAAAACCCCTACTTCCTGCCTTCTTGTATTACGACGCGACACCTCGCGAGGAGTACAAGGCCTTGGTTACAAAGCTCTAGCTGGCCAGAGGTTGAAGAACCTGCGTGCCCAGCTAGCAGCTTGTAAAAGATGAAGATCAGATCAGGCCGGGATCCCCCTCAGGGGTGGCCTCTCCCTCCCTTTATAGCGCCAAGGTCCTCCTTCCCCTTATCTTCTTGGGGAAGGGGTTGCCACACACGGCCAAGGAGGGAGGACAGCTGTAGACTATGTTCTTCTGTAGACTTGGTCTTCATAGGGTAGCGCCGCCGGTCCACAGGAGTGGGTGGAGGAGGCTGACGTCCTTCTCTGGCGCCCTGCACCGTCCATGCTATATTTAGGGGGGTGGCCAACTGCCACTGTGCCGCTTTGGGCAGGCACAGAGAAAGTTGGTCTCCTCCCTGTCGGGGGTAGCGTGGGCGGTACGCGGTCTTCTACCCGCTAGCTTCTTGCTCTGCACGCCAATCGTGCTGAGCTGGCGTAGGCGTGCGTCCTCTCCTCACCAGCAGGGGCTCGTGAGGAGGTCTTCTGGTCCTTAGCCGTTTCTGTCGTCGTTCTCCTCACGAGGCGCCTCCTCGTGAGGGTCTTCTCCGTAGATTGGATCGTCGATTCTGGAGGTGGGCCGATGATGTGGCCCAGAAGCAGGTGAACCGGGATACCCTGGTATCCATTCCACCGACAGTAGCCCCCGGGAGCCCGGCCCGCGAACGCGCCCTCTCGAGGGAGCGAAGGGCCGGGGGCCCCCGAAGCTGCTGGGCCCTCCAACGGCACGCGTCAACCGTGCGGTCAGAGGTCCATGTGAAGAAGCAGAGACCCCGGACGCGTGGCGCGGCTCCAACTGGCGAGACGGAATGGCGGGCGACGCTACGGTCCCCGAAGCATCAACCCGTCATAATGATGTGTCGCTTGACTGCAGAGCGCCGCGCCAACGCTTCGATTCCCTCGCAAGGATTTGACGCATCGACGCCAGACGCTCCCCTTAAATAGGTTCTCGTTGAGACCTCCGGCACTTCACCTCCTTCCTCTAGTGCCACCTCTGCTCCCTCGCCCCCACGCTCATGGATCCCTCCAACTCCTCCGCCGCCGTGGGATCGAGCTCTGGGGCGAAGCGCCGCGGGCGCCCCATGGGCAGCGGGAAGAAAGTGAAGGTCCTGGCCCAGTGGACGCCCGGCGCCGGCGGCCCCCTCCACATTGGCGCGCCGCGGCAGGGTGAGGCGAGCCGTGCCGCCGCGGGGACCTCCGGCGCCCTGACCCTCAGGGGTCCTGCGCGTGGAGGCGCCCTGAACCTGCTGTCACCGCTGGCGGCGGCTCCTGCTCCCCGCGCCTCGGGGAGCATCGACCGGGCCCTCCGGGAGGCGGAGGCCGCCCTGGGCCCCCCTGCTGCAGATCTTCCGGCGCCGCCGGTGAACGGAGTGGTCGCCACTCCGCGCCCCTTGGCGGCGGCGCTGCTGGGACCCCTCATCGCCCCGGGGTCCCGCTTCTTGGAGCTCCTCGTCGTCGTCGACGCCCCGGGCTTCAGCTCCCTCCGGCTGCCCGACGCCGTCCGTAGGGCGATTCACGCCCATGGCCCGGCCGCCGGGGAGATCGCCCTGGGGGAGCAAAGCAGGCCAGATCTCTTCTGGCCTGTGGACATCCTCTTCGGGGCGAACGGCAACGTCGTCCTCTCCGGCCGCTGGAGGCTCTTCGCCGTCGGCTGTCGCCTCTGCGTCGGCGACCGCCTCGTCTTCCGCTTCAGGCTGGGGACCCTAGAGGCTACGGTGCGGATCTTCACCACCGACGGCGTCCGCCGCACCTACCCCCAGCTCCCGGCGCAGTGAAGAGGAGGCGCTGGCGTGGTTGTCTTCTGGGTATTTATGCTTGATAGTGGGTTCATGCCTCTATTTAACCTGGGGGAGTGACAGAAACCTCTAAGGTTGTAGATGTGCTATTGCTACTAGGGAGAAAACAACATTCATATGCTCAAGGGCATATGCTTTGTTTACATTACACACTTTGCTTAATGCAATTATCTATTGTTCGCAACTTAATACTTGTAGAGTTCTTGGATTGATTCGCCACAAGTGGATTATTAGTCATAGATGCAGTTGGATGGCGGTCTATGTATTATGTTGTAATGCCGAGAGTAAATCTCATAGTGATCTTCTTGACATATCATGTTTATCTTTATTCTATCAATTGCCCAACTGTAATTTGTTTACCCAGCATGTGTTATTTATCTTATGGAGAGACACCACTAGTGAACTGTGGACCCCGGTTCTATTTCCATCATATTGCTATCACCTGTTTACTTTACTTGCACTGTTTACTTTACTCGCATACTCTACTGTTTTCCACTCGATACACTCATAACCTTTGTTTCAAGCAAACCGGTGTAACAACCCAAATTTTTGAGAAATAGAAATAAATAGGTTTATTAAAATACCAAATTTTGGACCCAACAAAAACTTTTATTTTAAATACAAGATTAATTTCTTGTCTTTTAAAACTGGTGAATTTGAGCATTTGCTCCCATGCTTCAAATAAAAAGAGTATGACAAAGGTTTCAAATCCAATCCTTTGAGCCTAATTTTTTGAAAACCATTATTTGGGAAGATAGTAAAATCGTATCTCAAGAAAACTAGCTTGTTATAAAAGAGTAAAATAAAAAGACCCTATTTTCAAAACTAGTATGTTCTCAAGTTGATATTTCCAAAATTATTGGAATCAACAGTTTGAAAACTTAATTCCAAAACCTTTGCAAAAATCCACATGATTTCCTAGCCAATCTTTGATATCAAAATAAACCTTTGTTTATAAAATAGTTTATTTGATACAAATTTGTATCCTATCTATTTAAATCTTGCATGAATGCATGCTGAAGCTTCTTAGCAAACTCTAAAGTCAAGCAAGCACAAACAACAAGTAAGAAAATGGAAATAAATGAGCAACAACACAAACCCTAAAACTCCTACAAAGAAAAGAATAGGAAAAAGGATCTAGAAAATATTATTGACTACCCTACTTTGGACCCCTGGATTAAGCAATCCTCAACTCAACTGAAGGTGTGATCAGTTGGTTGAGCAAGGCCAAACCACATTCTTGCTTGACCAACAAATTTCAAAAAAAACTCAAACTCTAGCACATCTCAAATTTCTGCCAAACTTTGAATTCAATTCAGTTACCATTCAAAAATGCCTTTAGCATCCTAGCAAAACACCTCCACTCAGCCTAACCAAAACATTTATGGAACCCATGTTTAATACCCTAATAGCCCAAAGTGGAATTTTTCAAAAATTCAAAATTCAAACTCTTGCGGGCATTGTGTCGAACACGTTGCGTGCAGAATTCCGGAAAGTCGAATCCACTGTGTATGACGCCACTGCCGTACGCCCTAGCCCCGTAGCAGTACCCGATGACACCCCTCTCCCATCCCGCGTCCATTCCCCTCTGTCCCTTTGGTCGCTCTGGCCCCGACCGTGGCGTGGTGATGGGACACCAGCCGCCGCCGCCTCACTGGCCCCCTCTGCACCAGACCAAGCCGCCACCCGCAAACGCGCCAGCAGCATGCCATAGCCCACCGCAGCCCTCCGCCGAAAGCACCGACCGCCTCGTCCCTTCTTTAGCCGACACCGGCCGTGCTCCGGCCGCCGATCCACTCACCTCCTTCTCCCTCTCCCGCCTATAAAAGGCCGCCATTGTTGGTAGGAAAGATGCACCTCACCTCCCTCTACCTCCCAGACATCCTCCTCTCCCTTCTAGCTCTCTCCATCGAGTTCTCCGGGGTGGCCGTGCTCCCAGTACACCACCCGTTCCCGGCGAACCGGACCACCTCCTGCCGCTCCGCCGGTCCAGGGCGGCCGAGTGGAGAAGCCTCCGCCACCTAGACATCCTCGCCGCCGCTCCCTGTCATCCGCCAGTGAGCACCGCCGCCGTCCCTCTCCGAGTCTTCCACTCGCTGTATCCGTCGGGCTGGGGAAGAAGCCCCCCGGATACCGATTCGGTTCTGATAGCCGGGCCCCTCCGGTCAGGCCCCCTTCTCTTTTTTTTCCCATGCGCACCCGGGGTCCCTAGCTGGGCCGGCCCGAGTTCGTTCCCCCGGCCCGCATCAAATGTCAGTTGGCTTGGTTTTTTTAGGGACAACCTTTATTTATTTCTTTAAGTACTACAACTTCAAATCCAATTTCCTAGAGATTTAGGAATCCAAAAATAGCAAATGAATATTCCCTGGAAAGCCCTCAACCTTATCTAGCCTATGAGATTGTTTTCAACCCATCTAGACTTATGTTTTTAATTGGGTAAAAATAACAAACTTGCAATTATGCAACCTTGCAAAATCCATATCGAATCAAATAAAATTCCTAAAAATATAAATCCAACTCTAGAAATTCAGAATTAGTGATACCCATCTGCCTACAGCATTAGATCTCATTTTTGAACCTTTTTAAAGTAAATGCTATTTACCTATATGGTTAAATAGGCATTTGCCATATAGGATTTTATTAAACTCGAACCTATAATCGAAATATTTATGGAACTCGTATTGTTAAAACACATTTCCAAATACCCATCTGTAGGTATTGATCTTAGTCCATGTGGACTTGTAGGAGATATTTGGAAATTTAATACTACATAGTAGTAATTAGAAACTCAAACTTGCACACCTATCTAAAAATAAGGGAAAAGATATGAAACCAATTCTAATCAACCACATTTTCAGATTTTCCTCTATAACCCCTAATACAAGACAATTAGGATCTATAGACCCTACTTGTAGATTCAAACTTGATTACTAAATAGTTGCAAACTAGAAATGGCTTCAATAAAAGAAAAGTACTCCAAATCCTATGAAACCACTTTAGTTGAACCCTAATATTGAATATATACTTGTAGTATATGAACTTGGTCAATAAGGACTTTGAGGATATATTTCATGATTCAAAAATCAATGAACCCTACATAAATAAAAGAAACAAATAACCCTATCTACATAAACTCAATTATCGTTGAAGCCACTATCCTTAGACTTCCATGATCAACATCCTTACCCTAGTATCTAGTTGTTGTATGTATGGTTGATAGTGAATTGTGTGGTGATTGTATTCTTATTTTCTTTCCGACGATTAGACAACAACGAGAGTAAGGAGACTGGATCCCGAAGTCCACCAAGAAATGGAGATGGAGATCAAGCCATCAAAGATGAAGATGAAGACTATTTTGACTTTGCCAAGCCGGGCAAGCCATCTTTTGAATCATACTCCAAATGCCTAGTTTTACTATTGCATTCTACTTGTTTTAAGTAAATTGCATGATTGAATTGCTAGAGTAGAATGATAGATGTGTAGTGATATCTTGCTCAGCAAGAGCATCAAGCTGAGTTTATCCAACCATATTTAGTGGTATCATTACTTATTGTAGTTGCTTAGTCGCTAATAAAATTGAGGCCATCTATAAGGGGAAACTTACTTGAAAGTGGTGACTTGAACTTGAAAACTTGAATTGGAGACTTCTCCTACATGATGGTTTTTGAAAGAAAATAATCTTGACTAAGGACTATGAAATGTATTTCTCAATGACAACGAGTGATGTACTATGTGAGCCAACCATACCGTACGACCACATTACCCCTAAATGGGAAGGGGCTTAGTCCATAGCTTGTTTATTCTAGTATGGGAGGTCTTGTATCATCCTTTATAGAAGTAGTCCATGCGTGGCTTGCTTCCGAACCGAGTGGAAATTTCCATTCATCCAGCACTCTGGAGCGGGCAAAACTAGAGACGCCGGAACGGAGATGTCCGTGTCTTGGGCTCTAGGGAAGGATCCTATACTAGAGTAGACAAGTGAAAGAGTTTGTTTGATTATCTGAACCCCGCATACTTTGTGTATGACGATCCGTGGATTTCTCCCGGCAGATGTATCGAATCTTGTGGGTAAAGTGTACCCCTCTGCAGAGGTTTCAAACCTATTTGAATAGCCATGTCCGCGGTCATGGACAGTTGGCAAGCTGTACTTGACTTTTGTCAAGAATGATAATAACTTATGGTGAACTTGGTGAATGACTTGACTTGACATTGATGTTGACACACTTGAAGTTCCTCTTTAGATGAACTTAGAGAACTAAACCTCTTTCCTACTAATGAACATTCTTGAGAAACAAAACTAGCTTTTTGCAAACAAACTTAGTGCTTAGTTCACCATATCAACCATGCATATATCTTTTATCACTTTGTTTATAATATGGTTTGCGAGTGCATCCAATGTACTCACGGCTATGTCCCTGGCTATTAACTTGGCCAGACTTGAAGGAGCAAGATTAAGAAGGAAGGACTCATTGACGGCTTTGCGAATTAGGCTCGTTTCCTACTGTCTGCTTTGCCTGTGCGGTTGAAGCTTGACAATATGGACCCAAAGTGTTATTCCGCTGCATATTGATGTAATGTAAGGTTTGGTCTATACGACCACCTATGTAAACCCATTTATTTACTATTAATGGCTGTGACTATGATACCAATCACGTTATGTGAATCACAACAATGATTCTGGGATTGTGATGGATTGCATAACGGGCACTTCGAATTTGTTATAAATTCGGGGGTGTCACAAGTTGGTATCAGAGCCTAGGCTGACTCTAGGAAACCCTAGTTAGCATGGTTGTTAGAAAATGATATCTCTGATATCACAAGTTTGGTATCAGGACTATCATGACCTTAGGAGAACTTAGTTAGTATGGTCGTTAAGCTAAGAAAGTGATATTTTGTCAAACACTTATTTCTACAAAAGAAACTTATTTGCCTTGGTATCCAAAGTCAATCTTATACCCTCATCTTATTCACTTGAAATATCTTATACTCTCAACTTATGCTCTCAAAATATTTTGACAAAGAATTTTTTTTATGAACATCTTTGATTACAATTTTTTTTTGAAAGAACTATTTTACTCTATTCCTCATCTACTTCAAATATATACTATGGATGATATACCCACCTATGACCGAAGGACTTTTGGATCAAAAGATTAGGGACTCAATATTTTTCAAGACTTCAACCTTGGATGTCAACTACGACTGTTGCCATCAAAAGAGAGTCTCTTCACCTGATCCAGAAATCTTCCAACAAGAGTCAACCCTGTGAGACAAAGACTTCAAGAGCAAAGAGAGAGTGATCAGAAATGATGAAGACCCAACAACCTTTTGACCCACAGGATTTATAGGAAATGCTCAGTTGATTTCATTAGGCTACCCTTACCTCACGATTATTAAGTGTGCTTAGTGCCTTGTGTGTTTGAATGATTGATTTGTTTTGAGATATGTTGCTCATATGCCTTCCGGCAACATGTAGCAACCACCCCAACAACTTGTTTTCTAAAAAATGTTCTAGTATTTTTGTCCCAAAGCTAAACTCTGAACCATACCTATCACACGTATCCAAAACCCTGTAATTATTGAAGATAGTGCTAAAGGAGTCTACAATCCCAATGTCCGCATACGAAGAAAGCCACCTTCCCAGAATACCATGAAGTAATTTTTTTGTCAACCTGAAGGCACAAAGAGAAGGAACATCAGGAATCAGCCACCAAGTATCTTGAAGTTGTGCTTAGCTAGACAGTTAGTATGAACAAGTTGGATCAAGACTTTGAAGCACATGTCAAGAAGAAGCCTTAGTCACCTTAGTTTGGTACTAGTAGTCTTGTTTATCTGGTTGTAAAACAAGAACGAGGCTTGTAATCTGCAAGATCGTTATTAATGAAATCCTATGGTTTAAACCAAAAATATTTTTGTTTTTAAAGGTGTGATTGGTTGTTGCAATTGTATGTGCTTGATGAGGATGTGTTTTGGCCCATTTGGCCTTATCACATTTTGGGTGTACCAAATCTTTATCCTGATAGAAATCAAAATCCACTTATCTATCTGTCATCTGGTGATCCAATTTCTCAATCTCTCTCAATCTCAACTTGTGAATCTCGGGATGAGATTCTTTTTAAGGGGGGAAGATTGTAACAACCCAAATTTTTGAGAAATAGAAATAAATAGATTTATTAAAATACCAAATTTTGGACCCAACAAAAACTTTTATTGTAAATACAAGATTGATTTCTTGTCTTTTAAAACAGGTGAATTTGAGCATTTGCTCCCATGCTTCAAATAAAAAGAGTATGAGAAAGGTTTGAAATCCAATCCTTTGAGCCTAATTTTTTGAAAACCATTATTTGGGAAGATAGTAAAATCGTATCTCAAGAAAACTAGCTTGTTATAAAAGAGTAAAATAAAAATACCCTATTTTCAAAACTAGTATGTTCTCAAGTTGATATTTCCAAAATTATTGGAATCAACATTTTGAAAACTTAATTCCAAAACCTTTGCAAAAATCCACATGATTTCCTAGCCAATCTTTGATACCAAAATAAACCTTTGTTTATAAAATAGTTTATTTAATACAAATTTGTATCCTATCTATTTAAATCTTGCATGAATGCATGCTAAAGCTTCTTAGCAAACTCTAAAGTCAAGAAAGCACAAACAACAAGTAAGAAAATGGAAATAAATGAGCAACAACACAAACCCTAAAACTCCTACAAAGAAAAGAATAGGAAAAAGGATCTAGAAAATATTATTGACTAACCTACTTTGGACCCCTGGATTAAGCAATCCTCAACTCAACTGAAGGTGTGATCAGTTGGTTGAGCAAGGCCAAACCACATTCTTGCTTGACCAACAAATTTCAAACAAAAACTGAAACTCTAGCACATCTCAAATTTCTGCCAAACTTTGAATTCAATTCAGTAACCATTCAAAAATGCCTTTAGCATCCTAGCGAAACACCTCCACTCAGCCTAACCAAAACATTTATGGAACCCATGTTTAATACCCTAACAGCCCAAAGTGGAATTTTTCAAAAATTCGAAATTCAAACTCTTGCGGGCATTGTGTCGAACACGTTGCGTGCAGAATTCCGGAAAGTCGAATCCACTGTGTATGACGCCACTGCCGTACGCCCTAGCCCCGTAGCAGTACCCGACGACACCCCTCTCCCATCCCACGTCCATCCCCCTCTGTCCCTTTGGTCGCTCTGGCCCCGACCGTGGCGTGGTGACGGGACACCAGCCGCCGCCACCCTCACTTGCCGCCTCTGCACCAGACCAAGCCGCCACCCGCAAACGCGCAAGCAGCACGCCACAGCATGCCGCAGCCCTCCACCGAAAGCACCGACCGCCTCATCCCTTCTTTAGCCGACACTGGCCGTGCTCCGACCGCCGATCCACTCACCTCCTGCTCCTTCTCCCGCCTATAAAAGGCCGCCATTGTTGGCAGGACAGATGCACCTCACCTCCCTCTACCTCCCAGACATCCTCCTCTCCCTTCTAGCTCTCTCCATCGAGTTCTCCGGGGTGGCCGCACTCCCAGTACACCACCCATTCCCGGCGAACCGGACCACCTCCTGCCGTCATCCGCCGGTGAGCACCGCCGCCGTCCCTCTCCCAGTCTTCCGCTCGCTGTATCCGTCGGGCTGGGGAAGAAGCCCCCCGGATACTGATTCGGTTCTGACAGCCGGGCCCCTCCGGTCAGGCCCCCTTCTCTTTTTTTTCCCGTGCGCACCCGGGGTCCCAAGCTGGGCTGGCCTGAGTTCGTTCCCCCGGCCCGCATCAAATGTCAGTTGGCTTAGTTTTTTTTTAGGGACAACCTTTATTTATTTCTTTAAGTACTGCAACTTCAAATCCAATTTCCTAGAGATTTAGGAATCCAAAAATAGCAAATGAATGTTCCCTGGAAAGCCGTCAACCTTATCTAGCCTATGAGATTGTTTTCAACCCATCTAGACTTATGTTTTTAATTGGGTAAAAATAACAAACTTGCAGTTATGCAACCTTGCAAAATCCATATCAAATCAAATAAAATTCCTAAAAATATAAATCCAACTCTAGAAATTCAGAATTAGTGATACCCATCTGCCTATAGCATTAGATCTCATTTTTGAACCTTTTTAAAGTAAATGCTATTTACCTATATGGTTAAATAGGCATTTGCCATATATGATTTTATTAAACTCGAACCTATAATCGAAATATTTATGGAACTTGTATTGTTAAAACACATTTCCAAATACCCATCTGTAGGTATTGATCTTAGTCCATGTGGACTTGTAGGAGATATTTGGAAATTTAATACTACATAGTAGTAATTAGAAACTCAAACTTGCACACCTATCTCAAAATAAGGGAAATGATATGAAACCAATTCTAATCAACCACATTTTCAGATTTTCCTCTATAACCCCTAATACAAGACAATTAGGATCTATATACCCTACTTGTAGATTCAAACTTGATTACTAAATAGTTGCAAACTAGAAATGGCTTCAATAAAAGAAAAGTACTCCAAATCCTATGAAACCACTTTAGTTGAACCCTAATATTGAATATATACTTGTAGTATATGAACTTGGTCAATAAGGACTTTGAGGATATATTTCATGATTCAAAAATCAATGAACCCTACGTAAATAAAAGAAACAAATAACCCTATCTACATAAACTCAATTATCATTGAAGCCACTATCCTTAAACTTCCATGATCAACATCCTTACCTTAGTATCTAGTTGTTGTATGTATGGTTGATAGTGAATTGTGTGGTTATTGTATTCTTATTTTATTTCCGATGATTAGACGACAACGAGAGTAAGGAGAATGGATCCCGAAGTCCACCAAGAAATGGAGATGGAGATCAAGCCATCAAAGATGAAGATGAAGACTATTTTGACTTTGCCAAGCCAGCAAGCCATCTTTTGAATCATACTCCAAATGTCTAGTTTTACTATTGCATTCTACTTGTTTTAAGTAAATTGCATGATTGAATTGCTAGAGTAGAATGATAGATGTGTAGTGATATCTTGCTTAGCAAGAGCATCAAGCTGAGTTTATCCAACCATATTTAGTGGTATCATTACTTATTGTAGTTGCTTAGTCGCTAATAAAATTGAGGCCATCTATGAGGGGAAACTTACTTGAAAGTGGTGACTTGAACTTGAAAACTTGAATTGGAGACTTCTCCTACATGATGGTTTTTGAAAGAAAATAATCTTGACTAAGGACTATGAAATGTATTTCTCAATGACAACGAGTGATGTACTATGTGAGCCAACCATACCGTACGACCACATTACCCCTAAATGGGAAGGGGCTTAGTCCGTAGCTTGTTTATTCTAGTATGGGAGGTCTTGTATCATCCTTTATAGAAGTAGTCCATGCGTGGGTTGCTTCCGAACCGAGTGGAAATTTCCATTCATCCAGCACTTTGGAGCGGGCAAAACTAGAGACGCCGGAATGGAGATGTCCGTGTCTCGGGCTCTAGGGAAGGATCCTATACTAGAGTAGACAAGTGAAAGAGTTTGTTTGATTATCTGAACCCCGCATACTTTGTGTATGACGATCCATGGACTTCTCCCGGCAGATGTATCAAATCTTGTGGGTAAAGTGTACCCCTCCGCAGAGGTTTCAAAACTATTCGAATAGCCGCATCCGCGGTCATGGATAGTTGGCAAGCTGTACTTGACTTTTGTCAAGAATGATAATAACTTATGGTAAACTTGGTGAATGACTTGACTTGACATTGATGTTGACACACTTGAAGTTCCTCTTTATATGAACTTAGAGAACTAAACCTCTTTCCTACTAATGAACATTCTTGAGAAACAAAACTAGCTTTTTGCAAACAAACTTAGTGCTTAGTCCACCATATCAACCATGCATATATCTTTTATCACTTTGTTTATAAGATGGTTTGCGAGTGCATCCAATGTACTCACGGCTTTGTCCCTGGCTATTAACTTGGTCAGACTTGAAGGAGCAAGATTAAGAAGGAAGGACTCATTGACGGCTTTGCGAATTAGGCTCGTTTCCTACTGTCTGCTTTGCCTGTGTGGTTGAAGCTTGACAATATGGACCCAAAGTGTTATTCCACTGCATATTGATGTAATGTAAGGTTTGGGCTATACGACCACCTATGTAAACCCATTTATTTACTATTAATGGCTGTGACTATGATACCAATCACGTTATGTGAATCACAACAATGATTCTGGGATTGTGATGGATTGCATAACGGGCACTTCGAATTTGTTATAAATTCGGGGGTGTTACAACCGATGAGATTGACAACCTCATCGTAAGTTGGGAACAAAGTACTTGGTTGTGTGTGTGCAGGTTCCGTGTTGCAGCTAGCAAGCAAAGCTTGGACGAGGTGCCATATATAATTTGTCCGAAGCTGTTGCAAACTAGCAACCATCACCTTTAGTCGTTTGTCTCTCCTCTCCAAGATCGACATACCTTGGTATCTTAACTGAGGGAAAACTAGCTGCTATACTCATCACACCTTTCTCTTGGGGTTCCCAACGGGCTGGGTATTTCCCACGTCTATTACACGCAAGCACGCACCTCCTTGACAAGGTCTCGAGTTCCTTTGCACTCCAGAGCAATGCCATCATCCATGAGAGGACCTTACCGCCATGGGATAAAACTTCGACGAGCGATTTCGACCATCGTCGACCACCTCATCCTCCACCACCTCGCCATCGACTCCGCCTCACCATCGGGAACATGCAGGTAATCGCACCATGCCCCCTTGCCCCTCTAGTACCCATTCCATCCATTGCCGTAGCACCACCGCCATGCGGGTCTATCTCCGGTGAGTCTCTGGCGGCTTAGGGTTAGGGTTCGTGGTTAGGCCGTTAGATCTAGATCCTATGGCTCGTTTTGAATCACTAACCGAACCGGTATCCTTAGATCTGAGGCATTCATCGTAAGTTAGATCCAACGCTCCAGTTTGACAATCCGCACGAAACGGTATCGACCAACAAGGTCATGCCGTGTGTCAGCACCTAATTAAACCAGATCTGTTTTTCATTTTAAAATATCAGAAACATGTTTAAACTTCAAAATTTCATATCTGGAGTTCTACAAATGCAAAAATAACGAATAATATGTCCCTGGATTCAGAAAAATGAGAAAAACCTAATTCTATCATAAAATTTCACTTTTGCCACTGCTAAAAACATTTTATTATAGATTGCTTTATTTAAGTGTTTTGCTAATAAAAATAGTTACAACATTTTATTTTACAATAATTCTTTTTTTGCTTTTGATCAGTATATGTCCTCTCTGTACTGTAGCATGTGTAGAATGTTTTTTTAGTATTATTTCTTCTACCCATTTATAATTTTTCGGTATGTGTGAATTTCATGTGTGTTAAAAATTGATCCAAGATTTATAAATAATTCTAAAATTTTGTTCATGTCATCATGCATATAGAAACCAACCAGAGAACATAATAAGTGTCTTTGTTTAAAATCCATATTGCATACATATTTTCTCTTTGAGTGTTTTTTTTATGAATGAAGGCTATGTGCTTATGGATGTATCATTTCATGTGTAGATTGTGCTGAGTGCAACGAGTGTCTTTATGACGAGTGCACCAACTCCTCTCCTCACCAAGGCAAGTGTCACCATATCCATGGTCCTATTGGTAGTTGTCACTTGTAGCCTTTCTAATAGATGATGCATGTGTAGGCTTTTATAAACTTATGTCTTAGTGGCTGTGATTTTATGCTAAGTCCCTTTTTGTGTAGCTTTGGTCTAGATTTTGCATCTCCCATTAGAATTGCTGCTGCTATAGGGTTTTAGTTATATGCTTGTTGTGGGAAGGGTTATCACATATTTTCGCTAAGTGTTGAGAAAACTTGTTTTGCAAAAATTAAGAAAAACAAACTATGTTAAAGAACCACCTGGGTGGAATGTGGCTTGAATGGGTTATGTTGAGTGGTTCCCTGGGGTCATGTCATCGAACCTCTGAACCACCAGGTGTATCTCACTTGTGGACGGCCACCCAGGAGCAAAGAGATTGGAGACGTTCAAGTCATGAAGCTTCCAGTGCAACCACAAGACATATGGGCGATGTCTTGACCAATTAAGCTGCAAGAACTCAAGCCAAATGGATAGAGGGTGGTAGATGTTGATAGGATGGAACGTGTTCGGTTTGGTCTAAGGGAATGCTTCTGAAAGGTCTTGTCTTAGTTTTCACTTGGCCATTTGAGGCAAAATGGGTCTCATGGCAAAATGGGTTAACTAAGTCCTGTGGGAAAAGTGCACAACCTCTGCAGAGTGTTAAAACCTAAGTACTTAGCCGTGTCCCCGGTTATGGACAAATTGAGTGACATGATATTGAAGCTGTTCGAGAATCTCCTCATCCCAATTTCTTAAGTTAAAAATTGATGGGTGAATCTGGGTAGTAAAGTTTGTTCTAAACAAAGGTTTTGCTAAGGAAAACTTGAGGTTTATAAGAGTTAGCTAGGAAGCTTGCTTTAGGAAAGTCAAACTCCACCTGGCCAAAAGCATATAAGTGTAGGTGCCGTTGAGTCCACCAAAGTGACTTCTTGCCAATACATTCAAAGTATTGACCCTCTGTGGCTGCAACATATCATGTTGCAGGTTACTATTATGAAGATTGAAGATTGTTGTGCCTTGGTCACGAGTCTTTGTCCAACACATCTGCCTATGGAGCCATGAAGAAAGAAGACTTGTAGTTCAATTGTTTAGTCTTTCTCTTGAAGTGTAATAAGTTGAGGCATGTGCCATTTGACTTGTAAAAGAACTATTTTATTTGTGGATAAGCGTTGTAATGAAGACCTTTGTATTCTTGATATTTCATCTTGTATTGTGTGTGCTAGCAGTTGATCTGGGACTAGCACGAATAAAGCACAGGTACGCTACAAGGTTTCACGCCAGTTGCGGGTCACCGCCCTCTTCTATCTATTTTTGGATGAGAGTAGCGTACTTCTCCTCCATGTTCCTTGCGCGTTTAAGTGTATCTTGAGCTTTAGCAATGTTGCCATCCAGCTTTTCGTCCATATTCTCAACTCGCTTTGCCTCCTTTAGGATTTCACGTCTCTTCTTCTCCAGATCATTCACATCTCTGACATAGTCAGGGGTGATTGGATCTCCTAGGGTTCCATAGACGATCTTGTCCATTGGGGTCATGAAGTCTTCTGGTCGGTGCACCACGGGGATGGTGGGTTGCAGAGGCCTTGGTCCACCCTAGATCTCGGGTAGCTATTCCGTGGTGGGATTGGCGGCTGGTGGCGGGTTACCTTGCTCTTTGCTGGCATCTCCATCATGGGCTGCCTGTGATGGCGGATTCTCATTTGCCTACCCAGCATCATCTCCCTTGCTGGTCATGAACACCTGCTTGGCGGCTGCTTGCTTCTCGTATAATTCTTGCTGAGCTAACTTTGCCTCGATTCTTCTCATGGCGGCGTCATAGTGATCAGAGTCATAGCCTTTGCTATCCCAGTCATCCAATTCACCACTTTCGTTAAGTGTCTCTAGGATGGATTCACATGGGCTGTCATCTCCATTGGAGGAAGATCCCAAAGTGATTCATGCGAAAGCAACAAGGCAATACCGCGGAGTCTCTAACGGCAGATTGCTCATGGCGGATTCAAAGTGGTCGTTGATGCGGCACGGTGTATGTATATAAATCACTGTCCATTTGGGAACCCCAAGAGGAAGGTATGATGAGTACAACAGCAAGATTTTCCCTCAGTAAGAAACCAAGGTTTATCGATCCAAACAGGAAGAAGTCAAACTAATGAAGGTGATGCTTGCTAGCTTGGTGACAACTCCAGACAATTTATAAGGTGCCTCGTCCAGTGCTTTGCTTTGCCAGCTGCAACGCGGAACCTGCTGATACTCCTAGTTGATGTGGGAGATCAGAGTTCCTTGTGCGTGGTGAAGACCAGCTCGTTGGGAACCCCAAGAGGAAAGTATGATGAGTATAGCAGCTTGTTTTCCCTCAGTTAAGAAACCAAGGTTTATCATTCAGGAGAAAAGCAAATAGTGACGGCTGAAGGTGATGCTTGCTAGTTTGTGACAGCTTTGGACAATTTATATATGGCACCTCGTCCAAGCTTTGCTTGCTAGCTGCAACGTGGAACCTGCACACACACAACCAAGTACTTTGTTCCCAACTTGCGATGAGGTTGTCAATCTCACCGGTTTGCTTGAAACAAAGGTTATGAGCGTATCGAGTGGAAAACTGTAGAGAATGCAAGTAAAGTAAATAGTGCGAGAAAAGTAAATAGTGCGAGTAAAGTAAACAGGTGATAGCAATATGATGGAAATAGGACCGGGGTCCACAGTTCACTAGTGGTGTCTCTCCATAGATAAAATAACACATGCTGGGTAAACAAATTACAGTTGGGCAATTGATAGAATAAAGATAAATGTGATATGTCAAGAAGATCACTATGAGATTTACTCTGGGCATTACAACAAAATACATAGACCGCCATCCAACTGCATCTATGACTAATAATCCACTTGTGGCGAATCTATCTGAGAACTCCACAAGTATTAAGTTGCGCATAATAGATAATTGCATTAAGCAAAGTGTGTAATGTAAACAAAGCATATACCCTTGAGCATATGAATGTTCTTTTCTCCCTAGTAGCAACAGCACATCTACAACCTTAGAGGTTTTTGTCACTCCCCCAGGTTAAACCCACTATCGAGCATAAATACCCCCTCTTGGAGTCACTAGCAACTACTCGGCCAAGATAGCTACTAACAATGGAGAGCATGCAAGATCATAAACAACATAGAGATAACAAACATAATATTCAGTATAGCAACTTAATCATAAACACCAATATTCATTGGATCCCAACAAACCAACATCATAGAATTACATAACGGTGATCTCAATCATGTAGGGCAGCTCATGAGATCTAAACATGAAGCACATGGTGGAGAAGACAACCATCTATCTACTGCTATGGACCCATAGTCCAAGGTAGACAACTCACTCATCGCTCCGGAGGCAAGCATGGCGATGAAGAAGACCTCCGGTGACGATTCCCCTCTCCGGCAGGGTGCTGGGAAGAGCTTCTAGATCCTCCTGATCTTCGGGTCGACGCCGGCGGCGGATCGCGATGTGTTCTGGAAATCTGATCGTGTACTTAGGTTTTTTCTATCGAGGAGTCTTCATAGGCGAAGCGGCAATGTCAGAGGAGGGCCCAGGTGGTCTCACACCATGGTGGTGCGGCCAGGGGCTGGGCCGCACCACCCCTGCGTGTGGGGCCCTGGTGGCTCCCCTCCTACTCTCCTTCAGATCTCTGGAAGCTTCCGGGTAAAATATGACTTCAGGAACTTGTTTCATCCAATTCCGAGAATATTTCCTGTGTATCACTTCTGAAACACAAAAACAGCAGAAAACAGGAAACTGGCACTATGGCAACTTGTTAATAGGTTAGTTCCGGAAAATGAATAAAAGTGCCACGAATTGTAATGAAACAATAGGCAAATGGTGTAAAAACAAGCATGGAGCATCAAAAATTATAGATACGTTTGAGACATATCAAGCATCCCCAAGCTTAACTCCTACTCATCCTCGAGTAGGTAAGTGATAACAAAAGAATAATTTTTGAGGTGATATGCACCTACACAATCTTGATCACATATGTAAGCATTTGTGAGCTGGGATCATAAGAACTTAAAACATGGGCATGAAGATATAATCATGACAATAAGAAACTTAGCAACCATGTTGTAAACAGGCAAACGAACACAAACAAAAGATCATGAAAATGAAACAATGAAAGCCAAACATGTGTTCAAATCATAAGGAAAAACATACAAATGGTTTTTAGCTTGTCCTTCAAAGAGAGCAAAACATAAATGCATAGGACACCTTCAAGTTTAAGAGGGCGACTAGATACAAGTAATTTGAGAACAAGTGAAACCAACATCATGAATCAATTAATGAACTTTGGGACAATGCATATCACACTAAGAATGACAACTATGCTCTCTTAATGGTGCATAAAGAAAGAAGGTGGTGACTCAACATAAAAGTAGAAGAAAGACCCTTCGCAGAGGGAAGCAGTGATTGCAAGTTTTATAACCTTCAAAAATTATGGTACTTACCAGCTTTGAGCTCTCATTGCCCCCATCATAAGCATCTTGAATGGTTAAAGTTAATGCGAGAACAATTATGATGCATATGCTTGACAAATCATAAGTTGAAAACCTCGTGTCCCGTGAATATGAGTACCCAAACCTCATGCTACTTTACTTAGAGTCCCAAGCAAGGCTCTTGTCATTGTAAATATATGCATATCATTGAGAACCGCCAATGGGGTACCTCCGTGCCCGATGACATGGAACAAGCCCACACCAAAATGACAGGACAAGCAGACAATGAACACCTCGACATCTCTTTTATTTGCCATTTGTTTAGCTTTTTATTGTGAGATGCATCGTCGTATGTTCACCATGGGTATGCTGCAAATTTCCACCATGAATCATGCATGGCTTAGATTAGCGGCCCGGTGTTTTCCTAACACATATAAAAACTCCATGATCCCCACAAGATTCCCAATTCATTTCACACCGCGGGCATCCATAAACAAAAGATCACGATTTCAACTAAAATAAGAAGTGCAATGTTGAAAGCTTGCCCATGACTGCATGGCTGGGCTAGAATCCAACTTACAACTTGCAAGCATAACAACTCAACATAAGAGACCACAATGTCCAATTTTTAAGAACAGGAAAAAGTAAAGTGTGCATTCCGGTTCGTGAGAGCTTTACTGACCGAATTTCGCATAACACTGGTAAGAGTTTAATTTGAAGAGAAAATAAAAGCAAGTCAAATTTACTTGGAATAGCAAATTGCTAGTAGGTATGTATGGTGGACACTTTGAAAGACTTTGGCTTTTAGGAGTTGGATGCACGAGTAGAGCTCATACTCAGTACAAGGCGAGGGCTAGCAAAAGATGGGGAGCGACCAACTAAGAGAGCAATAATGGCCATAATCATGCAAAGAGACAAAGCGACATTAAAAGAAGCATAAGATGGCACCAAAAGTCAAAAACTAAATGATCATGAAGGCTATTGGCAACTTTGTAAGAGTCTAACATGTGTGAGCATGCGCCAAGTCAACCCAAATAAAGCAATCAAGGAGAAAACCAAAATAATGCTTCCGAATAATTAAAACAGTGCATGATTTTTTCAAAGGCTCATTAAGCAATCTCAGTTATTTGAGACAAGTCATGCTACAGCAAAACCACTAAGCATACTATCAAAAAGATATCAAGCATCACATGAAAAAGCCTAAGCCGCAGTCTACACAAGCTCCTTCTTCTACCACTATTTTGCACAAAGCTTTTTCTCTTTTCCAACACCATTTGAAATTTTTAAAGACACCTCTTTTGATGAAAACCAATAAATATCAGAGGCAAAAATACACCTTGATGAAAAGATATGACAAGGTATGAATGCAAATCAAGGTGAAAACGAAAACCAAAAGCAGTAGCAGAAAAAGAAGAACGCTTGATTTTTAATAAGAGTGAAAACGAGAGCGTTCTTTGCAAATGAAAACGAGTACATCTCCTCCAAAAGAAATTTATTGGGATCCAACCATTTATTGCAGCAAACAAAACAAACTAACAAACTAAGAAAACTAAAACAACTGACGCTCCAAGAAAAACACATAGTGCATGAAGCAATAAAAATATAGTGTCTTGAAAGGTGACCTGATTTTTGCCGATGAAGAAGGGGTGCCTCGGGGGTATCCCCAAGCTTTGACGCTTGTACTTCTTGGATATTTCTTGGGGTGATGCATGGGCATCCCCAAGCTTGCGCTTTTGTCCATTCTTCAACTCATCTCATCATTCTCCAATCCCTGCACTTGAAAACTTCCTTCATACAAAACTAAACACAAATCTATTAGCAACATTAGTGTAGGCATAACATATAATCAACCTCTTTTTGCTTCAGTTTTCAACTCAAAACCACCACATATAAAGTAAATACTACTGTAGCAACTTCCACAAGAGTTCCATGATCAAAAGAACTCGCAAAGAAAGCGATAAAGTGGCAAAAACAAATATTGGCAGAAATCTGTCAAAACAGAACAGCTGACAAAGGCCGAATTTTTGAAAGATTTTCTGTTGCTCAAATTAAAAAGTATTCAACTAACAAAAGTTTGGATATAACCTGGGACATATGCACAAGAAATCGCAGGTCGAAAAGATAAACAGAGAATTTATACGAATTTTTATGGTGCAGCACCGAAAACAGTTTCAGGACAGCAACATCCCCAAATCTTTACCTCGCTCGAATTAGAGGCTTCTCTTGGCACAAAAACGAAATAAAACGGATAAGGAGCGGTCATTACAGTAGTAATGACTTCCAAGACTCAAATAAAAGAAAAAGTACTGAAAAGAAAACATTGGGTTATCTCCCAAGGGTGCTTTTCTTTAACGCCTTTGAGCTAGGCGCAGAAAATTGCGAATCAAGTAATATCAAGTGATGAAGTGCTAGTTACCTCAGTAGGCTCTTTGAATGTTCCCGAAGATGATTCAACCTGCAAGTCACCCTTAGTGGAACTAAGAGTCTTACCAATTTTAAGAACATGTTGAGATTTAAGTGCAGAAACCTTGGGAACATACATAAATTTTTGCTCTTTTCTAACAAACACTTTCTCTTTCTTAAATTTAAGAGAAGAGAAGATTAAGCTAAGAGTTTCCATAGACTCCTCTAGTTTACCAATCCTTAAGTTTTGATTGTTATGAGTAGTGCTAGCCTCTAAAATGGTAGTTCTCTTACCAATGTCTTCTATTAATTCACTAACGCGGCTAGTATTTTCTAGGATATTTGGCAAACTTTTCTCTAAAGAGCTGAGCTTTTCTACCACCTCCTCCAAGGTGGTCTCAGTTTTAGGAACATGAATAGGCGGTATTCCCACTAAACTTTCAATTATAGTGCAAGCTTCTCCAGCGGGAGCATCTTTTAAACTTTCTCTCCCTTGTTGCTTAAAACTACAAACTTCTACTTCAGGATTACTCATTTTGACAAAACTAAAGCAAACAAATAAAAACAGCTACCAAGGATTCTAATTTTTTTGGGTTTTTGATAAAAAACGATGCAAGTAAAATAAATAAAGTAAAGCAAAACAATAAAACAAGGTAAAGGATGTGCATGCGAAAGCTCCCCTCGCAGAAGTGTTCCACTCTTCCCCGACAACGGCACCAGAAAATAGGCTGATACTCCTAGTTGATGTGAGATATCAGAGGTCCTTGTGCGTGGTGAAGACCAGCTCGTTGGGAACCCCAAGAGGAAAGTATGATGAGTATAGCAGCTTGTTTTCCCTCAGTTAAGAAACCAAGGTTTATCGTTCAGGAGAAAAGCAGACAGTGACGGCTGAAGGTGATGCTTGCTAGTATGCGATAGCTTCGGACAATTTATATATGGCGCCTCGTCCAAGCTTTGCTTGCTAGCTGCAATGCGGAACCTGCACACACACAACCAAGTACTTTGTTCCCAACTTGCGATGAGGTTGTCAATCTCACCGGTTTGCTTGAAACAAAGGTTATGAGCGTATCGAGTGGAAAACAGTAGAGAATGCAAGTAAAGTAAACAGTGCGAGAAAAGTAAACAGTGCGAGTAAAGTAAACAGGTGATAGCAATATGATGGAAATAGGACCGGGGTCCACAGTTCACTAGTGGTGTCTCTCCATAGATAAAATAACACATGCTGGGTAAACAAATTACAGTTGGGCAATTGATAGAATAAAGATAAACGTGATATGTCAAGAAGAACACTATGAGATTTACTCTGGGCATTACAACAAAATACATAGACCGCCATCCAACTGCATCTATGACTAATAATCCACTTGTGGCGAATCAATCCGAGAACTCCACAAGTATTAAGTTGCGAACAACAGATAATTGCATTAAGCAAAGTGTGTAATGTAAACAAAGCATATGCCCTTGAGCATATGAATGTTGTTTTCTCCCTAGTAGCAATAGCACATCTACAACCTTAGAGGTTTCTGTCACTCCCCCAGGTTAAGCAGAGACATGAACCCACTATCGAGCATAAATACCCCCCTCTTGGAGTCACTGGCAACTACTCGGCCAAGATAGCTACTAACAACGGAGAGCATGCAAGATCATAAACAACATAGAGATAACAAAAGATAATATTCAGTACAGCAACTTAATCATAAACACCAATATTCATCAGATCCCAACAAATCAACATCATAGAATTACATAACGGTGATCTCAGTCATGTAGGGCAGCTCATGAGAGCTACTGCTATGGACCCATAGTCCAAGGTAGACTACTCACTCATCGCTCTGGAGGCAAGCATGGCGATGAAGAAGACCTTCGGTGGCGATTCCCCTCTCCGGTAGGGTGCCGGGAAGAGCTTCTGGACCCTCCCGATCTTCGGGTCGACGGCGGCGGCGGATCACGATGTGTTCTAGAAATCTGATTGGGTACTTAGGTTTTTTCCGTCGGGGGGTCTTTATAGGCGAAGGGGCGATGTCAGAGGAGGGCCCAGGCAGTCTCACACCATGGTGGCGCGGCCAGGGGCTAGGCTGCGCCACCCCTGTGTGTGGGGCCCTGGTGGCTCCCCTCCTACTCTCCTTCAGATCTCTGGAAGCTTCTGGGTAAAATATGATTTCAGGAACTTGTTTCGTCCAATTCTGAGAATATTTCCTGTGTATCACTTCTGAAACACAAAACAGCAGAAAACAGGAAACTAGCACTGTGGCAACTTGTTAATCGGTTAGTTCCGGAAAATGCATAAAAGTGCCACGAAGTGTAACGAAACATTAGGCAAATGGTGTAAAAACAAGCATGGAGCATAAAAAATTATAGATACGTTTGAGACGTATCACCTGCACACAACACAACCAAATACTTTGCTCCCAACTTACTATGAGGTTGTCAATCTCATCGGTTTGCTGTAAACAAAGGAATGAGCGTATCGAGTGGAAAACAATAGTAGTATGCGAGAAAGTAAACAGTGCGAGTAAAGGAAACAAGTGATAGCAATATAAAGAAAATTGGACCGGGGTCCATAGTTCACTAGTGGTGTCTCTCCATAAGATAAAATAACACATGTTGGGTGACAAGGGTATAGCTAATAGAGCCCGTCAGTTGAGTATCCCTGAGGCTCATTAAGCTAGGCCCAATTGTCATACTAGTCGAAATATGAGTTCTTACCGTATGTCGATATTGTAATCTATATCGGATCCCACCCGATCCTCGAGACCTGGCCATCTATATATAGGGGCCAGGAGGGGACAGTGTGGGACAGATTAAAAGCAAGCCAGGTTGAACACCCAAGTTTACTTTTGATACATACCTTATTCGACTAACTTTACCTTCAAGTTCATCCGATGCCCTATCTCCCCGATCCTAAGTCCTTCATCTAGGACATTTGTCGAGTTAACCCTCGTCAATTGGCGCCGACCGTGGGGACCCTGGGTGTTGGAATCATGAATTCGATGGCTTTTTTTTTGCTTTTAGCCAACAGCAGTGCAGGAATCGATGAAAATTAAGAGATGAAGCTGACGATTGGAAGTCTAAGCATCTTCATCGGACCTTCGGGTTCAACTCGCCTTTCGGATCCAGCAAAACTAGATCCGTCGGCAAATGAGCCCGAGATAGTAGCAATGATGGAATCATCTGAAGGCTCTTCCAGCGAGGTAAACTCGCCGGTCAGCTTAGCGGAAGTACAAGAGGGAAAAATCGCAGAAGGCGACAAAACTCAGGAAAAGTTCAACATGGAAGCAACAGTGGTTAAAACGCACAATAGTACAAGGGACTTCGCCGCCGGAAGTAGTGGCATCTCCAAAAGCGTACATCAGTTATGCGTCATTATCACTGAAGCAGAAGAAGAAAACAATCACGAAGGAAACGAGGGATTCAACAGGCAAGTCGACAAAATAAGGGGACCCAATAAAAAGGAGAAGGAGAAAATTCACGTCTCAACCGGAGAGTGGAGAATCATCATGTCAGCTATCAATCATGGCACAAAAGTACCAGAAGGCTCAAGGAGAGAAGTTCTAATGGGATATCAGTACGCATTGCACCAGCATAAAAAGAAGCTAAGGGAGGAAAGAGACATGTTTATGAGAAGTCAAGATAATAACAGCGCGTCAAGTGAAGAGTATTGGGATGATTATAATGATGATTCAGATTATAGCAGCGAAAGGCGCAGAGACCCAAAACACAACAAAAGGACAACGGCATAGAGTAGAGAGGAAAGGTACTCAAGAAGTATAACCTCGCAGCCAGAAAAGGAGGAAGAGGACTTTGTACAAGAAACACCAGAAGCAGCGTTGATAGCAACACAAGCATACCTGCTAACAACACAGCCAGAACCTGGGGATCCGCGGGAGCACATTCACCGAGCCGCAATACGAAGTCTTGGGTTAATAGAAGACAAGATCATGGGAAAAGGTCTAGAGGCAAATGTTGGTGTTCTGGATACTGGGGTATCCCAGTCCACCTGCTCCTGGGCCCCATCATCGGCCCATCTTCAGCCCAGGGAAGAATTGTGGGGACCATAGGTTTACCACCCGGAGTTCCCGTTATGCATACAACTCACGATCCCATGATCAGTATGTCGTGAGTCCACATAACCGAGCTGATATCAAAGTTACATCATCCATTACAGTACCGAATATAAAGTCTTACAATTGGTCACACGACCAAGACTGATAATGCCACGCAGGGCAAATTTACAAACTAAGCAGCGGATACCAAGCAGCGTTGATGACCCACGTCATGCCTACTACCCTACAGGCAACTGACTGGGAGACGTTCCTAGTTCGCACCGGCGTCATCGCAACCATCGTCACCTTCTGAGTAGTCTTCTCCATAATCTGGCCAAGTTAATAGCCAGGGACAAAGCCGTGAGTACATTTGAATTGTACTCGCAAACCATCTAAGAGGGGATAAATTTGCATGCTATTTGGCTGTAGCAAGAGAGGTTTGGTTGGGGCTGATTCTTATCCTAATTGTAGTTCCTCGTGTTGATATAGCATGTCATACGACATCTCGATATCCTTGTTAAAGAAGAGTTTTGGTAAAGCACCTTTGGAAAAGCTCTAGGAAAGGGGGAACTCATTTTAAGAGATGAGCCGGGGTCAATCAAACATGACCACCTTCCTTATGAATCACGATCAATCGCACATGACCACTTCCAACTTTCGGCAGTACCCTGCAAGTACTCCGTATCACCTCCATGCCACGGCAGTACCCTCCGAGTACTCCGAGCCGGCAACACATTCTTTCCTTTTTCCGAAAACACTTTTATAAAACCAAAACTTGACATTGGGTTAGGCAACAGCCAGTTCAACCGTCCATATCCGAGGACTCGGCTATTCGAATAGGTTTCACTCTGCAGAGGTTGTACACTTTACCCACACCATCCGAATACTCATCGTGTGGGCATCATCCCTGCATAGCATCCTACGCCACAACAAGCACCCGATCATAGCCTTCCATTCATCTACCTTAGTACGGGTGCCTACCCTGTGGAGTACCTCCCCGGCATGCCCCGACAGCCTACCTCAGTTCGTCGAGCGTAACTCCGGCGCCACGGCGGGAGAACCCAAGTGTCTTCCGGACGGGTAGCCTATTGGCGGGCCCGTTATACTATTGCCCACCAGTTGCGACTACCCGGATTCTGGGGTCCTACAAACCCTTATATAGTGTGAGGCTCCCCGCACTAGAGCAAACAAACTTCGGGCTAAGCCCCGTCCCATACCAGGGTAATGTGGTTGCACGGATTAATTGCCCCGGGTGAGTACATAATCACCAATGTCTTTTCTTTTTAAAACCACAACTCCTTTTTACTCCATGTCCAACTTTATTTGTCCAAAACCATTTTTGAAAGCATCTCAGTGGAGTAGATACTACTCCAAGGTTTTTCGAAAACACCTTTGAAAATCGTTTCCCAGAGTGTTTCCCAATCCTAGAGTTTTTGGCTCCACTAGAAGTTTTCCAACGGCTTTGCTGCTAGTCAGCAAACCACTACTCATAAGGGTAATGATAGGTGTTCAACGGGGTCATCTCGAAGGATGATAACCAGTGGCTTGTGGAGCTTAAGCCAACAATAATTTGCTATGAGGAGTATAGCAAATCTGAAAACATGCACTTTTAAAATAAAGCAGTAAGAGACATGCAGCAGGTGTAATTAGGATTCAGATATGCATCAAGATAGATGGCTTGCCTTTCTCAGCTTGTCCCTGGTCTTCTTCTTCTTGATAAACAAAGATTCCTCCCTCCTCGGTACACTCCTCGTTCGATTCTATCGCCGGGAAAAATAAAAGCACACAATAAGCATACATGCATACACAAGCCCCAAGCATTTCAGGACTCATACCATCTTATCAAAGAGTATCAGAAGCAAACAAGTTTAGAAAACAAACCAAGTTTTAAAGGTTCTTAATTAACAAGTTAAGCCTACTAGAAACTAGGGTTTCTTAAGTTGATGTGAGCACCACCACTTAGCAACCAATTCAAGCATGCAGGCATCCAGTGAGTCAAACAGCACACCAATCAATATTGCAGGTTGACAACAATCTTAAGAAACTACCAAAGTTGGATTTATTGAAAAGCAAGGTGTGGTCTATTTCCTATGAAATTAACAATAAGAGAATAACACTAGGGCACCAAAATAATCCCCATATATTCTCTGAATCTCAGAAAAATATGAGGTAAAGTGCTCTGGAAAGCTCTTCTAGAACACAATCCAACAAAGTTGGATTCAGCACAAGATTCTAATTTTATTGCAAATGATGTTTTTTCTAAGATTAATCACACAAACAACCATATTAATTACTACTGCAAAAATAAAGTTCCTAGAGTACTAAATCTAGTTGGTCCTACAAGATAACACATCAAGATATCACAGAAAATTGGATTCACTCATTTTCAGTATAAAGAACTTAAGTTTTAAAATAAACTAGAAAAGTGACCTAATTAATCCCACAAATTATCATTTCATCTACACGAAGTCTATAGACATGGGACCTATGCCATTTGAAAGGTATTACAATAAGCTGCACATAGAAATTTGAATCACTCAAAAAGGACTTGTATTTATTTTTCTGTGAATTATTAAAGTTTGCAGATCTGGAAAAATTGTAAACCGAAATTTCTAAAAAAAACATACCACGGGCCAGATCTGAATAGATCTGGGCCGGTCCGCTGGGTTTCTGGCCCGTTCCGAATACAACGCGCGGGAGGGGATTTTAAAACCGGCTGACCAGTGGGCTCCGCCGGTCAGCGGAAGGAGGAGGCCGAAGGGGTACGGGGTAAGGTCGGCCGTCCGATCTAAATGAGATCGACGGCCCTCCGTCATCTCCTTCCTCCGCCCGCGAGTAACAGGGATGAAACCCTAGCTGGGGGCTGGCGGGTGCGGCTGCTCACCTAGGGGCCTCCTCCGGCCATGGGGAGGTGACGAGGGGACGCGGTGGTCGTCGGCGAGCTCAACGATGGGCGGCGGCGGTGGATCTGCTTCTGGCTTGATGTCCTGCGCGTCGGTGACAAGGCGGCCAAACCAGATGCTCGACGAGGCCCCCAGCTCCCGTGCTCCTGGATCAAGATAGAGGGTAGTGTTAGGTTCCTTAGGAGGCTAGAGGCCTATTCATGCAAAAAAAAAGGGGCGGAGAGGGTCCAGAGCAACGGCGAGGTCCTCCTCTTCCTTGCATAACAAAATCTAGGGTTTCCCTTCTTCTCCTCTGTTAGAGACCATGGGGTGGTTCTGGGTGTCCTGGGAGGGCAATGTGTTGGTGTGGGAACCAAATGGGGCGAATAGAGGGGCTGGAGTGTACTGTGGGTTTATATCTAGAGGGGTAATGGTGTAAGTCGGTTTGGGCATGTGGGGTCGGTTTGGTAGCTTCTGGTTGGTCCAGGAGGACGGTGGGGAGGGGGAGAGGGTCCTATTGGATGCCCTGGTCGGCTGGGAGCAGAGGGGTGAGGCTACAGCACCATTTTTTTTATTGTTGGCAAAGCTTTTGTTGACCTTTCTTCTCTCCTCTCCCTCCAAACACTAAGGGACAAAAGAGAGGGGTTGCTACAGTACAATTCGACCAGAGGGTGGGGAAGGTGCTGGAGAAGGCTGGGTGGTGGTTTGGTGAAGTTTCATTGAAGTTTGGTAAATGGAGGTGGAAAGGGTGTTGGATGCATGCATTGATCAAATGAAAATATGAAAGGTAGATGAGATGGATTCCAAGCATGGGTATGCTGGGGTGTTTCAAGGAGGGTGGTGAGAGATTTAGGGATGGTATAAGGGCTTTGCCAAATTAGATTTATCACTGAAGTTTGGGTATTTGAAGATTTGCCCAAAATATACTTTGGACCAGATTTCAGAAATGATAGATGGAAGTAACTAGGGGCTCATAGGAGATGGAATGCACAATGGATTAGATAGGTGTGGTTTGGGTAAGATTAATGGTATTGCCAATTTGGAAGATTTTATTTGGGAATAGGCAAGACCACCGAAATTGGAATGTGAAGATTTGGACCATACTACTTGAGACAAGGTTTTCAAAATTTGAAGATTAACCACTAAGGTTTTGGGTCCATAGGGTCCTATAGGAATAGGAGAACAAGGTAGGATATTATAAAATATTTGATGAGAATGAAAAGGTGCATGAAATAACAAGGTACCATTCATATGCATTTTATTATGCAAGAAAGATGAGATAGAGACATAGCTATTCTTGATGGAGGAAAAGTGATATTTTGCAAGAATAACATTTCCAAATGCTAGAAGAGAGGAAATGAATTTATGGAGAGATTTTATGATGAGTGTTGACTAATTATCAAGAGGATCAAGGAAAACTAGAAGGTGAATTCAGTTTTTGACTAGGGTTCAAAACCTAGTCACATAAATAGGTGACATGCTTCAAAATGCACATGCAAGTGCATAGATAGTTTGAGTAGATCAAAAGGAAGAGGAATGGGTCAAAGAATAGTCTCTGAACAATTTATTTCGAATTCTAGAAGTGTGAGCAGAGGTGCATATGATAATAGTCAAATGGTCAGTGATTTGATTAGGGTCAAAAACAGGATTAGAGCAAGTACCAGATGACCTCAAATGACCAAGTGGTAATGGAAAGAATGGAAGATCACATGCCAAATATGAGTTCTAGGAAGGTACATTGCCAAGGATAGAATAGATAAGCTTAACATAGGTGTTGGAAAATTGAATCTATTAATAGATACTAAGATAGTCTACACACTAGGTGTTTGATAAAATGACTGCAAGAAAATATTTGGTGATAGTTGAGAGGAGCCTTCTAAGATGGGATGTAGGTAATTCTAATAACACCATGGGTGCTTTCCTTGGGCTAGTTTGAATTGTTTTAAGATCCCACAAAATGGAGCTCCTAATGCCTTATGATAAGACTAAGACATTAGAGTTAGGAATTTAGGATTGAGATGAAAATAACAAAATAGGTTTAATTTGAAAGATAGAGAGGAAATAACTTACATGGGACAAATTATAAATTGATGAGATTTGAAAAGGTTAGGCCACAGGCCTATATGAGGAGTATATGAACACACAAGCAACTCATCAAGGTCAGACAGTCACACAAAGTCAACTCACCACACATGGTCAATCATTTGCAGCTAATCTAGCATTATCAGAAACAATGATTGAACCAGTGCTTAGTGATCTTGCCATGGTCAAGTAGAGAAGAGTTTCAAATAAAGGAGTAAGGCTTTGGTAGATAGTTTTAGAAACAAATGGAGACATAAACATCTCCTTTGTAAAGTCTTCTCAAAGGTGTTTGAAATCCTTTTATAAATATCAACAAAATAAAAGTTTGTAAAATAGTTGGACCACTCTACTTTGTAGGTCCAGATAGTTTTGTAAATACTTAGGTTTGATAAAAGCTTTGTCTCAAAAATAAATCTTGGCGCTTATTTGGATAAATAAAATAATTTGAATAGAAAAGGAGAGTTTGCCAAGATAATGGTTTTGGAAAATAACTAGAAGCATAAATAAGAGCATGATCACAAGGGCTCCAGGATTGTGTTGGTTCACAATGGTGTTCAATAAGCAACTCAAGCAGACATCATTAACATAACAACCAAGACAAACTAGCAAGGAACACATTTCCAGAGGTTTACTCGAAAAGTTTTTGTTGGCCCTCATTTTTGGCTCACTAAACACTACCTAAACAGGGTTACAAAAAGTGGGGTGTTACAAGAATCAACGACCCAAACTCCAAAGAAGACCCTCACGAGGAGGCGCCTCGTGAGGAGAACGACGATCAAAACTGCTAAGGACTAGAAGACCTCCTCACGAGCCCCTGCTGGCGAGGAGAGGAAGTACGCCCACATCAGCTCAGTACGTTTGCGTGCAGAGCAAGGAGATAACGGGCAGAAGACCGCGTACCGCCCACGCTACCCTCGACAGGGAGGAGACCAACTTTCGCTGTGCCTGCCTAAAGCGGCACAGTTATCGGGGGGATAACCCCCGGTAGGGTCAAGAGACAATAAAGATACAAGGTCTATGGTTGACTTCTTGCCGATTGACCAAGGAAGGGCCAGGCCGGAATATAGGAGCATCGGCCAGGCCGGCATATATGTGTATCTCGGCTAATGTCTGGGATATGCCGGTATAACCGGGATACTTGCTGAGGAGTGCCGGCATATGCTTGGATATGCCGGCCTAACTTATTTGATATATTGTGCAGGAGCAGGGGAGGCTGGATTACCCGACCTTCAGATGTCGTTGGTCCGGCATATAGGTCCAGGATATGGCCAACGGTCATATCCGGGATACAGAAGTCAGCTAAGATGTCATGTCCCTACAATCAAGGAGAGGCTCTGCCAAGTATGGAGAGGGATGAGGTTGACAGGGTGCACAGTGGTGGTCTACCTACCCTCACTGTGCACACGTACAGAGCTTACCTCATAGAGGTAAGGTCACAGTTCAAAAGGTACAAGGTACAGGGATATGAAGTCCCATCGAGAGCAATCAGGGAGAAAGTCAAGGGTCGCTGCCTTCGTCAGCAAGTCCTATTTGGGGTGTAGTTCATGTCTTCTGGTCTCTGGTGACCGTTGTAACCCTGGCCACCACTATATAAGGTGGCTCAAGGAACCCTAGAAAAGGGTTGGTCACTCTGTGTTCCTACACTTAGCAGTTCATCTTCCTTCTCTAGCAGAGAGCTTGGAAGCATCATTGTTGTGTACTCCATCGATCCAAATATAAAACCAGTAGAGCAGGAGTAGGGGTGTTATCTCCTTACGAGAGCCCCAAACCTGGGTAGATCTGTGTTCCTTTCTATCATGCTTTTTAGCTCGTTCCCCTCTCCCGAATCCTCCAGCATCTAGTTCGGCCCCCATTTAAGCCATCCTATGGCATATGTTGTTTCACCACGATGACATTTGGCGCCCATCGTGGGGCCTATAGATATGCTGGGTGGAGTGTTTATTCGGACGGGGTCTATGATAGCAGCTTCAGGAGTGCGTGTGGTCTCTGGCCTCGTCCAGAGGCTAGGCTCGCTCAGCTTCGTCAGTGACAACGCCGGATGTCTCGGCGGCCGGCCGTTCCCTAGGGATGGCCGGATCATGTCTTTCGGTTCCCATGAGGTGTACGTGGGGACTGAGAGAGTTTGCAGGAAAAAGGTGCTGGTGGCGGCGGATCCTCCGTCACATCATCTGGCTCACGCTGGGCATAGCGCTCGCTCAGCAGAGTCGGCCGAGGTAATGATGGCCGGCACATCAGTGCTGCCGGCGGATGGTGCCGGCAAGGCCGCAGCAGCAGCAGCAGCAGGAGATACTCCCCCGGGGCCGCCGAAGGCCAAGAGGTCGGCGCGTCCTCCGTTGGAGCGCGTTGAGAACCTGGCCGGCACTTCCGCTGTGCCGGCAAAGGCTCAGGTGCTTCTTCCCATCATCGATCGGCTTCTCAAGCCGGTGCGATCCGGCGATGATCCGGAGCAGACAAGGGAGGTCCTGGAGGGATCTCGCCAGGCCCTCATCGACGAGGCCCTGGCCATGCACCAGGAGCGCGAACGGTTTAACCGGCAACTCCGTGAGTATGAGGCAGCCCATGGTTTTACCCCTGTGGTAACCCGGCCTAGCCGGATAGATGAGGTTAGAACTAGAGGTAGAGATCTTAATACTGAGCTAGGTAAAGATGCTAGAGCTAAGAGTCATACTGCAACTAGTACTGTGCCTAAGGTAATTTATAGCTCACCAGTGAAGAACCTTAGAGCAGCAGCAGAGGTAGCTAAGGACTTATCTAATTTGTCCGGCGAAGCACTGCATGAGCAGCAAGCCCGGCTTAACCATCTTTTGTCTGAAGCTACTAAGCAGCAGGAGGCCTTTAAGAAGGCAAACCCAGGTGCCAGGGCATCCCAGTACATTGCGTCGGTAGGAGGTGCCGGCGCAAGGTCGAGGGGCGAAGCTTCATCCCCGCATCCAAGTGCCCGGCATGCCGGAAGTGTGACCTCTGGCCGCCGGGACAAGCAGATCCAAGTGTATGATCCGGCAATCGCCGGAAAGTAGGCAATAGTTCAGAAGAGTGCTGGCCAAGCTGACAAGTATGTCGGCCGCAAGAGTGCTAGCCAGAATGTGCCGGCCGGGCAAGGGGCAGTTTCGGCCGGTGGGGGCCGGAGTAACAGTGTAGCCCGGCATCAGCAGCAGGGCGCCGGAGGTACAGCGCAGCGGCAAGGTGCAGGTCAACCGGGACGTCGAGAAGATGATGGGAATTCCGCCCTTGTCAGGGCGGGATATCAGCAGTAGCATCAGCAAGGCCGGCAAAGTGAGCAGTATCAGCCGGAGCAGCAGCAGGAAAAAGTGATCGCGGGCCCAATTGCGTCCCGGCTTGGACCTCGGTCCTTGGCAGCAAGTGATGCGCGCCTCAAGCTGGACAGGATTCACCAATCGGAGTTGGTGGAGAGGCAAGGAGCTCCGGGTCCTATGTGCTTTGGACCCCGGATTATGGGTGAGCCGTTACCTTACTATTTTCAGCTCGCGCGTGGCGCAAGGACATACAACGGCAGCATAAAGCCGGAAGATTGGTTGGAGGATTACTCCACCGCAGTGAACATTGCCGGAGGAAACCTCAGATGGGCGGTACGATATGTACCGCAAATGCTAGAAGGACTAGCCAGGATATGGCTGAATAATCTGCCGGCCGGAAGTATCAACGGCTGGGTTGATTTCAAAGAACAGTTTGTATCAAACTTTACCAGTACATATAAGAGGCCGAATCATCCGCAGCAGCTGGCTAACTGCCGGCAGGGAGTGAATGACACCGACCAAGACTATCTGACCAGGTGGTGCACCTTGCGCAATTCTTGCGAAGGAGTTGTGGAACAGCAGGCCGTCATGTGGTTCGCTCATGAGTGCCGGCACGGCACCATGTTGTGGCAAAAGCTGCAGAGGGACATGCCGGCCACGCTGGCCGAGACAATCAAGATTGCCGATAGTTATGCTCTGGGAGACCCCATGCAGCCCACCCTTGATTCACAAGGACAGGGGCAGACCCAGCGGAACACCAACAACACCGGGAGACCGGGGCAGTTCTATCGCCCGGATAACCGGAACAAGAGGAGAGATGAGCAGCCGGATTTTCGGTATGGACCTGCACAAGTAGCAGCTGTGGAGGAAGAGCAAGAGGGCACCGGCAGTAGCCAACGCCCGAGATATGAGGGCTATCAGCAGCCTCAGCAGCAACAACCGCAGCAGCAAGCGCAGCCCTTCCAGAAGAAGAATGTCTGGATCAACAAGAATGCCGGCGGAGCCGCCGGACAGAAGAAGCAATGGCCGAAGTATACAGTGGGTCTGGCCATGGACAAGCCTTGTGTGTTTCACACGTTCCAGCCGGGAAAGCCGGCAAATCATTTGATGAGAAACTGTTCATGGCTGGACGACATATTAGCAGGTCGTGCAGGTCCCTGGGGACCAGCTAGACCATCTATCCCGGCAGCTCCATCGCCGTTGACAGGAGCCAATACAGTTGCAGTCCCACCCAGGCCGGTTAATCTCGGGAATCAGAACAATGCCGGAAATGCCGGTGTAAATCAAATAGACCAGAGCTATAATCTGGAATATAGTGCCGGAGGCCCAGGAGCGGGCCGGAATGATTACAAGGAGCATGATCAAAGCTACATGGTCTTTGAGACCGAAAGAACAGACAAGCAGAGCTTGTACCGGCGGTGTTTGGAGGTAAACGCCGTTATGTCGGCAGTTCCGAAGATGATGCATTGGTCTGACCAGGCCATTGGCTGGGACAGAACAGATCATCCCCGGATCATGCCAAACCCCGGTGGATATGCGCTAGTAATGGATCCGACATTTGTCGGGCCGGCTAATAACGTGAGGTTCAGCAAGGTCCTCATTGACAACGGAAGCAGCATCAACATCATGTATCGGGATACGATGCAGAAGCTGGGAATCAAGGAGAATATGTTGGAGCCAAGCAAGACTACATTCCACGGCATTGTGCCGAGACTTTCGTGTGCGCCGATGGGCAAGATCCAGATGGATGTCATGTTTGGCGGCCGGGATAACTGCAGGGTGGAAAACCTCATGTTCGAGGTGGTTGATCTAGAAAGCCCCTACCATGCTTTGCTGGGGAGGCCGGCATTGGCAAAGTTCATGGCCTCTACGCATGTTGCGTACCTAAAAATGAAGATGCCGGGGCCTAGAGGGGCGATTACCATCATTGGTGATTACAAGCGTTCGATGGCATGTGCAACAGCCGGGTCGAACCTGGCCGAGACTCTGATCATTGCAGAAGAAAGGAAGAGGCTCAAGCGAGCAGTGGAAATTGCTGAGACGATCGTGGCCGGCAAATCTATGCTGGGCATGGCAAATCCCGGTGGCAGTGCTTCTTTTCAAGTGGGCAAGGAAGTCAAAAAGGTGCCCCTGGATGAAGTTTTCCCGGAGCGCCATGCCCTTGTCGGGGCAAGTTTGGATCCCAAATAGGAAAGCGAGCTCATCAGCTTCCTCCGTGAGAATCGGGATATCTTTGCATGGTCTACTTCAGACTTGCAAGGTGTGCCGAGGGAGCTGGCTGAGCACGCATTGCATGTGAGACCGGATGCTAAGCCGGTGAAGCAGCCGCTCCGGCAGAATGCAAGCGAAAGAAGGAAAGCCATTTGGGACGAAGTGGCCAGGCTCTTAGCCTCCGGCTTTATCAAAGAAGTGCTTCATCCGGATTGGGTGTTTAATCCGGTTTTGGTGGAAAAGAAGAAGGATGAGCCCGCCATAGTGAAAGTATGGCGGATGTTTGTTGATTACACCAACTTAAACAAGGCATGCCCTAAAGATCCATTCCCGCTCCCTCGGATCGATCAAGTGATTGATTCCACAGCTGGATGTGAACTGTTATCATTTGTAGATGCCTATTCTGGTTTCCACCAGATCCCTTTGTATGAGACAGATCAAATAAAGACATCCTTTATTACCCCGTACGGGGCTTATTGCTATCTCACTATGTCGTTCGGTTTAAGAAATGCTGGCGCAACTTACCAAAGGTGCATGCAAAAATGTTTGCACGATCAAATAGATAAAAATGTGCAGGTATATGTCGACGATATCATCATAAAAACCAAGGAGAGCAAGCCTCTCATAGATGATCTCCGGGAAACCTTTGGAAACCTGAGGAGATTCCGGATGAAGTTGAATCCGGCTAAGTGTACCTTCGGTGTGCCGGCGGGCAAGTTGCTCGGCTTCCTTGTTTCTAGCCGGGGTATTGAGGTGAATCCCGGCAAGATTCGTGCCATAGAAAGGACAAAGCCACCGACAGATTTGAGGGAAGTACAGAAATTCCCTGGGTGCCTCGCATCCCTGAGCCGTTTCATAAGCCGGCTGGGAGAGAAAGCTTTGCTGTTATATTAGTTGATGAAAAAGTCTGACACATTTGTCTGGACAACGCAAGCAGATGCAGCTTTCAAGGAATTGAAACAGATGTTGTCAACAACGCCGGTATTAGCATCTCCGATGCCCCGGGAGCCAATGTTGCTCTATATAGCGGCAACCAACAGAGTTGTCAGCGCTGTGGTAGTAGTAGAGCGAGAGGAAGGAGGCAAAACCATGCAGCGGCCGGTATATTATCTGAGTGAAGTCCTCTCCACCTCAAAGCAAAACTACCCCCACTATCAGAAGATGACTTATGGTGTCTATATGGCGGCCAAGAAGCTCAAGCATTACTTCCAAGAGCATCCAATCCGGGTAGTGGCCGAGGCTCCTATCTCGGAGATCATAGTCAACAAAGATGCCAGTGGCAGAATAGCCAAGTGGGCAATAGAGTTGTCGCCATATACTCCTCAATATGACAAGAGAGATACAATCAAGTCCCAGGTGTTGGCTGATTTCTTTATTGACTGGGTCGAGATACAATATGAGCCACCACTGCCAGATGCAAATTATTGGAGGATGCATTTCGATGGGTCCAAGACAATCCATGGCCTGGGTGCCAGCATAGTTCTCAGTTCACCCAAGAATGACCAATTGAGATATGTTCTGCAGATTCATTTTGCAGCATCCAATAATGTGGCGGAATATGAGGCACTTGTGCATGGCCTGAAGGTGTCTAAGGACATAGGAATTCGCCGGATTATGTGTTTCGGTGATTCTGACTTAGTGATTCAGCAGTGTTCCGGAATATGGGATGCGCATGATTCTAACATGGGATCCTACCGTTTCCTAGTACAGCAGTTAAGTGGTTACTTTGAAGGTTGTGAGTTCCGGCATGTTCTCCGGGCTCAGAATGACGCAGCCGATGCATTGTCCAAACTGGGATCTTCCAGAGATTCAATCCCGCCCGGCATTTCGTTGGAGCATCTGAGGAAGCCGTCAATCAAGCCCTCACCGGAGTCATCTTCCATTTATGTCCCGCCGAGTCTGGAGGATGTAGTTCCAATGGAGATAGATGCTGGAGCCAGGTCAGATAACCCGGGGACTGTTTCCTCAGTCCCGGGGACTGGGCCGACATATGCGGTGAGTGCAGTATTCCAGAGCAGAACTAGGGGCAAGGGTAAAATGTACCAAGAGGTTGTGCCGGTATACCCAGGGACTGCTCCGGCATACCCGGGGACTGATTCCTCAGTCCCGGGGACTTCGCAGCCCATGGAGATCGATTATGTGTCGGTCGAAATGATGGAGATAGATCAGGCAGTGTTCACTGTCAGGGAAGTGCCCTCATGGGCACGTCCTATTATTGATTTCTTGGTGAATGGCCAAGTGCCGGCGGATGAAAATGAGGCCCGCCGGGTTACAAGGAGATCCAAAGGATATACCATCATCAAGAAGGAAATATACAAAAGAAGTGTCACCGAAGTATTGCAGAGATGTGTCAAATCTGCGGAAGGCCTGGAGATGCTCCGGGAAATTCATCAGGGGGAGTGTGGTCATCACGCTTCATCCAGAGCATTGGTGGCAAAGGTATTCCGGCATGGGTTTTATTGGCCGATGGCACTGCAAGAAGCAGAAGACTTGGTCCGGAAATGCAATGGGTGTCAGAGATATGCCCACCAGATTCATCAGCCGGCATCTGCCTTGAAGACTATTCCGATTACCTGGCCCTTTGCTGTTTGGGGCCTGGATATGGTCGGGGCTTTTAAGCCGGCCAGAGGAAAGATGACCCATATCCTGGTCATGGTGGACAAGTTCACCAAATGGATTGAAGTGAAGCCCATAAGTAAGTGTGATGGTCACATAGCAGTGAAATTCTTATAAGATATAATCTTGAGATATGGTGTTCCCCATGGCATCATCACTGACAATGGGTCAAACTTTGCCCAAGGGCCATTTGCCAGATTTTGTGAGGAAGTGGGAATCCGGCTGGACATTGCGTCGGTCGCTCACCCTTGTACCAATGGCCAAGTAGAGAGGTCAAATGGGCTAGTATTATCCGGCATAAAACCCTGGCTGATAGAGCCACTAGAGAAAACTCCAGGATGTTGGCTAGATGAATTGCCAGCAGTGCTTTGGAGCTTAAGGAAAACTCCGAATAGGTCAACAGGCTACACACCATTTTTCCTGGTGTATGGAGCAGAAGCTGTGCTTCCAACAGATGTAATACATGATGCACCAAGAATAGTGCTATATACTGAGGAAGAGGCTAAAGAAGCCAGGGAAAATGATGTGGATCTGCTGGAAGAAGCAAGAGAAGTAACACTGTCAAGAACAGCAGTATATCAGTAGAACCTCATACGCTATCATGCGCAGAAGGTAAATCCAAGGAGATTCCAAGAGGGAGATCTGGTACTCCGGCTAAGGCAAGGAACAGAGGGCCGGCATAAATTAACTCCTCCATGGGAGGGGCCATTCATTGTGAGCAGAGCTCTGCACAATGATGCCTATTATCTTATAGATGCGCAGGCCCCCAAGAAGGATAAGGCGGACAGGTCCGGAGAAGAAACCAAGAGACCATGGAACATAGCTCTACTCCGCCCCTTTTACTCCTGAGCAGCACAATTTATGTATTTCCATATTTTGCTTTGTGTGCCGGATCTTTATGCCGGCACAAGACTAATGAATGAAATATCGGCATCCCGAAGAGGTCGGGCACTGCCTCCGAGATATACCGTTGTTTATTTTCAGTTTTTGTTATATGCCGGCTGGCTTGATTTGAATATTTCCTATGTCGGCCTAGTAATGTGTCGGCACCAAAGGCTGCTCTTTGACTCAGCTGCTGTCCGAAACCCGGCTTCATGGCTAGCAAGAGTAGATGCCGGAGATTGTCTACACATGGAAAACGGCTAAGGAAATATAGAGCAAGCGATCCGACACTTATGCTATTGCTAAGATTAAAACTTGGAATGTCGGATGATTTGAAGTCTAAGTTTCAAAGTTAAAGTACTGTATGTTTAATGAAGCAACCTTGAGACTCATACGTCGAAAGCCAAATAAGGTAGACAAGTAGCCAAGGTTGTGAAGTTGAGGAAACAGGAAAACAAACTCGGTGACTTAGCCAAAGATGATCCGGCATTGATAACAAGCAAACCGAGATAAAACTTGTTTAGGTAGCAAACCAAAGGAAATTAAACGTATATCTTACAATTGCACCCGGCATTCCGGGGATCTGATAAAACTTAAAGTTTTTGGTGCTGCAAAGTCAAGGAGCAGGGGCAGAAGCAGAGCCGCCGCCTAGTGGAGCTGTAGCAGTGGAAGTGTCGGCTTCAGGAGTGCCGGACCCAGCAGATGGAATGGAGCCATCACCTCCGCCCAGGACAGATGCCTGTTCCGGAGCATCAGTGTCGGCCTCTTCAGCTTCCTCTTCGTCTTGGCTGGAATCGGAGCCCTCAGCATCAGCAGCATCCTTGGCATCGTCTGCTGTCTTCTCCGGCTCGCGGATGTCCCAGACAAAAGCATCGGTGTCGGCATAGTCCACATAACTGTGGGCCAGTTCCCGCCGACGCCGGATGTGTTCCGGATCCGTGGTCCAGATGGATCCTTCGCGCACAGTACGCAAAGTCTCCAGATCAGCTTTTTCATACCAGGAGAGGAAGTAGCTGAGAGCTTCATCAGCTCCTACCCTCGCACTGGAATCCCGCCATTCCCGGAGGTGAACCTTGGCAAGCTGTAGATCATTGCCGAGATCAACAGGATCAGTGGGCGTCCTTTGTCCCGGCCAGAGGGCAGAGAATGCCTCCTGGGCGCCATAAAAGAGTTCTTCTGTGTAGAGGGTCATGGCGTTCTTCCGGGATTGCAGGGCCAACAGCTGCTCCGACATGTCCCAGTTGGCCGAGTCAACCGGAACACCCTGGTTCTCTCGATCCAACTGTAGAGCCCTCTCAACGTCTTCGACGGAAGCGGGAAACATGTCTGAGAAAAATAAATAATATTAGCAAGAGGGAAATATGTCGGCATAGATGCTATGTCAGGTAGGATAAGGAGAAAAGGGATTTGAAGCTTACTGGCGAGGTCAGCATTGAGTTGGGCGACTGTAACTTCCCATTTTGTTGCCTGCTCCTTCAAGCTAGATAATTCGGCATTGGCATTGGAGGCATCAGTCTCGGAAGCAATGAGCAAGTCCTGAGTCTTCTTCAGTTGGACCTCCCTCTGCTCCTTCTCCTCCAGAAGCTCGGCAATCCGGCCCTTCAGCTGCTCAACTTCAACCTTGTGAGCAGCATCCCGGTCGTCCAGTTGCTTGGCCACATCCACTGAGGACATACAGTCCTGGTGGCGTGCCTCCAGTCCAGCCTTCTCATCTGCAAAAATTTGAAGTTAAAAGGATTGGAAGATAGAAAACAGTGACAAGAGATAAAGGATTTGAAGTATAAAGTGTCTATTTGGGTGACAGCAGGATCCGGCATACCTGTCAGCTCCTTCACGCTCTTGACAAGGTCGGTGACTTGGGCTTCGGCACCAGCTACGGAATGACGGAAAAAGGTTATGTGTCGGCATATTAAGCTGTGCCGGCAAAAGGGACTATGAAGAAAAAAGAAGGCAAGGCATCCGGCGTATATGTCGGATGAGTTTACCTTTCTGGCGCAGTTCCAGCAAGACCTTGCTATGTGCGTTAGATAACTTCCGGTGCTCGCACACCAAGTCATGGAACATGTCGGCGCGTGTGTTGTTCATGCGCTGCAAAAGTGTTAGGATTTGAAAGGTTATGAGAAAAGTCTAGCATGCCAGTACAATTGAAGATTATACGAAATATTCATGCTGTTGAAGACCCGGCACAGGTGCTGCGCACCTATCCCGGCTCTCGGTGACTAGGATTTGAAGCTCGAGACGAGCTTATATCTCGGCCAAGAGGATTTGAAAAATAAATAAGATGTGAAATAGTTAGAGACCCGGCACAGGTGCTGCGCACCTATCCCGGCTCTCGGTGACTAGGATTTGAAGCTCAGATCGAGCTCATATGTCGGCAGTTAATTCGAGAATAGCTAGCTAAAAGAGTATTGGAAAATCCCGGATGTCCGTATCCTGGACGGCCGACATTTTCGGGGACTGGGGATATGTGTATAGGTAGAGAAGACTTACGTTGGTGGCATCGGCCAATTGGTGGAGTCTTTGCTGGAGGCTGAGGAGCTCGCAGGCAATCGGAATGGGCTTCGTGGCCAGGATGTCAGATGGATTGCCAGTGGCCGAGGCTTTGGCCATCTTCTTGGTCCTGGAATCCGCTGTGTCCATATTGCCGGCGTCATTCCACCTGACAGAGTGCTCCTTAAGAGACCCAAGGCTCTGGTCACTTTTTGTCTCCAGGGGAACGCGGCCCTCAAGTTCCGGTGTGTCGAAGAAGCTGGCCCGGTAGCCAGGCCGGGTCGCTGCCCTGCCGAGATGCAGGGCGATGGCAGAGCTAGGCCGGGATGCTGCTTTAGGGGGAGCAGTGGCGGCAGATGGTGTGCCGGACTTGATCGGCCGGATCTTGAGAGTGCCGGACTTGACCGGGACAGAGGTCTTGTCCGGGATGGAAGTCTTGGCCGGCGCAGGAGTCTTCTCCATGGAAGGAGTCTTGGGCGCTGGTTGTTCCGGCGCGGCAGGTGCAGCTTGCCCAGCAGGGGCAGGTTCCGGAATAGTCCGGACTTCTCGCACTGCAGGGCCTTTTCCTTTGATATCTGTGCCGGCGCTCTTGTTGCTTGCGCCGACATCATTAGTAGTCCCGGCGCCGCTGATGGGCGCGCCGGAGTCTAGGGCATCTGGTTGGGCTCCTGTGTCCATGTGGACATCAGAAGCTGGAGGTTCCTGTTGAGCCCCCGAGTCCATGTGGACGTCGGGGGCAGAGTTGTCTTGCTCTGGCGGAAGGTCGTCCTTCGCCGGGGAAGTAGGTCTATCGGGCGCAGGCGAAGATGTCGGCGCCGGGGAGGTTGTGTGACTTGCCGATGGTATGTCGGAGGTGGCAGTTTCCGCCGGCTTGGTAACCTTCGGGCCGCCACTCGAGCCAGAAGCTTGTTCCGACGCAAGAGGAGCCCTGAAAGAGAGACAACACCAAGTCAATAATCAAAGCAAGAGATATGTCGGAGGAAATACAAAGAAAAGAAACTTACCCCGAGGCAACATGCCTCTGTTTCTTCGGAATAGGCAGGCCAACCTTCTGCCTCTTCTTTTGCTGAGGTGTGTCGGGCTGGGGCTTCACGCCTCGCTTCTGGCCGGTACGTCCGCCGGTGGAAGGAGGTCCCTGGTTCAGAGGGGCCGCGTCGACAACCATGTCGTCCGGGATAGCTAAGGACGGCATTGGAAAGGCATAAGCAACAGGTGTTTCTGGAAAAGCATAAGCAAGAGGTGTCGGGCAGATAAACGTCTGGCAGTCTTCATCGGAGTCATCGTCACTCCGGCCTTGAGTGAAATGCTGGGATGAAGAGGCCTTACCCGCGGCAGAGGTAGCATGGGTGTTCCGGGGCAGCTTGTCCCAATGATCCGGATCTTCAACATTCGCAACAGTGCGGTCTGCCGCAATCTGGATCTGGGAGTTCTCCATGGCCTGGAAGCTCAATTTCTGTATAGAAGCAAGGTCAATTGATCAAACAAAGGAATATGGCGGCAAATAGCAATGTCTCGGCCAAGCATGATATATGTCGGTAAATAAATATGTGTCGGCTTAATTATCTATGTGTCGGCCAGGAGGGTTTACCGTTGGGGTGGGCCGATCCCGGCTATATGGTTCAAGTCCCCAGGCAAAGGTGGCCTGAGAGGACCTGCAGACGTCCTTGATCCGCCGCAGAATATTGGCTGGAGTCAGCTCATGTGTAGAATGCCGGGTGGGGTCCATGGGCCCGCTCATCTGGCAGATTTTGTGTGACCGGCGCTGCAGAGGAGAGACGCGCCGGCTGATGAAGCATGCCACAAGATCTTGAGGGGTAAGGCCGTCATCCCAGAGCTCGCCCTTAACCCGGTGGAGCGCGTTCACCGGCATCACCGAGTTCTTCGGGTTGTAAGTCCAGTTCTTCATAGCCAAGGGTGGCTCATCCACAAATGGCGGCAGGTTGAGCAGATCCTCGTCGGTGGTGTTCTTGACATAGAAGAAGCTTTTCTGCCACTTCTTGCAAGACTCGAGGAGTTCCACCTTGGGGAAGTCCGAGCCCTTCCGGGACATGATAGTGGCCGCGCCACAAAGGGTCATGGGGCGGTCCTTCTTCTCCTGGGTTGTCTCCGGCGGGTCGTCCTTGCTCCGGGGCGGCTCTTGGACGACTTGCTTCCGCAGTTGGAAGTACTTCGCCCATGCTTGTGTGAAGGGCTCTATGCCGGCGAAGCCTTCGCAAAAAGCAGCAAAGGCGGAGAGGATCATCACCGGCCAGAAGTCCGATGCCGGCAGGCCAAAGCCCCACTCGAAGTGGGCGATGAAGACGACTCATTCGCCGGGTTCAGGTGCCGGCGTAGTATCTCCCGCAGGTAGCCGGCATACAACACCCTCCGGCACTCTCCTGGTGGAGGTGACCCAGGATATGTCGGCCGTGGTAACCTCCGACCCCTCCCAGCCGGAGCGTCCTTGGACCCAGGCCGAGTTATCCTCCTCGGAGGCCGAGGTACCCGTCATGCTTGAGGAAGCCATCTGGATGGCCGGAACAAGGCGTGAAAGCCGGAGTCCCGTGATGTTAATCCTATCAAGACCAGAGAAAAGAGGGAGGTTAGTCTCTCCGGCATACCACTCTCACCGATGTTAGCAGAAATAGAAGATCTAACGAGGCAGTTAAAACTGGAGATAAACATGGATATAATTCCTACGGAAGAACAGCTATGAACTACCGAAGAATAACACTGGCAATGCTAATCGAGTCAGGGAGACATCAAGCAGAGAAACTGCCACAGATTCAAGCTAGTAGTGCTATCGTGGTGTAGCTACAGAGAAGCAGGAGGGATGAAGAACAAGAATGGAGAAAGAGGAACTCACCGAAGCTTGGCCAGCGGCAATGGAGCGGCGGCGAGCGTGCAGAGGAAGGTCCAATCTCTCAGCAATCTCGCAGAGAGGAGCGGCGGCGTCGTCGATGATGGTACCGGATGTCGGCAAGCGGAGGCGCCGGCGTGTAGGTGGGCGACGGCGGCGGCTTTCCTTCGCTGTTCCTCGGTCCGGCGGTGAAGAGCAAGGGGCAGAGGAGCGGAGGAAGACGAAGACTGTGTGGGGGTAAAAAGAGCAAGTTTACTCCCACCCCCGTATTTATACCAAAGAGGCCAGGGTCGTGGGGATCGTGGGGAGTGTTCCACTACCCCGACCGTTTCCGCAGTAAGTCGCCACGTGGCAGCACAGAGTGGGGCGGCGGCTACTGTAACCGTGCCACTACGCAATGATGGTGGGGAGTAACTACGCTATGAACCGTCACATCGTGTGACCGTTCGAGGTGGTAGGGCAGTTGCAAGTTTCGATGCAAACTGTCAGGCCTGGCTTCTCGAGGAAGTCTCGTCTATATGTCGGCATAACTGCCCGAAGAATAAGTTCCGTCCGGAATACCCTCACGGCCGGCCGGATTAACTTTTGGAGAAGGAACAGTGGCCGGGATATTCGTGGATGTCCCGGAATATAATCTGATCGTCAGGATACGACGGTAGACCCGGGATATAATGAAAAGAAGGTATGTTGAACCTGTCAAGGCTCCACAGTTATGACTGGGGAACCTCGGCAGCTTCGGGGACTAGTATCGGGGGGAAAACCCCCGGTAGGGTCAAGAGACAATAAAGATACAAGGTCTATGGTTGACTTCTTGCCGGTTGACCAAGGAAGGGCCTGGCCGGAATATAGGAGCATCGGCCAGGCCGGCATATATCTGTATCTCGGCTAATGTCTGGGATATGCCGGTATAACCGGGATACTTGCTGAGGAGTGCCGGCATATGCTTGGATATGCCGGCCTAACTTATTTGATATATTGTGCAGGAGCAGGGGAGGCCGGATTACCCGACCTTCAGATGTCGTTGGTCCGCCATATAGGTCCAGGATATGGCCAATGGTCATATCCGGGATATAGAAGTCAGCTAAGATGTCATGTCCCTACAATCAAGGAGAGGCTCTGCCAAGTATGGAGAGGGATGAGGTTGACAGGGTGCATAGTGGTGGTCTACCTACCCTCACTGTGCACACGTACAGAGCTTACCTCACAGAGGTAAGGTCACAGTTCAAAAGGTACAAGGTACAGGGATATGAAGTCCCATCGAGAGCAATCAGGGAGAAAGTCAAGGGTCGCTGCCTTCGTCAGCAAGTCCTATTTGGGGTGTAGTTCGTGTCTTCTGGTCTCTGGTGACCGTTGTAACCCTGGCCACCACTATATAAGGTGGCTCAGGGAACCCTAGAAAAGGGTTGGTCACTCTGTGTTTCTACACTTAGTAGTTCATCTTCCTTCTCTAGCAGAGAGCTTGGAAGCATCATATTTGTGTACTGCATCGATCCAAATATAAAACCAGTAGAGCAGGAGTAGGGGTGTTATCTCCTTACGAGAGCCCCGAACCTGGGTAGATCTGTGTTCCTTTCTGTCATGCTTTTTAGCTCGTTCCCCTCTCCCGAATCCTCCAGCATCTAGTTCGGCCCCCATTTAAGCCATCCTATGGCATATGTTGTTTCACCACGACGACAATAGTGGTTGTTGGCCACCCCAACCTAAAAATAGCGTGGACGGTGCAGGGCGCCAGGGGAGGACGTCAGCTTCCTCCACCCACTCCTGTGGACCGGCGCCACTACCCTATGAAGACCACGTCCACAGAAGAATAGAGTCTACAGCTGTCCTCCCTCCTTGGCCGTGTGTGGCAACCCCTTCCCCAAGAAGATAAGGGAAAGGAGGACCTTGGCGCTATAAAAGGAGGGGGAGGCCACCCCTTAGAGGGGATCGAATCTTCATCTCCTTCAGGCTGCTAGTTGGGCACGCAGGTTCTTCAACCTCTGGCCAACTAGAGCTTTGTAACCAAGACCTTGTACTCCTCGCGAGGTGTCGCATTGCAATACAAGAAGGCAGGAAGTACGGGTTTTACCTCACCACGAGGGCCCTGAACCTGGGTAAAGCTTGGCGTCTCTCTCTGCAGTGCGTAGTGCGTTCGACACTCGAGGCTTCCATCACCGTGTTTCATTGCGATCCAAGATCTCCCACATTCAGCCCCCTGCGTTCGAATCCTTGGGTCCGTCGCGTGGTACCCCGTGTTCTTGCGACACAAAATCCATCGACATTTGGTGCGCCAGGTAGGGGGGTCGTGGTGTGTTTTCTTCTAGATCTGCTTCGACATGGCCAACGCCAACGCATGGCTCGAGCGTCTTCACCGTCGCAACGCTTTTCGGGGGCAAACCGAGCCCATCTTCCGTCGTCGTGAAGCTTCGGCTGAGGAGGAAGAGGAGGAAGATCTGGAGTCCTCCTACCATCCGTCCGGGCGTACAGAGCCTTCGCTCTCCTTCACCGCCACTGCCACTTCTCGCACTCGTTCTGGGAGTCAGCTGTCTCCTGCGCAGGCTCTCGCCATGCCGCAGGAACTGCTGCGCTATCAACCCACTGATGACGGGCATGAGGGGTGGCGCGCTCGAATCGCCAAGCTCGTCGCCATCGCCAATGAAGACCCGGCCCAGGGAGGAGCCCGGGGCACGGGAGACCCAGATCCGGTGGCGGGGCGACGCGCCCTGGGTGCCGGGGATGGGAGGGCCACCAAGGCCAAGAGGATGGTTTCCCGGGCCGCATCTTCACCGCGTGGGGAGCCCAGCTACCAAATCGTCCATCGCGCTCCGGAAGACGCGCGCGTCTCCCTCGAGCGCTATCGTGAAAATCATGACCGCGCCATCGACGACATCGGCGAGGCTGGCAAGAACGTCAGGACCCCCGGAGACTCTATCTACAATCCCGGGTGTCTTGCTCTCACTCGCCAGCAGCGCTACGTGGTCTGGCCTGACAAGTTCACGCCAGACATCGGCGCGCGATACGACGGGACCACCAACCCCGTCGAATTCCTCCAGCTCTACGTTGTCGCCGTCCAGGCCGCGCGTGGAGATCAGCGTGTCATGGCCAATTGGTTCCCCATGGCCCTCAAGGACGCTCCGCGAACTTGGCTCATGAATCTTCCTCACGAATCCGTGACTTCATGGAAGGATTTATGTCGTCAGTTCATTGCCAACTTCATGCCCACGTACGAGTGCCCCGCAACTAAGAACGATCTTAAGGCGGTGCGTCAGTACAAGGGCGGGATGCTTCGGCAATACATCCAGCGCTTCAGTCAGATGAGGAACAAGATCCCCAGGATCTCCAACGAGGAGGTTATCTCCGCGTTCTCCACGGGCGTCTCCGACGTCAAGATGAGGGAGAAGCTGTCCATGAATGATGAGCTGACTTCCGTCGTTAGGCTCTTCGAGATCGCCGACCACTGCGCCAAGGCTGAGGAGGGGAGGCTCTTTGTGCACAATCTGCCGGAGGCGCTTCCCCCAAAGCCGAAGTCCAAGGACCCCAAGCGAAAGGAGGCTGCTGTCCTCGCGGCGGAGCCAGATCATAAGCAACGCCGTGGAGACCGCTCCGAACGCGATAAAGGTCGACGTCGCCGCTACTACATTATCCACAAGAAGGACACCCACAATACCGACGATTGTTGGATTGTCCAGAAGTTTCACGAGGAAAACGGCATCGCCAAGCGTCGCGGGGGTGGCCGCAGCCACGGCAAGAGTGGATCCCGGGGCGATCACCGCGACGACGACCGCGAGGAAGGTCGCCGCCGCGAGGGTCTGTCTCGAGCTGATCCCGAGCCGCTATCGCTGCTCCCACCAGCAAACGATCGTCGGGAGGAGAACCAGGGGGCTATCAAGAGCCGCGAGACTTCGCCGCTTGCCTCCTGGGCAGAGCTCAGGCTCCTCTGTCTAATCGACACTTCAAGCTGCTGTCGCGAGAGATCGAGGCAGCGCAGCCCAACGTCGGCAATCGCCTAATGAAGTGGTCGACGTGCAAGATTGGCTTCGACGAGGAGGATCATCCGGCTTCCACAAGGGGTGTGGGCACGATTCCCCTCTTGTGCACGCCAACCATCAACAACGTCGCCGTCAATCACACTCTCATCGACGGAGGGGCAGGCCTCAACATCATCTCGGTCGAGATCTTCGAGAAGATGCAGGTGCCGTACCACCGGCTCATGCCAACTCGGCCATTCTTTGGGGTAACCGAGGGGTCTACAATGCCAATCGGGCAGGTAAGCCTGCCCATCACCTTCGGCACCCGGGACAACTACAGGACAGAAAACCTCGACTTCGACGTCGCCTACATCGCCCTGCCATACAATGCCATCCTCGGCTACCCAGCCTTGGCAAGGTTCATGGCAGCGATGCACCATGGCTTCAACGTCCTCAAGATTCCGGGCGCCAACGGCATGATCACCGTGCGCTGCAATGAGAAGGATGCTCTCCGATCAGTTGAGCATGTCTACCATGAGGCCGCCACCATGTTCCCCGCCGACAAAGATCTACTAGAACACTCCGGCGACCTCATGAGGAAGAAGCAGCTCGTATCCCAAGAGCGGGCTGCTGCGAAGAAGGCCTCTCTCGAGCCCCACCCTCTGGGTTTGACAGGGAAGAAGTTCACCGCCTCAGCATCGCCTACTCCAAGCGAGGACCTGGTCCATCCAATGGTAGACATAAGCATTGGGGAAGCTGCGGTACCCTAAGGCAGGAGGCCCCAGTTTACCCAAGAGCGCTCGGCAACCAAGAAGGTCCCGCTGCAAGCTGGGGGCTGTGAAAACTTCGTCACCATCGGGGCAGGGCTTTCCTCCCAAATAGGAAAGCGCGCTCGTCACCTTCCTGTGGGCAAATTCTGACATGTTCGCTTGGACTCCGTTAGATATGCCCGGCGTTCCCAGGGAGGTGATTGAGCACCACTTAGCCGTGTGCCCTCAGGCACACCCCGTGAAGCAGAAGACTAGGAAGCAAGCGCAAGAGAAGCATGACTTCATCGTCAAGGAAATAGAGAAGCTGAAGAAGGCCAAGTTAATACGCGAGGTAGCCCACCCCACCTCGATTGCTAATCTGGTGGTCGTCCCGAAGGCTAACGGCAGTGGGCGCCTCTGCGTGGACTTCACAAGTCTCAACAAGGCCTGTCCCAAGGATCCTTATCCTCTCCCGAGGATAGATCAAATCGTCGACTCCACCATCGGCTGCGACCTCCTTTGCTTCTTGGATGCTTTCTCCGGCTATCATCAGATCAAGATGGCAAAGGAGGATGAGGAGAAGACCACCTTCATCACGCCCTGTGGGGTGTACTGCTACGTCTGTATGCCCTTCGGCCTGAAGAACGCAGGAGCCACCTTCCAAAGGCTCATGCGTAAGGCCCTGGGGGCTCAGATGGGAAGGAATGCGGAAGCCTACGTCGATGACATCGTCGTCAAGACTCGCGAGGGTCACACCTTCATCGAAGACCTGGAGGAAACATTCGTCAACCTGAGAAAGGTAAACATCAAGCTCAACCCTGCCAAGTGCGCCTTTGGCGTACCGTCGGGAAAACTGTTGGGGTTCCTCGTGTCTCATCGCGGGATAGAGGCAAACCCTGACAAGGTCAAGGCCATCGAAGAAATGCGTCCTCCGCGCAATCTCAAGGAAATGCAACGCCTCGCGGGGTGCATGGCAGCCCTGGGATGCTTCATCGCAAGGAGTGGGGAGAAAGCTCTGCCTTTCTTCAAGCTCATGAAGGGCACCGGGAAGTTCGAGTGGACTCTGGAAGCCGACAAGGCCTTCGCTGAGTTGAAAAGGTACCTCACGAGTCCACCGATCATGGTTGCCCTAGCATCCCACGAGCCCTTGCTACTCTACATCGCGGCAACTCCAAGGACTGCAAGTGCCGTTCTCATCGTGGAGCGGGACGCCAAGGTAATCGCCAAGGAGAAGGTTAATCCTCCCGGCCTAGGGGCTCCTCGCGAGGAAGAGGCCGCTTCACCTCCCCTCTCTCAAGAGGAGCTGCCCGTGGCATCTTCGCCGACCAAGCCACTCTCTCAGAGTGACGCTCCAAAGCCTCCCGAGGAGGGTCCTCCCGAGGATGTCGTCAAGGTGCAAAAGCCCGTGTACTTCGTCAGCACGGTATTGCGCGACGCGTGGGAACGCTACACTATGCAGCAAAAGGTGCTCTACACCTTGCTCATCGATCCAAGGAAGCTGCGCCACTACTTCCAAGGTCACCCGATAAAGGTGGTAACGGATCGCCCCTTGGAAACCATCCTACGCAATCCCAATGTCACCGGGCGGGTGGCTGAATGGGCCGTGGAGCTTCAGCCTTTTGAGATCTCCTTCGAAACTACAAAGGTAATCAAGAGCAAGGCTTTGGCTGAGTTCACTGTAGAATGGACTGATCCGTTCGTCGACGAGCCTCCAGAGGTGGAGTCAACTCTCCCTGGAGAGGAGGCCCCGGGCCTCTGGATCATGCGCTTCGACGGCGCCTTTAACCTCCCCGGCGCGGGAGCTGGTGCTGTCCTAACCTCTCCCTCTGGAGACAAGCTCTTCTACACTGTACAGCTCTGCTTTGGGCCTGAGCACAAGGTCTCCAACAACATCGCGGAGTATGAAGGACTACTCGCTGGCCTAAGGGCAGCGAACGCTTTGGGCATCAAGCGCCTCATCGTCAAGGGAGATTCACAGCTGGTTGTGAACTTCTCGAACAAGAGCTACACTCCAAAGGATGAGCACATGGTGGCTTATCTCGAGGAGCATCGAAAGGTGGAAAAACGCTTCCAAGGCTTGGAGCTGAAGCACATCCCGAGAGGAGAAAATGTGGAAGCCGACGAGATCGCCAAGCGCGCCTCTCATCACCTGGCACAGCCTGCCGGCATCTTTGAGGAGCGCCTCTTCAAACCGTCCGCTTCTCCATTGACATCCGAATCACCTCCTCCTTCTGCTTTGCCGCCACCGCCGGAGCAGGGGGCTCCAGATTGCGGGCCTCCTTCGGGTGACCGCGTCCTTCTGGCATTGGCACGGCAGGAGGGAGTGGATTGGATCCTCGAGCTCAAGGCCTACCTCACCAGCAGCAGGCTTCCCGAGGATGAAGAGGAGGCTGAGAGGACTGTGCGGCAAGCTTCGGGCTACTGCGTCAAGGATGGTGACTTGTACCGGCGTCGCCCAAACGGTGTCGCTCTGAAGTGCATATCTACTCACCAAGGCCAAGAGCTTCTCAGAGACATCCACGCCAGCGAGTGCGGCCACCATGCCTCTGCCACAACTCTAGCTACGAAGGCATATCGAAGCGGCTTCTACTGGCCTTCGGCACTTGGGGATGCAGCGGAGATGGTCAAGAGGTGCGAGGCGTGCCAGTTCCATGCCAAGCAAATTTACCAGCCGGTGCAGGAGCTGCAAACCATCCCACTCACTTGGCCCTTTGCGGTTTGGGGGCTGGACATCCTCGGCCCATTCCCCAGAGCGCAAGGGGGCTACCGCTACCTCTACGTCGCCATCGACAAGTTCACGAAGTGGGTGGAGGTGGAACCGGTGTGCACAATCCCAGCCAGGTCCGTAGTCAAGTTCATCCGTGGGCTGGTCTGTCGCTTTGGTGTGCCTAACCGCATCATCACCGACAACGGCAGCCAGTTCACCAGCGGACGGTTCTGGGAATACTACACATCGACCGGCGTCAAGATCTGTTTCGCCTCCGTCGCCTACCCCAGGAGCAATGGTCAAGCCGAGCGCGCCAACGCTGAAGTGCTCAAAGGGCTCAAGACAAAAAGCTTCAACGCCAAGCTCGAAGCCTGCGGCAAAAAATGGTTAGACAACCTCCAATCCATCTTGTGGTCCATCAGGACTACCGCCCCCAAACCCACTGGAGAGACTCCTTTCTTCTTGGTCTATGGGGCGGAGGCTATTCTTCCCACCGACGTCAAGTTTGGGTCGCCAAGGGTGCTCGCCTTCGATGAGATTCGCCAAGAGGACCTCATCAAGGACTGCCTCCTCTTGCTCGAAGAAGTTCGGTGCCAAGCCGCGCTCTGCGCCGCGAGGTACCAGCAAGGGCTACGCCGCTACCATAGCCGCCATGTTCGAGCAAGAACTCTGGAGGTCGGCGACCTGGTGCTGAGGAGGATACTCTCTCGTGAGGGCCTGCACAAGCTGTCTCCAATGTGGGAAGGACCCTTCAAGGTGACGCACATCGCCAGGCCAGGCTCGGAGCGGCTGGAAACCGCAGAAGGCATTCCGGTGGGGAACCCGTGGAACATAGCTCATCTGCAAAAGTTCTACCCTTAGGTTCCTCGTGAGGAGAAAAAGACCGTTTTCACGGCACTTGTATCAGCTCAATCCGCTCTTAAGCACTGATATTAAGTTAATGCGCAATATAGCGCCTCTGCTTCAGCATGACATCAAAATGGCATGAAGTCCATTTATTTTCTGTTGTACTCCACGCGGAAGGGGGCTAGGCACGGTGTCTATGCTGGGGCCTTCGCCCAGAAAACAGCAAGCCCGAAAAACCTGAAGGGAGCGAGCTCTGGTCGGGGGCGACGGCCCTGTTAACGATCACCTCTGGATGCCCATGGTGCTTAGTTCCTCACGGAGTACGCCAGAAAATAAAAAATCTTCGAGGAAAGTCCAAGGTGTGCCCGAGGCACCCGTTAAGGACCTACACCTCGTGAGCAACCCTCACGAGGAAGCAAGGATGCGTCGATGCACCAGCATCCGCAGGAAGATTCCTCTACCGAGGAGGGCCTAACGTGGCAGGATTATTGAAGACCAAGGCCGCTCCGATCATCTTGCGAAGGAGACACAGATCCGGAGGTCCGCGCCAGGCCCTTCAACTCATGAGCAATCCTTGTGAGGTGTCGACGGTCTCTGGGCTCTCTTAAGCATCGACGTTTTCATGTCCGTGAGGGTCCAGCTTCCCTCAATGACAAGGAAGGCCCCGTGAATCGCCACGCATGGCAGTTCGCTCTTAGCTGCTGGTATAGATAGTGCCGCGCTCCTCCACCACGGAGAAGGTCCCTGTGCCGGTCACAGGGGCATCTTATTCGCCTTCTTTTTTCATTTGTCTTGTCGATTTGTTTTTCCATTTTTTGGGGATTTGGGGTTTTTTGTTTTCCAACTCTTTCTTCAACTTCTTGTCTCAGGAATCATCCAATGTGTCATCGACGCCAACCCCATCTCGAGCTCTGAGGCGAAGGGAGGCTTCCCGTCAATGCCAACAGCTCACTAGGGCTCTCGAGCGAGCAAATGACCAGGACAATGAAGAACAGCAAGGTGATTAACAAGCGGATTTCATTAAAATGCCCCCAGTGGGGGAAGGAGCAAAGCACGACGGGGCATACCCCGCCGGCGAGGACTACACGACAAAAGAGGGGAGGAGACTAGCTCCCCTCCCCAGAAGGCTACCGCGCCAGGACCTCCTCTTCACTGCGCCACGGGCTGGGGGTAGGTGCGGCAGACGCCACCGGCGGTGAAGATCCGGACCGTAGCCTCCAGCGTCCCCAGCTTGAAGTGGAAGACGAGGTGGTCACCGACGCGGAGACGATGGCCGAGGGCGAAGGCCCTCCAGCGGCTGGAGAGGACGGCGTTGCCGCCCACCCCGAAGAGGATGTCCACAGGCCAGAAGAGGTCTGGCCTGCTCTGCTCCCTAGGGCAATCTCCCCGGTGGCCAGGCCGTGGGCGTGAACCACCCTCCGGACGGCGTCGGGCAGCCGGAGGGAGTTGAAGCCCGGGGCGTCAACGACGATGAGGAGCTCCAGGAAGCGGGACCCCGGGCTGATGAGGGGTCCCAGCATCGCCGCCGCCAAGTGGCGCGGAGTGGCAACCACTCTGTTTGCCGGTGGGGCCAGGAGGATCTGCAGCAGGGGGAGGGGGGCCCAGGGCGGCCTCCACCTCCCGGAGGGCCCGATCAACGCTCCCCGAGGCGTGGGGAGCAGGCGCCGCCGCCAGCAGCGATGGCGAGTTCAGAGCGCCTCCACGCATGGGACCCCTGAGGGTCAGGGTGCCGGAGGTCCCCGAGGCAGCACGGTTCGCCTCGCCCTGCCTCGGCGCGCGAATGCGGAGGGTGCCACCGGCGCCGGGCGTCCACCGGGCTGGGATCTTCGCCTTATTCCCACTGCCCGGGGGGTGTCCGCGGCATTTCGCTCCAGAGCTCAATCCAGCGGCGGCGGCGGAGTTGGAAGGATCCATGGGCTCAGGGGCGTGGAAGCAGAAATGGCACTGGAGGAAGGAGGTGAAGTGTTGGAGGTCTCGAGGAAGATCTATTTAAGGGAGGCGTCCGGCGTCGATGCGTCAAATCCCTGCGTGGGAATCGAAGCGTTGGCGCAGCGCTCCGCAGTCAGGCGACGCATCATTATGACGGGACGACGCCTCAGAGACCGTAGCATCGCCCGCCGTTTCGTCTCACCAGCTGCGGCCGCGCCACGTGTCTGGGGTCTCTGCTTCTTCACATGGTCCTCTGACCGCGCAGTTGACGCATGCCGTTGGAGGGCCCATCAGCTTCTGGGGCCCCCGTCCCTTTGCTCCCTCAAGAGGGCGCGTTCGCGGGCCGTGCTCCCGGGGGCTACTGTCGGTGTTCTAGGTACCAGGGTATCCTGGTCCACCTACTCCTGGGCCCCATCATCGGCCCATCTTTAGCCCAGGGAAGAATCAACGACCCAAACTCTGGACAAGACCCTCACGAGGAGGCGCCTCGTGAGGAGAACGACGATCAAAACTGCTAAGGACCAGAAGACCTCCTCACGAGCCCCTGCTGGTGAGGAGAGGAAGTACGCCCACGTCAGCTCGGTACGTTTGCGTGCAGAGCAAGAAGATAATGGGCAGAAGACCGCGTACCACCCACGCTACCCCCAACAGGGAGGAGACCAACTTTCGCTGTGCCTGCCTAAAGCAGCACAGTGGTTGTTGGCCACCCCCCTAAAAATAGCGTCGACGGTGCAGGGCGCCAGGGAAGGACGTCAGCTTCCTCCACCCACTCATGTGGACCGGCGCCACTACCCTACGAATACCATGTCCATAGAAGAATAGAGTCTACAGCTGTCCTCCCTCCTTGGCCGTGTGTGGCAACCCCTTCCCCAAGAAGATAAGGGGAAGGAGGACCTTGGCGCTTTAAAAGGAGGGGGAGGCCACCCCTTAGAGGGGATCGAATCTTCATCTCCTTCAGGATGCTAGTTGGGCACGCAGGTTATTCAACCTCTGGCCAACTAGAGCTTTGTAACCAAGACCTTGTACTCCTCGCGTGGTGTCGCGTTGCAATACAAGAAGGCAGAAAGTAGGGGTTTTACCTCACCACGAGGGCCCTGAACCTGGGTAAAGCTCGGCGTCTCTCTCTGCAGTGCGTAGTGCGTTCGACACTCAAGGCTTCTGTCACCGTGTTTCATTGCGATCCAAGATCTCCCACGTTCAGCCCCCTGCGTTCAAATCCTTGGGTCCGTCGCATGGTACCCCGTGTTCTTGCGACACGAAATCCATCGACAGCAAAGTCGACAAGCTACAAGGAAAGGTGAAAGGAGGAGTTCAAGCGCAAAACTATGCGAAACGAGTCCAGCGAATCATCAGAAGAAGAAAGGCGACAAAAGAGGAAGGAGGACGAAGAAACATAATAGCGCAAGCTCGAGTAAATAAATCACGCCACACATGGAAGGAAGAAAATTATGAAGACGATGAAAAAGAGATGTGCGCATTGTGCTTTATCCACAGGGTTTGGAAAACGCGGGTACCTAAAGGATTCAAATTACCGCATGACAAGCAAAAATATGATGGTTTGCAAGAGCCTACCCTATGGTTGTCGGATTACCTGCAGGCAGTACAGATATTAGGGGGAACAAAAGCAACACCAATGCAAAGTTTGCAATTACACCTCACTGGCGCAGCACGGTCCTGGTTGAATACCCTACCCAATGAATCCATCGGAAGTTGGGGAGAACTCGAAAACCAATTCGTAAGAGATTTCTGCTCGACATATAAGCGCCCAGCGTCACTGAAGGAAGTCAAGGCGTCCGTGCAGAGGAAAGGCGAGACTCTATGTTCTTATATAGAATGATGGAGTGTAATCAAAAACTCAGTAGAAGACGTCTCTGATGAAAGAGCAATAGATGCTTTTTCGGCTGCCCTTCATCGCTCAGACCTCATGGAAGAGATAGAAAGAACAAAGCCAACAACAGTAGCTGAATTAATGGAAGAATCCAACAAATTTGCTGATGAAGAGGATGCATACAACAACAAAAGAGGATGCTCACCAGAAGTCAACAGAATGAGCACACAGAGGAGAAAACACCGTGATACATCTCAAACGTATCTATAATTTTTTATGCTCCATGCTTACTTTTACACCATTTGCCTTGTGTTTCGTTACACTTCATGGCGTTTTTATGCGATTTCTGAAACTAACCTATTGATAAGATGCCACAGTGCTAGTTCCCTGTTTTCTGTTGTTTTTGTGTTTTAGAAAACCTACACAGGAAATATTCTCAGAATTGGACGAAGCAAGTTCCAGAACTCCTATTTTTCCTGGACGAAGGACGAAGACTGAAAGAGAGCCGGAGGGAGGCCAGGGGCTAGCCTCACAATGAGGGGGTGCGGCCCAGCCCCTGGCCATGCCCCCTACATGTAAGGGTACCCTGGCAGCCCCCTGACGACGCCCCTTTGCCTATATAAAGCCTCAGGACGGAAAACCCTAAAGGGATCGGCAAGTTTCCAGAAATAGTTCCGTAGCTCCGCCGCCACCACCGATGAATTTCGGGGGACTGAAATCTCTATTTTGGCACCCTGCCGGGACGGGGAAGTGCCCTCAAAGCCATCTCCATCAGTCTCCATCACCGTCTCTGCCGTTTCCATCTACCTCACCGCCATCTCCATCAACCTTGCTGTCTCCTATGATGAGGAGGGAGTAGTTCACCCCTGGGGCTGAGGGCTCTACCGGTAGCTATGTGGTTCACCTCTCTCTCCCATGATGAGATCTTTATGTGATCATGAGCTTTGTATCTAGTTGAATTGGTAGATGTTATTATTCAGATATTATGCTACTCCTATGCTTTATTATTGAACTCTCCGGAGATACCTCATATCATGGTGTAAAGGTGTCACATAGGAAAAACCATTTCAAACTTTTTATTATTATTCCTTGAAGAACTTATTTGAGAAAATGAAAGATTTCAAAAATGTTATTTTCCTTCTATTATTCGAACTTATGCAAGCTTGCTCGCAGAGAAATGAATTACAAAAGTATTTATAAAGATTGTTTTGCAAACCTAAGATTGGGTGTGAATCTCAATTATTAATTTCATAAAATACTATTCTCTTATCTCCAAAAAGATTCAATAGAAACCCTAATTCTATGCAAGCAAAACTATTTGGCTTATTTAAGATTTATCAAGGGAAATCATGTTTTGTTTGAAAACTAGTTAATTACTGGTTTAAAACATTGCTGAGACTTTTAGAAAATTCTTGAAAGTGGTTTGAATTGAATTGATGCATATTTTCAAAAGTTATGAAATGAAACAGAATTCAAAAAAGGAAAAAGAGAAAAGAATGAAAAAAATAGAAAACGGGCCGGGGAAACCATTCCAGCCCATGCCAGAAGCCACACCGGCCCAATACCGGTTAACCCGAATAGGTACCCCTTTCCCCTCCTATTGGACGCTGACATGTGGGGCCCACATGTTAGGTCATCTCTCAGCTCAGGCCAGAGACCCTGGCAAGCACGGCAGCGTCCTCCACCGTCCATCGCCGCCCCTGCTGAACCCTAGCCCCTATCCAAGCAACCCCCTTGGCTATAAGTAGCCCCAGAACCCCTCCCTTGACCCCCTTTTCTTCTCTCATGAAAACCATCTCCAGCCACCGCAATTCGTCGTCGGAGACCTCGGCCATCTGCAAGCTTCCTCGGCCAATTTCTGCCTCGCCGGTGAGCCCCAGCCCTCCTCCTCCCTCCGATAATCTTCTCCACTCCCTAGCACACCTCCTCATGCACCTTGTTCGCCTAAACCTGCAACAGGTCAAGCATGACGCCGTCACCCAGAGCGCACCCACCCCCTTGCCGTCTCCAGTTGCCCCTCTCGTCTTCGTCAAGACGAATTCGAGCTCACCGATCACGCTCTCGAGTTCACAGTGCCACGCTGCGCCCCGTCACAGCATCGCCATTGACTGGGAGCCACCAAAACACCGGTGACACTGCCCACCAGTGCGCCCTCGCCGGAAGGTTCGCCAGAACCCTAACCAAGGTACCCTTTCCCCTCTTTGTTAAATCGTAGCCGCCCGATCTGGATGCAGTGGATCAGATCGATTCACTTAAGTGAATCTGTATGATTCAATCTAGGACATCTAGATCTCTTAAAATCCAGCGCTCCACATTGCTAATCCAAACAAAATGGTATGGGCTAATAGGAATCTGCCACGTGTTGGCTCTAGATTTAACACAGTTTCGAATTAGAATTTCAGATCTGGTTTTAGTTGAATCTTGCAAAAATCATAACTTTTGATCTGCAATTCAAAAAATTACAAACAATATCTCGTTGGAATCCTTAGAAAGTATAGAATCCATTAGATCAATAAAAATCCATATTTTATGGGTTTAATTTGAAACACTTTCAAATTGAATCAAACACCTTTGTTAGTTTAGTAAATTCATATCTTTTGTTCTATAGATCCAAAAATTGCAAATAATATGTCCCTGGATTCCTAAAGATTTGTAGAACACTATTCTGTAATAAAATTTGTCTTTCCAACTATTCAAAAACATTCAAATTTAAATATGAGAGTTTGAGTGTTTTTGATATATTTCAAAATCTACAAATCCTTTTTAGTTGATTATTTTTGCAATAGAATCATATTGTTATCCTCTATCCAGTAGAACCACTGTAGAAATTGTTTTAACCAATTTTGTCAAGTGTTCAAATTCAAATGAGGATTTGGGTATTTACTTCCTAGATTTAATCCTATAAATATTTTAGGCATAATTCCTTTGTAAAATTGAGTATCTTGATGATAGAAAACCACCAAAATACTTCACACATGTTTTTCACACTTTTCCAAGAGTCAACTCCTTTAGCTCATTGTTTTGCAAAATATAGTGGTGTTATATGAGCACTTTGCAAATACCCAATTACCTATCATGCACCTTGTGCTCTTTGACTTTGTTCCACCTTGCACAAGTGTGAATAATTTGAAGTCCTAATGACCACATAAAACCTACCATGACTTAGTAAAAATCTTCTCTCTATTCTTGCCCAAGTACAGAACTATCAATTCCCTCTTACCCAAAAAATTTCTAAGTATTTTACCCTCCAACACCACGGCATAGAAGTTTTCCCATATCAAGACCATGAAGAAGACAAAAGTTGAAAGCAAGACAAGGAGTTGAAGAGAAGAAGAGTTGAAGGCAAAACAAGAAGAAAGAGAAGACAAGGAGTTGACGACCAGAAGATCAAGAGAAGAAAGACCAAGTCAAGAAGATGATAGTGTTAGACCTCATGACTTAGAATTTATCCAACTTCTCAAACCAAGCCTATGTTTTCCCTTGAAACTATTTTTGCTAAGTATTTGACACTTCTTAAACAAAGTAGAAAACCCCCAATCAATCGTTAAGACCTTGACTTAGCCAATCTCACCATCCATATCAAGTCAACTACATGCCCAACCTTTTGTCCAAATATCACTAAGACAAAAGACTAAGCCAAAACAAATAAACACTTTTATTGTCTTGTTTGATTGAATGATGTGTTTATGTTGTGTTCCTTTTCTATCTTATAGTTGTACGAAGAGCTACGTGTGTTGATTAAGAGAAGTACAACCTTCAGAAATTTCTAAGGCAAGTGTCACTACTTGTTCATATAATCCCCAATGTTTTACTATGCATGTAGTGTTTCTTTTCTTTTAAAGTATGCATGTGTAGATAGTTGTGCTTGCTATCTCCTATTTAGGATATCCCTGAATTACCTTGTTAGAAGAAACACTGTAAGTGTAGATTGCTTAGTTGTGCTATAGAATTCGTGGTTGGGATTCCACATGTTCTTTAATTAAGTTTGAAAACTATGTTTTGCAAAAACTAAGAAAACAACTAAGTTAATGAAACACCTGGGTGGAATTTGGTAAGATGGATTTATGTTGAGTGGTTACACCAGAGCCATCTCTATGGAGGCTGTGTGTATCTCACTTGTGGACGGCCACCCAGGAACAAAGAGATTGGAGATGTTCAAGTTGTGAAGCTTCCAGTGCAACCACGAGTCATATGGGCTCTGTCTTGACTAACTAAGTTGCGAGAACTCAGCCAGACAGACAGAGGGTGGTATTGATTTGTAGGGTGGAGCGTGTCTGGGTTGGTCTGAGGGATTGCTTCTGAAAAGTCTCGTCTTAGTCTTCACTTAGCCATTTGAGCAAAATGAACATCATGGCAAAAGAGGTTGACTGAGTCTTGTGGTAAAAGTGCACCACCTCTGCAGAGGGTTAAAAACTAAGTACTTAGCCGTGTCCCCAGTTATGGACAATTTTGAGTGACATGAATTGAAGCTGTTCAAGAATCTCCTCATCCCAACTTCTTTCAATTAAAACTTGAGTGGTTAACAAGGGATTGTTGTGTGATCATAATTACATACACCTGGTGGATTCCTGTGTGTGCATAATTAACTAGGAGCACCTGGTGGATTCTAGCGTGTCCAATAGCGCTTTAAAAGAAAAATGAGATCTTTTGAAAAGTAGGATAAACAATTGCTTTTCTACAACCTTAGCCTGAAGATCCACTTAGCAAAATAATCATGTAAGTGTTAGGATTCCATTTGAGTCCACCAAAAGTGACATCTTGCCAATACAATTCAAATGTATTGACCCTTTGTGGCTGCAACGTTTCATGTTGTAGGTTTTTAATGATAAGAAAGGTACGATAGGGTTACGAGTCTATCCACAGCATGTTTGCCTGTGGCACATGAAGAAGAAGGACTCCATGTTATTTTGATTTTGTTGTAAACTCTGAAAGCTCTATTCCATGAGCATTGTAAAATTTCTTTATGTAATTGCTGGATCATGCGATGTAATAAAATGACCTTTGTTTCTTGATATTACATCTTAAACTATGTGTGATAGCGTTTGATCCAGGGACTAGCACTGAAAAGCACAGGGATCATCATCTTTAAAAGGTGAGGTCACTACAGATGGTATCAGAGCAAAGTGTTGCCCTTAGGTTCGTGACCCTTGGATTGGACAAAGGCCCCTTAGAAAAATAGGAATTGCTTTTATTTCTAAGTTAAAAATTTACCCAATCATTTCCTCGTAAACTCTTTTCTTAGTCATTTTGTCTCTAGCCCTTTTCATTCCAACTCAAAGACGAAGAGCTTCAACTTCAATGCCTCAAAGGACTCCAAGATCCACCCACCTCAAGAGAAGCAAATTAAAGAAGTCTAGAAGATGGAAGTTTAAGCATCAAATGTTCTAGGACTTAGAAATTCTTACGAAGGATCTTGATAACAATGGGACCAATAGGATGTTTTGCAAATAATAAAGGAAAATATAATACCCTAGGATTAAAAAAAATTCATCCAAGTTTTACTTTCTAGTTAAGATACTCCTTCACTTCTCATTGCTTTAAATTCTTTTAGATGGCCAGCATCAACGAATCCGTCAGAAGAGGACCCATGATGACCATGACCCTGAAGAGTGACACTAAATTTCCCAAGGCACTAAAGAACCTCATGTTAAGCATATGAATGCAAGGAGAAGCTGTCTACAAGGGATTTCCCGTGATTGATGAAGGTGAAGAATATTGGTGGGTACAACTCCACCTATACAAGAACAAAGAAGATGACCATAAGAAGATGGGACTCTGGATGTTCACCAACTCCGAGATGTATCCATCATTCTTTGACTCTGTAAGATGTGCTGCTTGGAGAGCTATAAAAGAACTTGGGGAAAGACTTAAGTGGAGACTTCATAATACTCAGAAGGACCTTAAAGAAGAAATAGAGGATACTATTGAACTAAAGGAAACCATACGTCAACTCCAAGGTGACATGGTAGAACTTGCTTTTGAGCTTAGTGTTCAAAATGATCTCAATATCACCAAGGATAATCAGATTGCAGCCCTAAAGGAGAAGCTGGACCAAAACAATGGATCTGCCTGAAAGAAAACCAAGAAGCTTAGTTGGACCTCCACTCAAGATTTTTCGATAAAGCGACGTCATTGTAATAAATGCCTATGATCATACCGCCTTGTGGAATGATCATACCTATTGTTTGTATTAAAAACCCGTTGCTCGATGTGATGAATGCTTGCTGAATGTTTATTGATTATAATGTGATTTGCCTTGACTCGTTGCTAACTGGTAGGAACTTTCTTTAGAGCTTCCCACTCTATTCTTCTCTATGTTGGAAACCTAAACCCTACCCAAAACTTTAATAGATGCATCGTCAAAGCCAAAGTAGCTTCAGCAACTCTCAGATGGACTTAGCGATGCAGAAGATGATAGAGACGCATACCCAGTTGACTCAAGTGGTGACCCAAAATATGATCAGCGGCAAGAGCAATGAGCTACCCCTAGGAGTGCAGCAACTGCTAGATGCACATACTCATATTGTGCAAATGGCATCTTAGATCATGACTAACAACAACAATGCATCACCAAGTGATCCAAGCAATGACAAGCCCGAAGAACATGTTGTGACAGGAAACCAAGCTTGCAAACTCTGTGGAGATATAGGACATACGTCTAAGGATTGCAAGGAGCAATGCCATAGTTGTGGAAGAGATCATTGTAATGGAGAATGCCACTTGCTGAAGGTTACGTGTGTTTTGTGTGAAGGAACAAACCACATCCTCGCAGAATGCCATCTCAATGCTATGGTAGATAAAGTGAACCAATAGGTCAAGTAGAAGATACATCACTCACTCGGGAAAGCAAGTGCTGAATTCAAGCCCAAGGGGACAGAACATTTTGTCACCACCAAGAGAAACAGCCCTGGAGTAAGGCTACAAAATAACTACAAGAAGAGAGAAAGGTCCCCCTCAATCATAATGGAGTATGAGAAGCAAGAATTGGAAGATCTTCTAGCCATGGAGAAGCCAAAGAAGAAGAAAGATATTAGCCAAGTGGAGTGCCATGAATGTAAAAGGTTAGGACACTATTCATGGGACTGCTCGGATAAGGAGAAACGCAAAGGGAGTGAGAAAAGGGTTTATGTAATCAATGGAGGGCAAAAGAAGGATCGTGCTCAAGATAATTGTTTCAACTGTCATGAGTCTGGACATTATGCTATAAATTGCAGAAGGATATATTGGAAGAGATTTCAGCCTTGTCAATTGTTACAAATGTGGCATCAAGGGACATTATGCAAATAATTGTCTGGAGAAGTACTCAGAGCACCAGTAAATAAGGACAACTAAAGGATGACACACTATAGTGGATACAGTGACACATTGATGAGCAACCAACATAGAAGATGTCATAATACAACTGCTATCTTGGAGTAAATGTCTTGTGAGGAGTGAAATAAAAGACTATATGGTGTGGGTAGTAGGTGTGGGTAGTACTCTCATGATGTAATAGGTGGAATGAAAATCTTCATGTATCTTTCAAATCAATCTTTTATGCAAATCTCGCTCTAGTATTGTTATTGCACATAAGATGAGGTTGTATGGAAAGCAAATTTTGCCAAGGAAAAGATCAATGGATTCTACTATGCAAACCACTAGCTAAGGATTGATAGATTTGTTTTCTAAAAGGTTTTTGACAAAAATTGAAACATGGATTCAATATCCATAGGAGCTTTTGTCAAAACTAGTGAGGATGACCAAGAGTTAGAATGTGAGATGCACCAAATCAAATACAAGGTAATGATTGGGTGCGACATGGATTGGCCCCCATGACGATCACTCATATTGTTCGCTCTTGTTATGAGGAATGGTAAATCTAGAGAGACACACCCAAGAGAGATGACATTGTTAAACCTGAACCATAGAAGGATAAGATATTGTACCCTTATAATGGGCAAGTATTGCCAAAACATAGGAATACGGTCAGGATGGATCACAAGCTTACCGTTGAAGATGACTTGCAATGGAAGATGACCCAGTGCATCAAACCAAGGTGTGCCCCCTGTCTGAACCCCAAAAACCTAGAATATCAACAAAGGTTTCTTTTAAGGGTGGTAGCCCACCTAGCCTTCCAAACCTATATTTATTTCTAGCCTCTCCAAATCTCAGGACGAGATTTCTTTTATGGGTGGTAGTCTGTCACATCCCAAAATTTTGGAATGTGAAAAATAAATAAATAGGAACCATGTATGTTTGATTTGATTGAAATTTCATGAGGAATTTAAAAAATTTGTTTAAAAAGCTTCATTAGGAAAAACCATTTCAAACTTTTTATTATTATTCCTTGAAGAACTTATTTGAGAAAATGAAAGATTTCAAAAATGTTATTTTCCTTCTGTTATTCAAACTTATGCAAGCTTGCTCACAGAGAAATGAATTACAAAAGTATTTATAAAGATTATTTTGCAAACCTAAGATTGGGTGTGAATCTCAATTATTAATTTCATAAAATACTATTCTCCTATCTCCAAAAAGATTCAATAGAAACCCTAATTCTATGCAATCAAAACTATTTGGCTTATTTAAGATTTATCAAGGGAAATCATGTTTTGTTTGAAAAATAGTTAATTACTGGTTTAAAACATTGCTGAGACTTTTAGAAAATTCTTGAAAGTGGTTTGAATTGAATTGATGCATATTTAAAAAAGTTATGAAATAAAACAGAATTCAGAAAAAGGAAAAAAGAGAAAAGAACAAAAAAAATAGAAAACAGGCCGGGGAAACCATTCTGGCCCATGCCAGAAGCCACCCCGGCCCAATACCAGTTAAGCCGAATGGGTACCCCTTTCCCCTCCTATTGGACGCTGACATGTGGGGCCCACATGTCAGTTCATCTGTCAGCTCGGGCTAGAGACCCTGGCAAGCACGGCAGCGTCCTCCACCATCCATCGCCGCCCCTGTCAAACCCTAGCCCCCTATCCATGCAACCCCCTTGGCTATAAGTAGCCCCAGAACCCCTCCCTCGACCCCCTTTTCTTCTCTCGCGAAAACCATCTCCAGCCGCCGCAATTCATCGTCGGAGACCTCGGCCATCTGCAAGCTTCCTCGGCCAATTTCTGCCTCGCCAGTGAGCCCCAGCCCTCCTCTTCCCTCCGATAACCTTCTCCACTCCCTGGTGCACCTCCTCATGCACCTTGTTCACCTAAACCTGCAACAAGTCAAGCATGATGCCGTCACCCGGAGTGCACCCGCACCCTTGCCTTCTCCAGTCGCCCCTCTCATCTTCGTCAGGACGAATTCGAGCTCACCGATCATGCTCTCGAGTTCACAGTGCCACGCCGCGCCCTGTCATAGCATCACCGTCGACTGGGAGCCACCAGAATGCCGGCGACGCTGCCCACCAGTGTGCCTTCACCGGAAGGTTCACCGGAACCCTAACCAAGGTACCCTTTCCCCTCTTTGTTAAATCGTAGCCGCCCGATCTGGATGCAGTACATCAGATCGATTCACTTAAGTGAATTGGTATGATTCAATCTGGGATGTCCAGATCTCTTAAAATTCAACACTCCACATTGCTAATCTAGACGAAACGGTATGGGCTAATAGGAATCTGCCACATGTCGGCTCTAGATTTAACACAGTTTTGAATTAGAATTTCAGATCTGGTTTTAGTTGAATCTTGCAAAAATCATAACTTTTGATCTGTAATTTGAAAAATTACAAATAATATCTTGTTGGAATCCTTAGAAAGTGTAGAATCCATTAGATCAATAAAAATCCATATTTTATGGGTTTAATTCGAAACCACTTTCAAATTGTATCAAACACCTTTGTTAGTTTAGTAAATTCATATCTTTTGTTCTGTAGATCCAAAAATTGCAAATAATATGTCCCTGGATTCCTGAAGATGTGTCGAACACTATTCTGTAATAAAATTTGTCTTTCCGACTATTTAAAAACATTCAAATTTAAATATGAGAGTTTGAGTGTTTTTGATATATTTCAAAATCTGCAAATCCTTTTCAGTTGATTCTTTTTGCAATAGAATCATATTGTTATCCTCTATCCAGTAGAACCACTGTAGAAATTGTTTTAACCAATTTTGTCAAGTGTTCAAATTCAAATGAGGATTTGGGTATTTACTTCCTAGATTTAATCCTATAAATATTTTAGGCATAATTCCTTTGTAAAATTGATTATCTTGATGATAGGAAACCACTAGAATACTTCACACATGTTTTTCACACTTTTCCAAGAGTCTACTCCTTTAGCTCATTGTTTTGCAAAATATAGTGGTGTTATATGAGCACTTTGCAAATACCGAATTACCTATCATGCACCTTGTGCTCTTTGACTTTGTTCCACCTTGCACAGGTGTGAATAATTCTAAGTCCTAATAACCACATAAAACCTACCATGACTTAGTAAAAATCTTCTCTCTATTCTTGACCAAGTACAAAACTATCAATTCCCTCTTACCCAAAATTTTTCTAAGTATTTTACCCTCCAACACCATAGCGTGGAAGTTTTCCCATATCAAGACTGTGAAGAAGACAAAATTTGAAGGCAAGACAAGGAGTTGAAGGGAAGAAGAGTTGAAGGCAAAACAAGAAGAAAGAAAATACAAGGTGTTGATGACCAGAAGATCAAGAGAAGAAAGACCAAGTCAAGAAGATGATAGTGTTAGACCTCATGACTTATAATTTATCCAACTTCTCAAACCAAGCCTACTTTTTCCCTTGAAACTATTTTTGCTAAGTGTTTGACACTTCTTAAACAAAGTAGAATACCCGGAATCAATCGTTAAGACCTTGACTTAGCCAATCTCTCCATCCACATCAAGTCAACTACATGCCCAACCTTTTCTCCAAATATCACTAAGACAAAAGACTAAGCCAAAACAAATAAACACTTTTATTGTCTTGTTTGATTGAATGATGTGTTTATGTTGTGTTCCTTTTCTATCTTATAGTTGTACAGAGAGCTACATGTGTTGATTAAGAGAAGTACAACCTTCAGAAATTTCTAAGGCAAGTGTCACTACTTGTTCATATAATCCCCAATGTTTTACTATGCATGTAGTGTTTCTTTTCTTTTAAAGTATGCATGTGTAGATAGTTGTGCTTGCTATCTCCTATTTAGGATATCCCTGAATTACCTTCTTAGAAGAAACACCGTAAGTGTAGATTGCTTAGTTGTGCTATAGAATTTGTGGTTGGGATTCCACATGTTCTTTTATTAAGTTTGAAAACTATATTTTGCAAAAACTAAGAAAACAACTAAGTTAATGAAACACCTGGGTGGAAATTGGTAAGATGGATTTATGTTGAGTGGTTACACCAGAGCCATCTCTATGGCAGCCGTGTGTATCTCACTTGTGGATGGCCACCCAGGAAAAAAGAGATTGGAGATGTTCAAGTCGTGAAGCTTCCAGTGCAACCATGAGTCATATGGGCTTTGTCTTGACTAACTAAGTTGTGAGAACTCAGCCAGACGGACAGAGGGTGGTAATGATTTGTAGGATGGAGCGTGTCCAGGTTGGTCTAAGGGATTGCTTCTAAAAAGACTCATCTTAGTCTTCACTTGGCCATTTGAGCAAAATGAGCATCATGGCAAAAGAGGTTGACTGAGTCTTATGGGAAAAGTGCACCACCTCTGCAGAGGGTTAAAAACTAAATACTTAGCTGTATCCCCGGTTACGGACAATTTTGAGTGACATGAATTGAAGCTGTTCAAGAATCTCCTCATCCCAACTTCTTTAAATTAAAACTTGAGTGGTTAACAAGGGATTGTTGTGTGATCATAATTATGTACACCTGGTGGATTCCTATGTGTGCATAATTAACTAGGAGCACCTGGTGGATTCCAGTGTGTCCAATAGCGCTTTAAAAGAAAAATGAGATCTTTTGAAAAGTAGGATAAACAATTGCTTTTATGCATGCTTAGCCTAAAGATCCACTTAGCCAAATAATCATGTAAGTGTTAGGATTCCATTTGAGTCCACCAAAAGTGACATCTTGCCAATACAATTCAAATGTATTGACCCTTTGTGGTTGCAACATTTCATGTTGCAGGTTTTTGATGATAAGAAATGTATGATAGGGTTACGAGTCTATCCGCAGCATGTTCGCCTGTGGCACATGAAGAAGAAGGACTCCATGTTATTTTGATTTCATTGTAAACTCTGAAAGCTCTATTCTATGAGCATTGTAAAGTTTCTTTATGTAATTGCTAAATCATGCGATGTAATAAAATGACCTTTGTTTCTTGATATTACATCTTAAACTGTGTGTGCTAGCATTTGATCCATGGACTAGCACTGAAAAGCACAGGGATTGTCATCTTTAAAAGGTGAGGTCACTACAAAAGGTGACTAGTGTGTGCATCATGTGTATCTTTTTGGTTAATGTCTCTATGAATGTTGTGTTTGTTGGAACCATCTAATGCGTTCACGGTGATAGTGTGGGACAATCTAGTTTGGGTACATACGGACTTTGAGGAGTGCTTCGTAGCCCTACGCATGATTATTGTATGTTTTCCATTGGAGAACTATTTTGAGTTGCATATTGATGATAGTATCTATTGGTACAATTATGTTATATTTGTTGGGAGTGTGTCCACTAGTGAAAGTATGATCCCTAGGCCTTGTTTCCAAGATTTGCACACCGTTTACTTGCTATTTTGTTACATGTTTGCTTGCTGCCATATTTATTTCAGATCACATTTACTACTTATAATCATCACTACTACTTGTATTTCACTATCTCTTCACCGAACTACTGCACCTATACATCTAACAAGTGTATTGGGTGTGTTGGGGACACAAGAGACTTTCTATATCGTAATTGCAGGGTTGCTTGAGAGGGATAGCTTTGACCTCTTCCTCCCTGAGTTCGATAAACCTTGGGTGATCCACTTAAGGGAAACTTGCTGCTATTCTACAAACCTCTGCACTTAGAGGCCCAACACTGTCTACAAGAACAGAAGCGTGTGTAGACATCAAGCTCTTTTCTGGCGCTGTTGCCGAGGAGGTAAGGTAAAAGGTACTCGCATCCTCCTGTGTGAGTGCTCGGAGTTATTTCCTTTAGATTCTGCAATTATATCTTTTTGTTTCTTATTTTTATTTTCACTAGTTAGGCTTAATGGAAAGTAAAGAGTTCTTTAGTATTTTTCCTGAGTTTAGATTTGAAGATAAAATTGAAAAACCTTTGGAGCTAATTTCGCATAGCAATGTTATTAGTATGAATGCTTTGAATCCCATTATTGCTAATGCTATGGAAAAGTCTAAGCTTGGGGAAGCTGGTTTTGTTAAGCTTGATATTTTTAGTTCCCCGGCTTTAGTGGAGAAAGTTTGCTCTGATGATATTTTATCTCCCATATGTGATGTTTCTAATGATGCTTGTGCTCCTCATCCTTTTGAAATACCTATGAAGATTGTTGAACGTGCTATGAATAACTGCTATTTAGGAGATGGAACTGTCCATCCTGGTGATTATTTGCTTTTTATACATGAATTATGCAAGTTGTTCCAGTGTGCAGGTATTTCAATGAACCAAGTTAAGAAGAAGCTATTCTCTTTATCACTGAAAGGAAGAGCTGAGGAATGGTATAAAACACTGAAGGATGGTCAATCTATTGACTGGAGGAAATTGTACCTCTCTTTTATTCTAAATTCTATGCTTCTAGTCAGGTTTATAAAGATAGGAATTACATTTATAATTTCCATCTGCATGAGGGAGAAAGCATTGCCCAAGCATGGGGAAGATTGAAGTTACTAATGCACAAATGTCCTACTCATGATCTTCCCTGTAATATTGTTATTAATAATTTTTATGCAAGGCTTTTAGGATATTACAAGGACTATCTAGATGCATGCTTTGATGGGGCTTTCACAAGCAAGGATGTTGACACTAAGTGGGATCTGCTTGAAACAATTCAAAACAATATTGAAGGTTGGGATAGCGACAAAGGTAAAGGATCAGGTATGAATTACGTGTTTGATTGCATTAAGTCTTTTACTGAAACTGCTAATTTTCAAGAGCTTAGTGCTAAATATGGTCTTGATCCTCAAATTATGGTTGGTTGCTTTAAAGCCTTTGCTTCCCATATGAACATTCCTAAAGGAAATGGGCACGTGTATCATGAACCTTTTAAGGACACTTGCATAGAAAGTGATATTGTTATTGATGATTGCAATAAACATGCTCAAACTTCTAAAAGTCCTATTTCTTATAAGCATGTTAATTTTTGTGGAGTACATAGACCTTGTGAACAGAGTTACAACAAGGAAGATTATTGTGTCCACCATGCAAATAAAGAAACCCAAATATGGTACAAGGATATAGACGAGATCGGTAAAAAGGTTCATAAGCTTTATCCTTTTTCTTTGTAAACATTGCGATGACATAGGTCATTTTAATTTTCAATGCTCAAGCCCTAATAGTTACTCTTATAGTACCTTAAGTTTGTATTGTGATGACAAGATTACTCTTAATCAGCATGATGAGCTCACTTTGTTCTTGGCATGTGAAGAGATATCTAGAAAGATTGCTTTGATAGATATGAATGATGTTGATATTAATAGCACCCTTCGTGGTTGTCATCTCTATTGTGCTAAAGATTGCCTTGCAAATACTTACATACAAAATCTTATAAAACTTGATGTCTTGCCAAGCTATGATAGGACTGATAGTTGTTTTTATCTTATTAATAGAGAGGAGGAATCCTCCAAAGTTTCTTCTGCTGTTTCTGTCAGTAAATCAGATTATGTATAGATGATGCCCTTCAAGTCTCTCCCGCCTAAAGGAGAGAGTAAGAAGAGTAAGAAGAAGAAGAAGAAGAAGAAGAAGAAGAAGAAGAGTAAAAGGCAAGAGGACACGGTATCTTCCCCTAAGCGTTATGATCCTGCTATAGATTATGATAATTCTGATTGGGATGATGTTCTCATGCCTGTTACCTATGTTAGTGATCATGATTGGGAAAAGCACTCTACTTTTGATATTGAAAATCTTTTTAGTACCAATTCTAAAGTTAATAATCATTGTACCATTAGTACTATCCATGTTCCTTCTTATGATGATATGTTTGCTGAATATGCTTTGAGAAATAGTTGTTCTCTAGCTTGTGATGATACTAAACCTCTAGTTTATAATGGCTATGATGATGAGTATAATGTTTTCAGTTCACCTACTTTTGAGGAGAAAATTAGTTATGATTACAATATGCCTCCTGTCTTTGATGATTATGGTGACAAGAATAATTATTCTATTGAATCTGCTCCTACTATGATCGTTCATGTGGGGAGTATTAATTCTTTTACGCATGTGGCCCATGACATGGATGCTTTATATGATAGTTATATTGTTAATTCTATTCATGATGCTACTGAAAGTTACTATGAGAGAGGGAAACATGTTTTGAAGGATATCAACAATATTGAGTTTCCCATCTTTATGTTGCCATTCTTGAAGTTGTACTTGTTTTGCCTTCCTATGCTTTTTGCTTTGCGCTTTCATGACTTGTCTCTTTACAAGACTGTTTTTCATAGGAAGTGGATCAGATTTAAATGTTTTTCACATTTGCTTGTTCATGCTCTCTATTGCTTTAAGTTCCTATATGGCACATTTGCCTCAAGCTCTTATATGGCACCCACATGAGCATCTTTGCAAATTACTACGCCCAGCTCAAAGGCGTTAAAGAAAAGCACTCTTGGGAGATAACCCAATATTTTATTTCCAGTAATTTTTTTTATTTGAGTCTTGAAAGTTATTACTATTGTAATAACCGCTCCTTATCCTTTTTATTTCGTTGTTGTGCCAAGAGAAGCCTCTAATTTGAGTGAGCTAAGATTTGGGGATGTTGCTGTCCTGAAATAGTTTTCGGTGCTGCACCATAAAAATTCGTGAAAATTCTCTGTATATCTTTTGGACCTGCAATTTCTTGTGCTTATTCCTCAGATTATATCCAAACATTCTTTAGTAAAACACTTTTTTATTTGAGCAACAGAAAACCCCTTAAAAAATCGGCCTTTTTCAGCTGTTCTATTTTGATAGATTTCTGCCACTATTTGTTTTTACCGCTTTATCGCTTTCTTTTTGAGTTCTTTTGATCATGGAACTTTTGGGGAAGTTGCTACAGTCATATAAACTTTATATGTGGTGGTTTTGAGTTGAAACATGAAGCAAAAGAGGTTGATCCATTGTTACGCTTACACTAATGTTGCTAATAGATTTGTGTTTATTTTTGTATGAAGGAAGTTTTCATGTGTAGGGATCGGAGAGTGATGAGATGAGTTGAAGAATGGACAAAAGCTCAAGCTTGGGGATGCCCATGCATCACCCCAAGAAATATCCAAGAAGTACAAGCGTCAAAGCCTAGGGATGCCCCAAGGCACCCCTTCTTCATCGGCAAAAATGAGGTCACCTTTCAAAACACTATATTTTTATTGCTTCATGCACTATGCATTTTTCTTGGAGCTTCTTTACTTGTGCTTTCAATTTTCTTTTGTTTTGTTTGCTGCAATAAATGGTTAGATCACATCATGTTTCTTTTGGAGGAGATGAACTCGCTTTTCATTTGCCAAGAACACTCCAGTTTTCACTCTTATCGTTCAATGAGTGTTCTCTTTTTCTGCTACTGCGTTTAGCTTGCATTTTTTGCCTTGATTTTTGTTCAGATCTTATTTTACCTTTGCATCAAGGTGTATTTGGACCTTTGGTATATGTTGGTTTTCCTCAAAAAGGTTTTAATGGTGTTGGAAAAGAGAAAAAGTTTCATGCAAAAAAGTGGTGCAAGAAGGAGCTTGTGTAGACTGCGGCTTAGGCTTTTGCATGTCGTGCTTGATGTCTTTTTGATAGTATGCTTAGTGGTTTTGTTGTAGCATGACTTGTCTCAAATAACTGAGATTGCTTAATGAGCCTTTGAAAAAATCATGCATTGTTTTAATTATTTGGAAGCATTATTTTGGTTTTCTCCTTGATGTTTTATTTGGGTTGACTTGGCACATGCTCACACATGTTAGACTCTTACAAAGTCACCAATAGCCTCTATGATCATTTAGTTTTTGACTTTTGATGCCATCTTATGCTTCTTTTAATGTCGCTTTGTCGCTTTGCATGATTATGGCCATTATTGCTCTCTTAGTTGGTCGCTCCCAGTCTTTTGCTACCCCTCGCCTTGTACTGAGTATGAGCTCTACTCGTGCATCCAACTCCAAAAAACTAAGTTTGCCAAAGTATCCACCATACATACCTATTAGCAATTTGCTATTCCAAAGTACATTTGACTTGCTTTTATGTACTCTTCAAATTAAACTCTTATCAGTGTTATGCGAAAATTGATCAGTAAAGCTCTCATGAACCGGAAGGCACACTTTAATTTTCTCGTTCTTAATTTTTTTTGACATTGTGGTCTCTTATGTTGAGTTGTTATGCTTGCAAGTTGTAAGTTGGGAATTAGCCCATCCATGCCGTCATGGGGCAAGCTTTCAACATTGTACTTCTTATTTGAGTTGATATTGTGATCTTTTGTTTATGGATACTCACGGTGTGAAATGAATTGGGAATCTTGCGGGATCATGGAGTTTGTATATGTGTTAGAGAAACGCCTGGGCCGCCAATCTAAGCCATGCAAAATTCATGGTGGAAATTTGTAGCATGCCCATAGTGGACATTCGACGACGCATCTCAAAATAAAAAGCTATACAAATGGTAAATAAAAGAGATGTCGAAGTGTTCATTGTCTGCTTGTCCTATCATTTTGATGTGGGTTTGTTCCATGTCATCGGGCACGGAGGTACCTGATGAGGGTTAACTCAACAAATGTCCTAATTGAAGGACTTAGGATCGGAAAGATAGGGCATCGGATGAACTCGAAGGTAAAGTTAGTCGAAATAGGTATATATCGAAAGTAAACTTGGGTGTTCAACCTGGCTTGCTTTTAATCTATCCCACATCATCCCCTCCTAGCCCCTATATATAGATGGCCAGGTCCCAAGGCTCGGGTGGGATCCGATACAGATTACAATATCGACATAGGTAAGAACTCGTATCTCGACTATTATTACAATTGGGCCTAGCTTAATGGGCCTCAGGGGTACTCAACTAACGGGCTCTATTATCTATACCCTTGTCAGTAGCCCCTAAGATTCTACCAGAATTGTAGATTCGGGTTGAATCGCTAATCTTGAAATCTTCGACTTGATCAATTCTTTGACTTCTTTGTATCTTCAAATCTTCAACTTGGTCTTTCAACTTATTTATTGAATAATATCTTGCAAGGGGTTTTGATGAACGAGCCTAACAACTCTGATGGATCAAGAGGTCAGTTAACTGTCGGAACAGATACTCGCCACCTACTTCAAATTCAATACCCTTGGACTTGAATTTGGGATACTAGTCAAATCCACTCTTTTGCCGCATTTAGGACTTATAAAGAATGAATCCTAGTGATTCTTAGGGTACCCAGTGCATCCACCAGGATTTTTCTTTGCGTCGTAGACACGGATACATACCAGCAGAGCGCATCCATGTGCGTATACCAGGCCACATAGGATGGATCACGGGGTCTTACCTTTGTGATAAATCACGGCATTCAAGTTTTGTTGCGATAACGCAACTCGAGAATTTCATGCCGAAGTCTTATTTGACCGATCATAATTTTCGAGTTGTTTTTACCAACTTCTTTATGAATAGCTCCCGATGGGAGTGATCGCCTTTACATTTCGTCGATTATGTAGTCGAAGTAGTCATCATTGCTGGAATGTTGGTGGTTTGTCTCTAGATTCCTCCTTTTGCTTTCTTCTTATTTCCTTCTATCGGGTGCGCGCACAGCGCTCCTGATGGGAGTAGCCCCCGAGGCTATGGTTGGATACTTGTAGCCAATCATAGGCTCAATTTTCCTTCCTCTAGTCTTTCTTCTTATTGTTGCAAGCCCCCGAGTCCAAGGCGAGATTTTTCCGTACTTTTTATTGATGCCTTCTCCTCTCCTTGCTCCTCTTATTTTTGTTTACTTTGCTATTTTCATCTGCTTATGTGCAGAATTTTTTCCTTCTTTGCAAATATTCTATGGGCCTTGTTTTCACAGAGGCCCGTTAATATGTGCTTATAAATAAGGCACCTTTGGCTAGGGTAAAAAACCCTAAACAGATTCCTCCTCCGCTGTGCCATCTTTTTCCCATCTAGGGTTTTCTTGTCTCCTTCTTTTTCTCCATGGCTGATGCCAATGATTCTCGTCTGAACCTTGGTGTGCCGACGGCGCCGCATGGCCGTGGTCATCCCCATGGCAGCAAGAACAAGACAACTCCAGATGCTGCGGGATCTTCATCGGCCGTTCCGGTGAAATGGCGTCCTGGCCGCCCGGTCGGGAGTAAGAATAAACCTTAAGTGCTTTGCACTACTCCAGGTTCAAGCACATCTCATGTTGTTCCTCCTCCTCCTCAGCCAAAGATATTCTCCTTTTTCTGTATTGCCGGCGCACAATGCCGTGAAATTCAGTGTCTGCCGCTGAAATTCACCAAATTCATGGATGGGCGAGTGTTGCATGAAGCAATTATTCGTGAACACTCTGGGGGAGGAACTCCATACGAGGTGGAGGTCTGGTATGATGGCACCGGGGAACAGTACTTCAAGACCGGCTGGTCGTAGTTTGTGGATGATCATGACATCCAGCGAGGCTTCTTCATGGCCTTCGACTTTCATGTTGGTACGTCGAAATTTGACGTGAAGATCTTTGACTGCACTCAATGCCAGAAGGAGTACGAGGCAAAAGTGTACTTCCACTAGAATCTTTCTTTTGTAATCTTCCTTTTGAGTTACCCTGCTATCGTGTTAGCTGGAATGAATAATTGTACTTTGAATTTATGCTTTTGATTTGACCATGGGAACAGTTTGTCGTTCTGAGGTGTTATTTATATATATACTATTGGGTTCCTCTGAACCAATCATGTTTGCTTGTAGAATATCGGGTTGTACCACAACCTAGTAGTATGCATTTAGAGATCATCAAAGTTTATTTCGTATGACCCGAGGGTTGAAGACCCCGAGCGGAAAGGAAGAGATTTGTACAATTTGTTGAGTGTGACCCAAGGAACTCGACCTATGGCCTCTTGTTCTGAGTTCAGAGGGTCCAACTCAAGTTACTGTTTATCGATAGATTTCTTCTATGCGTAGAAACACTGTAGTTGCTCTGCATTCCACGAGTTGCTTTCATCCTTCCCTATCTTCTTGTCTTGCAATCGATAAGTGTTGTGGATATACAAAATGGGTATACCAGTGACGTAATCTCATACCAGGCAAACCAGGGTGGCCCATGGAGGTGGTATGGTGGATAGCCAACTGAGCGGCCAAGTTGCTGGTGTTATGGTGGATTGAAGGCTGCCATGCCATGGCAGATTCCACGCTGCCATGCCATGGCAGATTCCCAGATGCATCCATGCCATGGCAGATTCCGGATAGCAGGAGCTTATGGCAGATTCAATGCTGCCATACCATGGTGGATTATTGGACGCAGGAGTTTATGGCGGATCCGAAGACAGGCCCATGGCAGGTTGCCTTGTAGTACACGCATAGGACTTAGTCTAGGACTCCATATTGTATCCACCCCAGAACCACCATGATGCCCACGCCAGGCGCCTTTATAAGCCGGCGTGGGGGAGCCCTTGAGGCCATGAGATAGCTAGAATAGCTAAGACATAGCAGATCGCATCGCGACCAACACAACCATTGTAACCTATACACATTGCGCCATTATAGTGAGTTGTAGCAGGATGTAGCGATCCTCCACCGCGGGGACGTGAACCTGGGTAATCCCTGTCTATCACCGTCCCGGGCACCAGATCATCTATCCCCTCCTTCTATCGCCTTGAGGTACCCCTCATGGCATACGTGTCGTAAGAACCATGATAGTTGGCGCCCACCATGGGGCAAGGGCATCTAGAATCGATCCGGGCGGATTTCTCACCGTCTTCAACGGCGGTCGGATCGGATCGCTTTCATCTGCAACACCGGTGGAAAGTTCATTACCGCCGTAGGCTAGGCAATCGGGAGTTCGACATAACAGCCCTCACACTGGCGGATTGTCATGATCCCTTGTGTTTGAGGTGGCGCCGATTGTATCTGATTGTCGATATGCCATATCACTACATCTGCTCGACGTCGCTGGCCTCGCCGACGCTGCCGCAGATAACCACTACTTCAAGGCCCTTTGGACTGGCGACCGGCTCTGACTTTGTCCTGTCGTTGCCGCCATGTACCTCTGCTACGGCTCACTTCGGCATCGCTGCGGATTACCGTGCAGCCGTTTTCCACCATCGTAGCTGCCACGTCTCCACATCTTCTAGGTGCTGCTGGCTTTGCCGCTGCCACAGATTTATTTAGCCACAGCCGGCTTCACCGCTATGGCGGAATTAATGCTTCATCGTCGCTGGCTATAATTCGAGTCCACCGTGAACAATACCGCCATCCATGCAAAGATCCAATCGGGCATAGTATCAGCCCATGTTGAAGTAAGGTTCCTCGTCAACGACTCTGTTGGAATTGGCTCAAGTTCCCGCCGTGCGCGGCCGATCTTGCAGTCCAATGCACAAGTCGATGTGCTCAACAGAATTATTGCCATGCAAGCTCAACCATATCTGATTGAAGATGAAACAGCTCTTACCGGCATCACGTCTGCCGCTATGTATTTGTATACACTACGACCTATCAGGCAAAAGAAACAATACAGCGGAAACCGGGCGTACAACGCCGATCGGATCGATTTTATTCGATTGATCATAGGTGGCCAACATCGCCGCATATACAGTACGAGATGCTTCGTGAAGGACACCTGAAGACTAGCTAGTGGCTGGCAAAGTACTAGTACTTCACGTGAAAAATCAAGATTGAAGGCGGATGTAGTCCGGCAAACATGGCGGCGATCTATGCTACAACTGCAAGGACTCGGGACGATTTTTGTCGCGGAATACCGCGCAGCCGTATCCGCCATCCCTCGTGGCGAAGCCAACAACATCGTAGATGAAAGGTGCAATGTCGATCGGGTCATCGCTCGCATACCGGATTGCTTTGTCGCTCCCGATCAGGCACAAGTTTCAAAGCAAAGGAACCAGCCCGCGTGATGTTGTCTTAGGCAGATGTCCCAAAAAAGGTAGTACTTCTCGCTGTGAAGATTATAGTGGATGTAGTCCTGGTAGATATGGCGGCCGATTGTGAGGAATCGATGGATGGTTTTTGTCGCGGATTACCGTGCAGCCGTTTCCTCCATCGTTGCTAGCTTTATTCCAGTCAGGGTGTCGGATCTGACTACTCGGCCGAGTATGGCTTTGTTCATCGTCACCGGCGTAGATTACTTCGTCTCCACCATGACTGTACATCCGCCATGTATCAACACATGCTTGGCGTCGCTGGCTTCACCGCCGCCGCAGATTATTCATACTCCGCCACATCTCTATATCTGTTCGGTGTCGCTGGCTCCACCGCCGCCATCTCAGATTATTTATACTCCTCGTCTTGGCGTCGCTGGCTTCACCACCACCGCGGATTGCTTCTACTCCGCCATGGATAGCGCGTGTGGCCAGCAACCAGCAAGGAGACAGAGTGCCTATTATGTTCCCTCCTTGGCGTGGTTGCCTCTCCTTACGCGCATGCATGTGTACGGATGAAGCGCCCTCTATACCTGCTAGCTATACATATGACACGCAGTCCACCAAGATTGCCGCCTATGTGTGCTTGGCTTCCTTGAGACCTTGACTGCTGTTGTATGTCGTATGGCTGGTTTCGTTGTTGGCACCCGTGTGCATGTCCCATACGATCCGCGTGCCTTACTCTGAGGGCAGTCATGTTCGACTCCACGATGGTTGCGTTGAATGATGTCGCAAGGCTAGCAGAGGAACCGTAGCGGGAGCGTACGTGACATACACAGCTAGCCTTGAAGACAGAAGGGAAATCCACTTTACCTTGCCTGAGCATAGAAGAAAAGAGCCAATTGCACTAGTGGAAAACAGGGCATCAGTCCCGGTTGGTTTCGGCCTTCAGTCCCGGTTGCGCAACCGGGACTAACCAACCGGGACTAATGCTCAATCTTTAGTCCTGGTTGCTATATGAACCGGGACTGAAGAGAGACCACGCGGCAGGGGCTGGGTGCTCGTGGGCTAGGACCTTTAGTCCCGGTTCGTGTTACGAACCGGGACTAAAGAGTCCACACGTGGCAGCCTCTGCTGCTTCTTTATTTTTATAGATTTAATTGTTATTTAGGGGTTTAGGGTTTATTTGTACAGCATTACAACATAATATACAAGTCGATACATATATAATATATTTCGTCTGCCGAGCATATACATACAAGTATATAAGATCATGACTTGTTCACACACATATAGATATAACTTGTTCACACACATAAGATCACGACTTTTTCACACACATAAGATCACGACTTCTTTTTAATTACACAAATTGTCTAATCGAAACTGACATGAAATTCACCCTTTGGGTTAATGACATGTTCAAGCAGAAATCCGGCTAATTCCTCTTGAATTCTGTAGGGACCCCCGGGATCTAAGCTATACAGAGATGTTATGTGTATTAGTCACGCTAGCAACGAGTGATACTGGGGTTACCAGTCCCAGGCCGGAACACCATCGGCAGGCAGGCCGGAATTAAACATCGGCTCTACACATCTCGAAGCGCCGTGAAACTAATCATAACCAAGACTGCATAACAGAGAGCTCGAGAATCTTAAACCCCTCTTGTGCACTTTATATCCATACACGCATCATGCACGAGATGGGTAACCAAAGTTAGTACACAATAGTGACTCTACGACTCAAAGGTAATATAAGCTTTTACCTGAGCAAAGATCCAAAGGATTACAAACAGAGGTCACTGACCAACATTTCATCAGACAACGGAAGGAAGGTTATGCTATTAGACATAGCAAGGATAACATGGCCTAAGAGGCCAGAAGCATAACAGCGACAACCCATTCCGCAGCCCCAAGCTGCTGTCTGGGAACCCCAAGCTACTCGTCGGTGTTGATCTTCGAACGGAACTCATCTTTGTTGTGGAACTTACTCTGCAGCAAAAATATCAACAAGGGGGGTGAGTACATAGGGTACTCAGCAAGACTTACGTATCCTACTAGCTAAACTTGGTTAAGAAAGGCTTTCTGTGGAGTTCTTTGCGTAAAGCAATCTTTATTTGCATAAAACAAGTAAGAGTAGAAGCTCGACTACTCAGAACATTTGAAAAGGGGTAGGAAAGCAATATCTTTGATCATTGAGACATCCACCGAAATCAATATCAGCTGAACCTATCCACCAGGATTACATCCTCGAAAACCCCAGAGGAAAGCAATCCTATTCACACTTTGCTTTTCAAGTTTTACGATGAGGTTAAAGTTCTCTATGATCAAGCATCTGTCTCCAAGTCATCCATAACCGTGGACACGGCTTTTCGAAAAGATTTAACCCTGTAGGGGTGTACAACTTTACCCACACGTGACGACCGTCCCCTGGACCCTTGCAAGGAGTCTTAGCGGGGTGATGGCCACCTACAACCTTTACCTCACGTCGACCTATTCCATGAGCCACGCCAAAAGGTTCAAGCCGTCATCGCGAGATCGGCCGTTCTCGGACGCGGAACCGTTTGTTGTACGGCGAGGTTGGTTTATCAGAGGAATCCGCCTCAATCAACCTCGGCTGCATTCCTGTATGATGCACCTCTTCTCTATTCCATCTCTTTCCAAAGCATTTTCAATGCGTATGCCAAATGGAAAGCCCGAACTAGGTAGCTCATGGATAAGTCTAAGCAAGTTAGTGAGTCAACGGGAGTCTCATACCTCCACGTGTGGTCGTACGCTCAGTCTTGGATCAAGAGACAAGAACTCGGGTCCTAGGGCGACAAGAATGAGTCAAACAACCACATCCCAATGTGGCAGCTCATCCAAGCCTTTTAGCATGTTTAAACACACAATTCTCATCATACCACGTCATCCTGTCATACTAGATTCATTTGCAGCTCTGATTCATTAATCATATGCACCAGAGTAAAATAGCTAAGCATGGCTAAGCATTTCAGATATAAAGCTCTAGCGACGCACACAAGCAAAACCTAGTCATGCTAGGAGCAGTGGATCAGGGTATTTAGGCAACAAGAATTGAACATGCATTAGATAGGTTAACTCTACCTATCGATAAAACACAGTTGAACCCTGTGGTACAAAATAGTAAGTTTTGAAATACTTTGAAACATAGGTTCAGAGGGGGGGCTACTTGCCTTGTTGTTGATAACCAAATAAAGTAGATATCCAGGGTTCTTCTTCTTGAATTGCTCATCGATGGATAAGCATTGATCTTTGGTGTCGTTGATGTTGATATCAGACGCGTTGCTCACATCAACTCCGGATCCTACCAGGGAAGGTTGAAACACACCGGAAAAGAATAGCATTCAATACATGGCATCGATACGCAAGCAAATATGATGATATGACAAGTTTATGTTACTCAAAATAAACCCTAATACTACCTAGTCAGATAGCGGGGTTTTCGGACGACTCCGAAATGGCGGTTCGGCAAACCCTAGATTTCATCGGAGGGTACAATTAGTTCTTCTATATTAGACAAGGTTCCAAGTTGCTTAACAATGCATGAAATTGACACAGATAGGTAGGTTACATTTTTCTGATCATTTTGGTAGGTCATACATGATTTTCTGACAAACAGGGAATTTCCTATGCTCCTGCGTCCAATAATCCACCATGGTATGGCAGCACCGGCCAAGCTCGGCTCACTGGCCGGCCAGCACCGGCGATGGAGCAGGGCTCTAGAGCGAGGTAAGACAAGGGAGGAGGGGCGGCGGCTCACCCTAGGAACGCTGGCAGGGTAGGCAGGGGCAGGGGTAGTTGGAGGACGGCTAATCAGCGGCGGTGAGCTCCGGTTGCCTGCGGGGAAAACGGCGACTTTGGCATCGATTCCGGCCACCTCCGACCGATTCCGTCGAGGGGGAGGAAGAGGGCGGCGAGGCGGAGCGGTAGGGCATGGCGGCGGGGCCTGGGGTGGCGCGGAATGGCGGTGGAGAGCGGCGGCCATGGCGGCTACCTCGGGCGCGCCTGCAGAAGAGAAGCGGAGGGAGAGAGCATGCACGCGAGAGAGCGGAGAGGATAGGGGAGAGCGGAGGGCGGCAGGAGGGGGTCTTATCCCCTCGCAGGGCCGACGGGCGGCGGCGTTGATCTCCTCGGGAGATCAGGCGACGGAAGAGCGGCCACCATGCTGCTTCTCTGGCTGGGGAAGACGACGACCTGGGGAAGCTGGGCTGGGCCTAGTTGGGCTGCTCTCAGCTGCATGCAGGCGACAGATAAGGGAAAAGAGAGAGAGAGGGAACGGGCCAGAAAGAGCCCAGGAGAGGAAAAAAAAAAGGGAAACCAATTTCCATTTTCTGTTTTTTGGTTTAAAACAATTTTGGTTGTTTGCAAACATTGTAAGACTCAAACATGATTTCAAAGATATAAAATATACAGTGGCCTTCAGCACCTATATTAGAAGGTTCATAAATTTTGTTTCGAGGTTTTCAAACATTTGAACACATTTTGAAACTATTACAAAATAGAGGTAGAGTTGAGCATTCTTAGGGTTTTCACTCAAATTTTAAATGCAAATTTTTCTTAGTGGATTTTAGATGATGCTAATGATGCAAATGCACTTAATTACAAACATGGGCTGTTACAGCTCTACCCACCTTACAAGAATCTCGACCCGAGATTCCTAGGTAAGAAAAGAGGGAAGGATCACAACAGTTTTCAACGATCTTCAGAAGCTCACCATGATCTTCTTTCTTGAAGGGATTGATATGTTGCATCACGACGAGTTGAATTCTTCCTTTAGGATCTTCATTCCAACTGTACTGATGAAAAGAGGGAAAACTCTATAAAGGTGGATCTTCTTGAAGATTGAGTATCCCATGGTCAACTCATGGGAAGAAGGTTTCATAAACATATTTTGAGCTGACAGACAAGAAACACCTGAAGGTAACAAGAGAAATGGGAAGTTTCAAATTTGGTATGCAAAGCCATGAGTACCTTTGAGGTGTACTCGCAAACCATCAAAAGGGAAGCATTGGATGTGCGATATGATTGTAGGAAGGAAAAGCTCAGATATAGTTTGCTTTTCCTTTTTTTAACATGGTTTCTCGTGTCGATATAGCATGTATAGAACCTTGTTCTACGACATTTCTATATCCTTATTAAAAACTGTATAGAACATTTTTAGTAAAACTCCGGGAAGAAGTAACCCAAAGGGAAGGGTGGAACAATGGCCAACGAAGTGTGAAAGATTAGCCATGGATCGGAATTGTTTCTTATACCATGAAGGGGCACACCGTTGAAAGGCGTGAATCAAAGAACACACACGATTAAGAGTCTTGGGCCATCATGTGACTGACGAATTCACACAATGTAGTACTTCATTAGAAATTCAAGTATAGATAAAGGAGGGAGCGATAGCCAACAAAGTGTCAGAGATCATCCACACGATGGGTTTGCTCCAGAAGAAGTTGTTGCCACAAGATAAAGATTCTAGAAGATTGACCAGAATACATTAGTTTTGCTTCTAATGTTCTCCTTGATGTTCTAGATGCCAATAACAAGCTTATGACAAGCCTTCAATCAGTCATCAAGTAAAGGTCGGACTTCAGGATTGGAAAGAGACCATAAGGGGTAACATCCTCATGGAGAGTGGTTGTTTTTGAGAAATCAAGGGAGTATGTCAATAGGCCTTCTGGCTAGTTGTGTCAACCACAACATCAACATTGCCGGATTTTCAAAGAGACCTATGTCAAAACCTTGAAGAATACCAACCATCATTGTTGCTTGAGATTCAGCTCTGGTTAGATGTAATCATACCGCAGACTTAGTATGTCTCAATAGATAGTTTCGATAGATGTCAGAGAGTAAGGTTGTTGGATTCTCAAGTTACGGACTACAGTGTAAAGCTTCAAAAAGATAAGTAAGATTCGATTGCCAAAAGACAATTGCAACAGTAGGAGCTTCTTGCAATGAAACACAACTGAGTCCTTGTTGGGAAACATGAAAGAAGATATTGAAGTTCTTGGAATTTTCCTCGTTCTTGAATAAATCAGTCAGTGGCTTGTTGTGCATATAGGAAATTTTCAAGAAGATGGAGGCAACAACCTGTCATCTCAAGAATAATCCGCACATTCATGACCACTTCGAGATGATTTCCGAGGGAACAAAGAAAAATCTTCTTAAATTCACAGCGACATCTTTCAACAATTGCACATGAACCAAGGAGAGAAATCACTTCTAACATCCAGAACACATACTTCGTGATAACACAAATATGGTTCTAACAAGTTTCCAACATTTATGCCAAATGTCCAATATGAATGTCTTCAAACATGGAGAAAGTAAGGATGTTGTCGATGGGCTCAACAACAAACTTATTTATATGCTCCAATAAGATGGACTCATATGTTGCAGGAACAAGGCAAAAATATTGGTCAAACCGAAAGGAATGATGATGTACTCAAGTGAAAACCACAAGTAGAAACACCATCAAGATAGTCCTTGGGACTGAGTTTGATTTGATGATAGCCCAATCTCAACTCAAAATTGGGGAAGATAGTAGATCCAAGGAAGAGATACTATCTTGCTTCAACACAAACCAAAAGTAGACATCCCTTAAGAAGGAACAAGTCGGATAAAGCTTTTATCTTTCAACTCTCCAAGTTATTGTTTAAGCTCAACCAACTAGTCCAGGGTATCCAGTATGGACTCTTGGAGAAAAGAGCGATTCAGAGAACCAGCTTACTCATGAACTTGACGACACGGTCATGTGAAAACATGTCAATACTTCTGGTAAGACCTCCAGAATATCACGAACCACCGATATGTCACTAAGTTCAAGAGAGAACCTTGATTTAGAAGGGAAGGAATGGGGTCTTGAGAGTTTTGGCACAAACCTAACTCTTTGACCGAAGATGTGTGACTGAATTACGGACTTGGCAACACAGTCAAACTTCACTTGTTGATCGGTTATCCAATCATGCTAGGAGTGACACAAATGTCCATGGGAGTGGAAGCAATAAGAATTGCTAAGAATCTGAGATAGCCACATCAATATGCATACCCGATATTCTAAGCATGACCAGCTCAGAGAAAGGGTGAGCAAAGATGTGTAAGAGCATCACTTCATCAAGAAAGTCATGAGACTTCGCACAACCTCTTGGTATAAAAGAGTGTGATACTCAAAGGTGGAACAGAGCAGAAGCTGCATAGAGCTCATATTCTGCGGATTACAACACTTTGAACTGATCCTAGAAATGGACAAGGTTCTGGAGTTTGCTTCTCCTGACATTTTGGGGTGGAATGGCTTGACAAAACGACAAGGGTAATATGCACTAGAGGACACCAATGCAATTTACAACTTGGCTACCAACTGGCAGACGAGGGTCGGAAAGCAGCTTAAGAGAAGGAACACACTTAGAAGGAATCCTTAGATGTGGAGCACAAGTTAGCATCTTATGTAAACTAATGCTGAAAGGGAGGGTGTGGCAGAGTCAAGGACATAAATTGGGACTCACTAAGAGAACTCATGCCGTGATCCATTTGGCTCCATGAGAGAACATTTGCCATAGCAAGTGGAAGGAAAGTCCTTTGTTGCCGCAATTCAATTGCGACTACAACCACAAGATTGAAAGGCAACCCATATTGAATTAAGGTAAAACCATTAACACAAGGGTTCAACAGAATGGATCTTGGGTTAAAGGCCAGCTTCATGTACTGGTATCCAGCACAATCCGGGACCTTCGGTTCAAGTCCAAGGTTAAAAGATAGAGAAAGGAGTAACTACTAACTGAGCAACTCAGAGGATGCCACAGGTAGTAATCATGAGGTAGCTTCCAGAACAAGGTATAGATTTGGTAGCACCCAAACAAATAGAGAGGCATACAAGGTGAAAGAAATCCTTGAAGCCTAGAATAGAACGATGTGAAGCTCTCAAAACAAAGAGATCATGATGGAAAGAAATCTTCTGGTTGCATCTTCTTGTTTCAGTTGAGAATATGAATAATACTCTAGAGAGCACAACACTAGGTCAACTAGTTTAGAAACGACATGCCAACGAGGGACCTAAGTTTAGAATGACCAGAAGAGATAGAAAAACCTTTTCCAAATCAACATGAAAGGATAAGAAAGCTCAGAACTAAGATCGATGGAGATAAGGAATAAAAAGAAACCTTACCTACATTTTGCAACTCATTTTTAGCTTTCAAATAGTTTTCACAAACACTAGACTCAACATCGGCCAATAGCAAGGGTTTCCTACAGACAGTCCTGCTCTGATACCAAAACCTATAGGGACCCCCGGGATCTAAGCTATACAGAGATGTTATGTGTATTAGTCACGCTAGCAACGAGTGATACTGGGGTTACCAGTCCCAGGCCGGAACACCATCGGCAGGCAGGCCGGAATTAAACATCGGCTCTACACATCTCGAAGCGCCATGAAACTAATCATAACCAAGACTGCATAACAGAGAGCTCGAGAATCTTAAACCCCTCTCGTCCACTTTATATCCATACACGCATCATGCACGAGATGGGTAACCAAAGTTAGTACACAACAGTGACTCTACGACTCAAAGGTCATATAAGCTCTTACCTAAGCAAAGATCCAAAGGATTACAAACAGAGGTCACTGACCAACATTTCATCAGACAACGGAAGGAAGGTTATGCTATTAGACATAGCAAGGATAACATGGCCTAAGAGGCCAGAAGCATAATAGCGACAACCCATTCCGCAGCCCCAAGCTGCTATCTGGGAACCCCAAGCTACTCATCGGTGTCGATCTTCGAACGGAACTCATCTTTGTTGTGGAACTTACTCTGCAGCAAAAATATCAACAAGGGGGGTGAGTACATAGGGTACTCAGCAAGACTTACGTATCCTACTAGCTAAACTTGGTTAAGAAAGGCTTTCTGTGGAGTTCTTTGCGTAAAGCAATCTTTATTTCTATAAAACAAGTAAGAGTAGAAGCTCGACTACTCAGAACATTTGAAAAGGGGTAGAAAAGCGATATCTTTGATCATTGAGACATCCACCGAAATCAATATCAGCTGAACCTATCCACCAGGATTACATCCTCGAAAACCCCAGAGGAAAGCAATCCTATTCACACTTTGCTTTTCAAGTTTTACGATGAGGTTAAAGTTCTCTATGATCAAGCATCTGTCTCCAAGTCGTCCATAACCGTGGACACGGCTTTTCGAAAAGATTTAACCCTGCAGGGGTGTACAACTTTACCCACACGTGACGACCGTCCCCTGGACCCTTGCAAGGAGTCTTAGCGGGGTGATGGCCACCTACAACCTTTACCTCACGTCGACCTATTCCATGAGCCACGCCAAAAGGTTCTAGCCGCCATCGCGAGATCGGCCGTTCTCGGACGCGGAACTGTTTGTTGTACGGCGAGGTTGGTTTACCAGAGGAATCCGCCTCAATCAACCTCGGCTGCATTCCTGTATGATGCACCTCTTCTCTATTCCATCTCTTTCCAAAACATTTTCAATCCGTATGCCAAATGGAAAGCCCGAACTAGGTAGCTCATGGATAAGTCTAAGCAAGTTAGTGAGTCGACGGGAGTCCCATACCTCCACGTGTGGTCGTACGCTCAGTCTTGGATCAAGAGACAAGAACTCGGGTCCTAGGGTGACAAGAATGAGTCAAACAACCACATCCCAATGTGGCGGCTCATCCAAGCCTTTTAGCATGTTTAAACACACAATTCTCATCATACCACGTCATCCTGTCATACTAGATTCATTTGCAGCTCTGATTCATTAATCATATGCACCAGAGTAAAATAGCTAAGCATGGCTAAGCATTTCAGATATAAAGCTCTAGCGACGCACACAAGCAAAACCTAGTCATGCTAGGAGCAGTGGATCAGGGTATTTAGGCGACAAGAATTGAACATGCATTAGATAGGTTAACTCTACCTATCGATAAAAGACAGTTGAACCGTGTGGTACAAAATAGTAAGTTTTGAAATACTTTGAAACATAGGTTCAGAGGGGGGGCTGCTTGCCTTGTTGTTGATAACCAAATAAAGTAGATATCCAGGGTTCTTCTTCTTGAATTGCTCATCGATGGATAAGCATTGATCTTTGGTGTCGTCGATGTTGATATCAGACGCGTTGCTCACATCAACTCCGGATCCTACCGGGGAAGGTTGAAACACACCGGAAAAGAATAGCATTCAATACATGGCATCGATGCGCAAGCAAATATGATGATATGACAAGTTTATGTTACTCAAAATAAACCCTAATACTAGCTAGTCAGATAGCGGGGTTTTCGGACGACTCCGAAATGGCGGTTCGGCAAACCCTAGATTTCATCAGAGGGTACATTTAGTTCTTCTATATTATACAAGGTTCCAAGTTGCTTAACAATGCATGAAATTGACACAAATAGGTAGGTTACATTTTTCTGAGCATTTTGGTAGGTCATACATGATTTTCTGACAAACAGGGAATTTCCTATGCATTTTACAAGATTTACACAAATTCTGAAGTTACAGGAAATAATAGAAAACGTTTTACACCGGGGCTAAAGCTAGCCAGAGCGGCTGACAGAGGGGGCCCAAGGCCACCTCAAGGCCACGTTGGCCAGGCATGTCCCAGGGCCATGTTTGGCTTGCCCTGGGCAGGCCATGCCCACGGCCAAGCTCGGCTCACTGGCCGGCCAGCACCGGCGATGGAGCAGGGCTCCGGAGCGAGGTAAGACAAGGGAGGAGGGGCGGCGGCTCACCCTAGGAACGCTAGCAGGGTAGGCAGGGGCAGGGGTAGTCGGAGGATGGCTAATCGGCGGCGGCGAGCTCCGGTTGCTTGCGGGGAAAATGGCGACTTCGGCGTCGATTCCGGCCACCTCCGACCGATTCCGTCGAGGGGGAGGAAGAGGGCAGCGAGGCAGAGCGGTAGGGCATGGCGGCGGGGCCTGGGGTGGCGCGGAACGGCGGTGGAGAGCGGCGGCCATGGCGGCTACCTTGGGCGCGCCTGCAGAAGAGAAGCGGAGGGAGAGAGCATGCACGCGAGAGAGAGGAGAGGATAGGGGAGAGAGGAGGACGGCAGGAGGGGGTCTTATCCCCTCGCAGGGCTGACGGGCGGCGGCGTTGATCTCCTCGGGAGATCGGGCGATGGAAGAGCGGCCACCGTGCTACTTCTCTGGCTGGGGAAGACGACGACCTGGGGAAGCTGGGCTGGGCCTAGTTGGGCTGCTCTCTGCTGCATGCGGGCGACAGATAAGGGAAAAGAGAGAGAGGGAACGGGCCAGAAAGAGCCCAGGAGAGGAAAAAAAAAGGGAAACCAATTTCCATTTTCTGTTTTCTGGTTTAAAACAATTTTGGTTGTTTGTAAACATTGTAAGACTCAAACATGATTTCAAAGATATAAAATATACAGTGGCCTTCAGCACCTATATTAGAAGGTTCATAATTTTTTTTCGAGGTTTTCAAATATTTGAACACATTTTGAAACTATTACAAAATAGAGGTAGAGTTGAGCATTCTTAGGGTTTTCACTCAAATTTTAAATGCAAATTTTTCTTAGTGGATTTTAGATGATGCTAATGATGCAAATGCACTTAATTACAAACATGGGCTGTTACAAATTCCTACTATGCGTTCAGTCGGTGAGAGCCAATTCCACTTTGCTTCGAACTATGAAGAAGAAGATCAATATGAATATGAATCATCGTCATAACAAAATTGATGCCAATAAATGAATTTGTCAATATATTGTTTACCTACTGTTTGAAAATCAATTCCTTCAGTGACCTCCGCACGAAGGTTCTCGCAAGCGTAGTATGCACATAGATTAGTCCCTGATGGCTGCCTCGCACACTTTACAAGAATAGATTTTAGTCAGTGACATATCAAGATTGATATACTTAATGGTATTTGAAACTAGAAGTAAAGGGATATGTGGACCTAGCTCGTACGACTTACCTCGATCGTACGGTACCTCAGCTCATTTTTCCATTCACCTTTTGCTATGCTTATAAACCATTTCCAAACACTGCCGAGCAAACAAAATGAATAGATGAGTTATAGATGAATGAAAGAGACCAATATAATGCCGTAATGATTGAAATTTACCTATTCATCATATCAATGATGCTTTGGTATTCATTACGATTTTTATCCAATGAGTCAAAGATTTCAACCTTTCCATAGTCAGGTTCAATCTTTAGCAACACTACTAGAAAAAAGCTTACCCGTAGCGCACCTAATATGGCTACCCGTAGCGCATATGCCATGCGCTGCGGGTAGCATGCTACTAGTAAAAAAATACCCATAGTACATGTGTGGTGCGCTACGGGTAATAGGCTTACCCGTAGCGCATGTGTCTGGAACACACATGCGCTACGGGTAATCTGCATATCCGTAGCGCACCAGATACACATGCGCTACGGTTATGCATATTACCCGTAGCGCATCAAACACACATGCGCTACGGGTAATATGCATACCCATAGCGCACCAGACACACATGCGCTATGGGTATGCATATTACCCGTAGCGCACCAGACACGTGCGCTATGGGTATTTTTTTTTATTTTCGAAAATACTCTATTTCTGCTGCCAAATTATAGTTTTTATACATAATATAGTACAGTATAGAGAATATAACAGGTATACCGAATAATGCAATATAAATAGCATAAAACATGCATAGCATATGAATCACATTGTTTCGAAATGAAACAAACACATTCGTAGTCTAAGACACCTATACCGACCAAGTATACAAGTTCATCATCACATCTTACATGAATGAGATAGTCTCCTGCACTATGATAAAGTACACTACAACCGCAATCACCGCGGTGAGCAAGACGGCGGTGGTGACGCTGAAGATCGTCCTCCTCTCCTCTCGTAGGTGGTTCCTCCACCTAGCTTCCGCCTCCGCCATGGTGTTGTACCCTTTGTAGCTATTGCCCTTGAACATGTTGACTTGCTTCAAGCAATCTTCCCAGTGGATGTAAACTCCAGGAACCCTACCCCTGTACACCATGTATGACATCTCTACCTTTAAGACACAAATAAGGTTAGAGAACGGAAAGCAATAGTTCATCATATAATTAAATGATACAATTAACATCACATGACATAATTAACATCACATGACATAATTAATGTCAGTACGATCGATGAAGTACATCACAAATAAGTTCATTACATGACATGACAAATAGCAACGAGCCAACGATCACAACTAAGTTCAACGATTATCTACCAAACTTGCCGTGCTAGACAAGTTAGGATGTACTTAATAAGTTTACAACTAGTGAATCAAACTTTCGGCTTGCCAACATCAGGAACAAAGCGGAAGCCGCCTCCCACGATCAAGAACGGCCTGTTGTCACCCTGAAGAAGTAGTCTCTTATCTATTTCAGCATTTGACGGCTTCATAGCGGCAGTGTAGAACAAACCCCCTTTTCTGATGACATCTTGAAAGATGATCGTCGCAAACTGCTCCTGGATGCGATAGAACTCTGCTCTTAGTTGATTATCTTGGATCATCGCTAAGTGTTCGGCCCAGGATTTAAGTGAATTTGGCAGCGTCAAGTTATGGTGGTCGCGTACGTACGCCCGCATCTGATATAAGGCGTAGTAGGCCTCCTTCTGGCTGCCCTCAGGCTGCTTGACACAGGGGAACGCCGTTATGTGGCTGAACATGTACATGCCTTGCTTGAGCGGCCATTTAGTCTTTAATAAGCCTCCCAGACGGGCGTACTTGGTAAGAGCTTCATCCAAAACTGCCTTGATAGTCGTGTAGTTTTTCTTTCTTGCACTGCCCAAGTCCAAATACACGCATTGCGCACTTCTCACCGAGATGTTGATGAGCGTGCAGTATTCATCGCTGCGCAAAACAATTCAAACAGAATGTTGGCAAACAATGAGATAGAAATCTAAGAAAACATTATGGTGGTGAGCCAATGATCACTTACTCGGGAAAGTAGGCCATGAGCAAGTCCTTCCCAATATTATTCCGGAATACGACGCTGAGATACTCAGACGCGACTTTCTGGCCCTCCCATTTTGACAACTGGCTCTCACGCATGTAGTAGGGATCCACTATCGTGATGCCCGGGGTCTTGTCTCTAATGACCTGCATCGCCATACTTAGGGAAAATAGGCGGACGAGGGTTTGGTACAGCCGATTCTGGTGAAATATGTCGAAGATATCGGCAAACCGAAGCAGCATAGTATCTGCGGGTGCATCCTCGACGAAGCCCCTGCCCGTTGGCACCTTGGCCATGTAAAGCGGGTATGATGAATCATTATCTCCAAGTTGGCGCGTCTATAGGTAGAGAATAGCATCATGCAGACTCCGCATATCCGGACTGCAAGCATGGAGCATTTGTGCATTCAGTATCGGCTGGCCCATAGTATGCACAATGTGGTTAAGACCCTTGGGTCTTGGTGGCCCGTCCTGAGCCCGGATCGGTGCTGGCTGGCTCATAGTATCCTTCTTGCTCTTCCTTTTCCTTTCCTTCTTCTTCATGGGAACTACAATCTGCTCACCGGCACACTTATGGAGTGTGTTGGGGGTGAAAATGTTTCGAGGCTGTGGAGGCTCCGAGCAGACAACATCTGGAGGCATCTCCTGAGAATGGAATGACAAACATTTGTTGATAGTAGGTCGCTTCTCCGAGGGACCTGGCGCCGGTTCTTCATTGTCATCACAATATGCAGTATTCATGAAGGCATCAACATTGACTTCATCATCATCGTCATCGTTCGGATTCTGTGCCATCTTCATATCGTGATTAGGATCGGCCGCCACATAGCTGCTTGGCCCGGGCATGAACAGCGGTGTTATCTGTGGAGTTGTGCTCCCCACCCCCATGACCGGCGGTGTTAGCCACCATCACCACTGCCAACCATCAAGCACGCAAAGCAAGAAGAAGAAGAAAGATGCCCGGATCAGTAGAGGATGGCGAGGTTGGGAGATGTAGGGGAGTCGTGACGGTACCGAGCTCGTGCAGGCGATGATGGAGGCGAACTTGTCAGAGTAGAGGACGACGAGGTTGGGAAGGTGGCTGGGGATGGCAGCCGGGGCGTCG